>OY776285.1:12793695-13393695 GCA_963675345.1 Trididemnum clinides | reverse complement strand
TTTTATTATTGAGTGTTCTTTACACCCGCTTGATGAAACCCACTAAGGTCGAAACTGGTCGCGGGTTATTGGCATAATGTAATAGATTGCTGTATGGTACCGTATGATGTAGGTGATCATTTTTGAGCAAAAGTTTCTATTTTGCCTTTGGGTAATAAAGCTGTAGCTGAAGTTGCGCTCACACTTATTCAAATAGAGTCTATTTGTGTGAGAACACTGATAATGATATTTGGACTCTATCTGATTAAGAACACTGATGATGCTACTAAATACAGAAATCGATTTGTTTTTACAAAGTTCTCGTGTTGTTGATTGAGTTAAGCTACAGTTTTACCGAAAAGTTGCTCCAAAAATTTGCTATGTATAGCGGAATCGTCATTCGTTTTGACTTGCGTGGAGATGCAACTGAAATCGTTATGATTAACTTTAATGTACGAGTAATTAAGCTAACAGTTATCAAGTTGATGATGACTTATTACATTGTTTAGATATATTGCTTTTATTAAAGTATGCTGTTGCAAACCAGGATTTTTTGTACCATACCTTGAAACTAAAGACCTATTTGAGAGGAATAAAAAGCGATATCCCCCAAAAAATATGATAGAGGCAAAACAGTGCAACTCATCACTTTTAAAAAGCTTTTGTCCAACAAAAAGTCTTCAAGTTTGGTTGGTGGCAAAAATGAGAAAAACAATTAGTGTCAAAAAGTTGATCTCCAAAATAAGTTTTCACTTTGTTTCATGACCAATATGGGAGAAGGAATTTGTTTCACAAGTTGATCACCAAAAACAAGGACTTTCACTTGAGAACAACGTATTTATATTATATTATGCATCGATTTTAACACACACTATCCATAAAAAATTTCCAGAAAATGGTCATAAGTTTTCATATATGATATACTTGACAATAACATAAGCTAAGTCAATACTTGCCTACCATCCCTCTCTCCTCCCAAAAAACATTCTAAATACACCATAACTTGTCCTTCTTTCAAGGTTATCAAAATTTCGGGGATTACCATTCCCAAAAATTATCGCATTTTTGCCCAGACCTTTTTTCAGGATTACCTACTTATTGACACATTTTGGAAAGATTATGTTTTTAATGAAACTCAAAACAAAACCGCTGGAAACAAATTTTTGCTCCTAGCGGGGTCATTTGTTAGCAGTACAGTCGAAGACGAGATCAGACAAAGTGCAATTTGTAAAAAATGCAAGCAATAAAATCAATAAACTTGCACTGTTATAATTTGACCACCAGCTTTTCCGCGATTGTTTTGCAGCTGGAGGTGATAGCGCTGGAATAAAATAAATCTTCCAATTCTGATCAAGTTTTCTCTAAAGATAAACGTTGGCGAAGAAATTTAGAATATAAATGGGTCTGCGAGTTTGTAGAAAAGCTTAAACCCTTATTAGAACATACGTTGACATTTGTCAACATCGATTTTTTTGTTTGATTGCACTCGCCCCTTATATGCTAGCTCAGCGCCATTCGCTGACGAAGGAAAACTTATTATTAGCTTACTACTGCAGTGATATCAAAATCCCAAATTGTTTCTACAATGTGTTATTTGCGTTTTATCTTAATCGGAACACTTGTTGACAAATGTCAACAAATAGAAACAATAGCAGATTAACAGAGACATAAAGTCTTTGAGATTTAAAATTATTATGAATGACTGTTATTATTGTTGTAACTGAATAACTATTGTTATAACTAATAATTTGATATTGTTTCAACACAACTGCAAGCAACTTGTAAGAAATTTGCAACTGCATTTAGTGATTTGATCTTTGGCTGGAGGAGGTTAGGTTTCTGTCAGCAGTTCTTATATCTCAGACGTAGTAGTACGTACATTTCAGAATACTTACCTAGATATTAGTACATTTCAGAATTAAAGCATAGAATTAATACCAGTAGATAGTAATACACTGTATCTGGCTTAAAATACTTACTAATTGCAACTGCCGTATATATGATTACTTGGGTAACATGGCTAGAATTTTACTTACAGATAAACAGAGAAGATTTAGGTTTCCAGAGGCCCTCAAACAACTCCAGATAGTTTTTGATGATGTGAACAACGATTCTGATGCTGAGGCTTCAAGCAACAGCGAAACGGAATCTATTGTTGATGATGACGAAGTTCCTTTGGAAGAGAAACTTTCTGACATAGACGTGTTTGAGGAAGAAAATGAAGATGCTGATAGTGATGAATATCAAGAACCTAATGACGATGATAAGAGCTCAGAAGATGAAGCTCAAGTAGCAATAACAGCTGGAAATGCAATGTATTATAATAATCCTCTTCCCAGCAGGCTTAGAAGAAAAAATATGATGACACAACAACCTCGAATTATTGCTGCTCCTGAACATAAAGTGGATGCTTTCAAAATATTTTACTGGCCAGCAATTATAACCGGCGCGATGGTGTAGTGGTGAGAGCGTCCTCATCGCGGTCGCTAAACCTGGGGTTCATTCCCTAAGTCGAGTCATACCAAAAGACTTTAAAAAATGGTATTCACAGCTTCCTTGCTTGGCACTCAGTATAAAAAAAGGGATAGTGTGGAGAACAAGCCGGCAAGCTTGGTTCCTGTGTTCTTAGGCAAGGCACTTAACGGGACGCCTCCACCTTTATGTGGCAGACAGGTGGCCCACCCGTACCTCACCCGATTACAATTGTGAAGTTGCTAACCCAGCATGTCGTAAAAGGCGACTCTTGGGTACCCACCATTGGCAGTCCGCGTTGTTGGTGGTGGGGCTACCAGTCACTCATGACTGGTTTGAGATGGGCTGCCATCTTTCACCTTGCCTGATTTCAATTAGGTTGACTCCATGAACCAGAATTGCCGTTCATGCCGTACCTCCATCCGGAGGAAGAGGAGGGGTAACCACAAACAACAAACAAACCTGAAATCATATTTCAGATAGTAGGCTACGTGAGACGAATAGAAAGGCAAGGGACATGAGACATGAGTGTAAATTGTCGCGAAACTTTGTCTACAAAAATTTTACATCCCAAGAAGTTGAAGCCGGTCTTGCTATTGTGATTCGTGCTGGCTTGGACAGAGATAACTTCACAAACTTAGATAGCTTGTGGGATCCTATTGACAGTAGACCATTTTATAGAGTCACTATGGCGTTGAATCGATTGAAATTTTTACTTCGTTGCATGCATTTCGATAACAATCGTAATCGATCAGCAAGACAAAGAAACAATAGATTAGCTGCTGTCCGAGAAGTATAGGAAACATTCAACAGTAATCCGCGCAACATCTACATCCTTAATGAGGCCTTGACTATGGATGAACAACTCGTTGGGTATCGTTGCAAGATTCCCGGACGAACATACATGCCATCAAAACCAAGGAAATACAGTGTTAAGTTTTTTTGGCTGTGCGAAGCCACAACAGGTTTCGCTCTGAGAGACATGATTTATTCTGGAAAGGACTCTGACTCGGGACCTCATTAAAACCTTGCCAATGATATTGTAATGAAATTGTGCCTAGTTTATTCGGTACAGGTCGAGACATATACGTTGACCGGTATTTTACCTCTCATGTCCTGGTATGCAACCTTTTGCAGCAAAATCTAACACTAATTGGGACAACTATGGCTAATCGGCGTGAAGTACTATTGCAGTTCAAAGCAGCAAAAGGAAGAGAGGTTGAAAGCACTAAGGCATTGTATGACCATTCAAACAAAATCCTACTGTTGTCATGTGTCCACAAACGCAACAAGAATGCGCTTATGATTTCCTCTTCACACTTTTCTATTTCAATCATGGACTGCCGCAAAAAACTTACAGTTATCACAGATTACAATAAGCATAAAGGAGAGTTGACACTCTTGATGAAACTTGTGAAGAATTCAGTTGCTTGAGGAAAACAAATCTTTGGCCAATGGTTATCAATTACAATTTGATAAGTGTTGCCACTAACAACGCTTTTATCGTAATGAGAGGCAGTGGAAAACGTGCGGTGGTATATATGTTGATTATAAATTGATGATGCTCTCGTACAGTTTTTACGGCATTTTGGTTTAATTTATCGCAAGCGGAGCGCTGATAAAAAATTGTTTAAAATCAGTCTTCTAAATTTCTGCGTAGTAAATTTATGAAATATCGACAACATGGTAGAGTGCATTAAAGTGCAATTTTACGGCCACTCTGTTTTCATTCTCATAAGTTGAAACCTTTCGATAACTGCGTTGTTATATACTTGGGAAAAGCAAGGAGAAAATTCCTGCAACTGAGTAAAAGCTTTTTTGGAAAACAAAAATCCAATCGGACAAATTTTTTCTTACTGTGGTTTAAAAAATCTCTTTCCTTACACTTTTTTGGCGATCTCTAAAAATCAAGGATAAGATTAGATATGATATTAACAAAAAAAAAATTGAAGGAAAAGAGAGACAAGCGTGATTTGACCATTCTCTTTTTATGATAACTTTTTCAATATTAAGCATTGTTTCAAGTTTAAAATTTGGAGAAGGGTGGTTTCCGTCTCCACTCTCATCGCTACGTCAGTGGTTGTAGACTTCGCGTGGGCTCTTCTCTTTATAGATGATGAATCTAGGCTTATGTGACAAAAAAGAAAAATACCTTCCTTTAAGGCCATTATATTGTTGTAACATTTTATGGCTTTATTAAAGCAACCAATCGACATTTGTTGCTTATCTTTTCCTCCCAAAGCTACGCCAATGATATTTGCGTCAGCAACTTTATTGACTGATGTTACGAGCCTCATCTCTATTTGCTAAATCTGTCAATCGTAAAAATCCTTATCACTTTTCATGTAAATCCATGCGCTTCATTTATACTATAAAACGCAATTTTGTCTATGTGTCTGTCTGTCTGTTTTAAAACCTCTAAAACTGCTGGAGGTACAACCATCAAACTTGGCATGATTGATCACCACCCCGTGGTGAGTGTCATAAGGGCTTTCGTGACGTCATTATGATGTCATAATGAAAAATATTTTTTTAGAATTTGTATTACTTGACAAAGGGCAATCATTTTTTGCTCAAACGAAAACCAGCTTCCGATTTACCACATTACAAAAACTTTCTTTGTTTAAGGTGTAAAATAACGTCACAATCAACAGTTTACTGTGCAATCTGTTTTTTGTTTTTTCTCAAAAAGTGCTGACCGCACAAACGCAATTAAACGTTCTTTCAGGAGATATCAATAAAATGCTTTTGACAAAAACAACTTTACAACAATTAAAGCCTATTTGACTATGCTACGAGCACTTCTTTATTTAAGCACTTCGAGTCCTCTGAGCATTTTTCCTCTCTTCTTTTGCACGCTTAAAATGGTTCTATAATGTCATAATATGTCTCTTACGATTAACACAAATGTTTCGCTACCGCAGATCATAATATGAAAACGTTTTCAAAATTGCACCTTTTTTTCAAAATCAGTTTACTACAAAATGATTTGTAGTTTTGACAGCTTAGGAATGACAGCTTAGGAAATTCCCCTTCCAGCAATATGTGACTCCAATTAATGAAGTCTAAGGATTAATTTCTAGTGGCTGGTCAAAAATTGGTTGCCATACATCATGTTCCATTTTTCGTTGAACAATTATCCTAATTGACCTAACAAGCTTGCAAATACTTAGACAAAATAAGTTCTTTGGTACATTTTGACTACTTTTTCTCTCAAGAATAATTTTTTTGCATTACTGTATCTGCCGACGTTTTCAAAAAGATCAACAAATTTTTGGATATCAATAAATTTTCCTTACTTGTTGTCAAGCAAGAACGGAATTATTTAATTTATACAATCAAAAATATTCAATTCATTTTTGATATCAAAATGTTTCTGAGAAACTAAACACAGTAGGTTGAAATGTATAAAAATTGGGCAAGTTTTCTTTTTTAAATTATCAAAATTTTGCTTTTTTCCAAATGTTTTTCGAATCAGAAAATCTCTTATAAAAGTAAGATGTTTACTCATTTTATTGAGATGCAGAGACGTAATCAGCCACAAAGTGTTGGGGCTGGGCAAAAGATTTTTAGGCTGGAACAAATCACTGTGGGTGACAACATTTTTTTTAAAGAAACCTCTCAAAACTTTGGGAGAAATTGGAAGCATTTAGCAAAATTTAGAGATATTTTCTGCTTTAAAACTTAAGTGATTATTTTCAGTTCCAAAAGTTACTTAGGAATTCAGTCAAAAATAAACCTATGATAAATCGTTGAGAGGATCAGCAATGTACTTGAGAAAAAGAGTTGAAAACTTCCCGAAACGAAAAATTCTTCATCTTTTTCAGATATTTCTACCTTTCTGCTATTTGATGTGTTTTTTTGAAAGTGCTTTGTTTTGAGTTAAGTGCTTAAAACAAAAGTTTAATAAAGCTCTTGGCGAGGGAGTAAAAACCAAAAACAAATAGCTAATCTAAAAACAGTCGTTTTATTTTCTAAACTTTTTGAGTAATGTTGTAATTAAATTACTTTGAGCTTTGTTTAACAGTTTCCAAACCACATTATAAAGAACAAATTGATTATTCAACTGTTCAAAAATGAAGTTATTGGTTACAAATTCAGCAAAAACTTTTTCAATCTCGTGGCGTGGTTTGTATAGCAACCATTCTCGTAACTGCGTTGTTACTTATATGAACAGTCCTCGAGTCTGTGGTCGTCCAAGCTTCTGTTCCAATGATGTCTACTCTTACTGCTGCAAGAAAAAACTAATCGAGTGTGAAAAATGTAGCATAGCCTTCGGTGCTGTAATATTTATCACTGCAGTTATATTTTTGGGTCTAGCCATAGTTGGAGGCAACGCACCTATACTACTAGTCAACTACCACAAACAGAAATTAAACAAAGCAATCGAGAAAATGGACCTTTGTAGAAGCTCGTTGGCGTGGCTGATATGATGACAGGTAGGAAAATTGATTCGATGCCAAACTATACTAGCACATCAAGCTGGAGACATTTTTAAGCCTATCCATACAATAGCAATAGTTTGCGTGCACATAATTAAAAGCACATAAAAAAATATGCAGTTTTAAAATTAGGAACCAGGGGTAAAAGGAAAACACGCAAAACTGCCTTTTTTTTTATAAAATCCTGCTTTTTCTGTCAACACGGAGCCTCAGTAAAACTCTCAACTCTGTCAAACTAACACTGAAAAATCAATTGCTGAATGCGTTTGCAAAAATCGCATGAACGAGTGATATACTGTATAAAGAGTAAAGTCTGCATGGAAAAGTTGGATTAGCAAGCTGCAATTTACTGATATTGTCAGATCAATGCATTTATGAATAGGTATTGAACTTAAATATAGCAGGCATTCCTCGTATGTCGAGTGTAACGATATTTCAATCAGATCACTTCGTTCTTTCGACAAATTTTCTATTCAAATTTAACGTTTCGCTCCCCTTAGTTACCGGGGAGCTTCTTCAGAACACGGTAGATGTAAATAATGTGACATACAAACTGTACAACATAAAATTACAAAGACTACCTGTATTACTAAACACTAAAAATTATTTATCAACAGGGCAGGCAATCACGTAATAACAAAAACATTGTTACATCACAGATACAGGAGTGGCCAAGTGAAAAGTGTAGTGAGAAACATAAGACATTACTTATTGGAGACGAACACACTATAAACAGTCGGAAAATTCGCACCATCATTGCGATTAATAACATTACATGAACAAGCCTTTTGATTTATCAAAAAACTTTCCGCAACGCGACGTCTGTATGCATGTGATTCTGACTTCAGAATTTTGACATTATCCCAATCTATTCTATGATCGAATTCCATAACATGTTGACTCAGCGCTGACTTTTTAGTGTTAAAAGTCTTGACCGCATCAACATGTTCCCGTTTTCTGGTTCTAACACTACGTCCTGTTTCACCTACATACACAGCATTGCAATCCCGGCAAGAAATTTGATACACCAAACCACGCTTTTGTTCAAAATTAATTAAAAAATTAATTTTGTTCAAAAAAATTAATTTTGAACAAAAGCGTGGTTTGGTGTATCAAATTTCTTGCCGGGATTGCAATGCTGTGTATGTAGGTGAAACAGGACGTAGTGTTAGAACCAGAAAACGGGAACATGTTGATGCGGTCAAGACTTTTAACACTAAAAAGTCAGCGCTGAGTCAACATGTTATGGAATTCGATCATAGAATAGATTGGGATAATGTCAAAATTCTGAAGTCAGAATCACATGCATATAGACGTCGCGTTGCGGAAAGTTTTTTGATAAATCAAAAGGCTTGTTCATGTAATGTTATTAATCGCAATGATGGTGCGAATTTTCCGACTGTTTATAGTGTGTTCGTCTCCAATAAGTAATGTCTTATGTTTCTCACTACACTTTTCACTTGGCCACTCCTGTATCTGTGATGTAACAATGTTTTTGTTATTACGTGATTGCCTGCCCTGTTGATAAATAATTTTTAGTGTTTAGTAATACAGGTAGTCTTTGTAATTTTATGTTGTACAGTTTGTATGTCACATTATTTACATCTACCGTGTTCTGAAGAAGCTCCCCGGTAACTAAGGGGAGCGAAACGTTAAATTTGAATAGAAAATTTGTCGAAAGAACGAAGTGATCTGATTGAAATAGGTATTGAACTTGTCAGTTAGAGATGTTATTGCATATATCATTAATAGGCATTTTTGATTTTTGCCTACTTCAATGGTGTTTCTTATTGTTTTATTACCTTTCTATTTTATAATCGCGGCAATAAGTTGATCAAATTTAATAACGGCCAGTTACAGGAAGGACCGGGTATCCGAAAAATGAAAGTTTTGATCAGTATTTTGCGGTTAGGTTTTGATTAATAAGCTTTGACATTTTGCACAGTTGTTTGCTTGTAAACCAATTAACAGATAAAAGCTAACGGGCGTTAATAACCTAATTGTGTGGGTGACAATCATAAATCTACAATACGTCTTTTTGGAAATGGAAAGAAAACAGATAAAACAACAATACACAATCGTAAATAAACGCAATCAAAATAGTTAACGTTTCGCGGCTCAATGTTTTGGAAGGCTAAATTATCAAAGTTTGCAAGAGTGGGTGATCAAATCCTTTGAATATTTGACCTCACAATGCATTGTTCATTGGCTAATTGAAAGAAATGAGTGGTCACATATCTGCTACTATCATTGAAAATAATTGTCTACATACGAGTATAAGCCTTATAGCCTATGTTTTTGTGTTTTGGCCATGCCATTACAAAGCAATTTTCAATACTATCAGTGGACCGTAATTTGGAAAGTTTAATGTTTTGAAAACCTGCAATATTTTTTCAGGTGTTCATTTATTAACCATAGTGGTGTACAACTTCAGTTAGACAATACATTCATCTTTGGAGGAGTTGAAGTCACACGAAGCAGAATCCTGTGGTACTATTCTGGCATTTTTTGGAGGAATGTTCTATCTTTTTGGGTTTACATCATCAGTGCTCCATTTGTGTTACATGGGTTGGATGCGATTACAAGCGGTCACATTTCCAGTCAGATACAAACTTCTCAACAACAAGATAGTTGTTTTGGTCTTGATCTTAATATGGCTACTGTCTTGCGTTTTGGCAACATTACCAGGTATAACATGAAGCGCAATCTGAAATTACAACAAGAGAAAAATCAAAAAGCTGATAAGCACTAAAGCTGATACAGTCTGTAATACCGGGAGTATCCTCAATTAATCTCGTTTCTACTTCCTTTTTAATATCCATAAAAAATGAGGAAAACCTATTTGAGGACGAGTCACTGGGATAGTATCTCTAAAATAGAGTCAACAAGAAGAGCCCATCCTCGAGAAACATCTCTGCTTGCAGAGAAACATAAGGTTTTGTAGTGTGTTCTTTTCAGAAACTGCGTGAGATCTTGTTTGTGCTATCGTCTCAAAAAGATGTGCAGAACCTAACTTATTAACTCCAAAATGCTGTAGTTGCGTAATTAACTAGTAAAGCGATAAAACAGTCTTACCATTAGTGGTATTGCTGGCACAATGGTCTCTTTTTCTTTGAGTATATATCCCTACCAATTAAACACAGTTTGATGAGACTCCGGAGCCATGGGCGTAGCCAGGACAAAAAAAAGGAAGCTACTATTTCGCTGCCCCACCAAAAAGTTGTCAAAGCCTCTAGTTTGACCATATTGTAACCGACTTTTAAAATATATTATCACAAAGGAATTTTTTTTAAATCTCTAAAATTTGTGTTATACTCCTAATTCTTACCAAACTTCTGTGAGTAGTAAAAAAGGTTATCTAATGCAGCATGAAATGATTTTGCTTTCCCGTCTTTAAAGTTGTAGACTGGCTACGCTCTTGTTCGGAGAAATACTTGGCGATCGTTGCTGCTCTGACAGGGTCTACGAAAATTAGTGGCCTGGCACTGCAATTATTGCGACAGGGATTTTCGCGCTCTGATCAACATTTGGTTCCACGCAATAATATTAATCATGTGGAGTATCGATCACTATGTCTTCTTGCTTCCAGGATGGTTTCCGACAAAAGTTACTTTTGCTTATCACGCCTCATTGATGCTGTTCTTCCCAATGATAAAGTCATTAGACTCAGCGACAGCGTTGCCAATTACCTAAGTGTTCTATCTTGTTCCGTGCTTATTATTGGTAAGTTTAGAACAATGGCCTATTTATTGTTGTTGCTAGAACGTATGTATTAGCGTACCATGGTGTCACGAATAAGTAACTTTGCGTTAAAAAAATAGTTTTTATATATGTGTAGTTGTTGTAATCTGTTGTTTTATTTTGCAGTGATTGTTTTATTTGTAAATCTGAATTATCTGAAGCCCTAAACTTGCTAAGCTGTTTTCGAAAAAAGACCTTTTATCTTTCGCATTTATTAATAGATTTGTAACTCACATGACTTTCTGACGTCACAATGGTTGACTACATGACCGATTCCAGTGTATTCTAGTGATTCTTGTTTCTTGAAGATTTTTCTTTTTTTTATTATTACCGATTATGTAATTTATTAAGGGTATTTTTCCCGTGGCACGTGATGTTCTAGCAATTTTTATATTATTTTCCAGCCGTATATAAATATAAGGCAGCAAGATTTTTTTTTATTCAGAGAGAGTGTAGTTCAGAGAAAGATAGTAGAGTGAAGAAAAAAAGGCGTTGTTCTGTGGTGATTGTTGTGACAGGAATCAAGCGATTATTTTGATGGTTTCAGTTTTGGTTAGTCTGATATCTATATATTAAAGCGTTTTAGTTTCTGTATTTGACAAGTGAAGGAATTCGAGGTTTTAAAGTAGTTTGTGAATATACAGTATTTGTTCTGTTCGTGATCGAGAAGTGCGTGGATTTAAGTATTTTAGTGGAAGCCAATCTTTGCTAGCTATTAAGTTGCAATCAGAGTTAATTACTCGAGCGATACTATAAGTAGCCTCAATTTTAAGAAGTAGATTAAAGTTGAAATGTAATCAAAAAATTTCTATTGAAACGCGACATCTGGGAGCTCGTCCAGGAATACTTTTATAGGTTGATAATTTAATATGGCTGCGAAAGAACTTAATATGGAGAAGTTGGAGGATTTGAAGAGACAAGTAGAAACGTTGGGCTTGGATAAGAAGCAAAGGAACAAGCTTATAACAGAAGAATGGCGCCGAATGAGAGCGGCTGAAGAACGAAGAATAGCCGCTGAGACTGAAAAACGAAGGTTAGCAGCCCAGGCTGAGGAACGGAGAGTAGTGGCCGAGGAAAGAAAGGCTGAGCTTGAAGTTGAAAAGCTGAGATAAAGAGCACATAAAAAATTTGGTTGAATATTTTTAGTAAACGCAAATGTTGCTGATTTTTGCTTTGTTGTGAAGGTCAAAAAGGGAGCAGCAGCAACAATTCCTATTCCCTTAAATTCAATTGTAAACGTGAGAAAATCTTTCCTGCAAGAACTTAAGCGTAGTCCTCGTCCGTTGAAAGATCCAACTCAATGAGACTTCAGTCTAATATACTAATGTAATATGGTGTTATTTTCTACTCTTTAAGCGGGGTCCCGCACTTCTCCATCAAAACTACAAGTATTGAAAAAAGAATGAGAGTTTCTATGCCAGCAGCGTTATTAGCACAGAGACTTATAAAAATGAGAGTTACTATAGTAAGAAGTAGGGTTGAAAGCAGTGATCCCGGTTTCTGGGATTTCCGCAACTTCGTGTTTCTTTATGCTTCCGTTTTCCGTTTTTAGCAAATTCGTGGTATTTCCCGGAGGATAAGCAATCATTGGTAGCACAAACATTTTACAATTTAACCGAAAAAATATTGTTTAAATTTCATTTTAGCCTTCACGTTAAAAAGATCAAAAAGCAAAATGGAAAATCTTAAAACTTTTTACTGAAGATTCCAGCATCCTTAGTAAAAGCAGAGTATGCTTTTTGCTGCTGCAAGCTTGTTCGTGACCGAAATTGTCAATTTTCTGAGTTTTTGTCCCGGTTATTATAATGCATATATAATAAAACCAATTATAATAACAATGAACAAATTAAGCTTTAGTGCATTTTTGCTGCTTTGACTTTAGGTGTTCTGGGTTTTCTAGTGTTAAGACAAAAATTCCAATTATTTGGGGTATCCCGGAATTTTGTTAAACTTTTCCAATTTTCTGGTTTTCATAGACAACCGGGAAAGCAAAAACCCAAGCAAAAAGGCATGAATGCAAAAGATGTGAAAAACATGCTTTCTTTCTCTCTATACAGTCTTAAACGAAGTGAGTTGCTTAGTCTAACTTTCACTACAGACAAGCTTCTCAATTGTCACAGCAATTACGCTGTGACGTCATCAATGCGATAAACCTACTTATGTATAATATCATGTAAACTATTTGGTCTTTTAATCGACTAAAATGTATTCAATTTACTAATTTTAAGTACAAACAATACAATTAGTAATTTCAAGTGCAAACGATACAATGAGTGTAAATGCTATAAAAAACACATTTCTAGACAGTTTGCAAACTCATCGAGCTAAAAACTGGTCGAAGAATTGGTTATGACACTTTTTTGAAAATTTGAAGAAACTCTCTGATCTGATAGTGTGGAAATTTGTTGGTTTTTTGTTTCATTTTATTGTATATTATTTTTACTGAACAAATACTGTTTTATATGCAAAATATAGCATAAATACAAAGCTTTACGTTATAAACATCACACCAACAATATCAAAATGAAAACAGAGCAAGTCATTAAATGATAAAGTTTGTCTAACAAGAAACATTTTGATAGCCACTTAACTGCTATTTGAAGGGTTTATATGTACACCTTCAACGTAATCACATTGAAGCCGTTAATAAGATCAAATTTGAATCGTTGCTTGAGATTCATTACATGTTACTAAAATTGCTATTAGCAATTATCAACCAATAACAATATCGTTTAATAATTATCGACCTTTATTGAAATTTATTTTTGAAATACAACGCAAACCACATTTAACGTCGTTAACTACATTAAAAAAAGTATGCCATGACAACATTTTTCTTGAACACATAAAGCAGTCAATACGTAAACAATCATTTGAATTTCAACGATTTTTGAATAAACTAATTGTGTAATCACGGTTAAGGCGATCAAGACCGTAGCTGAGAATTTGGTTTGAGGAAAAAAAGCAGGTATGCAATAATTTGATCATTGGTGCCTCAACGTTTACGAATTTTTTAATCACAAAATGCTGAAGCACGTGAATTTTGCATGAGTAGACTCGTCACTTTATGACACCCCTCTCACCTTTCCTGCATTCTTTAAAAATTTTTTTGAACTGTTTCTTCTAACGTGAAATTAATTGAAATATACAATCTCCAAATCCACTGAAATGTATTTAATTGACTACTAATTGTAGAAAATACTTTGATTTTATGTGCTGACGGTGTGATTGATGAATTGCCACAAATTCAAGCCAATCAAGTTAAAAACGATTTGAAAACGAATTGGCTTTCTAGTTTTTTTCGAAATATTTAAAGAAACTTTCTGACTTGCTTCAGCAATGCTCATTGGTTGTATCAGTTTTTATTGTTAGTTTTTTTACCCAACAAATAGTGTTTTATAAGTACAAAATTGTTATATATATAAACAGATTTTCGACATTACTAACAGCATACTATGTTAAAACAATGACGAGGAAATGATAATACAAGCTTGGTTAAACATAATTTTTTCAATGGGAGTTACTTACTCTTTGGAGGCTTTTCCTCTGTCTTGTACTCGTAAATGCTATCATCATTTTCAGAGTATGACGAAGCTATCGGTTTTCTTTTGTAGCGACGAATTGCAATCACAATTATGATCAGCAATACTGAGCCAGCAATTACACTTATTATTATTTTCATACGTTTGTACATTTTAAGACCATGTTTTGTTTCAGAACTGTCTTCTTCATGGTTATCAGGATTGCTTGTAACAAAGCTACCTGGTTCAACTACATTTACTGTTGTGGTTATAACACTGTCTTTTTCAAAACTCCTTGCAAAACAACGTACAATGTGCGTACTAATTTTGCTAGTAAGAGTGTTGTCTCTTGCTCTTATAATTACATTTCCCGTCGATGTAAATTGCATTGAATAAGTTGAATGTTTATGACGAGTTGTGTTTCTAGATGGTGAATAACGACCAATATAGATCTCTTTTGAGCCCTTTTTATCACTATTTAATGTGATGTTTACGATTATGAGATTACTCGTTTGTGCTATGCTTGGTTCATAGCAATTTACTTCCACGGAATTAGCTCCTATGGGAACTATTTTGACCTTATTTTGTGTCAATACCAATAAACAAAACTGCAAAGTGAGAAGACAACTTGCCATCCATTTATAATCAAACATAGTCACAAGTTAAGGACACAATCTTACGTCACTCTACATGTAACCTAATAATCTAAAAACATGACAGATGTCGACAGTCCAATTTGTATGTATAAGATATTTTTAGGGCATTTGCGTCACCTAATGATTCAAACTACAAGCTATATTTATAGTCTCAAAAATATTTTGCATTTTGTGGTACCTGACCAAATTCTTACAACTAGTCGGCTGGGAAGGAAATCCTATATTCACTGCATTTTAAAAACAGCTACATTATTACATATATGAACACGTTACTTGTTTATCCACAAAGGTCAAGCAAGATCCATACAATAAAATAAACACGTTCATAACTTATTTACAGCGCACACACCAAATTCTGAAATTAAATCAACTGATCAACAAGCATTCAACGGCAGCGTTTAGGCTGAAGCGTTTGGTAAAGTTTGTGGTGTTTTTTTTCCATATTCGATCAAAATATTTAATATGCTCTATGTTCCATGAAACAAAATGATTTGATTAGGCGCTTTCATACAATCTTTGACACAAATGTTCACTCAGCAACACAAGTAGATTATAGTTTAAGCGTGAAGTAGAACCAATAAGATTTTGTAATTTTTTGCTTAAGAAACAAAGCTTTTGTTGTCGACGATTTTGTACCACTTCTCATAGCTTAAGAAGCGATAACTAAAACTAGTAAATTACATTCCAGGCACTCTATTAATAAAGGTGTAGCGGCTTACCATAAATAGCTCTTTCCAACAGGGTATTATCCACCACATGAAACTGGAATTTAATTTGTTAAACAAATTAAGCTAGACCCATTGTTTAAGATTTGTTACATACAGTGGTATCACCAAACATTTTTCATAGAAAACACCAACCATAGCTTATAAACACTATTATTTGATAAGCATTTACATTTAAGCTTAATTTGAAACTATGCAAATCGGAACAAATTCTGTAAACTAAATGAACACAAGTATAAACTGACAACATTTTCAAGATAGAATTAAAAATTTGCTCAAAAATAATCACCAACGTCAAAAATAATCACCAATATATCACAAAACAACCTGTCACGTGTCAATAACCCACAACCGGTTTCGATCATATTGGGTGTCAATAGGCCAGTGGAAAAGACACACAATGATAAAAATGCTTAATACATAAAAATTTGCTGCAATTGTGTCAAAAACTAATGCAATCCAAAATAACATATACGTAATACACCAATACTTATATCAATGTTGTCTTAATAATGGTCCTACAGTTCTATGAGAGCTTACCGATATGACATTTTGTTCATATCGTGTGCGTGCGTGCGTGCGTGCGTGCGTGCGTGCGTGCGTGCGTGCGTGTGTGTGTGTGTGTGTGTGTGTGTGTGTGTGTGTGTGTGTGTGTGTGTGTGTGTGTGTGTGTGTGTGTGTGTGTGTGTGTGTGTGTGTGTGCGCGTGTGGTCCCAAAATGGGACACCCTTATTATATTGGTACTGCTGTATTAATTTATTTCGTATTGCATCATTTTTTGGTTACAATAGCAAAATGTTATAAACTATGCATTTTTATCATTGTGTGTCTTTTACAACCGTTTCATGACACTCAATGCGGTCGAAACCGGTTGCGGGTTATTTCTTTTTTGTGCGCCTAAAGACAAGAACACAACAATAAAAACAGAAAATAAAGCATAAATACAATTGCCATTTGATATGTTTCTTAGCAACACGGTGTTCTGAGTTTTTTATTGATTTAATTGCGCAAAAGTACTGCAGCATATTGGGTGTTGTTTTCGAATATTTACACCGGTAAGTCAAGAATTTTGCCGATAAGACCACCAGGTTGACTAAATGATTATTCACATATTGCACGTAAAACGCAAACAGTTTATGAAAGTTGTTCGAAGGGATATTAATACTAAATCTTGCTAAAATCCAATCAAATACATCATTCCAGAAAGCGTCAACTATTTTGCTAGCACAAAATAGTTCCAGAATATCAAAGTTTACGGTTCTTCGCAACAAAACATGCATAAATTATTAGAAGAAATATCAAGATCGTACAGTTGTGCATCAGTAGCAATCAATTTTAAGTTTAATCTGATTTGGAATGACCGCAGTTTAGTTTCATTTGTAGCATAGAAGCTACTTTCACAAACAGTTGACCAATCAATTGCATCAGATGGAAGTTGCAATATATCATACCATTTTAGCTGTTGTTTTAACAGGTAGTGCTTTAACTTTGTCTCTCAAAAATTTATATGCGTTCTTGCTTGAGCTACCCAAAGCAGCAATCTGTTGTTTGACAGTTTGCTTAAAGTCAGAAAAGGCGTAAGAAGGTTTATGAGAGTTACTATTTATAGTTGTCCAGGCCATAAGATTAGCTGAAATGAGTCTAATGCATTTAATCAAGCTCGTGTTATTTGGGATCATGTGAAATGCTCACGCTACTTCATCGTATGAGTATAATTCATAGTCCGAGTCAAGCAGCTAAAAACAATCAAAAATCCCGGCTTTGCAAAAATCTTCAACAAACATTGGTTGATTTCAGTATTTAACCGCTTTATTAAACCATAAATACTTGGAACCATTGTCGGCATTGGCGAATTGTTTTAAAGTTCTTAAGGTGGTGAGGGTAAAGCGTAAAAAAGCCACTTTACCAACTAGCATGCTATTCAACTTCATGTTAGAACTCAAAAATACTGAAAAGGACATTCTCATCAATACATCGATTTTCAAGCGATTTCCAACTGAGTTGGTAATTATTGTCAAACTGTTTAAAAATAAAGTTAAACTTGAAAGAAAGCACATACTGATTGATGCCAACCATTTTATCGCCTCCTTCTTTCACATTACAACATAGCTGAGAACGACCAATCTTTTCCAATTTGAATCCCCAAATAAATTTATGCATAATTTGATTGAGTTCTTTTATGAAAATTTCTCGTACTGTTATTGGTAAATAAACGACTTTATACCGGAGTTTCAAAGTAGCCAGACTTTTTAGTACTGTAATTTTTTCTAACAACGTGAGACCCCGAGATGGTCATATGTTTAAAAGTGTTTTCACTTCTCGCATTATATTTGGAAAATTTTTGCTGAAGAGTAAATTGTTGTCAAAATTGTTAATTGGTATATCAACAATTATGAGGTATTTGACAAAATTTTGATGCCAAGATAAAGCCTTTAACGGAAAAGAGTTGAGACACATTGCTCTTATTAGATCCAAGATAAAAAGCATTGGATTTGTTCATGTTGACTATGCAGCTTGATTTTTGCCCAAATGCATTCAAAAGGTCAAAGACGTAGTCAAATTCCAATGCCCTTCGATTAAAAAAAATTGCAACATTGTCTGCAAATCGAGATACTTTAAAGGTCTGTTTATTTAACATAATGCCTTTATATTGCTTGCTCGGACGCAACATGATCACTAAACACTCCATACATAAAATAAAAATTTATGTTTATTTCTATTTTATAGAGAGAGGAGTCTCTTTGCCTTACCTCCTTGACATTGAAAAAAACGGCCTAAAAAATTATTGTTTACAGCACAGCATTTAGGATTTTTGTATGGAACTCTCATCCAGTTAATCAAAGAATTGGCAATAACATTTGAGCACAGCAAAAATAAAAGACCAGTTTAAAGAATCAAACGTTTTGTGTACATCTACTAATAATACAGCTCCTGGCATCTTTTTGTGGTTTGCGTAATCAATAACATCAAATAGTAAACAAATGTTATCTCCAATATTTCTGGCTTTCATAAAGTCATCTTGTTTTTTTTCTATAAGGTCGTTCAAAAAAGAGTCTATTCTGTTGATTGTCGTCGTCGTCGTTTGGTCAGGCACTCAAACTCAATCCGGGCCAGCACAAATCAAGGCCAGGGCCGATGGTCTCTCCTTTTACCACCCCGGGCTGCTGCGTTGCGCAGATTAGATGCTGAAAGTGGTGGTGTTAAGCCAACATCGGGTTGCATCATCCGAAACCTGCGGACCTCGTGTTCCTCTTGATACATGATGTATGAGACGTGAAAATAAAACGTGATCTGCAGTTTGCTCAGTGGTGCCACATTCGCTATTTGGTGATGGAGCAAAACCCCACTTGTACATGGACAAATTAAAACGCCCTTTACCACTCTGCAGGCGACTTAGCCTTACCCAAGATGTTCTGGGCAGACTCATTTCAAGTGGCCTTGAACTGACCCTGGAAATGAAAGCACGGATCCTTGAAGTACTCTTCAAGTAGTCCGCATTCCATTGATGTTTCGTACTCTGCTTCACGCGAATGTCCAGTTTAGATAAACTACTTAACAGTTTCCACACAGCAGGTACAAATCGGCGTCTTGATCTAAGTCTCCTCAGGTGCGCATCCTGCTGCCCAACCAATTTCCAGTGCAGTATATGGTCAGAATCATGGACAGCACGATTCGCCAAAAAGAGTGTCACTCCTAATCGGCGGAGCTTAGTTGGCTGGATGCCTGCGAGGACAGACAAGTGCTCCGTTCGTGTGGGACGCAAGCATTTTAATTCTATTGATTATAACTTTATATATTACTTTATAATCACCATTTAGAAATGTGATTAGCCTGTTGTTGGCAGGCAATTTGTCTTTTTCATGTTTAGACAATAACGTTGTTACACTCTCATACTGGAAATCACTCAATTGGTTGGTAAGCTTGAAAAACTCAAAACATTCTATAAATGGACTCTTAATTACAGTTCAGTTGATAGCTTGTTGTGTGGTACATTATGACGTTAATGATCATTTTTGAGCAAATTTTCTATTTCACCTTAATGTCATGCTGGAGCCAGATTCCTCTTAATAGAAGATTTGCTTGAAAATTGCCAACTTTGTACAACATTTTCAATAAACAAATGAAGCAGTAAATACAACAACAATAATTTCAATTTCAACGTTTTTCAATAAATAAATAGTATAATATGCTCTTTACATAAACAAGGCTATAGTTAAAATTTTGATTCGAGAAAGGAAAAGCTTTAATTTTGATCACCAGCGTAAGTTTTTACCAAAGTTTAATGCTTACAAAACTTTGAAATGGCAAAATACTGAGACGGGTGAATTTTGGCAGGGTAAACTCGTCATTTCATGACCCTTCTCCCATCTTTCCCACCCCAAAAATATAAAGTCAAATTTTTTTCCAACTTGAAATTAATTGCAATTTTAATTCTGTCTTTAAACCACCTAAAGTATATTTAGTTACACAAAAATTACAGAAAACCGTCAAATTACATGTGCTGACCATATCACAATAAATTGTGATGCAATAAATAACAAAACAAATAAAAAGTAGACAATGACACTGTTTTGACCTATCGGGTCTCCTCAGTGCAGTTGGTGACCAATTTTAGTTAACTCTGGTTCACCAACTGCACTAAAGAGACCTGATAGGTCGAAACAGTGTCACTGCCTGCAGTTTGCCAAGTGCATCGCTAGCTCTTGCATTACTATAAATAAAAAGTAATTGCTGAGAAATTGACCAATTGGCCGTACATATCTTTTTAGAAAAATTTTTTAAATCTCTGTAATTTGCTTCTACAATAGTTCTAGGTGATGTCAGTTCTCGCTAAGAATATTTGTTTCTAACTTGACAAGTAGTGCTTCATCAAAACAAAGTGGTGACTTTACAAGCAGCACATAATATTTAAGTAAAAGCAACGCAATTTATGAAAAGATATATGTATACGGCTTAGGCAAAACATTTTTATTGAAATTTATTTACTTTTTCAAGCATTGTCTCTGTCATGTGCTCGTAAAAACCATCACTACTCTCTAAATATCCAGAAGTCAATTGCTTTTTGTTTGTAGTGGCTGTTAGCAGGCACAAATTTGTGCTAACCAGCATCACTAAACCAACCATCATATCTATAACTGCAAAAACCGTTTTTGCGTGTTTGAAAATGAAAATGCCTTTATTTCCCAGTTTATTTTTCGTGGTAAGAAGGTTTATGGTTGTAAAGTTTTCCGGTTCAACAATTTAGCGTTGCATTGGTTTACCAAAAGCTAAATTTTGTTCTTTTTACGCGAGTAATGTGTGGCCTACACAACTTTGCTAGTGAAAATGTTGTTTTCTGCTGTTATAATTTAATTTTTGTCGATGTAAACTACGTTGAATGTAGTACATCGTTACCCACGAATCCTGTTTTAAGATGGTGAATAACGAGCAATCTTGATCATTGCTAAAGTCTGTTTATGCTTGATCAATTATTGTGCTTATGTATAAAAATGCAATAATTCACATACATTTGTGCTTTTTTCCACCATTGAATTAGTTCCTAATAAGACTTTTTTATATCATGAGGCAAGACCAAAGCATAAAACAACAAAGTGAGAAGATAACTTGACTTCCGTTTCACAAAAAATATTATTACATATTATAAAAGATATCTCAATTTATTCTACATGTGGTGCGACATCTGAAACAAAAAACAAAAATATGTTTACAAAAAAAACGCACATCAGTTAATGATCAGTCAGGTCACGCAAGACTCATACAAAAAATATAAAATCTTGTTTATAGCTTGCTGAAAATTGAAGGAGGTACATACAACAGTATAATCTGGAAACAGACTAATTGGTGCAATTGTATTCACAATGAAACATTGCAATACAGCGGTAGAAAAAAATTTTGCGGCTAGTCGATCACTATTAGCTTAAACAAATAATCAAACTTGACGCTTTTTACAAGGTGCGCCTCGCTTTCAGTCCTTTTCGCAAAACATGTGCTGTAAAGTAGAAAAATATGCAAATAACGACAAAAAAGATTTTGTGACAACCAAATTAAGAATTGATAATACTAGTAACCGACGGGAGTCATTATTACGCGTTCTTCCGATAAAGGTAATTAATTAAATATTTACTTCAAGAATCTGAGTTTAAAGAACAGGAAAATGTGGCCATAATTGTGGAAAGTTTGAGCATCTGGGAAACACACCTAATGAGCTTCAGCGGCTTGCTCCAAGAATATTTTCCCTTTATTTTTTTAAATATTTTTTATCAATTTCATGATGTCCCGCGTTTTCATCGATACATGCTAGCTCCAGAAAACTTTACTTCATATTTACCATTACTTTTGACGCAATTCATGTCTCCACAATTACAGCAACAAAACAAGAATATTTGCCTTTCAAAGCCTTTTTTAAGAGCACGAAAACAAAGTTATTGTGAAGTTTATACGCAAGGTCAAATGTCTTCTCGATCGCTTTGCCCACAGTAAAACCGCCACGAAACAAACGAAAAAATTTGAGAGCTTGGTTTAAACGCAACTCAAAACAAACGAACACTGTTGAAGATCAAAATAAATACAAAAAAGTCATGGAATGAATGCCATTACAAAATCATAATAACATTTCGCAAGTGTTGAAGCAAAGAATGTACAGATTACATGAAATTGAATTTTATACAATTTAACCATTAAATTCGAGATAAGTTTCACAAACAGAACCTATGTGCAAATAAAGTTCAAGTAGATAATGAATTTGCGATTGCGAGATCAGTTTACAAGCGAATTCTCTATAATTTAGCTGCTTCTCTATAATTTTGATATAACAGGAATGTGTGGAGGTAGAACGGAAAGCAAAATGAGCTTACAGGTTTGTTTTAGCTTGCTGATGATAGGAGGTGTGCAATCTTGCTTGCATCGCTTTACCTTCAGGCAGTTGTAACAGCAGGCTGTACAGCAAGACGATGAGGACCGTCAAGAGCTTGTGTTAACTTTTTCCGTGTGACGATGGCATAATGTGCTCATGGTTGCTACAATAATCATTTATTTTTTATGTCATTATGAATTTATTCAAAAATGGTGTTAGGTTAACTCATCTGGCAGAAACAAATACCCTCAAGATATGCCATAGTATGCCAGGAAAACCAAATCTTTAATTCGAGTGCAACTTTCACATATGTTGAGAAGGCTTTTTTCTCCAGTTCAATTTCCTAAAACAGATACCTATATCAAGCTCCTTCAAAAACAAATTCAAAATACTATTAGACACTTCGTCTAATGTATGAACAAGGAACTGACTAGACGCTAACAAAGCATGAACTTAAACTACGAGATTATTGCGGAGTGTATCATAAATCAAACACAGTTGCACGTCAGAGACTATCTCAACTTAAAAACTATGTGGTTCTGCGCTTCTTACTGGCCTATGCTGCCTAGCTATTATTCGATACCATAAACAAAGATATATATTATCAAGTTCAGTACTTCTTGTAAAATATATATTTCATAAAGTTTCGTAGTTAAAATTAACATTTGGTATCATCAAGTGAGAACGACGTGGAGTTACGCAGGTGCATGCGCAGTTTTAGGCAATGTTTACAATCTTGATCAACAACTTCTCGGTGGATAGCTGTCATGATGAAGACCGACAAAAGTTTCCTCAACGTGATCGCGCACTGACGACCTATTGTTCAAATGACAGCAAATAACTGCAATCACAATTACAATGAAAAGCAGCGCGGATTGAATTGCAATTACTATATTTTTTTTGAATATTGCCAAAATGATATTGCCGTCATCCGCTTTTGTACCGTTTCCCGATTCAGAGCTGTTTTCTGCTTTAGGAATATATACTTCAATTGTCGTTGTTAAATTGGTAATGGGAAACCGATTACTTACTATTTTACATCGAACGACCTTTATACCAATATCTTGTAAGACTATACTACCATTTATTATCAGCTTTCCTGTTAAACTGAAATCCAAAGTATCCTTAAAGTGATCTATTTTATAATCTAGCATATTGTTTTTTGGACTAAACTGAGCTATGTAAAAAGTTTTGTTTTCAAAGAAAAATTCTGTTTTTTTAAATGTTTGTAGATAAACTTGAACCGTATAATCAGATCCATCTTGCATTGCTTTGCTTGATTCAAAACAATTTACTTCCACTGATTCGGTTCCTAATGAGACTTTTATTTCGGTATCTTGTGACAAGACTAAGGAACCGACAAACAAAGTGAAAAGACAACATGACCACCATTTGCAAAACAACATAATGAAAAGTTAAGTCACTAAAGGTATTTTATCTTATTCGTAGCCTAAACACTTTATAAATCAGTAAGCATAAGTAAAAGCTGGTAATCAAATTTAAAAAAAGACTACGCTTACAGAAAAATCAACCAAGAATTAAATTGCAGAAAAAAACGCATATAAATTCTGTTACAGTTTGCTCATGCTATTGTTCTCAGAACCACACAGTGTTGATAATAAACACCGAACAAAGCTGATCATAACAACGAATATACAAAATCAAAACAATTGTGCAAACGTTTCATTCGACATATATCAAAACTACAATGATTATATTAAATGATTGTTGGTCTGCTACTCCTAACCGCACCCGTGAACAACATTCAATTTAAAACCCGTTGACACTCAACACAAAATACCAGAATAGTTGTGCATTCTTTGTTCAATACAAAATGACACACTATAGTTAATTATTGATAAAAAAAAAAGTAGTTGAGTGGCATCGTTTATTCGTTATGCTGAAAAGCGTAGCGTGGGGTTCGGCTGCCATAAGCGGAA
Source organism: Trididemnum clinides (assembly GCA_963675345.1). Lineage (NCBI taxonomy): Eukaryota > Metazoa > Chordata > Ascidiacea > Aplousobranchia > Didemnidae > Trididemnum > Trididemnum clinides. Next base: position 13,369,366 of record OY776285.1, on the reverse strand, counting down.
GAAAAAACTTCGCCCCATTTTTGATCAATAAGTCTTAACTATCAGTGTTTTTATTCTACGTTGACACACCTAAAATTGTTGTCTCTTTCGGTCACTAATGGCCGCCTTATTCATGTGGTTGCCCTGTGCAGACGATACATCCCTTGCTACGCCACCGCTTATACTAAAGTGTTACGCGAAAATATAGTCAACTGATAAGTCATTACATAAATTAGAAAAAAGATTTTATACATTTACGATATTTCGTATTTTAAGGAGGGTTTTTCATTTTTGATGTTTTATCTAACAAGTGAGACTAAATTCACCTAGCCAATGTTATTCTGATGAAGAACTCATCTAAACGTCCAGAGATGCTACATAGTTTTTTTTTCATAACAATGCAATATTGTTGTCGCAAAATCGCAATAAGTTATAGCTTCAAACATTAGCTAGGTCAGTGATTTTTAACCTTTTTTGTGCCGTGTCCCACCCACTTTGATTACGTCAGTGATGTGATGATTGACAAGACTGCCGGGATTAGCATCAGAAGTCATGGCAGCAGAGATGATTTCCAAAAGAAAAAAAAGGTCATTGCCTTAGCAATGCCGGGGATGCCAGTCCGCGGGCGGAATCAGAGTTGATTTACAAAGAAAAATAAGGTCATTGCGCCTCCAATTCATGGGTGCTGGTCCGTATGGCTGTTCATTTCTCAATCTCATTCGACTTGCAAGTCCATTATTAAAATACGCAAACGTCTGTGGCCCACCCGACTTACGTGCTGTGGCCCACCGGTTGAGAACCAGTGAGCTAGGTGAAAATTTTTTGCCGTTTTACAAATTTATTCACATTACAACATTGAAAATATATCTTTGTTCAAATCAAATCTTTATCATTAAATATACAATCCAAGGGTGTCCACAGAAAGTATTGTAATGGGAGGAGCATAAACAATGTAGGCGAGATGAAAATCTTACTGGCCAGCCTGAGTTTTTTGCCGATTCTTTGTGCACAAAAGTTACTTTTCAATCTATGGATGGTTGCGTTTTGAATTCGAAAAAAAAGTGAAAACCTTTTTTGGGTTGATTTTTATGAAAATCGCTTTCATACTTTTGAAATTCTTCTCACGTCGCTGGCTGTTGGTTGCACACCCATGCTTTAAATTCCAATGCAAAGCCGCAGCCCTCATTTGGCCTCCCTCTAGCAGTCTGCATTACATTTTTAGTACAGCAACAAGATTTTTGTCATTGTCAACAAAAATTTGGCTGGAAAGGGCATATAGTTCTGCCAATTTTGAATTTTCGTTAGTGACAATAAGCCTATTTTGTTACACAGCACAGCGCATGTTCTAATGTTGTTTATTGGTCTCCCAAACGGAGAAGAAATTTTAGCGTGATTGGAATTTTGCAATGTAAAACCGATGTTTACGTACGTACGCCAAAAAAATTTTATGAAATTTTAATGTCACAAAAATAACCTACAATCAAGTACATTAATAGATATCACAAATATGCACAAAAAGTATTAAAGGCGACTCTTAATGCTTTGTATAAGGATTGGAACGCAATCTGTTAGCATGAACTCCCACGTAAGGCTCTTCGTAAGTATTAACCAACGGTTTCTTTATCTTCTTGTAACAGAAAATAGCTACGCACACAAATATGAGAAACAGCGCTGCCGATTCAACAATAATAACTATATTTTTTGTTTCTGACGTTGATAGACCCTCTGTGTCAGGATTGTACACTTCTATTTTTGTTGTTATATTGTAATTATTGTACAGATTACTGCTTATTTGACAACGGACAATGTTGGTACTGAGAACGTTGCTAATAACAATGCCATTGATTTCAACCTTTCCCGTTTTAGAAAAATGGATTGATTCCTTATAAAGCCTGTAGGCAACCTCACCAGTCTTTGGAGTAAACTGAGCAATGTAATAATTTTTATTCTCACTGACAAACTCAGTCCGTATCATTTTTGTTAAATGTAAGTCAACTTTGTAGTTTGTATCATCCACACTAACTTGTTTCGGTTTAAAACAATCTACTTCCACTACTCTTGTTGTTCCTAATGGAATTCTTATATTCTTCTTTTGAGACAGAACAGAGGAGTAGAGCAAAAAGGTAAGAAGATAACTTGATATCCAATCAAAAAGCAACATCATAACAAGTTCTGATTACAAATTCTACTTACTGTACACGTAGCTTAATTTTAAAAATATAATAAGTTTTTGATAGAGCGCTTCACACAGAAGTTAATACTCAGGAAAAGTTTTTTTGGCGGTATTTGACTGTAAAGCATAGTTTCGGACAAATTAAGGAAAAAGACGTAAGAACAATTATAAAAAATTGATCACAAATGCACATAGCCTACTAACTTTAACTTACTAATGCTTGGTTTAGTCGGCTGTTAGCTTTTTCTAATCTACTTCAAGATCATGTAAAATTTTAAAAACGCTCATAGTTGTTATCTTTAATACCTGTTTCAAAAACATCCTTAATTTCAATATATCAAAACTAAAAACTAAAAGAGAGAAAGTTTCAGAATATCAAAGCAATTGATTGTGATTATTGATTATTACGTAATAATTAGACAAAAAATTCACTAAATTAATTAATTAGATAAAAAATCGCTCCGTAATTAAGTTGACACCTTGAAGTAAAGCTACACTCCTATTAGGAGTTACCGATGTGACATATTGCTCATGTCATGTGTGTGTGTGTCCTTGAATGCGAACACCATGATATAAGTATTGCTGTATCATATTGTTTTGTATTGCGTTTTTTGCACCCAATGATATATTTGTTCTTATTCAGCGTTTTATTGCTGAGTGTTTTTTTCACCCGCCTGATGAAACCCACTAAGGTCGAAACTGGTCGCGGGTTATTGACATTATATAATTGGTTGCTGTATGGTACCGTATGATGTAGGTTTGCGGTTCTTAACGGGGTCCTAAGTGAAAAATCTGGGGTTACCCAGAAGGATTGCCAGACTGTATTCTTTTAACCGTCAAATGCACTAGCAACAACGACCATCACTTTCACTAATAATGACAGTGGTTTTACAGTAACAAGCTACCTGTAAGCAAACGCATACAATAGACCGTCGTTTTTATTTTTTACTGCATATTATGATGCAATAGACCAGAGTAAGAAAAACAACCTCATTGCTACACCTGTTTCAAGGTTTTGTCAAAAAAAAGACTGGCGTTTGTCGCTTTCAGATTTAAAAATTACTTACGTGGATAAAGCTATGTAGTGGTGATTCTTTTATCAAGAATACAGTTATGTAAGCTTAGACAATAGCGTTGAAGAAGTAGTTGAAAACTGACGGCAGTAGCTAAGATAATTCTGGTGAGAATGATGCAGCTAACGCCTCTAGAGAAGCATATGATCATTCTACTAGTTGTTTCTGTATTGAGGGTTAAACATTAAACCCTAGTCATGAGAGATAAGGTTTAATAAAGCATTTGGGGGTTGAAGTATGAAAGTTGCAGTTGCGGCACTTTCTCTTTCAGCTCTACCACAACCCTACTGCTTGAAAGGAAGAAACAGAAAACTTCAGGAACCGCGGGATACCAGAGTGTCTAATTTTATCCTAGCAGCTTTCTGGTATCTGATAGTTAGTTGCTACTGACCAGGATAGAATTTTAGAACCTAAGCAATGAAGCAGTCAGGGAATTTAAAATAATCAATAAGCTGTTTCCTTTTAGTATTTACTACAGTATATCACTTCTACATTTTACATGCAATTACCACAAAAGTGAACTCTTTCGCTACCACGCCGGTAATATTACCGGCAAAAAAAGAGTTTCCATCTAGTTTTTTCCAAATGAGTTACAAAATCAGTTTAATAAAAAATGGATTTGTGACTTTATTTCTCATTCGATTTTTATAAAATTTTTAAAAGATTACGCTTAATTCCTCACGCATCGGAAGATGTAAAATTTGTGTTCTAATTTTTGGATTTTTATACCTAAAAAGGGTTAAAAAGACCAAGAGCCCAGTTGGAGACGACAAAACCTGTCAAGTTTTCAGCAAGAGCCAACCACTCTCAAATCAAATTGAGATTACATGTTTTCCAGAAAACCAAAACCTTGATCATTAACACAGTCTGAAAACTACTCTTTTGAGACATCATTTGACAAAATTTCAAGCAATAATATAAAAATTTATTTGTTAAAATTTTCAAGGGGTCTCAACCCCCCCCCCCCCCAACAAATTTGTATGGCAGGCAAAAAAAACCAATGATGTGTTGCTAAATACCGGTCTCATTTGAAAGCTTAAAAAATTGAATTTCCAGCAATATACAACTTTAAATAGTCTAGACTAAGCGGTATATGATATTTACTGATCAAAAACGGATACCGTACATTGTGTCAGTTCAAAACCCACCAAAAATTTTCTACTTACCTTTACTAAATTATGATTTTTAGAAAAACTACATCCTTTAAAAACATAAAATAAATTGCAAACATTTCACCACTAAAGTTGTCATTTTGTACCAAGTTTCCAAGGAGATGGAATCTAAAATACAAGTTTAAAAGCTGGCAGAACTTTGATTTCTCTAAATCAAAGTTTGTTGTATCTCCCTTGGTTCTCAAAAAATAGGAGGGGTGTAAAAAAGCTTCTATTTCACTGTTAGTGACAACATATTCTGTTTACACTTGATATTTTCTGAATCTTGAAATTCCCCCTTCAAAAATACACAATGTTACATGGTTTAGGCTAATCTCTAGCAGGTAATGACTAATCATATTTTAAGTACTACATTTAACTAACAAAATTTAGTAACGGTCAAAAAAAGGTCATGAGCCTCAGAAAGTTGCAAATAGTAGAAAACCTAGGCTTTTAGGTAAGTTTTGACTGATATATCTTGAAAGCTTATTTCCTTAGCATCATCTAGCGACCATTTCTAAAAACATTGGTAGAATATAAAATCTGTAGTGATTTTTAAGGTAAGGGTACTACTTTTATTTCGAAGACAACTCAGCACCTACTGGGGGACTAATTTGCATATTCAAAAAAATTTTTTATTATATTTGAAATCCTCAAAAAATGGAGATTTCGACGATATATAACACTTAATGTAGAAGCAAACAGACGAGTAATGATTTATAAACAAACTTAGGGTATTTTATGATGAATAATTAGATGGTTATGACAAATTACGACAGTTTTTCGCACTGCCACCTTACGGACATTGAACATTTTTTTTGCGGGAGCGAAAGAGTAAATTTGTATTATTTAGCCACTTTTAGTATAATTAAAACTTCAAGTAGTGATTAATTTCGCTTTCTTAGGTCAAAATCATTTTGTTTACTAATGGCTGCGAAAAATAGACATAGCATACGTTTCTAGGATGATTCTTACGTTCAGTATGGTTTCACAAAAGTTATTGTTTTTGATAAACTTGACAATGTTCAGTGCACATTGTGCCATACCATTTTGGGCAACGATTTCTTAAAGTTTACGAAGTTGCAGAGGCACGAGGAACTGAAGCATAAAGAGAATATGGAGTAAGCTGAAACGTTCAAAGCGAAAAGAGCTCGTTATGACATTAGAGGAACGCTCCCTGCGTTAGGCTTCTCCCTAACATATCAATCACTGCTGTGCGCTTCATGTGAAATTTCTTTGATAATAGCAAAAGCACCTCACACTGCTGGTGAGAAATTAATAAAGCCAAGTGCGATAGAAATGGCACAAATATTACAAGGCCGTAACGAGGCCAGAAGAATAGCCTCAGTTCCCTTGTCCGATGACATTGCAAGTAACAGGATTGCAAATATAGCAAATGACATTTTGAGTCAGCTTATTGCTCAAAACCAAGATAGCCCATGTAGAATAAGTCTTCAATTTGATAAAACAACGGATATCAAGTCAGTAAGCCAATTAGTAGCATACATGAGATGTGTTAAAGTAAACGCGATTGTGAACGAGTTTTTATTTGGTCAAGAAATGAAGGAGAGAACTAGAATTAAGATAACTTTGATGTTGTTATTGCATTTCTTCGTGAAAATTCAATAGCATGGAACAAAGTGGGATCGGTACGCACAGATGGTGCACCGGCTATAATAGAGCATACATCCGGTTTTGTAGTTCCACTGAAACAAGTTGCTCCGCATATAGTATCAAATCACTGTGCTATTCATAAATACGCCCTAGCTTGTAAGACACTCCGTCTTGAATTGAAAAGTGTTCTTGATTCTGTAGTAAAGGCTGTGAATTTCATTCGTGGCAGGACCATGAATTTCCGATTATTCAAAGCATTTTGCGACGACCTTCAAAAGGAGAATCAATGCCTTCTTTTCCACATCGAAGTGCGATAATTATCGCGGGGAAAAGTACTCTCTTGTGTTGCAGAACTTGTCACTGAAGTTGCCATGTTCCTTCGTGAGCATGGGTCAGTAGAACTTGCTACATTATTTGATGACAATAAATTTCAGTTGAAGGTCTTTTATTTGGCAGACATCTTTAGTCTTTAAAATGTGCTCAGTTTTTCTTTTCAGGGAAAAAACAAATCTCAGATACAGGCTGCAGAGAAGGTCTCCGCCTTCAAAAAGAAGTTATCCCTATGGAAAAAGAGAGCAAGAAACCAGAATTTTGAAATGTTGTCACTGTTGGACAGTAAAATTGGTGATCAAGAAACTAACAAATGGCTGACTGCTTTAATTGATGATCACATAAGCAACCTCGAGAAAACAATGGAAGATTACTTTTTAACATCTGAACCTTCTTCAGCATGGATTCAGCAGCCTTTTATTGCTGAGAGGAACGACAATGAGCGGCTCAACCTTCGAGAGCAACATCGGGAATTGCAGAGTTCTCAAGCTGCAAAGATCAAGTTCAGCTCCTCCTCACTGATAGAATTTTTGTGCAGTATGTTGCAAGAATATCCTGAATTGGCAAAAAAAGCTCTGCAAACATTAATTCCATTTGCAACGACATACCTCTGTGAAGTTGCCATGTCTGCTCTAGACAATATCAAAACTACGAAGCGTAATCGTCTTAGAGTTTCAAATGACATGAAAATTGCTCTCAACAATATTAACCCCCGTATTGATGAGCTTGTTTCGAAGAGACAAGAACAGAAGTCGCACTGACTATCATTTGTACTGCGTTTTGCTGAGGAAATTGTGATATTCCACTAACCACTTGTGATATGCTTTCATAAAGAGAGTTTTTTTTTAATTAATTAGAGGTCCAATAGCAAACAACTTATCCGCCTTATCACAATAGTGTTTGTTCTTTCAGCATACACCTCCTTTGCAGGTTGCGCAGACAAGGGGTCCCCAAGCCAATATCTTTTGGAATAGAGGTCCCAGGGGTTGGAAAGATTAAGAAACACTAATGTAGGTGATCATTTTTGAGCAAAAGTTTCTATTTAACCTTAGAGCAAAAGCTGTTGCTGAAGTTGCGCTCACTCTAATTTAAATCGAATCTATTGAATGAAAACACTGATAATGCTATTTAGACTTTATCTGATTCAGAACACTGATGATGCTACTAAATACAGAAATCGATTTGTTTTAAAAAAGTGCTCCCACTTTTGATTGATTTGAGCTACAGCCTTCCACAAAAGTTACTCCAAAAATTTGTTGTTGTGTATAGCGGAATCGTAATTCGTTTTTACTTGCGTGGAGATTCTACTGAAATAGTTAGGATTAACTTTAATGTAATTAAGTTAGCAGTTATGAAATTCACAAAAATCTTGTTGGTGGCACAGAATTTTAATTAGCTTTGAAAAAAGTTGTTTTAGCCATAAGCCTTTCGTGACGCTCTCATCAGTGGCGGTATCGCGTCAAAAATATTTTAGATACGTGTACGACACATTTGCCATCTTCGATCACGAAGCTGAAGCAGATGAATTTCTGACCAAACTCAACTGCCTTCATCCATCCCTCGAATTCACCTTTGAAAAAGAAAAAGACAAATGTCTACCGTTTCTTGATGTTTACGTCGAAAGAACAGATATTGGCTTGAAACCAGTGTGTACCGGAAACCAACTTTCACCGGCCAGCATTTGCGTTAGGAGTTCTTTAGTCCTCTCAAACGTAAAAAAAGCCCAAAAAAGTGCCCAGTGTACTTGAGGGTTCCTTGGATAGGTAAGCCCTCCACAAACTTGGATAAAGAACTCAAAATCGCCGTGGAAAGCTGCTTTGTTCCGTCAGCGCCCGCTTGGTCTTTACGTCAAAGCGCATGCTGCCTGTGGCCCGCAAAGATGTTCTACCTACCATTCAGAAAAGTTTTGTCATATATGAATATAATTGCCACTGTGATAGTCGGTGCGTAGGAAGAACATATCAACAACTACAGAATCGCATCAAGCAACATGTTCCGCAATGGTCAAGACAATAATTGACCCGTCCACGCCGATCTCAACCATACAAATCGTGTAAACGAAACGACATCAAGCCGGATAGTGACTCTGCCATTGGTCAGCATCTTTTAGATATAGATCCATGTGCGTTAAACTATAATAATAAGCGGTTTTCAATCCTCGCCGCAGCACGCAGCTCTTTCCATCTTAATCTCTTAGAGGCTGCTTGTATCAAGGCCCGGCGCCCGGTGTTATGCAGACAGAAAAAGTTTGTTTACACTCTTAAACTCTTTCGATAATCGCGGCGTTCTTATTTGGTTTCTTGCAGCGGTACAATACTAGCGCTGTCTTGATTGCCTAACGTCCAAATTAATGACATAAAATACTTACTCACTGTAAATCTTACTTTTTGACGCGATACCGCCTCTGATGAAAGCGTCACGAAAAGCTTAGGGCTCAAACAGCTTTTTTCAAAGCTATATTAAAAGTTATCAAGTTGATGATGACTATTACATTGTTTAGATATACTACTTTTATTAAAGTTGGCTATGCTGTTGCAAACCAGGATTTTTTGTACCATAACTTGAACCTAAAGACCTATTTGAGAGGAATAAAAAGCGATACTCCCCAAAAAATATGATAGAGGCAAAACAGTACAACTTATTACTTCAAAAGTTTTTGTCCGAAAAAAAGGTCTGGTTGGTGGCAAAAATGAGAAAAACAATTAGTGTCAAAAAGTTGATATCCAAAATAAATTTTCACTTTGCTTCGTGATCAAAACGGGCGCAAGAAATTTGTTTTACAAGTTGATCACCAAAAACAAGGGCTTTAAGTTGAGAACAACGTTTATATTATATCATGCATCGATTTTAACACACAGTATCTAAGTTATAAAAAATTTTATTTTTTTATTTTATTTGCCATACTTATCTTCCATTTACGAGAAAGCTGATTGCATCGTTATATTTTGGACGGTACGTCCGCACTCGCTTGAGAGTTGCCATTTCCGAGGTGTCTGGGCCACTTTTCTTCCGTATAAAGGTGGGGGCGTCCCGTTAAGTGTCTTGCCCAATGACACAACTAGCAAACTTGCTGGCTTGTTTTCCACAACCTCCCTAAATGCCAAGCGCCAAGCAGGAAAGCTATGGATACAGTTTTTTAAAGTCTTTTAGTACGACTCGACAAGGGGGTTGAACCCCAGGTCTACCGACTGCGAAGCGGACGCTTCAACCACTACGCCATCGCGTCGGTCAAAATTTCAAGCAAATAGTTACAAGTTTTCATTTATAATAGACTTTGACCATAACATCAAGCTAAGTCAATACTTGCCCTTTCCCCCCTCCCTTCCCAAAGAACATTTTTAAACACACCATAGCTTACGCTTCTTCTAAAGTTACTAACATTTCGGGGGTTATCATTCCCAAAAATTACCGCATTTTCTCGCTGTGCTACTTTTCCAAGATTACCTACTTATTGTCGCTTTTTGAAAGAAATTATTTTTTTAATGAACTTCAATGCAAAACCACCGGAAAGAAATTTTTGCTCCAAGTGGAGTCACTTGTTGGCAGTACAGTCGAAGACGAGAACAGACAAAGTGCAATCCGTAAAAAATGCAAGCAATGAAATCAATAAACTTGCTCTGTTATAATTTGACCACCAGCTTTTGCGCGATTGTTTTGCAGCAGAAGATGGTAGCGCTGAAACAAAAATAAATTTTGTAATTCTGATCAAGTTTTCTCTAAAGATGAACGTTCGCGAAGAAATTTAGACCCCGGTGCAATGGTGTAGTGGTTAGAGTGTCTGCTTTGCAGTCGGTAGGCCTGGAGTTCATTCCCTAGGTCGAGTCATACCAAAAGACTTTAAAAAATGGTATTCACAGCTTTCATGCTTGGCGCTCAGCATAAAAAAGGGATAGCGTGGAGAACAAGTCCGCAAGCTTGTTTGTTGTGTCCTTGCGCAAGGCACTTAACGGGACGCCTCCACCTATATGTGGCAGACAGGTGGCTTACTCGTAATTTGCCGGGTAACAATTGCGAAGTTGCTAACGCAGCATGTCGCAAAAGGCGACACATGGGTACCAACCAGTGGCAGTCCGCTTTGTTGATGGTAAGGCTACCAGTCACCTATGACTAGTTCAAAATGGGCTGCCATCTTTCCCCTAGCCTAATTTCAATTAGGTTGACGCCATGAACCTGAATACCGTTCATGCCGTACCTCCATCCCGAGGAATAGGAGGGGTAATCGTAACAACAACAACAACAAGTTTAGAATATAAATGGGTCTGCGGGTTTGTAGAAAAGCTTTAAAGTAGGTGGAGAAGTTCAGGCGCCTTGGGATCACATTTGAGAGTGATGACAACCAAAAAAGAATTCAATAAATCTGTAAATCGTGTACAATAATGCGTAAGCTTCAACGGTCATCTGTCATGAAACGTGAACTGGCTAAGTGCGCCCAGTCTTGTTGAGTAACTCGAGCCCCTTCTTCGAAACGGAGGCATAGTGGAAGACCATCAAGTTGTAGAAGCCCTTCACATGATTTGCGGGTGATCGCTTGTGGTTCCTGAGAATCTTGGAGAGCCATTTAATCCAACCCTGCTATTTGTTTGTGATAAATCGCATCTGCGTTGGTTTGATCATGCAAGGTGAGTGCCTAAAAAACTTATTTATCCAATTGGTTTTGTAATACCAATTGGAAAAACGATTGGCCTTTCTGGAACTAGGTGAAGAAATCTTGGATTACAACCAGGTGAGTTAATGGCTGCAGCAAACGCTTGCGATATTTATAGAATTTTTAGAACATGGCGTACTAGCTACGCAGTTTATTTTCCCAAGCCGGGCTATTACCGTTGATATATATTTAATTAAATCAGCCTTTCTGCAATTCGGTCGTCTTTAAGCTGATGACAAACGTTTCAACAGCATTACGCGTTTAAATGAAAATGGCGGACCTCTGTAGTATGCAATGTGATTCGAAAAATATAAACATGGACCACGTCATTCTTGATCCCATGTATCGGACCCTTCGTAGCACCGGTTGCCTCTCGGAACTTGACAATATCTTTACACTGACTGATTGACGTTTGCCCTAACATATAATAGATGTCAAATAAAAAATGATTCATCTCAACTTTTGGCAGTTTATTTTTCTGCAAGTATTCAGGTAATCTTGAAAAAAATCTCTTTGAACTTAGCCTGGTCATTTCTTCATAAATTTGAAGAAAACATGCCTACATTGGGGTCAATATCTTCTGTTAAAAATTTTAACTGATAACATTATTTTTTGGCGACATCATAATACGCAGAAAATAAATATCAAACATGTCAAATACAGAATAAATTATTGCGTCATGGCGTTCTGCCTAGGAAACAGATATTGGTAGCAAGCCGGCGGTGGTATATATATTGATTATAAATTGATAATGCTCTCGTACAGTTTTTACGGCATTTTGGTTTAATTTATCGCAAGCGGAGCGCTGATAAAAAATTGTTTAAAATCAGTCCTCCAAATTTCTGCGTAGTAAATTTATGAAATATCGACAACATGGTAGAGTGCATTAAAGTGCAATTTTACGGCCACTCTGTTTTCATTCTCATAAGTTGAAACCTTTCGATAACTGCGTTGTTATATACTTGGGAAAAGTACCGTCAAACTGGTCGTGTTGAAATGCTCTGTGCCAGCAGTAAGCTATACCCTATTGATAGCACTCTGAAGCAGGTGCGACTATAAGTTGTTTTACCCACTCCAAAGAAAAAGTTTTTCCGTGATTGGTTATGACATCAGTAAACCTTTTTAAAAATTCTATCAATAGCGTTTTCCTACAGGCTATTCATGTTGTTGAATTTGTTTAATATGTGCTAAGCAAAACACCGTAAGGTTTTCTGCACTTTTTAAAGCTGTTCGTTTGTCCTACATTTGATGCGCTGTCACTTGATGACATCCATATTATCATTATTTAAGTAAACAGCTCTTACTATCATATCTGATGGTGGCAACAATTTTTTGACTCAGCGAATTTATGATGCTGCGCAATATCGCCGTGACAATAAAATAATTTCTAAAATTAAGGGTACAGAAAGTTTTTCACGTACAAAGAACGTTTTGTTATCACCAAGTTTAAAGTGTGAGCTTATTTTCAAAACGTGTTGACTGCATTGTCAGTGCCGCCTCAGTCCAACGATAAAAAGGTTAACCAGGTAGCTAAAAGACAATTTTGGAAAGTGGGGAGGGAATTGTATATCTTTTTGCAATTTTTGACACTTTATTTGTTGGTTAATTGGTGTTCTTTAAAAAAGACATCTCGTTTTAAATTTTTTGTTTTAAATTTGAGGACATGAGGTCTCTTTCGTTCCACTCTTTTCTGAATACGTTTATTGCCCTCAAGCACCTTCACTTAAGAAGATCTTGTTTCCAAATTCGGGGTTGCGAGATCTTTGCTACCATGTTAAAAACAAGGTTGGGAGTCGGGCTTGAACTTACATTCATACATGACCAATAATGACCTTAAAGGACTTATAGGACACTCTGATTAGTAAAGCTTATAGGACACGCTGATTGAGCAGCATCACTAGTCAAATTTGGTAAAATACGTTTTACGTGATTTTCCCATTTGAACTCGATTTTAATTTCATTTTGTAAGTGGACTACAGAGACAGGCATGGCCAGATCCATGAAGGAGGAACAAGAGCTCGATTTGGAGGCTAAAAGAGCTGAAGCCCCTCTTAGCTATGTCACTCACCCTTAAAAAAAGGTGATGAAATTTTTTAAATACTTTATTATACTTTTAGTCATGCTCCTCTTACAAAACCCTGGTAGCGATTAAGAAAGAGGGGAAATTTACTTCAAAAATCCCTCTTTAAGTTCTCTCTCCTATTCAACTTATGGAACATGGTTTCTCTTTGAAGAATACCAACTTCACAAATTAAAATCTCTGATACTTGTGGCAACCACTTTACAGGTCACGTGGAGCTCTTTAGTGGAAGTGCTTCAGGCTTCCGGTATATTCCACATCTTATGTTGGTAAATCTATTCTGGATGGATATTGCAAGACGAAGAGTAGGTAAACAAGTCTTTAAAGTTTTCCTGAGTAGATATCTTTTCAAACAAAAAAATGAAAATATTATCTCTAAGTAGTTAGTGTTCTGCAGTTGTAAAGAATTTGTGGCTTTCGTTTTTTTGTATTTTTTGAGATAGAGATTCTGACGAAGAGTGGAGAAAAAGCAAAACCAAGGTCTATAAGGGCATGGCTATATTGATCTTTTTATTGTGAAGTGCAAGGTTGTCTCTAAAAAATATGAAAAGCAGTTTTTTTCACAGGCTCTAGGCGTTAAAATAAACTTTAAACCTTTCATGAAAGAAATGCAGCTAAAAGGTTTTTTTTCCTTTCGGCTTTTCCCCGATTGCATCCTTGCAAAAAGCATCGCCTTAATAACACCTGAGATAATCTTATAAGCTCATCTAAATGTAGATTTTAAAAGAAAAGTAATCTATGATTATTTTTTCTCAATCTCCCCGGGTACTGTTACCGATTGGCCTATTTTGATAAAATCTTTAAGGATCACTTAAATTGTCGAAAAAATTGCTGTTGTGTGACCTATTTTCTGATATAAAGCCTGTAGTAAACCTTTAGTGGAAAACTGATGATTTTCTAGGTAAGCTTGGTTTTCTATAAAATTCTTTGTTTTCTCGATTATACTAAAAAGTGACCACAATCAACGATTCATATTCATGTGTTACCATAAACAAATAATTGTTACGAGGAGAAAATTTCTGCAACTGAGTAAAAGCTTTTTTGGAAAACAAAAATGCAACCAGACAAATTTTTTCTCACTGTGGTTTAAAAAATCGCTTTCTTACACTTTTTTGGCGATCTCTAAAAATCAAGGATAAGATCTCTAAAAATCAAGGAAATAAGATAAAAATCAAGGATAAGATCATGATATTAACAAAAAGAAATTGAAGGAAAAGAGAGACGAGCGTAATTTGACCATTCTCTTTTTATGATAACTTTTTCAATATTAAGCATTGTTTCAAGTTTAAAATTTGGAGAAGGGTGATTTCCGTCCCTACTCTCATCGCTACGTCAGTGGTTGTAGACTTTGCGTAAGCTTATCTCTTTATAGATGATGAATCTAGGCTTATGTGACAAAAAAGAAAAATACCTTCCTTTAAGGTCATTATATTGTTGTAACATTTTACGGCTTTATTCAAACAACCAAACGACATTTGTTGCTTATCTTTTCCTCCCAAAGCTACGCCAATGATATTTGCGTAAGCGACTTTATTGACTGATTTTACGAGCCTCATCTCTATTTGCTAAATCTGTCAAACGTAAAAATCCTTATCACTTTTCATGTAAATCCACGAGCTTCATTAGCTTATATATGCAAAAGCTACTGATTTTGCAAGCATCCAAACAATATTTTTGATCAGTATGTTTTGTAAGACAAAAAGATAAGACAAAGACCAGCCCGACCGATAAGCGAAATTTGTCGTTTAAATTTATCTCAAAGCTAAACAAAGAAGGAAATAATTAGAACTTATCCAATTCATCATATATAAAACGAAGCGAGAATCTGAGAGAGTGCTAAGCAAACTTACGGTCTTTGAGTCAGCATTCAGCCGTAAGCAACTTGTTGTCATGGGTAGCGCAATCTGTAATTTGAACTAGTAAGAGTTGAACAATTGAGCAGTCTACTGTAGAGTACTTAAAAACTGTATATCGGATGAGAAGATTACATTTTTGCAGGAGACTAATGCTTTGGCTTATCCAAGAGGGAGGTATAAGAAACCAGGCACCAAAAATTTTCAAAATTATGCTACTTTTAATCGATTGCTTGCTGGGGCATGTTTTGTTTCGATTTTTCCATGTAGTTTGGATTTCAATAAATTTTTCTTACTTTTTGTCACGCAAGAAAGGAATTATTTCATTTATACACTCAAAAATATCTAATTCATCTTTAAATGTAAAATGTTTCTGAGAAACTGAAAAATTAGATTGAAATGTATAAAAATTGAGCAAATTTCCTTTTTTAAATTATAAAAAATTTTGCTTTCCCCCAAATGTTTTTTCTCGTTACAACTCTTTAGTTTTTGATTGGGTTTCAACGTGATTAAAGAAAGTGTTGCCATTGAGAATAATGAGCTGTTTTGAAGAAAATTTAAAAAGATCTTCGGATCAGAAAATCTCTTCTAAAAGTAAGATATTTACTCATTTTATTGAGATGCAGAAACGTAATCAGCCACGAAGTGTGGGGGCCGGGCAAAAGATTTTTAGGCTGGAACAAAATCACTGTGGGTGACAGCATTTTTTTTAAAGAAATCTCTCAAAACTTTGGGAGAAATTGGAAGCATTTAGCAAAATTTAGAGATATTTTCTGCTTTAATACTTCAGTGATTATTTTCAATTCCAAAAGTTACTTAGGAATTCAGTCAAAAATAAACCTATGATAAATCGTTGAGGGGATCAGCAATATACTTGAGAAAAAGAGTTGAAAACTTCCCGAAACGAAAAATTCTTCATCTTTTTCAGATATTTGTACCTTTCTGCTATTTGATGTGTTTTTTTGAAAGTGCTTTGTTTTGAGTTAAGTGCTTAAAACAAAAGTTTAATAAAGCTCTTGGCGAGGGAGTAAAAACCAAAAACAAATAGCTAATCTAAAAACAGTCGTTTTATTTTCTAAACTTTTTGAGTAATGTTGTAATTAAATTACTTTGAGTTTTGTTTAACATTTTCCAAACACATTGTAAAGAACAAATTGATTATTCAACTGTTCAAAAATGAAGTTATTGGTTACAAATTCAGCAAAAACTTTTCCAATCTCGTGGCGTGATTTGTATAGCAACCATTCTCGTAACTGCGTTGTTGCTTATATGAACAGTCCTCGAGTCTGTGGTCATCCAAGCTTCTGTTCCAATGATGTCTACTCTTACTGCTGCAAGAAAAAATTAATCGAGTGTGAAAAATGTAGCATAACCTTCGGTGCTGTAATATTTATCACTGCAGTTATATTTTTGGGTCTAGCCATAGTTGGAGGCAACACAGCCATACTACTAGTCAACTACCACAGACAGAAATTAAGCAAAGCAATCGAGAAAATGGACCTTTGTAGAAGCTCGTTGGCGCTGGCTGATATGATGACAGGTAGGAAAATTGATTCGATATCAAACTATACTAGCACATCAAGCTGGAGACATTTTTAAGCCTATCCATATAATAACAATTGGAGTCGAAGATCAACCGGACCCCGGTCACTTTCTGGTCCTATTCAAATAAGGTCTCTGTACCTGCCCTCAAATTGGGCCTCAAATCAGAATGCAGAAACCCCGTGTATTCCTACCGAAGATCATAATATCAAATTGTTTTCAAAAACTGCATTCTTTTTGCAAAATCAGTTTATTTAAAATCTGATTTGTGATCTCATTTCTCAACTGATTTTCAAACTTTTTTCAACAAATTAAAGATTATTTCCAGGCGAGTTCGTTAGTGTATAATAAGTGCAATTAATAATTTTTATACTGAAAAAACTGAACTTTAAAACCTGTAATGTAACTTTTTACCCCTTGCAAAAGTGTTGAGCTCAGTAGAAACAGGTGACTTCAATACGCAAACGTTACAATAAAGTACTAACAATTACTGTTCTTTGAAAGTTTAGGAAATTTGCTTTCCACCGATATGTAACTCCAATTACTTAGGGCAGCGTTTCTCAAACTGTGCGTCGCGACGCCCCGGTGCGTCGTTTCAATTTTCCAAAGGCGTCGCGGAATATTTTGGTTTTGTGCCATTAAGTCTAGGTTTTATTGGGTCAAAAGAACTCTGATCGTAGATTCCTTTCTTACTTTCTTCTGACATTTTCACAATAGTGTTTTTAATACACTGTTGTAACAGTTGACTTGTTATTCAAGAATCAAATTGCAGAAGTTTAACTTAATTGGCGAAAAATATATAAAGAATAAAGCATTCAGTTGTACGTTGGACGAAAACAGGAAAAATGAGTTACAAACTTAGAAGAGCATAATTTTACGATTGAAGATGACAGACCAGTCCAAAATCTCGGGAGCATCTGCTTAGAGGCAGTTATTTATGTAGATTATGGGTCACATTTATCTCGCAGTGCGGCAAACTAAACAGTAGGATGCTGTCTGGTGCGTCGCAAAGTCTCGCAAGCTTTTTTAAATGCGTCGCATCGCAAAAAGTTTGAGAACCACTGACTTAGGGCTAAGGACTAGTTTATAATGACTGATCAAAACTTGGTTGCCATACATCACGTTTCATTTTTAGTTGTACAAATATCCTATTAGAGCTAACAAACTTGCAATTGTTAAACAAAGTTAGTTCTTTGGCGCATTTTGACTACTATTCCTCACAAGCGTGGTTCTTTTGCATTGTCTGCCGACGTTGTCAAATAGATCCATCAAAAACTGAAGCTTCCAAATGTCTATGAAATGTAGTATTCCGTTAAAAACACACCAAATTTTAGTACCAGCACTTCACAAAATTGCAATTTCTAGAAAAAGTAAGTCCTTTGGTACATTTTGTCTATTCTTTCTCAATAGCATGGATCTTTGGCATTATCAATCAAATCGTTCAAAAGACTCAAAGTCTACAAATTTTGATATGTAGTCTACTCCACTCCAAGCAAAACACTTGGTGATCACCCAAGAAAAAGACGATGGGGTAAAAATGGTCCTTTCTTTTCGTTTGCAACAACATGTAGGGGTCGAACTACATACGATCTAAATGTTGAAGCAATTTCCTTTGCAATTGGGCAAGGCTGTCGCGGCAGCAAGCTGATTTGATGTTCTTAACCTCGACATTTTTGATGGGGGCTCTCGCTACTGCTATAACTCAACTATGAGTGCTTCATTTTGGTTAGTTTGCTCTTTGCATGACGGCGTTTATGCCAGGGCCAAGGAACATGCACGCAGTCAGAAACGTTAGTTCATATTAATTCGCCTACAGTGACGAAGAAGTGGTAATTAGCAATCCTAATAATAATGGGTCAAGACACATTGTGAGGTCATAATGTTAAATGATATGTCAATGCTTGCCACTATTTAGAGGAAACAGCAGCAGGCAGCAAAATTATGTAGGCTACTACCAGTTTGATAGCGAACATAAATGGCAAAGCCCATTACTGATATTTGTAATTGCAAGGATAGGCCTATCGGTACAAAGCACTAATCTTCATTTAAAAATAGTGAGGTCTGGATGAGGGGCAAAAGTTAAATGAAATAAAATCCCAAATTTAAGAAAAGATAAAAATTAAACAATAATAGCATCAATCTGTAACACTGGATTAAGAGGAAGTGTTTTTGTTTGAAAAGAGCTTAATAGGCGCCTATTGCAATAGGTAGATGACTTAAAGGAAAGGTAGGACCCTTTTTCATGCTAAGATCGAATTAAAGCAAACAGCGCAAGCAAAAATTTTAATGTCGCCACTATTAATACAAAAACGAGCCTACCAAATCATCGAACATGCCTACCACCAAACAGCTCATTTCTTTATGGGTCAAAACGAACACCATTTGGGCGTCGCCATCAGTTTTGACTATGTTTCATTCTCCCCTTCCACTTTTAAAAATTACGAATGATAGTTTGTGTCATCGTTCTTTCTTTTTGAGTACTTCCAGTCTTCATTAATAAACCAACATAATCACCATTACATGTACAGGAGCTATGGCTTATATTTAGTAAAGCATTTCGTAGTGACTCTAACATATGTTTGTACGGTGAAGCTGGCCCAGCTGCATTTATTGATACGTTTTAAATCGACACGGGTGATAATATGGTCTGCCGGGTCAAAATCGCACCATACTCAGGAGAAACATTTTTTTCTATTTTGCTTGATAATAGCTTTGTAGAGCTTCGGGAATCAAACCTGAAAATTTGGGAAAAGCAAGAACTTATTTACTTTTATGAGCATACCTAAGCAAGGAAAAACAAATATGAATGATAATGCGTGGCCAGCAGGGACTTGAGAAAGTTTGAAGCGAAATCGAAATTAACGTCGTTATGTAAAATCGACAAAAAGGATACCACATGGATGATATTATGGGTGTTTTGTATTATAATGACTTTCTAAAGCTACCAGAATCAAACCAAACATTTGAGGAAAAGCAAGAGCACTTCAAACTCCCCAGGGCACATCAAGCAGGGAGAAAAAATAAGCTACATAATGCGTAGCCAGTGAGAACTTGAGAAAGTTCAAGGGGAAATCAAAAGAAAACAGCGTCACTGTGTGAAATGACACCACACGAAAGACCTTTTTGCCCTTTTTGCTTTAGAATAGCTTAATATTGGAAATATAATCCCTACTTCCAAACTAAGGAAAACGCAAGGCTCCCTTGGGTTCGTCTCAGCAATGAACAGAGCACATAGATATAAAGCATAGCCAGGATCTTGAAATGAGAAATTCTATTAGGAAAAGGAGCACAAAAAGTCGTAAACATCTTATGTGCAGAAAACAGATAAACGTTTGGTTACTCTTCATACAAGAACCTAATAAGTAAAGCCGGCTCGGCCGGCTGAACCGACACTCTCAATCCCGACGACACTGACGGGTCTCTGCAGGTGACGCCGTCATATATACTATAAGGCAAGGATTTTTCCTTATGCTGATATGCTGCCTGTTATGGTATTTATCTTATTTATGTATACGAAAAGTATAAGAAAAAATCCCAAGTATAAGAAAAAATCAACATAAAAAGGTAGCCACAATAATTTGTAAAACTGAATATAGAAAGAACAGTAGCCGCTTTTGTCGCTATTCCGGAAACAAGACCTATTGCGCAGCCAAATTAGGAACGTAATACCACAAATATATCTCTATCTACCACAAGCATAAATAGGAAAGCGGCACCATCAATTGGCAAAATAGGCTTACCATTAAAATAGTTTTTTTCTTTCATTGTAAAAGCAACCACCATTTTGCTGCTGCGATCAATTTTGATTATGTACAATCCCTGCTCCCTCACAAGTATTAATGATAATAAGTTGTGGCAAGATTCTTTGTGAGCATTTATAGTCATGATTAAGAAAATATGATGATCACAACCTTGTGTACAAGAATTAAGAAAGTGCATAAAATTCGTCGATTTTTCGCTACTGCTCTCACAAAAGCGGGATGGGTGAAGCCGGCTTGGGCGTTTGAACCGAACTACTAAACCCGGACAATACTGATGGAGGGCCTCTGCCGGGCGACGCCGGTAAAGCCGGCTAGTAAAACACAAATCACAAATCAACTGAAAAACAATGGCGGCTAACACCAATTCCTGCGTAGCGCTGGTAACACATTGTATCTAATGTAATCTACTAGAGAGAGCTAATAATTGACCAAATCTATACTACAACGCGAAAGAATGCTTACGTTACATACCATTATAATTAAATTACTGTTTCCATCTAAGCGACTGAAAAGATACACGAGGCCTAAATTTGAAGAAAACTTGGTTAATCGTCAAATGTGACCTAAATAAACGAGGTGAAGAAAAAGGATTATGACATGATAGCATTTGGGTCACAAAAAAGAAACTCGACAAAAAGGATACCGCGCAGAGCGTTGCGGGAGGGGTAAGAAACGAGTATGCGGCTATCGCTTACAGCCATAGTTTACGTGCACATAATTAAAACTGATTTTAAAATTAGGAACCAAGGGTAAAAGGAAAACACGCAAAACTGTCTTTTTTTTTATAAAATCCTGCTTTTTCTGTCAACGCGGAGCCCCAGTAAAACTCTCAACTCTGTCAAACTAACACTGAAAAATCAATTGCTGAATGCGTTTGCAAAAATCACATGGACGAGTGATATATAAAGAGTAAAGTCTGCACGGAAAAGTTGGATCAGCAAGCGACAATATACTGATATTGTCAGATCAATGCGTTTATGAATAGGTATTGAACTTGTAAGTTAGAGATGTTATTGCATATATCATTAATAGGCATTTTTGATTTTTGCCTACTTCTATGGCGTTTCTTATTGTTTTATTACCTTCCTATTTTATAATCGCGGCAATATGTTGATCAAATTTAATTGCGGCTATTTACAGGAAGGACCGGGTATTCAAAAAAATGAAAGTTTTGATTAATAAGCTTTGAAATTTTGCACAGTTGTTTGCTTGTAAACCAATAAACAAGTAAGAGCTAACCGACGTTAATAACCTAATTGTGTGCGTGACAATCATAAATCTGTAATATGTCTTTTTGGAAATGGAAAGAAAACAGATTAAACAACAATACACAAACGTAAATAAACGCAATCAAAACAGTTAACGTTTCGCGGTTCAATGTTTTGGGGCTAAATTATCAAAGTTTGCAAGAGTGGGTGATCAAATTCTTTGAATATTTGACGTCACAATGCATTGTTCATTGGCTAATTGAAAGAAATGAGTGGTCACATATCTGCTACCATCATTGAAAATAATTGTCTACATACGAGTATAAGCCTTATAGCCTATGTTTTTGTGTTTGGCCATGCCATTACAAAGCAATTTTCAATACTATCAGTGGACCGTAATTTGGAAAGTTTAATGTTTTGAAAACCTGCAATATTTTTTCAGGTGTTCATTTATTAACCATAGTGGTGTACAACTTCAGTTGGACAATACATTCATCTTTGGAGGAGTTGAAGTCACACGAAGCAGAATCCTGTGGTACTATTCTGGCATTTTTTGGAGGAATGTTCTATCTTTTTGGGTTTACATCATCAGTGCTCCATTTGTGTTACATGGGTTGGATGCGATTACAAGCGGTCACATTTCCAGTCAGATACAAACTTCTCAACAACAAAATAGTTGTTTTGGTTTTGATCTTAATATGGCTACTGTCTTGCGTTTTGGCAACATTACCAGGTATAACATGAAGCGCAATCTGAAATTACAACAAGAGAAAAATCAAAAAGCTGATAAGCACTAAAGCTGATACAGTCTGTAATACCGGGAGTATCCTCAATTAATCTCGTTTCTACTTCCTTTTTAATATCCATAAAAAATGAGGAAAACCTATTTGAGCAGGAGTCACTGGGATAGTATCTCTAAAATAGAGCCAGCAAGAAGAGCCCATCCTCGAGAGACATCTCTGCTCGTAGAGAAACATAAGGTTTTGTAGTGTGTTCTTTTCAGAAACTGCGTGAGATCTTGTTTGTGCTATCGTCTCAAAAAGATGTGCAGAACCTAACTTATTAACTCCAAAATGCTGTAGTTGCGTAATTAACTAGCAAAGCGATAAAACAGTCTCACCATCATCATCAGAAACAATACTCCCGTTATCATCACCATCAGTAAACAGTCTTACCATTAGTGGTATTGCTGGCACAATAATCTCTTTTCCTTTGAGTATATATCCCTATTAATTAAACACAGTTTGATGAGACTCCGGAGCCATGGGCGTAGCCAGGACAAAAAAAGGGAAGCTATTACTTTGCTGTTCTATCAAAGAGTTACCAAAGCCTCTAGTTTGACCATATTGTAACCGATTTTTAAAATATATTATCACAAAGGAATTTTTTTAAATCTCTAAAATTTGTGTTATACTCCTAATTCTTACCAAACTTCTGTGAGTAGTAAAAAAGGTTATCTAATGCAGCATGAAATGATTTTGCTTTTCCTCTTTAAAGTTGTAGACTGGCTACGCTCTTGTTCGGAGAAATACTTGGCGATCGTTGCTGCTCTGACAGGGTCTACGAAAATTAATGGCCTGGCGCTGCAATTATTGCGACAGGGATTTTCGCGCGCTGATCAACATATAATTCCACGCAATAATATTAATCATGTTGAGTATCGATCACTATGTCTTATTGCTTCCAGGATGGTTTCCGAAAAAATTTACTTTTGCTTATCACGCCTCATTGATGCTGTTCTTCCCAATGATAAAATCATTAGACTCAGCAACAGCGTTGTCAATTACCTCAGTGTTCTATCTTGTTCCGTATATATTAATGGTAAGTTTAGAACAATGGCCTATTTATTGTTGTTGCTAGAACGTAGGTATTAGCGTACCATCGTTTCGAGAAAAAGAGCACATAAAAAATTAGGTGGAATATTTTTGGTAAACGCAAATGTTGCTGATTTTTGCTTGTCGTGAAAGCCAAAAAAGGGAGCAGCAACAATTCCTATTCCCTTAATTTCAATTGTAAATGTGAGAAAATCTTTCCTGCAAGTGCTTAAGCGTAGTCCTCGTTCGTTGAAAGGTCCAATTCGATAAGGTTTTAATCTAATATACTAATGTGATATGATGTTATTTTCCGCTCTTGATGCAGGTATCCCACACTTCTCCGTCGATACTACATGTATTGAAAAAAAGAAGAGAGTTTCTATGCCAGTAATGTTATTAGCACAGAAACTTATAAAAATGATAGTTACCATAGTAAGAAGTAGGGTTGAAAGCAGCGATCCCGGTTTCTGGAATTTGCGCAACTTCATGTTTCTTTATATTTTCGTTTTCGGTTTCAGCAAATTTGTGGTATTTCCCGGAGGATAAGCAATCATTGGTAGCACAAACATATTGTTTAAATTTCATTTTAGCCTTCACGTTGAAAAGATTAAAAAGTAAAGAAGAAAATCTTCAAAACTTTTTACTGAAGATTCCAGCAACCTTAGTTAAAGCAGAGCATGCTTTTTGCTGCTGCGACTTCGTTCATGACCGAAATGGGTTCACGGTCAAGTCACAAATTTTTCCATGTTCTGAGTTTTTGTCCCGGTTATTATAGAATACATGTAATAAAACCAATTATGATAGCAGTGAACAAATTAGCCTTAGTGTATTTTTGCTGCATTGAATTTAGGTGTTTTACGTTGTGTGGGTTAAAATAAAAATCCCAATATTTTGCGGTATGCCGAGATTGTGTTAGACTTTCCCAATATCCCGGTTTTGATAGACAACCGGAAAAGCAAAAACTTTAACGAAAAGGTATGAATGCAAAAAATGTGAAAAACATGCTTCCTTTCTCTAAATACAGTCTTAAACGAAATGAGTTGCTTAGTCTGACTTTCACTACAGACAAGCTTCTCAGTTGTCACAGCAGTTATGCTGCGACGTCATCAATGCGATAAACGCGACAGACGAAAAAGTCAAGCCAGTTCCAATTCAAAAGTGATTTCCAGTGATGAAAAATCAATGTTTTGCACACTCGTGACCATGCAGGCTGGATTCACAATCACGATGTGTGAGTGCATACATTATAATGAAATAGGCCTGCTAAAGTAGAAAGGAGGATTTACTGTGGCTTGATCTACAGCTTGTATAAAGAGTTTGGGGACATACTCAAATATAAAGTGTAGCTCCATGAGCGTGTGAAGACCTTTTTTGTAGAGTTGAATAAGCTATCCGGGTTTAAATTGCTCATCGATTACATAGAATTAATATTTTTGGATTAGGACAAATCCCACTTTTATTGCCTTTGACACCGTCAAGGGCTACTCGTTGAAATGCGCATCACAATACAGTAAAACAAACTGAAATGCTCAAATAGTTGCTGAAGTGTTTATTCGTTTTGAGAATGGGTCCAGCACAATCTAGCCAAGAGTTACTTATTCACTATTACAACTACATTATCTAGCGTGGCCCGATAAAAAGAATGCTTTTTGAAAATATTTTATTTTAAGAAGTGTTTGGAAACCATTCTGTAGGACAGAATTTAATTAAAGGAAAGACCTAAATTGTTTTAAACTGTCTTAAGTTTTTCAAGTGAATAAGTTACTATGGCTACAGCTCTTGGTTAGAATTTAGCTCCTGTATAGTACTAACATATGACAGAACTGTACTACTACTTTAACCGTTTTTTAATAGTGCCGACCATTGTTGTAGTAGCTTTATTCTACAACCAGCATTTATCTTGTTTGGATATATCTGTGCCGTTTGTGGTTTGCTCGTATTTCAGCATGTCTAACAGGTACTATTCTTTGTAGACTTTTCACAAAAAGCTTTATAGTTTTTTCACCATTTGCATGTTTATAACTATGCTACGAATGATTAAACTGCGCTTTATTGTTTGAGCACAAAGCGCTCCACGATTACTGCGGTTGTTCCCGCAAACCATTTTTACATTGATAAATTTTATTTATTGAAAGATCGCTTCTTCTACGATTTAAAAAATTCTAAGAACTCCACCTGAAACTAGCCGTTTTGTTGCCGCTGCTACTTTTTTGTCCAAGGTTTCACTTCTGATTCGTTCGCAAACATATTCCACAGCTTTACTGTTTGCGAGTGTGCTTGCTTGCGTTAGTGCGTGCGCGCAGGTGAAAAAGAGAGAGACTGTATTGGTGAGAACGGATAGTATAAATATTTTCTCAACATTTCAAAATGTAACATTACTCATTTCTCGTTCTTTTAGAACTTCTCAACAATCCTCCTGTTATTGAAATATGAATTATTGGAGAATTAATACTGGTCTTGTTTTGTTTCAGTTTTCTTAACGTGATAATATACAATATTCGAGACAAGAAATTTCGAACAATATTGAAAAATTTATGTTGCCAACATATTTCGACGAAGAAGCAATATAACTTGCCCGAAACCAAATCGTCAGATGTACTACAGACTTCTTTGTTGTAATACAACTGAGAAATTTCATTTATTCTTTTGCAGTTTGGACAAGTTTTCTTACCGCTAAGTATGTTTACAAAAGTGGAATACAGCAGTTCTAACGTTGAAGTTCATTGCTTTTCAAATTTTCTAGATGTCGCGTTCGTCACAATACATTAAGTTTTTTGATTAATCTACGCAATAGTAAAACAGATAAAAAATCACACTTAGAAAGAAAATAAAAGAAAATAATTTTTTTTGATTTTCTTTCTAAGTTTTAAGCCACACAAAAAAAAATCTTTTTATTTTCTTTCTAAGCCACACTGCGTTGATTTAATGGCAAGTATTATGAAAAAAACTAGCGCCGCAATCTAAAGTAGACATGAAAAATATATAGGGGAAACAGTAAGGTTTGAATAAAACTGTTGGGCGACGCCCACCAGCGCGTCCATCAGTAATGTCAAGGTTAACAATATCGTTTCCGCCGGCAAAGCTGGCTTCACCCAATGATTAATAGCAAAAACAAATATAAAAAGTTTGTTTTTTTTACATGGCCGAAGCTCGTCTTGAAACAAAGCTATCGTTTTTTGAAACGCAATTGATAAAAAAAACATTTGTGGGGTTTGCGCATTACCACAACATGTCTCAGAGTTTCTCGAGCCCCTGGCAACGTCTTATTATCCGTTTACCCCACAGGCGTCCTAAAACTTAACAAAATTTTATCCGCTTAATTGAGCAAGTGCTTCATTTGAAAGTATATCAAAATTGTGAAAGGGCGCTGAAGTAATTGAAATGTACACAATGGCACTGTTTCGACCTATCAGGTCTCTTCATTGCAGTTGGTGACCGACAAGAAGCTAGAGGCTTTTAATAAAGCATAGCTTAGACCGCCACTCATTCATGAGTAATACAGCTTCGCAGAGTACTGACAGACCTTCCACCGAGTGGATCTATTATAAGTCCCTCAAGTGTGGCGGTCTAAGCTATGCGTTATTAAAAGCCTCTAGCTTCTTGTCGGTCACCAACTGCACTGAAAAGACCTGATAGGTCGAAACAGTGTCACTGTCTGCAGTTTGCTAAGTGCATCGCTACCCTCTTGCATTACTATAATTGAAATATATTTTTGGGATTAAGATAATATAAGGCCCAACACTTTTTACTTTTTCGTAACTGTTAGGGTATTTGTCTGAGGTAACTCTTCTGTCTGAGAGCATGTTGCCTAATTCTGGCATAAACACAGCAAGGCAAAGACAAACTCACCCGAAATCAAACACTCGCGATTGAGATATTACTATATCAGCGCCTCCAGCAGTAATGTCTAGTTTAAGAAGATCGGTTCAGCCGGTTTCATCGAACTGATATTCGTGAGGTAGTAACAAAAAGTTAATGTGTCGTTGACGTACCCGATTCTCGTTCCAAAATCAAAAGTACCGTTTTTTCAAAGGAAATTGATTAGGTCTTTAAAGATATTCCGCGGGATTGCACATAGCCGCCATTATTTTCCAAAAGTTTCTGGAGTTCCTGGCAAGCCTACATCTTACTTGCCTTGTTTGGCACGTAAAAAATGAACTTGCTTGCAGTTGAAAAAGCTAACGATTTCAAAAGGTGTTATTCGTTTATTTTATGAAGTGCATAAAAGTAAAACATCAAATTTGTGGATGGGAGAGGCGCCAAAGAAATCTGTATTTGTATTTGTCAAGTTTTAAGTCCCTAAAGTATAAAGTTAGATCAAAGTTATTCAATGGTGAAGGTTGGACGGTGCTTTAAAGGGCTCAACCACTGCGCCCCCGAGTTAACAGGGCATCCTACGAATGCCGATCAGTTTTTGAGTTAGCAACATTGCGATAACGAGAGTGAAACTCCATTTTTTATGCTTTTAGTATTGTAGCGATAGCTTTTATGGCTCGTAAAAATATCACAGCCTGCTTAGTAATCAACTAACCATAAAAACTCGACATAAAATTTTATGGTCGCGATGGTAACATCTGTAATTTTGAGATGTAACAAAGTCGGCTCACTAACTAAAGCGAGGCATGCAGAAGCGACGTCATGACTGTTCAAGCGATCCGTAAGTGATCTGCTTTTTGTCCTGAGGGCAAAAATGCTTTTGTTGTATTGACAAGAGCAGCGAAGCGTAAAAATCAAGCCAAGTTTGCGAAAGCTTTCGACTTTTCTGCGCCACTTGATTCAGAAGGGTGTTGCCGCAACAAGTTCGAGAAAAGTCGTGTCAGCTGCACGACCAATACCAGGCCTGTTTGCCAAACGTATTTAATAAGAAAAGTCAAACATAATTGAAAAAGTTGCTTTAATTAACGTTATTTTGTCGCCAATAGTAGTCCGCAAACTACAGTGGCCAAAAACCTATAAATGAATTCAACAAATTAAGCGCAACGCACATATAACTTGTTCTTGAGTAGATCAGAAATATCATAGTCTATAGCGAAGGTTGAAGGTTGTTTAGAAAGAACTAAATGCAAAAAGGATTGTCAAGTGCATTGGACCATGGGGGTTTGGTACTGTTGAGAAGAAATATTCTGGTGACAAAGCAATTAGATTTACTAAAACTTCCAGAGCAGCTGATTCCCCCAAGACTTTGGTTAGAGCAGATGTTCCCAATCTTTTCATATTTTTCACCCTTTGCTGATTCAATTCGTCTGATCTACCATAAACCACTTAAATTTTGCAAATTCTTTGTTTTGCGAGCTAAGCAAAACAAGAAAATGAGTCCCAAAAATAATCAAATTTTCCCCAAGCAAAAAAATGCTGGGTTAGAATGTTTAAGGTTTTTGTTCAGTATTGTTTAGTTTGCAATATTTTCTGATATATTGTGGCAATATTAATTTTAGACCTGTAAGCCTCAATGTATGCCCTAGCCCAGGGGTCGGCAAGCTTTTGCTAACTGTGTGCCGACTTAAGTTTTGAAATCGTTCAGTGTGCCAACCTCATACATTTTAATACATTAATATGCAATAAACCAGACATAGTCCATATATAGGGTTACCATATTTAGAAAAGCAAAATGCCGGACAATGGATGGCAACCTTGCACCAGGCCAAATTTATGGGCTTTTCAACTATTGTCAATACAAAATCGGCACGCCCTAAGGGGTGGTCTCCAAAAAAAAAAGGTCATCTTTTGATTGGCAGCGGGTTTGGTGTCATTTATAGGCCCTAAAATGCAAAGATTTCTGTAATCACACAGGTGCTGACCTTTTTTTTTTTTTTTTTGGAGACCACCCCTTTGGGTTTGCCGGATTTTTTGATCAAAAAGTCGGGACAGGCCCTAAAAATGCGGGACGTATGTTAACCCTATCCATAGGTGGCATTAGTATCTAATGTTGTGTACGAATTCAATCACAACTACTGGGCTATTTTTTATAAACCGAGTAGCTCCGATTGGTGCAACTTACGTGTGAATAATAAAAACATTTTGTGCAACTTGGGAAGGCTCTGCGTGCCATTGGAAATTGCTTGGCGTGCCAAGTGTGGCACGCGTGCCGTAGGTTGCCGACCCCTGCCCTAGCCGACGTTGCCCGCAAAGACCCAATCAGCAACGTCCGGGTTTAAGAATATCGGTTCAGCCGACTTCACTCGGTTGGTAGTTTTGAGAGCAGGAATTAAAAGTTCATATTTTTTCTGCTCATTGGCTTTTAGTTCCAAAATCTAGGGTACTTTTGAAAGTGATCTAGTCAAAACTAGTATGGGCAGGACTAGCGTAGCCCTAATTCCCATAATATCGATCTCTATTTTTTTAAATAGTACCCAGGGGGTAACACAGTTTAAATTAAACAAAGAAATGGTGGCATCAAAGTCGAGATTGTTCTTCAAAAATACAATAATTGTTTATTCAGCAGTGGGTCCATTTCACGAATAGGTGCGCACCAAGTGGTGAAATACAACGAAGAATCATTGGTAATACTATGCTCTTCTGATTTTATAAGACATTTCAGATATTTAGTCATTTTCCAGGAAAACAGCAGAAATGTCTTCTATGGGTGCCATTGAGCTTTCCCAAGTCCCTGCTGGCTACGCGCGATGTTTCCTGTTTAGACGAACCCTGAAAAGTTAAAAGGGACTTAGCTTTCCCCCAAACTTTTCACTTTGATCTAAGTAATTTTATCAAGCAAACCAGCAAAAACGTTTCTCCAAAATATGTCGCAATTTCACTCCGGCAAGGCAGGCCAACAGCTGTGCCTCGATAATTAGTAAAAAATTCTGGAGCCTGCGTCGGCTTCACCATGTAAACATTAGTGAGAGCAGCAACGAAAAAATTGTTGTAAATGGAGGCCGTCGTATTTATATCCGTAATGGAGACGATCTTACTCTACTAATGAGCACTGGTGATACTCGCAAACAAAGTATGATTTCGTAAACTAATATTCGTTCTTTGTTCAATGGATAAGAGGGAAACAAAATCAAAAATAATGGTGGCGCCACCAATTGGAGCGCTTTCATTCGTATTTGTGTTTGTGGTAATAACTTCTTTGATTGCGCTATTTGCCCTGGTTCTGACATAGCGATAAAAACAGGCCATCTAACCCATAAAGTTACGCACCCTATCCCAGTATGTCAATTAAGCTATTTTCAAGCAAAAATGTTTCCTCTAGGTCCAGTTTTGCAATTTGATTGATGGGGTGCAGATCAAGGCACAGTGTTATGGCCCCTATTCGGTCGCAGTCACGTAAAAATATGTCAGTATCAGCGCTTTGAAGAGGTTGATTTCCAAAATAAGGTTTTTCGTGTTGTTTGTGGAGCAAATGTGCTAAAATGATCACTTTTTAAAAATTGTGATGTAACAAAGTCTTCATGTTGCTTCGCAGACCGCTTTAGAGACATTGAGCTCGAAAAAAAGGTTTTTACGTATTCAGGAGGGGTTGTTAGCATGATCAAGGGGGCCTTGACTCAAAAATCGTAAGAACCCCAAGAATAGTGTGCAGCGTTTTTCTCGGTATATAATGTAGGAAGGGAAGTAAATTTTCGAACCCATAAAATGATCCCGCATAGCAACACTAAACCACTTTTCATTTTTGGAAATTTATTTACGTATTTACAGCAGGCCCCACGCTCAAAGGTGAACGCTTTCGGCTTACATCAAACTCTTGTTAAAGTAACTAAAATATCAGGTATTAGAACTTGATTATGGCATAGAACTAGAACTTCAAAATACTGATACAAATATAGGCCATACACATTTTGGATGTTTTGACAAAAGCTTGATATAGGCCGAAAACGTTCAGCTTAGAGTCTGTATTTTACTGCGTATTTGTAAATAGATTACCAAAAATGAAAAAAGTGGTTTAGTGTTGCAGTGTCGTTTTATTGATTTTGCTTATTAGGCAACGAAATTTTTAATTATGGCTAAATCAATGATCTTGAGTACTGCTTCCATAATTTTTGGATTTATCGGATTCATCTTTATCTTGATTGCGTTATGCACCGATAACTGGCTGCAAGGAGGTGAGTAATACAGGGTGTTCCAAAAGTCTTGGGCACATTTCAAGTCCTCATTTCTGCTGATCTATGAATGGTAGTTGAATGAAACTGTTGTCATTTTAATGCTAAATTCATTGAGTTTTTTTTGTCATGCTGATAATTTTTTCATATATTTTCATGTAGCTTAAATAACTAAAATAACCTAGATCCACGAATGGCTTTCACTCAACCAGAAAAAGCGTTTTGTGTCCTTGAACTTTCAAAAACTGATTCAGCGACACTTGATGATCGCGTTCTTTTACCATGATATTTTAGGTCTCCAGATGTCACACCCTGCGACTTCTTTTTGTGGGTTTCGTGAAAGCACTGGTCTATGCGCCTCCCCCTTCCAAAAGATGTAGCTGATCTCAAGGCCGAATAACGGAAGTTGTTGTAACTTGCAACCATAGACAACACAATGCTGGAACGCATTTTAGCAGGAATTTGACTATCGGCTTGATGTGTGGCGTATGACTAACGGTGTTCACATTGAACATCTTTGAACATTCTATAAAAAACTTGAGACTGCAAGCTTTCAGAATATATCAGATGCATTCTGACATGCCCCGTACATTGGGCACCCACAAGAATACGTGGACTGACGGTTTTGGATGTCAACACACGATGCTGGCTGAGTATCATCACCGCCAGCATCTGATTTCGAAACAGATGGATGTGGATCCTTTCCAAAAGAAAGAGAGAGAAGAAAGATGCATTGTTATTTCCTTAATAGTTTTTGACATATTCAACGTCAAAAAAGTGACTTTTGGAACACCCTGTCATCTGATTGTACTCTATCAGAAACGTAGCCAAGGTCTTGATGCAAGCGAAAGAGAGATACCAACAATAAAAAATGCATTTTTCATTCCAAGACTGCTCTCCAGAAAAAAAATTTTCCATAAGCATAATTGTTTTTCTGTTTTTCTACTTTATCAAAGACTGTGCACTATAACAGTCAGTGGCAAAAAATTTTGGGAATGGAAACTCCATAGAATTTTTCCCAGAATAGTCAAATATGCAGAAACATTACATTTCTTAAAAATTTTCAAAAAAGAAAAAAAGACGATTCTGTAGGAAAAGTTATGGGATGAGTGGTGGATACATGATGCATTGTTTCTTAGATCGAAATAATAAATGAATTGCGTTGCACAGTTTGTGGGGCTGGTGACAAATGGCACGTTGCCACCGACTATAGCATCACTCTTTTTTATATGCGTTAGTAGCATGGCCTTAGCCATGACAGGGGACAAAAAGCTGAGTCCCAGTTCCCCTCCTTTCAAAATATTTGTCTGGTTTTTACAATAAAGAAAATTTCCCAGTTGGCAACCGAATTTCTGAGTGAGTTTTGAGAAGTGAGCAACGCTCTAAATTTAAACAAATGTGGTTAACATCCTGATTATTTCTAAAAGTTTATGATTGCTTTGAAGAAAGGCCAAGACCACAGATGTAACAATTTGCCCACACTCGCTCCTTCTTTTTTCCTCCCAAAAAAATACAAATATGTTGGCTGGTTTCACCTGTGGTGGGGAAGGTATTGCCTGTACGCTGCAAGTATTTCCAATTTCTTCTTCTAAAAGTTGAGTAACCTACCGTGCTAAAGCTCTTCAGCCAAACCATTTGCTTGTTTGCAAACAGGCAAAACAGAGAAAAAAGGATTCTTGTAAAAATAACTCAATGTTTTCCGTCAATTTTTTCTCAAAATTTTATAAATTTTTGTCAACAAGGTATGAAATCACTTTAGTCTAGGTAATTTACTTGCATAAAATTATTTAGATTATAAGTTGCAATCGAAGCCGTTTTGTGCTAGTTAAAGATGTATAATTTACATGAAACACTAAAAAAGGCCTACAAAGCCATCATGATCTTGGTCAAATTTTCTGTTTTAGAATATCAAAAATTTCTCAAAACAATGATCCCCATTTTTTTTCTGGTTTCTCCCTCGTTTATACAGTCACTATACCGATGAAACGATTTCTAAAATATCACCCACCGGTTTCCTGTTTTGCTATTAATGTTAGATCTGTTGATAGATTTGCAAGGTAAATTTACTCAATGCAATTGTTTCAGGCTCCGGGAACAACGGTTTGTGGCGAATTTGCGAGGGAGATGTTTGCCGAAATCTCCTGATTGGTCAGAGTACATTCTACCGAAATTATGGTAAATATTTGATTTCAAAGTCAGCGTTTGCAGCAAGTTTATACCATCATTGAAAGTGACCGGTCATAGGCTCACTCTAATGATCTTGGTACAGCTGCGCCTTTGCAAGTCAATAGCAAACAACAATCTTCTCTCTGTAGCAATTTTGTGGCATGTTCGTGAGAATGCCGAACTCAAAAGTTCTGCAATGCGAAGCAGATATGTAGTGCTGAATTGAGGGGGGATCGGGCGATCACGGGGTGGACGTGCTCCAGTAACCCCGCGATTCTTAACCCTTGACTGCGTAGAAATGTGCTATTCTTTGACTGAAGAATATGGATTTTTAGTAACATCGGTTATTTTCCGTAAGTAGAAGCTGATGAACAGATAATTTTATCGTTTCCACAGTAAAAAACATGCAATGCATTAGCCGGGACAGTCATTCAGTCATACGTGTGAGCTCATGCTATCTTCGCTTGACTTCAGTTAGACTGGACCACAGCGATGAGTAGTCAGCTGGGTTCCACCACTTGTCTGCCAAATGAAGAAGGAAGAATGCCGTTAAGTGTCTTCCCCCGAGCACACAATAAGCGAACTTGCCGTCGTTTTCACCTCACTATTTAGTTTCATGCTGAGCGCCAAGCAGGGACGCTGAAAATGCCATTTTCAAAGTGTCTAAAATGGCACCACAAGGGAATCGAACCCAAATTAGTCCGTCGCGAAGCGGACGCTCTAACCACTACACCAACAATCCGATAATAAGCCAGGACAGTTGATCCCTTATCACGGTTGCTTACTTTACAATTCTAACAAAATTATACAGTAAGTACAACAATTGAATTTAATGTATTTTCCTAATTTTCAGAAATGGTTCGTGGATTTGGAGTGTTGGCTTGTATCTTAACTCTTTTTGGAACAGTTGTCACCGTTGTTAATATGATGATCAAAAAGAACATTGGATTTTCTGTAATGGCAACACTTTTTTTGATGGCAGGTATGAAGATGTTATTTTGCTTGATTTTTAATGAGTAAACTTACGACAAAACTACAAATGCCCAGCATCAAGCCTGTATTTATAAGATTTTTGGAGGGAAGCGAACCGGAGAAGTCGGTGAAAAAGCTTTCAAAGAACTTTCTAAGCGTGAAAGAAGTTCAAATTTTTTTAAAATACCATTTTTCTTGGTGTACTCTCAAAATCACATGGTTCTGGCTTCACTGCAGGTCTTGCATTAAATACCTCCTTTCTTGGTGTGAAGACAGTAGTCTCACAATCACATGGTTCTGGCTTCATTGCAAGTCTTGCATCTGTGTCTTATCGCTGGTGGAAAAGACAATTTCCAAAATAATTGTTCATTCCTTTACGGCAAATACCTATGAAAATAAGTCAAATTTAAATAGAGCTTGCGACTCTTATTCAAAAGTTGGCTACCGACCGTTGGACACGATGTTGTTCCTTTCAAGAATAAAAGCATGTTACTACAAGCCACAAAATCAAGTCCAACTCATCTGCGGCGGAGCCAGGAACAAGACGCCAAACAATGTCTTGAAAAATTTGCTATAGATTTGTTCTCTGAATCAAGAAAGAGTCTTCATTTATAGAGTAAATGAAAAATTTCAAGTAAGGTTCAAGTATAGTCATTTGCTGCGATGCTAGTCTGGCCCCAATAACAGAGAAACGAGAATTTATTGACGAAAGAGTGGAGGCTATCAAGGCAAATTAAACTACTTTTTTGCGTTATTGTCATGCCCAAAAGAAAAGGCATGGCACAATCTCCTTTTTTCAAACACACCAAAGGCTGCTGCCTATAACCTGTTGCATCTACATGGGTGATTGAAGACATTGCGAAAGGAAACACATAGTACCAGAAATCTGATGACTTACGTTGTGCATGGAAAAACTTTTTTCAAACCAGCCAGATAACCTTGTCAAAACGAAAAAAACTCGTAACTTGTTCTGTTTACTCATCGCAAAAAAGTTTCTCCGGAGAAACTAAAGATTAAACCTATTTAAACGGAGGATGTATTACACCGAGATGTTTAGTTGGGTACCTACCATAAGCGTAGAATTTGGTAGAACTGGGGGACATAAGGCACCCAGAAATTTTTTAAATGGGAAAAATAAATTAATTCTCAAAGCAAAGTCTTTAACTGTGGTTTAAGATGACAGCAAGAAAATATTTTAGCTGATCTGCAAAAAGCTCTTCAACTTTGTTTGGGGACGAAATCTTTATGAGTCATTTTATACGGAGCCAAGTGTTACGCGTATGGCACGGTGCCATTGATACATAATTGACCAGTTGGCAATACTATCACCTTCCTGTTATAGGTGCTAAAAATTTGTCGTTTTGGCTTGACAGTGAACGTTAAAAATGTGATTGTTTTTCAGCTTTCTTTGGTTTGGTTTGCACTTCTCTTTTCACCGAGCTGTCAAGCGGCACTCCGTTGTCTTGGGGATATTCCTACGGATTGGGATGGGCGTCTTTCCCTATGACTCTAATTGCAGGGTCTATCATGGCATACATGGAATTAAGAAGTGATTGAGAATAATTGAGCCCTGGGTACAGGCTATCGGCCAATAGTCTGTCTTAATTCCTGAAGCTTTTTGATTTAATACTTTCCAGTAACTTTTTCTTTCGCGAAACGATTAACCACCATTTTCATGAAATTTCTGATCAAGTCACAGTAAGCTAATGTATAATATTTTTACGCTTACTCTTAATGAAACACCATTCTTCAATGTTTTGTGCTTTAAATTGAATTTAAAAATTGCTAAAGGTGCTAAACTGAAGTTACATCTTTGAACAAGTTTTGCTTTGTAGTTTGTCAAGCTGTCAAATGTGAGTTCATTCTATTCTTACATGTATAATTCCATCGATTTAACTTCGAAGCAATCAGTTGTTGGTTAGGCTCTACATTTTCATTGCAGTGTTGTACAGCAAAGCGTAGGCTCTAGTGTTGTGAGATACAAGCTTCGGCGTTTTTCTTATATTTTTTACTTGTACGATATTAAACCTCGTATCGCTTCCTTATGATGACGTTTGAATACTAAAATAAATGCTGAATACCCTAACATGAAGGGAGGTCTGATAAAAATAGCGCATTTGTAGGCTACTATGTTACTAGTGAAGGTCTAATGAAAAACTGTGTTTGAGAGCAAGGGAGCAATATTTTGCTGAGCTTACCATCCAGAAGTTTCTTTTTTACTTTTCAAATATTGATTAGAATTTCAATTGTGCCTCAAATATCAATTTGGAAAGTAAAGGAACCAAATATAATCCTTTCAAAGGGCTGTTAACCGTCTTTCATCGAAATTTGGATTAGCCAATTGGGATACCATGTGATGACGTCACATCGGCAAGTGAAAAATCAAGTTTTCCTCTCTTCCCACATTAATTTAGCTGCGTACATCAGAAAGACAAACGAAAAGTAAGGTCTTTGAACGCGTTTGATGGGTGCTTGCTGTGATGGAATAAGGTTAGTTGGCCATAGGCCACCCACGGCTGAAGATTTTATTAGGTTTACACAAAAGTTTGAATTGCTCTACGGTTCTTCCAACGTTTTGATTTTGTGAAAAAATATATTAATTAAAAAAGGTCTAAAAATTTATCCAAATTCTTTCATTTATCCTTAAGTATTCAACGTTTTGAAAATCTTATTTGAAGTGCTAAGGCGAAAAGTAAATTTTTTCACCACTCTTTAGCAGCCGTCACATTCCTGGGCTTTTCATTGCATGACTATCTGCACCGAAGCGTTCACACAACTACTGCCAAGCATCATCGATCGCGCTTTTTGCCTTTCCTGTTTTCAAGAGTCAAACGGCATTCTTGCCTAGCTTGCTAAATGTTTTTGCCGACTGCAGTTGTTTTGCACTAAAGCTGTAGGACAAGTTTTGTTCAAATGCGCCACTGGTTACCGAATTTTGAGTCCGCACGAGGAGGGCATTTTCTATTAAATTTGATTTCGTAGTTTAATTTTTCAGGCAATGGAAAGGCTCCAAAAGCTACATTACCTTTAAAAACTAAATTCACAAAATGGCGCAAATATCGAAGAGGGGAATGTTCTCTCTTTGATCAAGCATCGATATGATACTTCGCAAATTTTCTGCCAACTAGTTGTAGTCATTAATTTTTAGTTACAAATAACTGCTTACTACAAAATAGTGTTGTCTAATAGAAAACTTTGGTTTAGAGTTTTTAACTTGGTGGAAGAAATACAATGAAGTCCACTCTTTAGCAGCATCTAACGGCGACAGCTTTTCAAAAAAATTAGAGCCCAGACAAGCTGGTGCAAAAATACTGTTGGGTTTGAAGCGAAATTGTTTTGTTCTTGTCAAGATGACGTCATCAGTGTTAAGAACTGTTGCTTGACCAAAACTTTAAATTTTAAAAAAAGTGCGTCGACACTCATTCCACTTACCCTTTGCTGTTTTTACCAGCCCCTTTGAGGGGGAATCAGGGTATGGCCATAGACAATAAAGCCCCAGAAACCGGTTTGCGCTCCACAGTCTGAACCAGAGGTCGTAAATATAGAGAGTCGCAAAAGAGCGTGCATTGTAAAGAGTCGGTAGAAAGACAGCGTGTGGTGAAAAAGTCGGGTAATCACATGTGCGGCAGAAATTCTCAATTCTGCATAAACAGAAATTCAAAAAAGACTGTGTTCGTTGCAGCGAAACCGAAAGCGTTCAAAGCAAGCTTCACGAAGTTCTTCAGTGAAACTTGAGCGTTGAAAAATTTTGATTAGACAGGGCTCCAAACTGACTAAACAAGACTGCAAAAGAGACTGTAGATGACTGAAGCAAATTATCTCGTCAAGCCGGCTTACCGATTGCGTCGTCACCGGGAAGAAATAAATGACCGAGAACCCATGACCGTCTGAAGAAGAGAGTGAAAAGTTCTTATCACTAGTGCCAGAGAGCATGAGAATGAGGTGAGACAAAGAGGAAAGCACAACAACTACAAAGCTAGAACTTGAAAAAAGAAATGTAAAAGACTCGTTGCCTTGCCGTAACCACAAAGAGTTGGCGGATTGGCGCAGGTTTTGGCAAAAAAACTTAAACTCATTTATTCTTGCGCATGCTCTGATTACATGAGACTAGGCTATCACGAAGGGCGACTGCTAGGCCGCACCATCTGTCTGCCACAATTAAAACACGGAGTCCGCCAAGTAGCAATTGGTGACTTCAGCGCCAAAATCACCAATTGGAAAGAACCTCAGAGACTTTTTTGCCGAAAAGAGAAAGGTCTGAACCAATCAACAGCCGCCTTAGCGTGGTAGTGCAGGTCCCCGACCCCGATTGGTGTTGGCTGGTTGGATGTTCGAAATGGATGTTGGTCTTGCCGAGGGTCCCAGTTACCCCGGGCACTCCCTTTGCACAAACCATTTTTTTGCCGTGCTGCCTCCTGAACGACCGCAGAAGGTCAGAACGCTGCTTCTTTAAAATCGGTCGCCTGTCTTCTCCCTTCTCCTACCTTCCTCTTGCCCGTCTTTGTCTCCTCATTCTTCTCCTTCTCTTGATAAGCGGCAACGTTCATCCCAACCCTAGTACCATTTTTCCCTGTTCAGTGTGCGTTGGAAATGTGACCTGGCGGGGCAAGTCAGTGCAATGGTGCACCTGCTCCAAATGGGTCCATTTAAGGTGCTCACTACTCTCGTTCTTTAAATACAGAACAACTCTTAGTAGCTTTCACCCCTGGAGCTGTCCTCCCTGCCTCATCTGGAGATAACACTGTGACTTCTTCCTAGGACTCCTCCAGCTTGTATACCTCCACTGTTCAATCTGACCTCCTCTCTGCTAATGCAGCACCCCACTCCACTCTCGCCTTCAAATCTCTTATCCCCCTTCCGCCCATTTTGTATCTTTTCCCTCTGCACCCTCACCACCGCCTCTTGCTCCTGGCTGTATCTCTACACCTCCTGCTTTCTCTTCCGCCCCTGACTCCCTCAGGGTTCTTAGATGGAATGCTGGCGGTCTCCGAGCCTGGAGCACTGAGCTGCTACACTTTCTTTTGTCTCATTCCGTTGACCTTGTTTATATCCAGGAATCTAATCTTAACTCATCTTCCTCTTTCCGGATCCCTGGATTTTCTACTCTGCGATCTGATCGCACCCACTCCCGGTCTGGCTTTCTCTCTCCTGATGCCACGCACGTTAGCGGCGGCATCATCATTTTGGTCAGGAAAGGTTTATCCTTCTCTAAACTTTCTACCTCCTCTCTTTCTTCGCTTGACCCTTACTCTGATTACGTAGGGGTCAACATCTCTCTAAACAAGTCCTCCTCGTTCTCATTTCTTAATGTTTATGCTCCCCCTATTCGCTCTTCTCGGGCAGATGACAGAACGGACTCCTTTTCTTCCTCCATTTTTTCTTTCTCCAGAAATCTCTTCATTCTGTGGACTTCAATTGCCATCACCCCCTCTGGGACCCAAAAGGTTCTTCCGACCCCCGTGGGAAGAAGTATTTGATTGGGTCATCTCTTTAGACTTCCTTTCCATCAATGACCCTGGCATACCTACTCTTCTCCAGCGCTCCTATGGCAGTCGCTCCTCCCTTGTTATTTCCTTTGCTCCCTTCTCTCTCGCCCTTTCTTGCTCCTGGGAGGTGCTTTAGGATTTGGGCTCTGATCACGCACCATTTCTTCTAACCATCCTTCACTTTCCGGTCTTTTGCCCCAGCAAGCGTCCTCCATTCTTCAATTTTCAGAAAGCTCGCCGGAGTGACTTTGCCTTTTATTTTGACTTTCATTGTCCTTCTGCAGAGGAATACTCGTATCTTTCCTCTGCTGCTGCTCTCTTTACTTCTCTGACACTGAATGCGGCCAAATCTTCAATTCTTTTCGGCCGCATCAAACGCCATCCTAAGGTCTGGTGGTGTGCTGAGGTGGAAGAAACGGTCCGTGAAAGGCGTAAGGCTTTCGCTGCCGCTCACAGAAGTCATGAAGATCCCCAGGCTTACATCTCCGCTTCTCAACGTGCTTCGTCTGTCATCACCAAGGCCAAGGCTGAGGCATGGCAAGCGACTTGCTCTTCTCTTTTACCCAAATTTAACCCTAAATCTGTTTACTCTCTCCTTCGTTCTGTCGCTGGCTCTTCTTCCTCATCTTCCTCCTCTCCTAACTTTCCCAATTATTTCTCTCTCAGGGAATCGGCTTCGGTCTTTGCCGATTACTTAAGATCTCACTTTTCTGTCTCCCAGTCCAAGGCCATGCGTAGCAGAGCCAGAGGCTACATTTCCGAG
This sequence comes from Trididemnum clinides, assembly GCA_963675345.1. Classification (NCBI taxonomy): domain Eukaryota; kingdom Metazoa; phylum Chordata; class Ascidiacea; order Aplousobranchia; family Didemnidae; genus Trididemnum; species Trididemnum clinides. The sequence continues at coordinate 13,328,714 of OY776285.1, read as the reverse complement.
CTCCACCGAGCCACGTGCCCTGTGGAGTCTCACTCGTCCTTTTGCTCTCACTGCTCCCCCGCTGAATTTCTTGCGGCTGCCTCTGACCTCTCCCTGTTCACTGCCACTGGCCCAGGACCCAAATACCTATTCTATGCTAAAGCCCCATTTTCGCTCTGGCATGGTTTTCTTCTTCACATTTTCAATCTTTCCGGGAACTTGCATTCCTTTTCTTCCATTTGGAAGACATCTTCCATTATTCCCATCTACAAAATGAGAAAACCTCTCGACTCTCCTGCTTCCTTCCAGCCTATCTCTCTCACCTCCTGTGTCTCAAAGCTTTTTGAACGTATCATTTTATCCCGTCTACTCTTCTTTCTGGAATCTAATTCCATTCTCTCTCTCCGCCAGGCCGGTTTCCACTCTGGACAGTCTACTCTATATCAAATTCTGTTCCTTTCTCAGTCCATTTCGGATGGGCTTAACAAATCCAGGCCGGGCTCTCGGACGATCCTCTCTACTATTGGTTTCTCGAAAGCTTTTAACTCTGTCTGGCATCCCGTTCTTTTTTACAAGCTCATTTCGGCTGGCCTCCCTCTTTGCTTTGCTTTGCTCGTTGGATTCAATCTTTTCTTTCTGACAGGCGCGCTTGCGTGGTATCAAAGTCACAAAAGTCGTTTCTTTCGGGTCCGTCCAGGTGTTGCGCAAGAAACCATTCTTGGCCCTTTACTTTTCTCTCATTTTATCAATGATCTTGCGGCTTCTCTGCCTTCTTCCATCAGCTGCTCTCTTTACGCTGGCAATCTGGCCGTCTGGTCCTCCTCCCCCTCGGTCCCTACTGCGGTGGGGACCTCACAAGGAGCTCTGTTTCGATTGGAGCGCTGGTTTAAATACTGGTGTCTTATTCTCAATCCGAGCAAGTTTAAGGCTTTCTTCTTTTCAGTGGATCCCCACCAAGCTAACCTACAGCCCAACCTTCTCTTACTCAACTCCCGTCTCCGTTTCAATCTTTTTTGGAGTCACCTTCGACCGCACTCTTTCCTTTTCGAAACATGTATCTTCGCTGAAGGTCAAGTTTTTCCTTTGTTTCAAGTCCTTACGCTGTATCTCTGCTTCCTCATGAGGACCCCTTCTAAGGAGTCCTTATCTCTTCTGTATAAATCCTTTCTCAGCCCTTTCTCACATATGCTTCACCCGGATTGTTTCCTTTCTTTAGCGTTACCAATATTACCAAAATTGGAACGCCTCGACCGAGCGGCTACTCGCGCTTCTCCGGCTGCCTCTCGTTCTCCCCTATCCCACTTATTCTCTCCGAGGCTTTTTTACCTCCCCTACGAGTCACCCTGACTCATTTCGCTCTGTCGTCTTATGAACGGGCTCTTCGCTCTCGACCTCCTTTACCATTTCAGGTTTGGCCGGACTAGGAGTGAAACCAATACTCTGCAGGTCCTCCTGGAGAGCTTTTGCGTCCATTCACCCGTTTATGCTTCCTTCCACTTCTCCTAGGGAGGCTTTATTTCCTTTCCTCCCTCTCCTCACTGGAACCTGCTTTCCTTCACTGTGGAGTCCACCTTTCCTCTCCATGCTCCCACTCTGTTTCCCCTTTCTTTCGCCGAGGTGCGGCCCTCGCCCACCTTGACTCTCTCCACCTTCACAATCTGGTGCTCTGGATAGAGGGCTTTATTCCTTTTTCTTTTGGCAAAGGCGACTCTGGGGTACTTGCCAACTGCTCTGTCTGTGGTACGGACGCCACTCTTTCCTTTCCAGCAGGCCCAGTGAGCTCAAGTTTTTCTGCTGAAGCCTGCGCCATTCTGCACGTTCTTGTGGTCTCGGCAGTACCATCAAGTCTGCCACTTCTCTCCTCCTCCTACCGGACTCTCGTCCTGTCATCTTCTCCAACTTTCTTTTTACCTCAATCTCTCTGGCAGGAACTGATTTTTCTCTCCTCCTGTTGTATTAGGCTGCAATGGGTTCCCTTACACTCGTTTCTCCCGGGGAACGACGTGGCTGATGAGCTGGCCAGTCGGGAAGTACTACTCGTGCCCTCCGCAATCCCTTGCAGTATCTCTCATTGTAACTCTTCTATTTTCTCGCAGTGTAATCTCTCATCGAAATTCTTCGACTAACAGGTTCCCTCGATTTCAACCGAGGAATTTGTGCTCCCCGGTCACGCTCGCTGTGTTCTCTCTCGTCTTCGCAGCAACGGACACAGCCTTTTGTTAAGCTATTTTCTCTCTAGGATTGGAAGAATCGAGAATCCTTCCTGCAGCGTCTTCGGATACTCGTCCCAGGACACCTCTCATCTCATTCTGCACTGTCCAGCTACGGACTCTTTGGCGACTGCCTCTCTACGACCTCTGGTCTAGGCCCTGTAGTTTCCCGGCTTCTGGGGCATGGTCTTCCGCCATGCCCCAATCCTTCAAAAGGGGTCGGGTAACAACAACCACAAAAGAGAAGAGCAGTAATTAGTCCAAATTACAAGATTGTAATTTTTGAGAATTCGAGGTGGGCAAGAGCAGCACCTTAGCGAGAGAAGTTCGTCAGAGCACGAGGTACAAAGGGCCCTCCATTTAAAAAAAACGGAGTATTAATAGGGCGGACAAGAGCCGTAACCGAAATAGGAAAGGCAACCGCTTGAAGCACTCTCCAGGAGTGTAGGAACGTCAAAGGTTTTCTTTTGGTGTTTGGATCTCGGAAAGACCGACTTCGATTAAAACTATTTGTTCTGCAAAAAAGCATGCTTTAGCTTTTACGTAATGCTACAGCAATAAAGCTAATGTAATTTCAGCACAACAGCACACACCAATGATTGATTTATTGAAGATCGCGACAGTAGTCAATGCTGGCTACGTTCTTACAGTTTGTTCTTCAATCTCAAAGCATGAATGGCGAATGGACAGGCCAGCACAAAGCGACACAAAATTTCAGTACATTGGTTTGAGTCACAAAACGTTATTTACACGGTAAAAGCACTTAGTTTGCGGAAAGGTCATTTTACGATCTGGATCTTGATCGAGAGAATTTTGATCTTCGGGGAGATCGCGAACCCGAACGCCGGGGAGAGTACGACGGAGATCGCCGCTTTCTGCTACGCGAACGCGATCTGGAACGACGCGGACTCGCGCTTCTCCGAGAATCGCGATCTTCCTTCACAGTAATGTAAGCAGTTTCACCCTGTTATGGAAAAAAATAGATTGAATGCATAATGTGCACTGAAATTTACTTGCTGTGTACTAAACAGTATATGCGAATGAATTGTGTTGGATACATGAAATGGATGCTACAAGCCATAGCATGTGGTTTACTAAACACCAAAATTGTATTTATCGTGTTACCTTACTCGTTATATTATTATTCACTGTATTCACATTTAACCCTCATACGCTGATTACATTTTGTAACGTTAAAGTTGATTGGGGTCACATTTGACCCCATGCTCAAAATTGCTTTAATCATGATTTTAAGTAATGCTGAATGCTTCGTTTGTTACAAATATCAATCAAAGAAGCTATAAGAATATCAAAACAATTCTTTTTGCATAATTTTAGTGCAGTGTCTATATTCAAACATAAAAAAGAACATAGGCCAATTTTTCTCTTCAAATAACCTTGAGTAAATTTGTAAGAAATTTGAACATAAGTGTAATTTATGATAGGATTAGAACTACAAATAGCTACAGGGAGAGACGTGATTTCGGGATGTAGGTTATAATAAAGTTCCTACCAGCCTCGATGGCTCAGTGGTCAATACGCCCACCTCGAATGCAGTAGTTAACTCAGACCTCGACCGATTTCCGCCAAATATTTCTCGAAATAGCACTCAGGAGAAGCTAAGGAATAAAAGCCGACAAGCTCGCTTGTTGAAGATCAGGAAAAGGCACTTAATGGGATTCCTTTATCTGTATGTGTCAGACAGGTGAAGCAGTTGAGCAATCTACTCGTCCAAGTGGCTCACAGTCTGACTAAAGACTAACAAAGAGAGCATTAGTTTACACGCCGAAGAAAATGAATAAACGAATCGTTTTTAAACTGCCGCCTAGTGGACGAACTAACAATCTCAAACGGAAGGCGTTTTACCTCGTGAGACCTAAACTTTGTATCATCTAAATGCTTAATGGCATTCTTCATATCTTCACGAGTTGTAAATTCCACGACACCACTGCCATCACGGTACACGTCGGCATAGCAAACGTCGCCAGCTTCACGCATGTGATCCTTCAGATCCTGCCAGCTTCCAGTAGAAGGAAGTCCTAAACGAGTTGCATATTTTTATCCTCCGGTCACGGGAAACCTATGCGGATTGACCAATAGATTAAACAGTTTGCATTTACACCAGTTTTAGAGTAGTCAGCGCCACCACCACAGCACACTTCTTCCGCAAGCGCTGAAAGCAGACGCAGGAAGCTGACCCACGTGCCTTTCCCAAGATCATGGCAACGAGTAAACCAAGCGGGCAAGCCGGGCATCGAACTAAACTCGCTCGTTATTATGACTGCGAGTTTAACTTTGATCGCGTTTGGCTTCTTCGCCAAACCAAAAATTTAATGATGTCAAAAAAATGCGAACCAGGTTCTGACATTTAATAACCCATATTTGAACGGGTCGCGCAAATTATTTCAGAGCGCCAAGCTTGCTTGAAAGCTTACACTACTTTCGCAGCTTGGGTCGATAAGACAACTTTCCACTTTGCAAGCAAAACTTGTTAAATCAAATGCTTTTTGATGACGCATTATTGCAAACCGTATATTTTCAACTTCCTTGTACAGTAATGTAATTTTAGAATAAACAAAAAGCATTGCAAATTATAGGTGAAGATATGGAAATTGTAAACCTTGCACCTAATTGGCAAAGTAGCACACGGGCGTAAGGAGCATTAACAATTTATTAAAGGGGCATTTATTTTAACAAATTGTTAATGTCCTTTACGCCTGTATGCTGCTTTGCCAATTAGGTGCAAGGTTTACAAAAAGCATTGCCTCCAGTTGCAACAAATTCTATTATCAAGCCCGATTCAGAAGCGAAAAAACAGTACACACGTCTAAGGCTGCATAAACACGAGAAAAAGGATGTAAAAACTGGCTTTTTGAAATCACCATTTTCTTTTCCCAGAGTGCAATCATTATTATAAAATACACTAATTTTTCCTTTTACGCTCAGTAATTATCTTAATGAGCAACAAAACACCCAATCAGCCATTCAAGACCAACAAAGTAATAACTGGCCATGTCGATCGTTCTGACGACATAAAGAAAGCCTGGTACAATTAAATGCAAGGCAGAACTTCGAGGACTGATCTCAAATCTGCTCGTAATTATGCGCTTCAACTAAGGCTGGTTTCCATTAAGCGTAGATTGCAGTAGTTGCGCGAAACATTCTTTGTTTTTCTATTTAGTTTTGTGCGCGGAGCAAGCGCGCTCAGACATTGAGCTCTTTACTGTCAAATTTTACTACAACTGTGCAAAAAATATACAACCATGTTAAATTCAAGAATGTGCAGGCTCATTTATTTTAGAAGACACTGATTGAAGAATTTATGAGATAATAGGTCGATATTTCAAGAACATAAAAAGTCACTAAAAACTATTTACAACTCTTGGGGTCAGAATTGACCCCCATCACCATATGAGAGTGATTAAATACTAACCTTCAATGATCACTCTGTAATTTGATCTCTGGGACGGAGGCCCTGGTCTTCCTCGAATGTATCGGCTAGAATTTGATGTTCCGGCTGACTGGCGAGGTCTTTCCACTTTGAGTCGATAACCGTCAAAGTTGTAATTGTTTCTTCCATTAACAGCATCATCGGCATCACTAACAGTCAAAACTTTTATTTACTTGCTATGTAAAATTGAAAGAAAGACTTCTATGGTGCATCTAATTTCAAAAACTGGCAAGCTTATCTTTCTTCAATAAACCTTTTAATGAAAATTTTTTTTTAAATGGATCAATAATCACACAAAAACACTAACAACATGCAGTCTAAACACACAAAAAGAAAAAATGTGATATTTGGTCTGTAGATACTTTGGCTTTTAATCATCCCTGCTTTGAGGCCACTAAATCCTACTGCTCCTCTATTCCATTATCCAAAATCCTTCCATATTTGGCCAAAGTGAATCCAATTAAAAATTCCCCTTAGTTCCATATCCAGTCCATGCATTACCTCACTTTACAAGAAAAATTATCAAATACGAATAAAGTTTAGAATAATTTAAGACACAAAAATATAATATTTATATAATACCGGTTAACTAAATATTTACTTTTGTAACCATAATATGCATTACATTTTAGGAAGCTCAACATCCGTTAATAACAACTGCTTGCGAACTCTTATGAATTTAGTATGCCTGCGTTTACCACAATACCACTTTACAAATTCATACCAAGCAATATAAGGTGAACGCCTGTTATGATTTGGTAGCAAGCATTCATATCCAGTGTTGATATCATACCCAGCTAATGGGAAATCAATGCACATGAGCTTAGATTTGAGGTGTAAAACAGCGGTCAAAAATCATGCAGCAAGTAAATATTTATAAAGCATTACTAAAACACTATTTGTTTACTTAAAATGCAGCAATGTGGGAAAATTAGGTGAGCTATTCTGTTAATCTGATTCATGTAGCATAAACAAGCAGATGACAAAAATGAATGGTCGGAGTAACAGTCGGCTCAGGGTCGGAGTAACAGTCGGCTATACAGCACTATGTGTGTGTGGTTCTTGTACGCAGATGCTACCAACAACATTCTCACCGGTAATCTTCAAAGTCTACAAAAGCATAAGGTGATCCTCTTCGATTTTTGAGATCGATATGACGAATGTTTCCAAATTTGTAAAACAAATCATCAAGTTCCTGCACACGAATATCAGGGGGCAAATTACCAACGTAAATACGGCAGTCTGTTGATCCGGATCGAGCACTCATATTCAATGTGTAATAAGCAGCAAGCTAATTTAGATAACTAAAAAATATTCTATTAGACAAAGCCTAAACAGCAATAATTAAAAAAGTAATTTAATGCAGTACTGGTAACCACTTCCGTGAATGTCAGATAATTTCTGTGGGGTAGTTTGATGTGATTGTGGTAAATTCTGCCAGCAAATTTGTCGATTTATTTTCTTGCAAATCACCAAAGAGCAACTACGATGTAAGAGATAGGTTGCACACTTGCCGTTGCAAAATCTTTCAAGATCGTCAGTGTTAATCTATTTAAAATAGGGTGTCATAAAGCCATTGATATTGCAAGGCTAATTTTGACTAGCTCAAATAGAAAAAAGTTTCAGACCACAAACTAAGTTAGCCCAGTCCAAAATCTTCGAAATCTTTGGGAAAACCTTTATGAAAACAGAAAATTTTGCAGGTGGAATTTTGTTCTAACTGTGAGTGTTCTAGTACACGCTGTTCTTTTGGTAACAGTTAAGCTATAAAGTGCGGTTGCACAGCTAACTCTCTTCGTGACCTTTCCAAAGCAACGCTTTTTTGTGGCATAATTAATTTTCTTCTCAATACCATTTGTTTGTGTCAAGGTTTTAGACCACTACAATTGCATTCAAGCAGTTACCTAGCATGCTAGCCATTAAGTTCCTTACATACTTATAATCAATCAATAATTGGTTCTACTTAAATAAGATTTATTTCCTGACAAGCTGCACAAGGTGAAACAGACTGTTAAGGTGTTTTTAGCTTGAACCTATTTCATTTAATATGTTTTATTGCTCTGACTAAGTCATTGAGCTCTTTACTGTAAAATCGACCAATTACGTACTTATAATCAATGTAAATGTTGTTCATAGCAATATTGATTCAAAAATCAATGCTTTTGTAGTGCGACTAGAGTGCCAGCACTGGCTTTTAAGCTTTCAACCTAAAAGTAGTCAGTCAAGAAATCTTATTTGGTTACATTTAACATGATCAAAGCATTGGTTGCTGTCATCATGTTGCATTAGCATAAACTGCACATCTTCACATGTCCACTCATGCACAACTTTTAAAACGTTTCACAAGAAAAATAATCATTGAGGAAAACGCATAATGGTAGTAGCATTGCAGCATAGGCCAATGATGAGATTATGTCATATCTATTATTGGTGAATGCATGATTTACAATGGGAATGAGTCGTTACACTTTCAGTTTCATGACCATCCTAGTTATTTCTACTGAAAAAATTCAAAGCAATAGAAAAGTAGTTGTGATTTTATTTGACATAAATATATTTCGTGTTTGTTGGCCAAGAAATGAAGCCATACACTGATAGATAAGGCAGCCTAAATTAGGTTTCTCTTTTTCTTTATTGTGGTTTGAGCTATCAGGCTAAGCATTGTGCAAACAAATGCACATACATTGTATGATCTCAACCTCTGTTTAGAAGTTTTCAATTAAACCAGCTACCACAATGGGCAAACTGCTGGGCTCAGTCACCTGCATGCCATGTTAAGATGCAGACATCACTCAAATGCCTTGCCTTGTTCTCCACAATAACTCTTTCGTGCAGAGCCCTACCAATGGTAATCCACCTTGTTGGCGGTGGGGCTAACAGTCATTCATCACTGTTCAAAATGGGCTGCCACCTTTTCCCTAGCCTAATTCAATTAGGTAAACGGCATGAGCCTGAATTGCTGTTTGTGCCCTGCCTCCATCCCGGGGAAGAGGAGGGGTAACCACCACAACAGGAGGCTGTGAATACCACTTTTTATAGTCTTTTGGTGCAACACAAAAAGGGAAATAAAATCCCGGTCTGCTAACTGCAAAGCAAATGCTCTTAACCACCATATTATCCCGCAAGTTCCTCTAATTGACATATTCCAACAAGCAGCAGATTGTGGTAAAAGATTAACTACACAAATAGAGCATTGTATGCCAGGCAAAACGACGTGATATGGTGGACTTCCAATTGTTAGGTTTGGGGTTCAAACCTTATTTTGAGCATCGCACTCTTGATACTTTGAAAAAGAAGGCATTTCACAATGCATGCTTTTGCATAGTAGAAACTAAGCCAATCAATCTGTTACAAACGTATGAAGTGCACTGAGTAGGCCTAGACTGTAGTTCTAACAATTTTTGCTCTTGTATGTCTTCAACCACATCAAACATGCTTTTGTTCTTCACATTATCTGAAAGCATTAAGTAATTCCTCCAAATATGTAAACTCTGAACCTTCTTTCACATTCAACTCTCTTCAGTCCCTCACTGCACAACAAAACCACTCAACTTCACCTACCTCCCTATTCTAATTATTTATTTTTTCTCAGACGATTATTTTGACAAATCAAACGTTTCTAATATTAATAATTTCACTTTGACAGGACACCCTGTGATGCACAGCCACCACAAATGTGCGTAATAACACACAACCAATATCTTGATAGGAGATTAAATGTAACCAGCGTTGGTACTCTAGCAAATAAAGTTTGTTTATTCAACTGTTAAATTCAAAAAATCCAAATAATGGTTGTTGTCAAAATTTGTAAGATTACTGTTTGCTTGACTGTTGTAACCACCTTATTCATCTTATTTTACCTTCTTAATTTCCATTCTAAAAAGTCTACAAACTGTATTTTTCAAAAATCCTAGACCGTTGAGCCCTTTTTAACATTTTTTTCAGATACAGATTTTACCACTGAAACTACAAACAGATCAGTGAAAACCGTGACATATGGTAACCCAAACATAGGTTGAAAACCAAAGCCAAGAGTCAAGCAAAACCTAGCCTACAAGTCCAAACCTACTAATGCAGTTTCTAATTTTTTCATTCTAATACCAATACCAAACTTCAAGTTCTTAAAAAATATAAATGTTTGTACTGTCACATAAAAAATCACCCACAGAAATTTTCATGCAGTTGTGTAAAAATATCCAGTGCCTTTCTTATGGGACCATGCCACCAATCCTAAAAAGCATCAGCACTTCCAAAGACAAGTCAAGTGCTGCTAGTGGGCACTTAGCAGTATCTCTAATTATATTTACTAGCTGGTTCTGCCAGCATCACCTTCAGGGCCTCCATCAGTAACGTTGGGGGTAAAAAATATCAGTTTAGCCAACCAAGCTGGATTCACCCATTGGTTAGATATCTGAACAGCAACCAAAACTTAATGTTTTTCTGCACATCCAATGATTACAACTTGGTGCACATCTTCTTAAGATAAAATTTCTGATTTCAAGGTCCTGGCTATGCCTTAGGTCTATGTGCTCCATTCATTGACTACACAAAGCCCAGGAAAGCCTTGTGTTTCTCTTAGTTTGAAAGTAGGAAACACATTTTTGATATTAAGGTATTTTAGAGCAAAATAGCAGAAACATCTTCCATGTGGTGTGATTTCACACAGTAATACTATTTCCTTCTGATATCTTTTTAAATTTTTTCAAGTCTCAGCTGTCTATGCATTATGTTGCATGTTTTTTTCCCTGCATAAGCATGTCCAGGAGAGTTAAAGAGTCCTCGCTTTTCTGCAGCCTTTTAGTTTAGATCCTGGTAGTTCTATAGTTACTATCAATCAAAACAGAAAAAATGTTTCTCCTAAGTATGGTGCAGTATGACCAAAAAAAAATTGTTTTTCCCAACTATGATTTTACCCTAGCAGGGCATGCCATCACCTGTGCCAAGTTAAAACATACTAATTAAGGTAGCTGTACCAGCTTCATCAACCACATTTCTACAACAAGTATGCTTTTAAAAATTAAGTAAAAGCACTTTTACAACTAATTGGTAATTATGACGTCACTATAGATCCTAAAACGGTGAGATTGTTTTTGGAGTTGGCCAGTCAAGTGCTGGTTTTTATTTTAGCTTCAAATGGCTTTCCTCTGTCAAAAACTATGATTATTAAAAAAATCATCCTTGATTGTGACATCGTAAAATCCCCTATGACCCTTACCCTGGGGTGGTGATCAATCGTCCATAGTTTCCTCACACGTCCAGTAGTTTTGGAGGATAAGTACATGAGCATACAAAGCAAAGATATGCTTTTTAGTAAAGATCTGACTTCATCATGACATAGTTGACCACTCATGAGCATTGCCCTAGGACAGTAATCAATTATGCTCAGTTTGGTGTTTGCACACCCAGTAGTTTGGGATTGGTAAACAAAGCAAATTGAAGAAAAAATTTTTGCTTTGTAGTATAAATATCCACATTGTCCTGCAGTATCTGCTTAATACAAAATTTGAGTTTAGACAAGGGTAAGATTTTGGGTTACCTGATAAGGCAAGATACTATCATGCACATCAAAGACACATACAACTTAGTAGGATTTGTGCTGGGTACTTGCATCCAAAAGTAGTTTTGCACCAAAAATCATGTGAAGACTGCATGATTTAGTTGAAAAGAATAGATTTTAAAAACGTTAGGAGTTAGGTCTTTGGAGAAACTACTGTCAGCAGTTATGAACAACAAACGGAGTGTTGTTTAAGAGAAATGAAAATGTTGCAAAAGGCTCATAAGTGGCATATTGGCACACCAGTACCTGAGAGCAATGTGATCAAGCACTAGCTTATACAGCATCTAATTTTTCTGCTTTTTTATTTAATTTTTCTATTTTTCTGCTTTTTTTGGCTATAGGCAATGAAACTGGGAAAATTTGTTTATTAGAAGGATGCTTATCACCTCAAAAAATTCAAATTTAAAAAATGATGAAACGTTTCAGCTTATTCAATGTGACACGCTTTTAATATGTCAACTACCTCAAATGTCCTATATAAGGGCAGGAAAGTGTTGTATAATGGCTCCTAATGAACTCCAAGCATGCAGTGTAACAGTTTCAACTTTATTGTAAACTATTACAAACTAAAAATTTACAAAACGAAATTAATTACAGGTACACAAATTGTGATTGTTCTGCATTTCCTCAAGACTTGCAAATTTGCCATGTGGTGTGAGATTTACTGGAAGGTATATACTGTACAGGAGGTATACCATGTTTTACAAAAAGGTATACCATGTTTTACAAAAACAAAACTAAACTATTGTAAGTCTCTTTTGCCTTTATTGGCAAAGAAGGAAGTGAAGTTGTAAAAACTGATATGAGTGTCCAAATAAATTCCTATGGTTAGCGAGTTCAACAAACAGAATGCTCCAATAAAAAATCATCAAATGCTAGGCAGCACAGCAGCATGATACAATGCACTTAAAACCAGTTTGTTGTTGGCTCAATGTCTATTCCAAGCATCGCACAGTTGTGTCTGCAGGAAAGGAGGCACTATGCAATACTTTCATCTGCTTGATAGACACTGAGTCGGTTTACATGTTTACAGCATACCATGTTTCACAGAATAAGCTGAAACGTTTTAACAATTTTTTAATTTAAATTTTTTGAGATGAAAATGACAATACTTCTAATGTAGTGAGCACATTCTTCCAGATCCACTGTTCATGGCTGCAACGAAAGTAAATGTTATTGCACTTGTTCCATTTTCCTTATAGCAGCATTTTCCAATTATGAGCATTTTGAAAAGTTATCATTTCTCTTCAATAAAAAAATACCAGATTTTTGTAACTGCTACAGCAGTTGGAACTCCTCCAAAACTTAAATTGCAAACCTTTTTTAAACCCAATATTTTCAACATAATCATACATTCTTATGACATTGTTCCTTCCAATGAAAAATTTCTGATTGTTTTGCTTGCCAGGACACATGATGATGTGTGATAATGTATGGTGATAATGCACAACTGACTTACAGTAGTAAACTTTTTTCAAAAGTTTAGTGTAACCGATAAAATTATTAACCAGCATTTTAGGATTAAAAGCTAAAAAGCTTGTGCATGGCAACAAAACTTCCAACCAGAATAAACAAAAAACTATCAGATCTATTTTTAAGATATGATCAAAACCCAGTGGCAAATTCAAAAATTAAACCTCAGTTCAATCAAACCAGTTTCTTTAACTACTACAACACTTGATTCAATTGGCCTCAACTTTTCATTTGTTTTATCCTTGTACCAAATTACCCCGTTCTCCTTTAATAAAGGAGTCCACATTTCCAAATCCAAAAATTACTGAAACTTGTGATGTTTGCAAGTGGCAAATAAATAAACAATGTTTTGCAAGTAACTATTTGACTATCGATGGCATTTAACTCTTAGAATCTAATTTGCTTTACATGAGTAGTGGGTCTTTGAATAAGCAAATTTACTGCAATGCATAGAGTAATTCTGTGGCCTAGTGGATAGTACAATTGTCTTCATATGTGATGGTTACAGGTTCAATAGTTCCCAGGCAGTGCTTTGACAGAGGCAGTGTACGCTGGGGGAGAGGAGGAAGCTGATACATAAACATAAAAGGAAGCATACACTGGTGATAAAATTTCTGTCAGGTCTCGTGTCTAATAATGATACATCATAGAAACTGACCAATTACCGTAAATACCCGCATATAGGACAATACCATGTATAGAATGCAGTGGATATTTGACCCTAAAAACAATGGAAAAACTGTGCACCTGTGTATAGGACGCATCTTAATTTTGAGTTACTAATCAAAGCTGCTGCTGCCAACGTTAGTGCGATAAATGCGGCAGCTATAGAAAATTAAGGCAACAATATTTTAATTTTCAAAATCTTTGATTAACAATCTTATGTGCCATCATTATGTATCAAGTGTGTCTGTTTCAAGTACTGTAGATACCTATGTGTTTATTTTGATTTTATGACATTCTCAATTAATTTTTAATTTCAGATAGCTGTTCATTACAGGGTTGCTGTACAAATGCTATGGTTTAGTTCATATTATTGCATCACGATATCATTTGTCTGTTTAGTTGTTTGCTGTCTCAGTGTTAGTTCAGTAATTTAGTTTAGTAGTGTGTTTAGTTAGCTCTAGTTGCAGTTTACCCAGTCAACAAGACGAAGACAACATGACAGAGCTATACTTCAAAGTTTAAAATGGAAGTGATCAAGTACGCGAAAGAACATGGGAACTGGGCAGCTGAGCAGCAATTTGGTCCGACAGAATGCGTGATTCGAAAATGGAGAAAAACCAAAAGTACCATCAAGGAAATGCAAAAGATGAAGAGAGCAAACAGAGGCTCAAAGGCTCACCACTCTAACCTGGAAAAGGTGCTCATTAAATGGATTCAAGATACTTGTTAAGACTGCCTGGGAGTCAACACCACTACCGTTTGTTTACAGGCTCTAAGATTGGCGAAAGAGCAAAGCATCACAGAATTCAAAGCGTCAATGAATGGGTGCAGGAGATTCTTTGGAAGAAATAACCTATGAATAAGACGAAGAACTACCATTAGTCAGCGACTACCCAGCAACCACGTGGAGTTATTAATGAAATTTCAAAGTTATGTCATCAAAATGCATCAGAAATATGACTATGACATGAGCCAGATTGGAAACGCTGACCAGACTCCGCTGACTTTTGACCTGCCTTTTGAGAAGACAGTAACCATCAAAGGTGCAAGGTCTGTCATTATGCAATCAACTGAAAATGAAAAGAACCAATTCACTGTGATGCTTGGGTGTATGGCTGATGGTAGGAAGTTACCACCATACGCCGTCTTCAAGAGAAAAACCATGCCCAAAGACAAGTTCCCAAGAGGGGTGATAGTCAGGGTGCAAGAACAAGGATGGTTCAATGACAGCATAATGGACAACTGGCTGAAAAAAGTATGGATGAAACGCAAAGGTGGTCTGGAGAAACAGCGATTGATGCTGGTGTTAGATGCCTTCCGATGCCATACAACCAACAATGTTAATTCAAAATTGAAGCGGCACAATACACACCTCGTCATCATCCCAGGCAGCATGACCAGTATTCTGCAAGCAATGGATGTCGTTGTGAATAAGCCATTTAAAGCAGCATTAAAGCAGAAATGGGCCGAATGGATGATTCATGGTGAACATACTTTCACCAAGAGCAGCAACATGAGGAAAGTCGACAAGCCTACGATCTGCTGGTGGATAGTAGATGCCTGGAAAGAATTGCCAATTAAGACCGTGGTGAAGGGATTCAAGAAATGTTCTATCAGCAACATGTTAGATGGCACGGAAGACAATATTCTCTGGATGGATGACGCAGACAACGATGATGACAATGAAAGGGAAGAAGAGCTGGACTATCATGATGACTGCATAACACAACAGGAGTGGGATGATTTGTTTAATGAGGACAATGACGACGAAGATTTATATTGATAAATATTATAGTTTTAAAATTTTTATAATTAATTTTTGATATTATGATAAATGTATAATTTTTATAAAAAAAAGTATCCATGGATAAGACGCACCTGGGTTTTTAGGTCAAGTTCTTAAGAAAAAAAATGCGTCCTATACGCTGGTATTTACGGTAATACTGATACGTCACAGAAATTGACTTTACAAATGAACAAAAGCCATGTTTTTATTACCTCATAAATTTATCAATCACTAATGTTTAGCAGCAAAATATATTGCGATGGTAAATGCCATTGACACTAAGGTAGCCTTGCACTTCTTATTTTTTATGCTGGCAAGAATAACAGGCATCCAATTAAGTGTCTTGCCCCAAGACAACAAGCAAGCTTGCCAGCTTGTTCTCCTACCATTCCTTTTTGAGCAAAGTAGTAAGCAGGAAAGCAGTGAAAATCATTTTTTAAAGTCTTTTGGTATGACTCAACTTGAGAAATAAATTTCAGGTCTACCAACTGCAAAGTGGACACTCTAATTACTACACTATCAACTGTTTTAACATTATTTTATTCAACAGTGTGGAATTGTGACCACAACTTGGTAATAAGCTCATTATACAGCCTCATTATGAAGATTGTCAGCAAGTAGTCTGGCTTATGGAGTGTTTACAAAACAATGACATTCTGCTGGGTTTTAGACTATGCCTAGAAAGCATGGAAAATTTCATTACTCTAACAATGCAAAAATGTTGGTACCAAGAACTAGCAAGAGTTTTTTCTAATGGTGCAGAAGAATCAGCTATCAGTGACAATGACTCTGAGAAAGAAGCATTTGAGGTCTATACAGAGGAAGATGTAATGAATGCAGACAAACGTCATAAAAAATTTTTGAAGGAGATGGGGATTGAAGATGAATATCAATGGACACATATTGATGCCAACTGTATAATATATGAATGTCTTAAAGATACTGATATAGTGAAAAATGCTTTAAATGCTTCCGCCAATGAGTCTGTTGCTGAGAACATTAGCAATAAAGACAACGACCCACCACCAACACAAAGAAGTTAAACAATAGTAGCCATGTATATAGCAGTGAAGCGGCTAGAGTCTCAAAATGTAAACAGCATACATATTTTGCATGTAAAAATACTAGAAATCCTTAAGACAAAAAAATGCTGTAAAACTATCTTGGACTCATTTTAGTTACAAAAAGCACAATATTTGTGAATAAATACTCTTTTATTCAAGACTGAATTTGTAATAAAAGAACATTAATGTAAGTGTAACCATAAGGAAAATAAACAAGTAATGTTAACTTTGTTTTTTTCACTCATTTCTAAAACGGAAACGTTCAGAATACATGGTACATGTGTGCACAGTACATACTCTGGATATGTGAAATGTACTTTACAATTTTATAAAAACCTGACTCCAATTTCTTTGCAAAATACCTCTCTTCACATGTATTTACATCCCTGTCTATTATGGCTCACTTTAGCATTCAAAAAATCAGGCCAAAAAAACTTTGTTACCAAGCAGATTTACAAACCTAACACGGTCAAATGTTTTGGACCCCAACATCCATGTTATATAGGATCTATGATGTATAAAAAAGCCCAAAGCAACAAAAAAATAAAAACAGCAACTTGAAACAAATATTACCCTAAAATACCTTGGTTAAATTGGGCTTGTCTCTTGTTTCCTGCACCAGCACTGAAAATTTTGAAACTCTAATAAAGAATTGGTCGTATAGCTAGAGCTTACTTTAATCCTAATTCTAACCTTTACTCTAACCCTAATCCTCACTCTAACAGTCCAATACAAGTCCAACCTAATCACAACTCCATCCCCAAAACTCTGATTCACAGCTCTTGAGACGTCGATTTTTCAGTCAAACCAGTTTTTCGATGTTTGATCATAGTCCACGAAGAAACAACTACAAATAAGCTGCCTAGTCGGCGCAATTTCACAGCCAATGCGATATTTATAAGTCAGCAGATCGTGAATCGTGATGTTACTCGTGCTATCATCGCTTTGCCAGCGGTTAACTTACGGTGAGTTGTCAAAAACGAACAAAAAACGGAAATTTCTTACAGAATTTTACGGATTGAACTAATGAAAAGAGACCACAAATCCTACAAAAAGCTATTATCTGCAGGATTTCATTGTATAAAATGACAAAAAAGAACCCTGATCTACGATGAAATTATGAATTAATTGAGCTGAATGAGTAGCTACTTGTTGTCTAGTTTATCTTCTTGGCTTGTAAACTAAAACCTTCTTTGATCCTTTTTGACATTTCCCTTTACAATTTGCTCATTGTTTTTTTGCTTCAATACATTTTGATTTTGATTTTTGTATTAATATGTTGTTGTTGTTGAATCAATTTTGGTGTTGTGGCGCCAACCGCTGGGGTACCATCAATAACTTCGGGGTTATATCTATTGGTTCAGTCGGCTTCCATAATTCCTGTACACGTAATGGTTATCATCTTATTCTATGAATCAAGGTTGGCGATCCTCACAAAGAAACAATTTTGTCACAAGCTATCACCAATATTTTTAAAACATTTAAGGTGTAGGTGGATTGAAACACAGTCAAAAATGATGATGCTTACCAAATGATGGTAATTTTTACTACTACACAAAAAACTATTTAGTGGTAAGCCTATTTTACAATTTGGTGCGACCCGTTTCCTATTTTCATTTGTAGTAGGCTATTAAGTTCTTTGGCTGCACTATTTGCCTTGTTTCCAGCTTTGTGAAAAAAGCAGCTATGCTCTCCACAAAGTCATTCACCATATTATAACAGGCACACATTAGGCGAGTTATTTTCAAACAACAAATTCTCTCTAAATTCGGTTTTACCAATTATGAAGTTTATGGTTTTATTTTAATATTTTCTTAAACTTGAAATTATTACAATCCTTTATATTAAAGATATAGTTAGCTTAACAGACTACATATTTGCAAAAAAAGAAATTCTTGTTTTATGGTATATTTCGACCCTGTTCAATGGTGGTCGTTTTCACACTTAAAAAAATGAGCGATTTAGTGGTAGGTCTCTATTACGATTTGGTGGGTATCCTTTCGTATTTATGGTTAAGGATATAATGTTCTTTCTCTGTATTCTTTTCTTAAATTCAGAAATTGTTTGTCCCACCATTCAAATATGTTAGTGTTCCTGAAGAAACGAGCTTGGTATTTGAAGCACTTAATGATCTCAGTTACGTTTTGCTCATCTCGTGGTCATTGTGATGAGCAGGCATTGCAGGCATCCGAAGTGGCGAGAATCTCATTATTGATACTAACCAAGCATGCAGGAGTAGATCCATTTTCAAATTCTAAAAATAAATCTAGACGTTCTATGTCAGTTGTGTCAATTGACTTCTGCAGCATTTGCAAGCACCTCCACAATGCTGCCAAGTGGGTTTGTGCACCTGTTTTTCAAGAATGTTTTTGAAGTTCTTGATACCTTGGACCATGGATATCTAGAATTAGATCGGCACAAACTGCAGCCAAAAATCAATGTTAGATAACAATGTTGTTTCTCTACCTTCCACTGCATGAAGCACAGTCAATGCCAAAAAAGCATTGTTCATACTCTTACGCTGCAGTTGGACTTTACACTCTAGCCACTCATCGAAGAACTCACCAGCAGTTATTTACTTCAGCTGAATTGTAGTGGTCGTATCATAAACTGTTTTTGAATATTCAGCAAGGCCCTGTTCTGCAAACCAATCAACGTTCAACAAAAGACGGGATTCATTCACCAGAGCGATTCGGCCCAGGAAACCCCTGACAACCAACATATTTTCAGGTATTAAAAGCGTTGAACCCCAACTGGCCTCTGGTGCGGCAGCACCAGGTTTCAACTCTTTGATTCCCACGCCAAGCGTACCGTCGTTGATTAGCACTGAACCAGTAGAGTTGCTTTGTAGAACTAGTAATATTAGCTCTACGGATCCTTTCTGCTTCGTCAAACAAAAAACAGGAAGCGGTTGAAGCTTTCTTGCAGTGTTTTATTCACAAATATGCGCAGCTCCTCCCAGCGTGCGCAGAACGAAAATTCACGGCGATAAAGGCTACCACACAGCCTTAATAACAATTAAAC
This sequence comes from Trididemnum clinides, assembly GCA_963675345.1. NCBI lineage: Eukaryota > Metazoa > Chordata > Ascidiacea > Aplousobranchia > Didemnidae > Trididemnum > Trididemnum clinides. The sequence continues at coordinate 13,309,504 of OY776285.1, read as the reverse complement.
AGGGAGACCAACACTCAGGCCGAAACGAAAATTTACTACTCGTTTCGCCACGTTGACGTTTTGAAAAGAATAGCGAAAATACACGTGGTCACTATATATATACGAGCATATGCACCTGTTATATATATGAGTCAAACATGTGGCCCTATTTAACCACAGGGCAAAGACAATACAACAAAGGAAGGCCTTTAGAAATAGTCCGTAGGAAGCCCGGTTGTAACGTCTACTACTTCTCAGTAGAGGCTAATTGTTCGGTTCGTTGTAGGGGTCTAATTTGAAGCTATAGGCCTATTTACTTAACTCCTAACAAAACAACACGAGATCACTTAATTTACCACAATATCAATCAATTTTGTAAAAAAATTGCTTATGAAGTTTTTGCGTCACGTTCTCAAAAGACTACGCCTTATGAAGTCAAATCGCTGTAAAAAACTACATGGCGATTGGCGGAACAGCCTCACAATCCAGTCTAGAAAGAGGATTGGTATTGTGCTTGAACAATTCTTTGACATTCTGCTTGTGAGCCTTTTGGCCACATTTCTCACTTTCGACACCACTTCTTTGGCTCTGATATTAGCTTTAGTAACGTCATGCACACTTAGTTGTAATGTATGAACCGCACGGTATCCGGACGTTTTGACTGTGAAGTTTTTCACTTACTTTGATGAGTTATTGAAAATATATCCAAAAATAATTTCAGCCTAAATGTCCACAAGGAAACGTTCTACATTCGAGCCACAGACCTGACGGTATTAACTCCATCTTCAGCAGTTATTACGTCTTCCCGAAATTCATGGTCGCAAGCTTCATTTACCTCACATTCATCTTTGTCGTTCTTATGAGCAAAATTTTTGGGCAGATCAAAATGACTGCTCATCAGCACCCCAACCTTTAAAACGTCGGATCCGTTGTCGGTCCTGAAGCTGCAAATTTGCTTCTCCAAGCTTCCAAGTTTGGCCAAGCAGCCTACAATGTTATTAGGTTGTTACAGAATCAACTTCATAACAATTAAAAAATTTTTATTGTACCGTTGCTAAACTAAACGCGCGCCTTTTATTTTAGTTCTCGCACGCCTTTGGTCGCTTGGGGTTGGAATGCAACTCTCGTGAGTTTTGCCTGAAACCGGGCAAGATTTACATTTAAATAGCCGGCCTCTCGCTCCAAAAAATAAATAAATACCGTTCTCTTAGTTGAAGTGGTTCTGTTATCATTTGTTACTGCACCAAGATTATTTTCTGTTACTGCACAAAGTTAAATCAATTTGGTTTTACAAAGCAAACCCACGGTGAATTTTTGTTCTTCCAATTTTTTTGATTTGGAATTTATTTTCACTCAGTCTTTGAATATCAATTAGTTTTGGGTAAGTTGACCACAATAAAAAAGTTTTACTTTGGCTGTTGTGGTGAAGGAAGAGCAAAGGCCCTGAAGTTCCTTCCTGGCATTTGTGGACAGGTTTTCGTTGCTTGAAGACTCTGTAACCTACGTATCGCAGGAGCTAATTTATCGTCCACCATTGCTTGCAACTTTATGTCAATAAAATGACACTTTCTTTCGTACACAAGTCTACCTTAACCGAAATCATTTAACCAGAAAGTGTCTGTTTGGTTCCTATCACCTTTCTTGGATATGCATCAATGATTCATGTACTACGTTGAAAACTGTTAGTCTTAGGTTTAATTGATCTCTAACATCGCAGCAAGCATCTTTGCGATGCCGTATTTTTCAAAGGTGCAAAGAGGAAAGTTGGTGACAGTTTCAACTGCCATATCTTTAATACTTTTAAATCGAGATTGGAAACTTAAGCATTGTTGCAGATTGCTTTCCAACAGTCGTATTGCATCTCTCTTGCGATTATCATTCAAAATGAGAAGATATATATGACACCTCGGTATTTTTTTCTTTTTCCAGACGGGTTAGGAGTAGAGGTTTGAATGTTCCTTTTTTCAAGAAACCAAGTAAAGGCGTAGAGGTTGGCTGTTTTCTTTTCAGGTAACCAATTATAGGCGTAGCTTGGACGTCTGAGGAGCCGCTTTTTGGCATATATTTGTATCGACATTCTTTTACTGCCCAACTAGCCATGTTTACTCCATAGCGATAGTGTTTGTTGCCGATTAAATTCCTCGTTTGGCCAATTTTTAAACAAATTTCAGTGCATTTAAATTAAGTTACCGCTGCAGCAGCTTTAGATAAAAAATACAAAATATACTTCTAATCTGAATAAAGCTGAAATATAAGTTACCGTATTTCTTCGAATAGAATGCGTACATTTTATACTTTTTATCGCAAATTTTGTGCTCATTCTAAACAAGAGCTCATATTATTTTTTTGTTACCAACTTTCGATCAACTTTGAATCAACCGTACTTTATTTAAAAGTAGTTTCGATCAGAATCTACTTACAGTAATTACATCTTGGCGTGTTGGCGTGACCGACGCAATGGCGTAGTGGTTAGAGCATCCGCTTCGCAGTCCGTAGGCATGGGTTTCATTCCCCTTGTCGAGTCATATAAAAAGAATTGAAAAATGGCATCTATATCTTCCCTGCTTGGCGCTCGGCATTTAGGGAGGTTGTGGAGAACAAGCCGGCAAGTCTCCTTGTTGTGTTTTTGGGCAAGGCACTTTACAGAACGCTTCCTCCTTTATGTAGAAGACAAGTGGCCCAGACACCTTGGAAATAGCAACTCCAAGCAAGAACGGACATACCATCCGAAACATAGCCATGCAATTCGCTTTTTCGTATATGGAGGATAAATAAGGCAAGTAAAAAAAAATTAAAGAAGTTGCACATAAATTTAGTAAAAAGTTGTTATTATTATTAAATTATTAAAACTTATGCTCTCTCATCAAAAGAACTTTGTTTAAAGATTAAAACTAGCGAAATTCTGCTGTGTGTGAGCATGTGCTAGACTCATTTATTGTTACTATAAAAGGTCCGGTCGTTTTCGTTAATTGAGAGTACTCAACCAATTATTACGTACTAATCATCAAGGTATTTAAAAAAGTTGCAATAGTTTGGCATTTTCCGCTTGGTGGCTTTATTTATGAAACTAGGTGGTGGTATAACCACCTAGCTTCGTAAATGAAGCCACCGAGCAGAAAGTGCCAAAATCACTCATTAAAACCTCAAACTCACCAGTGGGAATCACACTCCAGCAATAGGTACTTCTGAAAATAGTTGATCACTCACTTTTGAGATAACTAAATCTCCTCAAATAAAACTATTCTCACAGCATTTTCTCAGTCCTACTGGAATCACATAGGAAACTAGACTCTACAATCTAAAATAACACAACTCCACCTCGGGTACACAATCTCATTTGGATCTACGATCGATCTAAAATTCAATAAATAAAGCGTAATTCTGTGTGTCTCTCTGTTTTAAATTCTCTAAAACTGATGCAGGTACAAGCATCAAACTTGGCACGATTGATCACCACCCCGTGGTGAGTGTCATAATGGTGTGTTTTACGTCATCATTACGTCATAATCAATTTTTTTTAATTTGCATTACTTGACAAATGACAACCGCTTTTTGCTCAAACGAAAACCAGCTGCCAAAAACTTTTGTTTGTGGATCTAAAATGACGTCACAATCAACAATCAATTCATTTCGTTGCACAATCAACGCTTTCGTTTCATTGCTCAGTTTTGTTTAGAATTATTTTTGTTCTTTCTCAAAAACTACTGATCGCAGAAATGCGATTAAACGCTCTTTCAGGAAATATCATTGAGGTGTTTTCGATAAAAACAGCTTGACAAAAATTAAAGCCTATTTAACTATGCTACGAGCATTTTTTTATTTAAGCACTACAAGCCCTTTGAACACTTTTTTCTTTTTCCCTTGCGCGCTTAAAATTGGCTCTATGATGTCATAATATGTCTCGTACGATTAACACCAATCTTTCGCTACCGCAGATCATAATATCAAGATGTTTTAAAAAATTGCACCCTTTTACTCAAAAACTGATTTGTGACCTCATTTCTCAACTGATTTTCAAACTTTGTTCAAAAAATTAAAGGCTATTTCAAGGCAATTCCGATAGTGTATAACATGAACAATAAATATTTGTTTTTATATTGAAAAAACTGAACTTTAAGACCTGTGGTGTAACTTTTTACCCCTATCAAAAAGTGGTAAGCTTAATAAAAAGAGGTAACTTTAACACAAAATCCTTATGATAAAGCACTAACAATTACTGTCCTTTGAAAGCTTGGGAAATGTGCTTTCCAGCAATATGTGAGTTCAATTACTTAAGGCTAAGCATTAGTTTGTAATGGCTGATCAAAACTTGGTTGCCATACATCACGTTTCATTTTTAGTTGTACAATTATCCTACTTGAGCTAACAAACTTGCAATTGTTAAACAAAGTTAGTTCTTTGGAACATTTTGACTGGCTCTTTTGCATTATGTGTCGACGTTTTTAAAAAGATCCATCAAAAGCTGAAGTCTCCAAATGTTTATGAAAGGTAGTCTACCAGTTAAACACACACAAAATTGTAGTGCCTGCACTTCACAAAATTGCAATTTCTAGAAAAACTAAGTCCTTTGATACATTTTGTTTATTCTTTGTCGATAGCATGGAACTTTGGCATTATCCATAACATTATTCAAAAAGATTCATCGATAAATGATGTCTCAATAAATTTTAATATGTAGCCTATTCCAAGCAAAACACTTGGTGATCACCAAAAAAAATGACAAGGGGTAAAGATGGTCCTTTCTTATCGTTTACAACAAAATGTAAGTGTCGCGCTACGTGTGATCTAAATGTTGAGGTAATTTCCTTTGCTATTGAGCGAGGCTAGCGCAGCTACCAGCTCATTTGATATTCTTAACCTCGACCTTATGAAATGGGGGCTTCTGCTATTGCTATAACTGTACTGTGAGTGCTTCGTTTCGGGTTTGTTTGCTATTTTAATGACGGCGTTTATGCCAGGACCAAGAAAAATTGCACACAGTCAGAGACGTTAGTTTATATTAATTCGCTTTACAGTAAAAAAAAGTGGTAAAGTAGCGATCCTAATATTTAATGGCTTGTAACTCACTGTTATGTCATAATCTTAAATCACATCGCAATGCTTGCCTTGCAATTAGTGAAAACAGCAGTAGGCAACAAAATCATCCGCTATCATTTTAATAACGAACATAAATGGTAAAGCCCATTTCTGATATTTGTAATTGCAGGGATATTTTTATCGGCACAAAACACTAATTTTCATTTAATAGTAGGCAGGTGTGGATTACGGGTAAAGTTAAATGTAATAAAACCCCAAATTTAAGAAAAAAACAAAATTAAAAAATAACAGCATCAATCTGTAACACTGGATTAAGAAGAAATATTTTTGTTTAAAATGAGCTTAATAGGCACCTGTTGCAATATGTTATATGACCTAGGGGAAAGGCATGATTCCTTTTCATGTTATTGCCGAATTAAAGCAAACAGCGCATGCAAAAATCTTAATGTAACAAATATTAACACAAAAGCGGGCCCACCAAATCATCAAATAGGTCTACCAGTAAATAGCTCATTTGTTAAAACGACCACCATTTGGATGATGCCATCAATGTTAACTATGTTTCACCCCCTCCTTACACTTTGAAAAATTACCAATGGTAGTTTGTGTCATCATTCTTTCTTTTTGAATACTTCCAGTCTTCATTAATAAACCAACATGATTACCATTACATGTACAGGAACTATGGCTAGTATTTATACATTTGGTTGTTGCTCCCACGAATGTTTGTACGGTTAAGCTGGCCCAGCTGCATTAATTGATACCTTTTAAATCGGTACAGGTGATGGTATGACCTGCCAGGGCAAAATTGCACCATACTCAGGAGAACTGAAACTTTATAGAGTAAAGTTGTGACTGGAATCAGTCAATATTAGAACTCACACTTTATTTAACAAATCGATTTCACTAAATTAGCATCATCAGTGTTCTGCAAAGCAACCGCAATGATAAATTATATATACTTACGTCAAATTAAACGAACAGGCTCACAAAACTAACTCTATAATAAACCGAACTGACTGCAACAAAAAAACACTGCACACTTTAAGCTGATACAACGATATGAAGTTTTCCTATCCGGAGCTGCTAAGTAACTAGAAAATTTAACAGGTTGCCAGAGTAATACATATGATAACGATTATGACAAGGTATTACTAATAATCAGATTACGTAAAACATGTAATAATGAACTACTGCAGGCGCAACAAACAGTTTATATAGAAGAAGATACCATTACAATAAATTTATAATGTAAAATAAAAAAGTAATAACCAAACAGTGGCATGAAAAAGAGGGGGGGGGTCAAAAAAATTTTGGTAATAAAGTCCTATTTATATCTATTGTAGCTTTTAATTTTCTGATCCATTTGCTTTCCTTAATATCAAGGTTATGGTAATATCTAGGTTCCTGTAAAAATATGACATGGTAGCATTCAGAAATGTCTGGGTGAGAACTAATGAAGCTTTTGTGGTGATTATGGAAATGAAGCAGAAGAGCAGCTTTATCAGTATGGTTTTGTGTGTTATTATTTTTCCAAAACGTACGGTGGTTAGTCCATCTAACAGAAAATTTGTTTTTGGTTTGTCCGACATAAATTTGATGACATAATTTGCATTGCGCTGCGTATATTCCGTAGTTGTCACAAGTAAGGCGTTGTGTGAGAAATATTTTTTTGTTGTTTTCACTAGTAATGAAACCAGTAGATATTACCATATTAGATTTATTATCGTGTTTGCCGCATAAGGAGCATTTATTGCACGGCTGGGAAATGCCGCTATGATTATCGTCCTTGGTGGTGTTGTGTGCAATATATTGATAATTTGTTAGTATTTGACGGAAAGTGGGAGGGTTTTTATAAATTACTGAAGCAGAGGGAATGAGCTTTTTTTCTGTTTTGTCAAAAGAAAGGAATTTAGTGAAAGGAGTAGCCCAAACAAGTTTTTTAGATTTAACTTGTTCACTAGAAGTAGTACTGTCAGGACTAAAACGACTTTGCCAAGTAGTAGCTATTTTTAAGATTTTATTGACCAATGACAAGTTAAAATTTGACTTAAGGCATTTGGTTTTGAGTTGTTGTAAACTGTTTAAGTATTCGTCAGTAGATTCATTTAATCGTCTCATTCTAACCGCTTCCGAATAAACAATTGATTTAAACACATGAGGAGGACGGTATGATTGACCATTTAAAAATAAACGGTTAGTTGCCGTAGGTTTTATGAAATTTTTTGTAAAAAAGCCACAACTATAAGAACTGTCAATTTTATGCTCTACGTCAAGAAATTCCAAAGTGGAGCCAGAATCCGCGGTGTTGATCATACGAAAAGTCAGATCCAAGTTGTTATCTTGAAAGGTTTTAAGAAGACAGTTCTTGATTTGGAGGGTGGTTTCCACACCGTATGACAACCAAATTATATCGTCAATAAAACGTTTAAATAGAATAGATTTTTTAAGGACGTCAGATATGGGTAGAATGACGTAGTGCAAGGTAATATTGGCAAGTGATACTGAATGATTGTCTCCAGTAATTATACCAGTTTTTTGGGTGTAAAAGTTTTGTTTATGTTGTATAATGACATTGTGGAGGCAAAACATAGCTAGATTAACCAAAATATCGATAACAGCCTGAGTAAAAAACGAATGGTAAGTAAGAGCAAATGTTAAAGCTTTTTCCACCAAAGACCTAGAAATGCTAGGGTAAAGAGATTTAACATCTCCTGCTACTATGTACAAATTGTTATCATTAAGATCTAATTTAGCATTATTTTTCCAATTAACTAATTTTAGGAGATAATGTTTGCTGTCTCTGCAGTATTCATCGAGTTTGCTGGAGCAAAACTTAACGCTGATAGGTTGAAATATATATTCAAGGAGAGCCGTAATTTTAGAAGTGGTAATATTACCTGCAGATTGGAGAAGACGTGTAGGAATATCAAAAATAGAAATATTCTGCAATCTATCTGCATCAAGTTTGTGTGTTTTAAAAAGTGGGTAAGCATAACCTGGCTTATCACATATAAAATGTTTGGCTAAAGTACCGGGAATCTTTTTATATTTAGTGTGACCAACTGTATGTTTAAGCAAATCGTCACTAATTGCCCATGTTGGTGCAACTCAATAATTTTATCTTCAGCAGTTTTTCTTATTTTGTTGAGATAACTTTTGATGTTGTTAGTAGTTAAAGTATGTAGATGAGAAAATTTACTCAATTCTTTTTCGATAATGACTTTATAATCGTGATAATTAACTAAGACAATCTTACCATCCTTGTCGGATTTGCAAATAACAATTCGTTTATTCTTTACTGCTATTCTAAGTTCTTCGACCGCTTTTCGTTCTGATTTTTTCAGATTATTTTTTTGTCTATAATCTGTTTTTACGAGTTTTTCAATTGAGCGCAATTTAGCTGCAATTCTTTCCGTATAATTTACGACCTTTTCGTGCAAGAGATCTCTATCACACAAAACCATACTGATGACACACAAAACCATACTGATAAAGCTGCTCTTCTGCTTCATTTCCATAATCACCACAAAAACTTCATTAGTTCTCACCCAGACATTTCTGAATGCTACCATGTCATATTTTTACAGGAACCTAGATATTACCATAACCTTGATATTAAGGAAAGCAAATGGATCAGAAAATTAAAAGCTACAATAAATATAAATAGGACTTTATTACCAAAATTTTTTTGACCCCCCCCCTCTTTTTCATGCCACTGTTTGGTTATTACTTTTTTATTTTACATTATAAATTTATTGTAATGGTATCTTCTTCTATATAAACTGTTTGTTGCGCCTGCAGTAGTTCATTATTACATGTTTTACGTAATCTGATTATTAGTAATACCTTGTCATAATCGTTATCATATGTATTACTCTGGCAACCTGTTAAATTTTCTAGTTACTTAGCAGCTCCGGATAGGAAAACTTCATATCGTTGTATCAGCTTAAAGTGTGCAGTGTTTTTTTGTTGCAGTCAGTTCGGTTTATTATAGAGTTAGTTTTGTGAGCCTGTTCGTTTAATTTGACGTAAGTATATATAATTTATCATTGCGGTTGCTTTGCAGAACACTGATGATGCTAATTTAGTGAAATCGATTTGTTAAATAAAGTGTGAGTTCTAATATTGACTGATTCCAGTCACAACTTTACTCTATAAAGTTTCAGTCTATTGATATTCTTAATGGAATCGTCATTTATTAATTTCACTTGTGTGGAGATTCTCCTAAAATCATTATGGTTTATATACTTAGGAGAAACATTTTTTCTATTTTGCTGGATAATAGCTTTATAGAGCTACCGAAATCAAGCCTGAAAATTTGGAAAACCAAGGACTTATTTAACTTCTATGAGCATACCTATGCAAGGAAAAACGAAAATGGATCATAATGCATATGCCAGCAGGCACTTGAAAAAGTTTGATGGGAAATCAAAATTAACAACGCCACTGGGTCAAATCGCACTACATGGAATATATTATTGGTATTTTGCTCGCTGGCTACGCAACATGCCACATAATGCGTAGCCAGCGAGAACTTGAGAAAGTTTAAAGGGAAAGCAAAAGAAAACAGCATTGCTGTGTGAAATCGCATTTCGTGTACAAAAATTGTGAGAGTGCATAAGATACCTCAACTTTTCGCTACTGCTCACACAAGAGCTCGATTGGTGAAGTCAGTGCAGCCGGTTAAACCGAAATACTAAACCCAGACATTACTGATGTAGGGCCCCTCCCAAGCGACGCCGGCAGATAGTACATACGACAGCGTCACCCGCAGAGCCCCAGGGCTAACGTCAGGATTAAGAGTGTCGGTTCAGCCGGCAAAGCCGACTTCTCCAATTTCACTCTTGTGTGAACAGTTACCAAATGTTTATGTGTTTTCTGCACATTTGACTTTCACTATTTCTTGCGTTACTTTTCTAATTGAATATCTCATTGCAAAACCCTGGCTATGCCTTAGGTTTATGAGCTTTGTTCATTGCTGACACGAACCCAAAAAAAACAAACGTTTCCCGTAGTTTGGAAGAGGGATCACATTTCTGAGACTAAGCTATTCTAAAGCAAAAATAGCAAAAATGTCTTTCGTGTGGTGTGATTTCACACAGTGACGCTGTTTTCTTTTAATTTCCCCATAAACTTTTTCAAGTTCTCGCAGACACAGAAATCGTGGCTAAACAGGCGCGCGAAACCGAGGTCAACTGAGGTGTGCAAGCAGCCAATAACTGAGAGAAGGCTTTTGGAGGAAGTGTGTTGTGGTTGGTTGCAGATGATGAAGATCCACCCACGCTGAAGGAAAAATGGAAACCATGGCGCCGGTATCAATCTGAAAGCAAGCCTTAGACACGTTATCAATGATGAAAAATAAGCTGTGGTTAGGAGATTGATAAACAAGAGAGAAAATGTTGTGCGAATGCGACGGTGGAGGGAAAGGAGCTCTTCGGAGGCAGGGGGGTCCTTCACATTTCGTTTGGCGGTTGCCAAAGCAACTGTGGTGATAGCAAAGTTGTGGTTAACCACGTCCACGTAATTGGGGAGACAAATTCCGATTGAAAGGTCTGTTGCGGTGGTGTTGGGAGCCATAAGATGAGACTTAAGTGGCTTGAGGTGGCTTATCTAGCGGACGGGCTATGATTTATGGCCCTGTTTCAAGCGAGCGATGAGGCGGTGAGCGTGCTGAGCCAGTTCCTCAAGGCTAGCTGATTCGTAGTGATAGAGATTGATCCTTATGTGGGGGTCGACAGCCTCCAAGAGGTGATGGCGGATTAAGTCGGTGATCATTGAAAAGTGTACATCAAGGTATGTCCTGAGAGCAACTTTGATACAAATAAGGAATTCGATTATTAAGTTGCTGCCTTTAGTGCACTGTTTTAAGATGACCGAGGGTGATTCTTCAATTTTGTGACAAAGGCGCGCGAGAAGTATAATGTTTTTAGTTGAGTAATGGTTCGTTTTGGTTCAAATTTTGCAGGATATCAGCTACTTTAGAGAGTGTTTGTTTGTGCTTGCTCAAGGTTTGGATGAGGGCAGAGTATTTGAGGGCTTCTTTGGTAATCCCGCTATGGCTGAAGATCATTTCGATCGTGCTAAAGTACCCCGAGACATTAAACGGCCGAAACTCTGACAACTTAAGCAACCTGTGCGACAGGGGAAAGGTGGTTGACGGGTCATGGTCAATTTGGGAGGTCATGAGCGCTGAGGGAGTGGCAAGGCTACCTTTTCTTGTCCCAAAGTTAAGGGATGTAGAAATAGAATGTTGGGCGTGAATAGGGGTACTGGTAGGTGGGATTGAAGTTATGGGGCCCTCGTGGTGTACAGCGACAGGAGACTGCGCAATCGGGTGGCGATGGCGGGGTGAATTAGTATGGGGTAATGGTCTGTGGGCTGGGCTACGTGGTTTACAAACTTCCAGAACAGTTATTACGAAAATGATAAGCAGTTAAATTAAGCCTAAACAAAACTAACATAATGTTGGTAACATAACTATTTGCAAGTCATTAATCGTGACAGTTTCTTTGAAATTTTTGATAGAGATAATTGGAAATCGTTTGTGATACCCACTTCATGAATCAAAACAAATAGCTTGCTTGTAATTGGTCGGAGTTGTTGGAGTCTTAGAACCGCAATTATGGTCCGTTGTCTTTTGATTATTACCTGTTTTGCTCAGAGGAGCAAATGATTGCGTCACGCGCCTATGGTAAACAAAAAGGCGCGAGTAATGCTAGGTAATAAAGCCATAAGGTTATGTTTCTTATTTATCCAATGGCTTCTTCTAGCTGCTTTAAGGTGGAAAATAAATGCAACAAAAATAATGTACGGTACCGTCTTTGTTGTTCTATAAAATTAAGTTCGTTGACGTGATAGCTTTAATGCGATGCTGCTGCTTTTATTGTTCTTAGTCGGGGTCACCACTTTAGCAATAAGCGGTTGTTTTAGGTCGTTGGTTGTTGGACGAAGCCACAGGAGCAGATGGATGAGGAACTCTGACGGCTGATACTGTGGCTGTCTACCACGTCTATTCGCTGTTTGTTCTTGAACTGCACCTCGCTTACACAAAAAAGAACTTTCGCACTTTTATTAGCACAATTACTTTATCGCAGAAAAAATCGAACGACTGAAGAAAAAAAGGTAAAGCAGACAGTTTATATCCTTACGTTGGGGTGATGTCATAATGGTCGGCCGCTACAAGACTTCATTTATCGATGAATCTTTTTGAATAATGTTATGGATAATGCCAAAGTTCCATGCTATCGACAAAGAATAAACAAAATGTATCAAAGGACTTAGTTTTTCTAGAAATTGCAATTTTGTGAAGTGCAGGCACTACAATTTTGTGTGTGTTTAACTGGTAGACTACCTTTCATAAACATTTGGAGACTTCAGCTTTTGATGGATCTTTTTAAAAACGTCGACACATAATGCAAAAGAGCCAGTCAAAATGTTCCAAAGAACTAACTTTGTTTAACAATTGCAAGTTTGTTAGCTCAAGTAGGATAATTGTACAACTAAAAATGAAACGTGATGTATGGCAACCAAGTTTTGATCAGCCATTACAAACTAATGCTTAGCCTTAAGTAATTGAACTCACATATTGCTGGAAAGCACATTTCCCAAGCTTTCAAAGGACAGTAATTGTTAGTGCTTTATCATAAGGATTTTGTGTTAAAGTTACCTCTTTTTATTAAGCTTACCACTTTTTGATAGGGGTAAAAAGTTACACCACAGGTCTTAAAGTTCAGTTTTTTCAATATAAAAACAAATATTTATTGTTCATGTTATACACTATCGGAATTGCCTTGAAATAGCCTTTAATTTTTTGAACAAAGTTTGAAAATCAGTTGAGAAATGAGGTCACAAATCAGTTTTTGAGTAAAAGGGTGCAATTTTTTAAAACATCTTGATATTATGATCTGCGGTAGCGAAAGATTGGTGTTAATCGTACGAGACATATTATGACATCATAGAGCCAATTTTAAGCGCGCAAGGGAAAAAGAAAAAAGTGTTCAAAGGGCTTGTAGTGCTTAAATAAAAAAATGCTCGTAGCATAGTTAAATAGGCTTTAATTTTTGTCAAGCTGTTTTTATCGAAAACACCTCAATGATATTTCCTGAAAGAGCGTTTAATCGCATTTCTGCGATCAGTAGTTTTTGAGAAAGAACAAAAACAAACTGTATAATGAAGAGTTGATTGTGACGTCCTTTCAGATCCCCAAAAGACAAAGACTTTTGCATTATGATAAGTCGGAAGTTGGCTTTCGTTTGAGCAAAAAGCGGTTGTCCTTTATCAAATAATGCAAATTTTTAAAAAATGCTTATGACGTAATGATGACGTAACAAACACCATCATGACACTCACCACGGGGTGGCGATCAATCGTGCCAAGTTTGATGCTTGTACCTGCATCAGTTTCAGAGGATATGAACCAGACAGACACACAGAATTTCGCTTTATAGTATAGACTAGCGGTCGTCGCTCGGCAGGGGCATTCATCAGCAATGTCCGGGTTTAGTATTTTGGTTCAACCGCCCAAGCCGGCTTCACCCATCCGGCTCTTCAGTGAACAGTAACGAAAAGTTAACGAATCTTACGCACATTCACAATACCTGTACACGAAATTGTGATCATCATATTCTCTTAATCGTGACTGGCAATGCTTACAAAAAATCATGCTACAAATTATCGTTAATACTTGTGAGGGAGCAGGGATTGCACATAATCAAAACTGATTGTAGCAGCAAAATGATGGTTGCTTTCACAATTCAAGAAAAAACTATTTAATGGTAAGCCTATTTTGCCAATTGGTGCACTGCTTTCCTATTTATATTTGTGGTATTAAGTTCCTAATTTGGCTGCGCTATTGATCTTGTTTCCAGCACAGCCACAAAATCAGCTATTGTTCTCTATATATTCGGTTTTATAAATTGTTCTGGTTATGATTTTGTGTTGATTGTTTCTTATACTTGGGATTTATTACAATGATGTAGGTGTAGACATAAATACCACAACAGGCAGCATATCAGCATAAGAAAAAATCCTTGCTTAATTGTGTATATGACGGCGTCACCCCGTCAGTAACGCCGGGATTGAGAGTGTTGGTTCAACCAGATAAGCTGGCTCAACTTATCAGGCTCTTGTATGAAGAGTTACCAAAGGTTTATGTGTTTTCTGCACAAAAGATGTTCACGACTTTTTGTGCTCCTTTTCCAAATAGAATATCTCATTTCAAGATCCTGGCTATGCTTTAGGTCTATGTGCTCTGTTCATTGCTGACATGAACCCAAGGGAGCCTTGCATTTCCCGTAGTTTGGAAGTAGGGGACACATTTCTGAGATTAAGCTATTCTAAAGCAGAAATGTCTTTTGTGTGGTGCGATTTCACACAATGACGCTATTTTCTTTTGATTTCCCCTTAAACTTTCTCAAGTCCTCGCTGGCTAAGCATTATGTAGCATGTTCTTTTCTATCTGCTTGACATGCCCTGGGGAGTTTAAAGTGTCCTTGCTTTACCCCAAATGTTTGGTTTGACCTCGGTAGCTCTATAAAGCTATTATAAAGCAAAATACCAACAACATATTCCATGTGGTGTGATTAAATATAGTGACGCTAATTTTGATTTGGCCTCAAACTTTCTCAAGTCCCTGCTGGCCACGCAATATCATTCATATTTGTTTTTCCTTGTTTAGGTATGCTCATAGAAGTTAAATAAATCCTTGCTTTTCCCAAATTTTCAGGTTTGATTCTGGTAGCTCTATAAAGCTATTATCAAACAAAATAGAAAAAAATGTTTCTCCTGAGTATGGTGCGATTTAACTTCGGCAGACCATACCATCACCCATGCCAATTTAAAATGTATCAATTAATACAGTTGGGCCAGCTTAACCGTACAAGCATTTGTTAGAGCCACAACGAAATGTTTTACTAAATATAGGCCATAGCTCATGTACATGTAATGGTGATCATGTTGGTTTATTAATGAAGACTGGAAGTATTCAAAAAGAAAAAATGATGACACAAACTACCATTCGTAATTTTCAAAGAGTAAGAAGGGGGGAGGTGAAACTCAGTAAAGATTGATAGCGTCGCCCAAATGGTGGTCGTTTTGCTTCATAAAGAAATGAGCTGTTTGGTGGTAAGCATGTTCGACGATTTGGTGGGCCCGCTTTTGTGTTGATATTGATGAAATTAAAATTTTTACCAGCGCTGTTTGCTTTAATTCGGCTGTAGCATGAAAAGGGGCCCTGCTTTTCCCTAAGTCATACAACCTATTGCAATAGGCGCCTATTAAGCTCTTTTCAAACAACAACATTCCCTTTCCATCCAGTGTTATAGATTGATGCTATTATCAATTTTTATCTTTTCTTAAATTTGGGGTTTTATTACATTTAACTTTGCCCTTAATCCAAACCTTCCTACTTTTAAATATAGTTTAGTGTTTTGTACCGATAGGCCTATCATTGCAATTACAAATATCAGTAATGGGCTTTAGCATTTATGTTTGCTATCAAAATGATACCCTGCTTCACCGGGTTAGAATAGTGAAGCCGCTCACTCAGCATGTTGTAAGAAACGACTTTTGGGTACCCACCAATGGCAGTCAGCCTTGTTGGTGGTGGGGCTACCATTCGTAAATTTGCATTCATGACTGGTTCAAAATGGACTGCCACTTTTCCCCTAGCCTAATAAAAATTAGGTTGATGGTGTGAATTTGGATTACTGTTCACGCCACACCTCCATCCCAAAAAAGAGGAGGGGTAAACCAACCAACAATCAAAATGATAGTGAATAATTTTGTTGCCTGCTGCTATTTTCACTAAATAGTGGCAAACACTGTGATGTCATTTAACATTATGACCTCATAATGTGTTTTGAGCCATTATTATTAGGATTGCTACTTACCACTTCTTCGTCACTGTAGGCAAATTAATATGAACTAACGTCTCTGACTGCGTGCATGTTCCTTGACTCTGGCATAAACGCCGCCGCGCAAATAGCAAAGTAGCTCGAAATGAAGCACTCATATTTGAGTTATAGCAGTAGCGGGAGTCCCCATTAATAATGTCGAGGTTTATTCATTCACGCGTATGAGCTCATGCTCGGTTTGCATGTCTTTCATCAGATTGGGCCACCACGACGGGTAGACTGCTTGGCCCCACCATCTGTCTGCCACATAAAGACGGAGGCATCCTGTTAAGTTCCTTGCCCAAGGACACAACAAGCAAGCTTGCCGGCTTGTTCTCCACACTATCCCTTATGTGCTGAGCGCCAAGCAGGAAAGCTGTGAATACCATATTTTAAAGTCTGTTGATATAACTCAACAAGGGAAATGAACCCCAGGTCTACCGACTGTGAAGTGGACGCTCTCACCACTACACCATCGCGCCGGTTATGTCGAGGTTGAGAACCCTAAGTCAACTGGCTGCTGTGACAGCCTTGCCCAATTGCAAAGGAAATTGCTTCAACATTTGGATGATATGTAGCTCGGCAGTTACATTTCATTGCAAACGATAAGAAAGGGCCATCTTCTTTTTCTTGGGTGATTACAAAGTGTTTTGCTTGGAATAGGCTACATGTCAAAATTCGTAGACTTTGAGTCTTTTGAATACTTTAATTGATAATGCCAAAGTTCCATGCTATCGACAAAGAATAAACAAAATGTATTAAAAGACTCAGCTTTTCTAGAAATTGCAATTTTGTGAAGTGCAGGCACTACAATTTTGTGTGTGTTTAACCGGTAGACTACATTTCATAAACATTTGGAGACTTCAGTTTTTGATGAATCTTTTTGAAAACGTCGACAGATAATGTATAAAAACCACGCTTGCGAGGAAAAGTAGTCAAAATGTTCCAAAGAACTAACTTTGTTTAACAATTGCAAGTTTGTTAGCTCAAGTAGGATAATAGGAAGATTGCACGCACGTGATCAAACGTCATTAAATTGCGCTTTGGAAAAATCTGGCTGACCAGATTCAGAGATTTTGCATTGATTTGAATAGGTGTGATATCGTTTTTTGCAAATCAAATGAAGAAACGTGACAGTTGTTAAATGAACGTTAAATATGTTGTTTTACTGATGTTAAGGAATGAATCTAAGGTCAACGTAAGATAAGAGGTGCTAAGGTTTGCTTGTTATTGCTAATAGTTGGGCTAATTTTATGGGCTAAACATGCAGGCTTATTTGTAGCCAGCTTCTGTGAGAGTTTCATATTCAATTAATCAGCGTGTTTCGGAATGCTGAGTTTAAGTAAATTGTAATGTGTAACTTATAGAGTATATTTAGTCGTATAAGCATTCTGAAAAGTTGAAAACTTAGGTTATACTGTAGCCTAAAAGACAGGGCAGACTTCTGTACCGTTTGTCATATGCTGGATTAGTTATTGTTGGATAAAATCAGTAAGTTTTTGAAATTTTTTGTCAATAGTAATTGCTGGCCAGTCATATCGAGATGTCAGATGTAATTGTGTGACCTTAACTACTCCTTAAACAATTGTTTGGGCTATTACCTAGGCTGCTGGACCAAGGGTAATGTAAAAATTACGGTACCGATTTATTCATTCCTGCTTATGAGCTCATGCTCTGTTTGCATGTCTTTCGTCACAGTGGGTCACCACGACGGGTAGACTGCTTGGCCCCACCACCTGTTTGCCACATAAAGATGGAGGCATACCGTTAAATGCCTTGCTCATGGACACAGCAAGTAAGCTTGCCGGCAAGCTTACCGTACCAGTAGTAATTATCAAATGATGGTTGTTTGTGCTAATGTACCGACTGGTATCTAATTGGTATGATTTATTTTTAAGTGAGGAGCAAATGGTATTTAGATGGCACTTCTCTTAGGGGCATTTTTAAAAATTAGCCCACTGTGCTAGGCTTATACTAGCCAACTGAAAGAGCAAATCTCAACCCAATTGCTTTTTGTCAAATTTATTTGTTTCCGAGAATCCAACTAGCAATAATTCATTTCAAACTTTAATTAATTTTTCATTAGTTTTCAAAATAACCCCAAAAGTTGGTGTTCGCCCTATACCTTTCCAGCATAAATTAGAGCTTTTGGTCAGCCAGTTTTTTTGGCGCAAAATGTGTGACGTCATATGCAATCTTCCTATGGTACAACTAAAAATGAAACGTGATGTATGGCAACCAAGTTTTGACCAGCCATTACAAACTAATCCTTAGCCTCAAGTAATTGAAGTAACATATTGTCGGAAAGCAAATTTCCTACGCTTTTAAAGGATAATAATTGTTAGTGCTTTATGTTAACGTTTGTGTATTGAAGTCACCTGTTTTTACTGAGCTCACTGCTTTTGTAAGGGGTAAAAAGTTACACGACAGGTCGTAAATTTCAGTTTTCTCAGTATAAAAACTAACATTAATTGTACATATTACACATTAACAGACTCACCTTGAAATAACCTTTAATTTTTTGAATAAAGTTGGAAAATCGGTAGAGAAATGAAATCACAAATCAGATTTTTAATAAACTAATTTTGCAAAAAGACTGCAATTGTTGAAAACATCTTGATATTATGATCTGCGGTAGCGAACATTTGAGTTAATCGTACGAGACATATTATGACGTCATAGACCCAATTTAAACGTACAAACGAAAGAGAAGAAAAAATGCTTAGAGGACTTAAAGTGCTTAAAAAAAGAATTACTTGTAGCATAATCAAATAAAATTAATTGTTGTGAAGTTGTTTCTATCAAAAGGAGCTTATTGATATCTCCTAAAAGAACATTTAATCGCGTTTCTGCGATGAGTACTTTTTGAGAAAGAACATAAAACAAATTGTTCAATAAATCGTTGATTGTGACGTCATTTTAGACCCCAAACAAATGAAAGTTTTTGAAACGTGGTAAGTTGGAAGCTGGTTTTCGTTTGAGCAAAAAGCGATTGTCTTCTGTTAAGTAATGCAAAATAAAAAAAAAATTTTTTTGATTATGACGTCATCATGATGTCACAAACACCCTTACGACACTCACCACGGGGTGGTGATCAATCGCGCCAAGTTTGATGTTTGCACCTGCAGCAGTTTCAGAAGAGTTAAAACAGACATAAAGACAGACAGAATTGCGCTTTATATATTACACAAAGCAAAGATTTTTTTTCTTTTGCTGATATCCTGCCTGTTAAGGTATTTTTGTGTATACTCTGCAGCAGGGGTGGACAAACTGCGGCCCGCGAAAGCCTGAAGCAAATAATTTAAAAAAATTAATTAATGTAGAAGAACGTAATTGGGTGCATTTTTCTCATTGATGGACTTCGAAAGTTAAATGTACCTGCATTTTCAATTGAATAAAACTACTTTGTTTCATTTGTCTAATTATTGTTGGTTTTTAATGTTGTTCCTAATGAAAAATACAAATCAATTAAAATAATATACAGGGTGTCCATAAAGTTCAAGTGCACTTTAAAAAATTCATAACTTTATTTATATTTGCGAGAGAAATAATCTGTAAAAAGTGTTATAAAATTTCAGGTATTTAGTTGCGGAATTACTTTATTCCGCAGCTTGAACAATTAAGCTTGAAAGATGATTTAGTGTTTCAACAAGTTGGAGCTCCTTGCCACTTTGCTCTGCGTTTTGGAAAGTTTCTTGATCTAGAACTTCCTCACAGATGAATCGAAAGGGGTGACCATCTTCTTGGCCTCCGCGTTCGACAGAATTTACTCCATTAGATTTTTTTATGGGGACATGTGAAAACAATTGTGTAGGCAACCAAGCCTTGTTCATTAGAAGATTTGAAAGTTAAAATAATTAATGTGATTTCAGGCATTACTGTAAATCAGTTGGCAAATGTTTTCCTTGAACTGCAAAATCGTATTGCTCTTTGTATTGCTAATGATGGAGGACATGTGAAAACACAAATAAAATTTCATTAAAACCTGAAAAATATGAATTTTCTTCTTTCTTATTCCTTTAACAGACTATTTCTATCAAAAATACAAATAAAGTTATAATTTTTTATGGTGCACACAGAATTTATGGATATCCTGTACGAATGCGTTCCTTAAAAGTGCGGCCCTCAGCTAGCTTCCGTGACCGCGGTGCGGCCCGCAAGCAAAAACAATTGCCCACCCCTCCTCGTAATAAAATTCCAAATTAAAGAAAAAGTCAACGTAAAATTATAACCCTTACAATTTGTAAAACTGAATTTACAGAGAACATTAGTTTGAAAATAAGTCGGCCTGATGGGCACCAACTAAAATGTGGTAAAAGATTTTGGGGAAACCATAGCCGCTTTTGTCGCTATGCCGGAAACAAGACAAATAGCGCAAGCAAAAGAGCTTTGTAACAGTACCACAAATATAAATAAGAAAGGGACAGCACCACATCAAAAAATAGGCTTGCAAATAAATAGTTTATTTCTGTAATTGTGAAAGCAACCTCCATTTTTCCGCAAACATAAGAACGTCGTCGGAGGTGAGTTGCGTTTGAAGTATTGCCGATAAGATTCTACGGATTGATCTAATTAATCTCTCCCATGATCCACCCATGTGGCTTGCAGATGGAGGATTGAAGTGCCACTCAATGCCCTTTTGAAGAAGATGGTCATGAATTTGGTTTTGATTCCAGGCCTCCAAAGACTTTTTTAAGATTCTTTCGGCACCGATAAAGTTGGTGCCGTTATCACTGTAAATGCAGAGGGGATTACCTCTGCGAGCAATAAACCTCCTCATAGCATTGATAAAGGCATCAGTGGAAAGATCCCTTGCTACCTCTATGTGTATTGCTCTAACAGTAAGGCAAGAAAAAATACAACCATATCGCTTTGTCTGGCTTCTGCCCTGCTTGACCAAGAAGGGTCCGAAATAGTAAATCCCTACGTGAGCGAAAGGGGAAGAATTTACCTTTAATCTGCCTTCGGGAAGATTCGCCATCAACTGTTCTCCCGCTTTAGCATTGCGCTTTCGACAAAGTACGCATTTACCAATTACTTGACGCACCGTAGCGGCACCCTTAATAACCCAAAATTGCTGTCGCAATAACGCCCAAGTATGGCCCATGCCACTATGTCCCGCTCTTTGGTGGCACCTAAATATTTGTAACTTACTAAGCGGTGACTTGCTTCGAAGAATGATGGGGTGTTTTGTTTCCCAACTAATGGGGGCCTTTTCTAATCTGCCGCCCACACGGATGACATTGTCAACCAAGATGGGATGCAACTTTTTGATCGAAAAAAGACATTCTTTGCCCAGAGTTTTCCCTGACTTCAGCTTGTCAACTAAAATTGGAAATGATTTATGCTGTGTGTAAATAATCAAACATTTTTCGGCATGTTTTAATTCCGAAGTAGTCAAAAAATATGATTGTGAGTTGTTTACTTTTGTCTTTAAGTAGGACTTAAAACGGAGCAGCCATGCAGTTGCTTTTAGAAGAGAGTGGTAAGAGGAAAAATGTTCAAGTAACAGATCAATGGCTGTATTACCACCAAACGAAACACTGGTAACCTTAGCTAATTTTTCTTTCAACGTGAACTCAATTGGCAGGTCCTTCAAAGGACAAGCATTTGCAGGCCAGTAATTAACCGTTTCTTTTTCAGGAGATCCGACGCTACTACACTCTTGAAAAATGCCGAGTTCCGGATAGGCATATTGTGGGGGGCGATGTTGCGTCTACTCCTGGAATCGAACCGGTGACCCGAGCCAGGATGAGAGGCTTAATTTTTACTGTTCTTTTGTTTGCTCTGAGCCAGCTTGCTTGCTATTTGTTCATTTGTGTATGCGTGCTTCAGCTAGTAAAATTACCACCCGCGTTGGCTATTTTTGGAACTAAATATGAGCAGCGTAGCAACAAATGCTGCAATTGTATTTGCCAAAACATTCGTATTAATCAAAATATTTCAACTTCGGAGATGGGCAAAAAACTTCTTTGAAACTTTTATGTAGCGTCAGAATTATGCTTTCTGATCAGTTTCGCTACATAAGAGCCGAAACGTGTTTTCCTCTGCTTTTCTTTCGCTGGTAAACCGCCGCAACTCGTATCGTGTCAATCTTTTTATTGAATAACAAAAGCACAGCGAAAAACGGGTTATATAGCTAAAATGATTGATATTCCAAAAAAAAAGCAAACACAGAAAACGATAAAAATTAAGCCTCTTATCCTGGCTCGGGACACCGGTTCGATTCCAGGAGTAGACGCAACACTGGGTATGCGACATCCATACGCTCAACACGAAACAACTTTTCACACTGTATAGGTACAATATATCCATGTTTGCTGAGTTGCGGTCTACATAAACAGTGAGGCTTGTCGTGGTGAATGAGAACAAAAAATCACACCCAATTTTGAACTGAGCAAGTACCAATTTTGATAAGTGAGAAGCAATATGATATCATCATTGATAGCCAATAAACATGCGATTATGGTCAATTACATTTAAGCTTAAAACGAGGGCGTTGACTTCGAATCGAAATAAGCAATTAATTCATGAAAGCAATACAAAACTGTCAAAATGCATTAGGCATGTGGGGAAACGCCATATCAAGATTTTGGAAATCTTCAAACGATCTTGAGAATTTTTTGGGGAATTTTGACTTTGTAAAATAAATTGAGAAAAGTCTTATAAGATTTTTCAAACCAACATTGGAATACAAAGTCTTAGTCAAGAGTTTTTCTTTTGGGGATTAACTTAGAATCAGTTCTTATGTTAATGAATTTTAAAGAAAAACGTGAGAATCGACCACATGTTTGCGATGAAGCATCGTAGGCTACTTTAAAAACGTTTTGGGCAAAGACTCTTTTTTTGAGATCAGCATCAAAAACTGATTTTGTTCTAAACGATAAAATGCTCGATTTTTAACCCGAGCTATAGAAATTTATCAATTTTTATCTGCAAGTTGTGGCTGTTACCCTTGTTTATTACCATAATTTCCCTTTTCTCCTTTTCATTCTGTTGATTTTGCAAACGTTAGCTGTTCTAAACTTTAGTCATTCCTGACCAAAAAAAACTGATTTTAGTTTTTCCACGCGTTAAGTTTTTATGAATTTTGTGTAAATTTTAAATCTAAATAACGATCATTTTAACTTTTGATTACATCAGAGCAGTATTGAGAAATTAGAAGATGCCTAGTGACAAAAGCAAAACATAAATCAAGTGGGGGTCTTGGGAATTTTTACACAAAAAGTGGCTTTTTGATTTTTAACAATTTTCAATTGGCAACTCATATACAAATTAGTACCCGGTTTGAGAGTTAGAGTTATTTTGAGATAACATTGGAATTATGTGGAATAAGAGTTGGGGTTTGAGTTAGAGTTTAGGTTAAAGTTAGGTAAAGTAATACGGTCAGTTCTTTAGTAGACCCGTTTGGTCAAACATACCTCTAGTGAATTGTCTTATTTTAAGCTGTTACCGTTAGTGTTGTCTATTACATTGAATTAATTTTTATATAATTTTATATAGGCAGTGGCTATTTTGCCGTCGACGGCAATTTGCCCTTGGAATCTATTTTGCCGTGATCATTCACGTGTTTTTATATGACCATATTTGCTACAATTACACCAGTGACACTGTGGTGTAGTGGATAGTGTGCTGGTCTTGAGATACCATGGTTGCGAGTTCAAATCTCAGCTGGCAGGGCATTAAAAGAAGGCAGTGGCTATTTTGCCGTCCACGGCAATTTGCCCTTGGAATCTATTTTGCCGTGATCATTCAAATGTGTTTATATAGCCAAATTTGCTATAATCACACCAGTGACACTGTGGTGTAGTGGATAGTGTGCTGGTCTTGAGATACCATGGTTGCGGGTTCAAATCTCAGCTGGCCAGGGCTTTAAAAGAAGGCAGTGGCTATTTTGCCGTCGACGGCAATTTACCCTCAGAGACTATTTTGCCGTGAGTTGTTTGTGATTGGTCAATCTTAATGACGTACTAAACATGTGACTTTTGGTCGTCTCTGATTGGTCAATTTTAAAAACCAAAAAAAAAGTTTGCACCCCCAGGTCTCTATCCCCCACCCTGCACACTCCCTTGCAGTGTACACTGCCCCGTACATTTACATACCGAGCCTGCCCCTTCAGTGTACACTGCCTTTCTTTTGAAGCCCTGGCCAGCTGAGATTTGAACCCAATACCTTGGTATCTCAAGACCAGTGTTCCCTTTAAACGCAAAAAAGTGCAAATTTGTGAAATTATGTCCGGCGGATTCGCAGTTAAAATTCAACAGTGCGTAAAAAATGTGCGGCGGTTTTTGGTAACTCTTTCACTTTGTTAAAATTTTTGCAATTTTCTAAGCAAAATCTTAACCAACTGTTAAATGCATGGGAGACAGTGAAAAGAAATCCAAGTTAGGACAGACCCTTTTTCAAAGCAGTGCAGCGTCTCATGCAAACATCGCGCAGCTGTGACGCAACAGCGAGTGACGGCGACTTAACATATCGTGCGCGCAATTGCCACTTTTTTGTCTAACAAATTATCTCTCCAGCAATTAACCTAAAGTAAAATCAATTTTTTTTGTTTACTTTTTCGCAGCCGATTGCAATCGTAGCTAAAGAGCAGTAATGGCAAGCAGTTCTCAAACTTCAGTTTTAACACAAGACATCATTTTTCAAGGGAAGTTTGAAACAAAACTTGCTTAAACTCTTTGTTTTCTTTACGTTTCAACGCTAACTTCAATCGTGCTTGTAAAGATAAAAAAGCACATAGCTCTCGCTTTCAGTTTCGTACAAAAAACACCATTTTTCGAGGGAATGGTTCAGTTTTTGTTCGTTAAAAATAAAAAAGAATATGACTTCTAACCAATTTTAGTTTTGAATTCTTTTCAAATACTTTCCGATTTGAGATCGAAAGTTTGCTTGCATTTGCAAAAACCTGTTGTTTAATTGAATACGATAGAGAAATTATTTATTGTAATCAAGCAACAATTAAAGTTTGCAAGTAATTTTTGTTTTGTCATAGTAATAACCTATCTTACATCACATTAGTTTATAAAAGTCCTGTTTCTCATGCTCATGTCGGGCGTCGGCAAAGGGCTAATTTTATTTACGCCCATTGTTAACCTGTCATTCCAAAGTGCTTACGATACACTGTTGCAAAGGCTGTAAAGTTTGAGACCAAATTTAACCACAATTAAGTTACTGAAGAAAAATAGCCAGGTATTTCGCCGCCGCCTTATAATAACCGATAAGATACCGGTTTGTGAACATTTTGGAGCTGACAGTCGCGCTAATTATTACGTCACCGAAGCGCATTGTCACAGTTTTGACTTTTCTTTTCCTGCAAATTTGTATGGCGGTTTTTGTACATTTGCTAGCAATTTCGCACTTGTGCCGGCAGTTACGCACTTACTAAAATCTTAGAGGGAACACTGCTCAAGACCAGCGCTCTATCCACTACACCACAGAGTCACTGGTGCGATGATAGCAAATTTGGCTATATAAACACACGTAAATGATCACGGCAAAATAGATTCCAAGGGCAAATTGCCGTCGACTGCAAAATAGCCACTGCCTTAAAAGAAAGGCAGTGTACACTGTAGGGGCAGGCCCGGTATGTAAATGTACGGGGAAGTGTACACTGCAAGGGGGTGTACAGGGTGGGGGATGGAGACCTGGGGGTGCAAAATTTTTTTAAATTGGTTTTTAAAATTGACCAATCAGAGACAACCAAAAGTCACGTGTTTAGTACGTCATTAAAATTGACCAATCACAAATAACTCCCGGCAAAATAGTCTCTGAGGGTAAATTGCCGTCGACGGCAAAATAGCCACTGCCTAACTGTTATGATATACAGTAGTCCCCGCTTATTAAGCCCACGGTTAATAAGCCGAATCGCTTAATAAGCCCAAAATCGTCCGGTCCGGAATTACTCCATTTATTCCTATAGATAAAAAACCCGCTTTATAAGCCCAAAACCCCACTTAATAAGCCCAATTTTCGAACACATTTGCTTAAAACTGAGTGAAAACGCGTCGAAAGTCACACTTCTTTGTCTTGCTTTCGACGATTTCACACTTCGTTACGCTGCTGCCCTAGTTCTTAATTCAACTGTTTCGTCACAGATCGTTTATCTGTGCGGTAATCAATTGGCAGGACAACTCAACAGTTTCTACGCCACCAACAACCAATGAGGCAACTTACTCTCGATGTTTTTGCACGGATATGAATATTGCTTTATCGTAATAAATAAAGAAATTGCTTGTTATCTGTAACTGTTGCATACAGTATTAATAGATTCAGCAACTTTTAGCCTTGGTACAGTCGACCATATTCATTTATGCGCATGAGAGTGGTGAAAATTTGTCCCCCGGTTAATAAGCCCAAAATCGTCCAGTCCCGAGGTGGGCTTATTAAGCGGGGACTACTGTACCAGTAGATTATATAACTGTTAAGAATGTGGTATTTCATGTAATAATAGCATTTTATCCTAGGAGTCTACTTTGCTGTAACCATTCATGTCTGTTTATGTAGCCCTAATTGCTACAATTCTGAAAGTGATGCTATGGCACCTGAATAGTGCAGCTGCTTTTGAATGCAATGATTAAGGGTTGGGATCTTTTCTGGCAGAGCACTTAGACCAAGGCTCTGTACACTGGAGGGGTGTCCAGTATGTGAATGTATAAAGTAGTGTACACTAGGAGGGAGTGTGCACTGGGAATGCAAATTTATTTTAATTCATAAAAATTGACCAATTAGAAACGATCAAAAGTCACATACTCATACGTCATTATGATTGACCAATCATAAATGTCTCATGGCAAAATAGCCTTCAAGAATAAAATGCCATTGACAACAAAATAGCTACTGCCAAATGTTATTGTTAATTTATGTTAACAAGAACAGAAATATTATTGGTATTAGGATGCAAGAGTCAGTGAACTCAAAGACTGTATAATCTTTTTGGTTGCCACTTTGTTAATTTGCTTTCTTTATCACTTTGCTTTGTTTAATCTTTTGCAATAGCTTTAGTAAATTTTAGGTAGTGGCCACTTTGTTGTTAATGGCATTTTACAGTTGGAAGCTATTTTGTCGTCAAACATCTGTGATTAATCAATTTTGAAGATGTATTTAAAACATGACTTTTGGTCAGTTGTGATTAGTCGATTTGTATGACATGTTAAACACAAAAGTTTTACCCTCAGGGTATCATGTCCTTTCCATTGTACACTCCTTCTAACATGCACATACTGTTTAGATTTTGCCAATTTTTTAAGCCATTAAGATTTTTTTGCAAAGTGTTCTGTGGAAATCTATGGCTTGTTAATAGTTATCTCTGGATCTTTTTGGTTGAAATGTTTGACAAAACTACTTGATTTTGGTGAGGAAACCCAAACATTTGAATGAGGACTTGTTTTTAGAGATCTAACAACACAAATTAGGATCTTGTGTTGGATGAAAAGTGAAGTCAAAATTAGCAAACACCACCACACAAAGGAGTATTTTCTAAATTTTCAGAAAGCAGCTTTGTGGCAGAACTCAAATATATGACATGCTAAAACATTTCAGAATTTTGGGATCTTTTACACTAAAATTGACATTTTTGGAAACTTTTTAGACCCTTTTTTGGGATTTTTGCACATTTCAATTTGGCAATTAAGTTCTGGCACCTGGATACTTTTGATAGAAATCTCTTTTGATAGAAGCAGGATATCAAATGTGTCAGTTCTTTATTTCTTAGTTTTAGTCTTAGTTGTTGATTTGTAATGATGAAGAAAGTAGAAGGGCAAAACATGCCTTGCTGGTATTATGAGAAAGCTGACTTGAAAAAAACTCCTTCCTTTCATGATGGAATTAATGCAGAAACTGAAGCAAGATATAGAAGAGAAGGACCTCGTTACATCTTTAATATGGGAACACTTGTAAGTTTTATATTAGGATTGCTAATGTGTTAATATTAGCAGGTTACTTGAACTTAAAATTTCTCAAAACTTTTCTTATCCTTCATCCTACCATGTGAGGTCTAGACAACATAAATAAACAAAAGGAGCTGCACAAAAATTTAACCCTCACTGTATACCCTCCCTTATGTTTATATACTTGTGCCCTTACCTCAGTGTACACCCCCTTCCCGCAATGTATACTGCTTTTTGCAAAGAATTGAACATCTAGCTGTGGCATTCAAGTGCAGCAATACTAATCAATATGCCACAGCACCACTGCATGCAATACTGCAAATATGCTTATTTAAAAACCTACTAATCATAGTGTGTGAGTCTGTTGCTACTTTTTTTTGCAATTACAGTGGTTGTAATCATGTGGAGTGCAAGAGAAGGATTGATGAATCAAATTTTTTTTGCAGATGACTTGGTTTTAATGAGGGAAAGTATACAGAATTTGAAAGAGAAGTGTTTGAAATGGAAAGAGGCATTTGAATGCAAGGAAATAAAGGTTAACCTCAGGAAGACCAAAGTGATGGTAAATGGTTCAAAAGGTGAAGTATTCCAGAGTAAAGTTGATCCATGTGCCAAGTGTGGTAAGAGAGTAGTAGAAAATTTGATGATGCGCAGCAGAAAATGTAGTAAATGAGTTCATGCTAGATGTGTGAGAATGAAGAGAGTAACTTCAACCCTGGCAAAAGATTTTCTTTGTGAGCAATGTGTTGAGACAATAAAAGAATTTAAATGGGTTCATGCTAGATGTGCGAAAATGAAAAGAGTGACCACAAGTCTGGCAAAAGGTTTTATTTGTGAGCATTGGGTTGAGACACAAAAGAAATAAATAAAGTAATATCATTTTTCGACCAATTCAAGTTTGTGAAGAGTTTTTGTTACATGGGGACAGGTTAAATGTCAGTGGTGGAAGTGAAGCAGTGGTGACAGCTAGAACAAGAATTAAATAGATAAAACTTAGAGAATGTGGGGAGTTGCTTTAGAGAAGAAAATTTTCATTAAAGATAAAAGGAAGAATATGTCAGAGTGGTGTAGGATTGGCAACTCTGAATGGCAGCGAGACATGATGTCTGAGGGAGAATGAAATGGCAATTTGGAGACGAACTGGAAAAGCAATGAATTGAGTTAAGTTGATTGAGAAAAGTAAAAACCAAGAATTTATGGGTTTGCTGGATTTGAGAGATATTTTGGATGGACTGGCCAGGGCTAGTGGAGTGCAATGGTATGGTCATGTTTTGAAAAGGGATGGTGATGAAACTTGGAAAGGGCATTGGATTTTGAAGTGGTGAGAAAAAGAGGGCATGAGTAACAGATTATGACATGGAAAGGCAAGTGAAAGAAAATATTGACAAGATTAGACTGAAAATGAAGATGCCACTGACAGAACAAAGTAATGGTGTGAATCAACTTTCTAGAAACGTGAGGTGAATCTGGCCACCTCTATTAACGGAGACAAAACCGGATTTAAAATAGTTGATCCTTTCCTCTCTCTCTCCAACCACCTACTTGATTGCTTTGAATTTGTGTAAATTTATGTTTGATTACTTATAGATTTCATAAATTCATGTTTTATCACTTTAAAAATTATAGTTATAGATTTTGTTTCATGATATCAATTTCCATGACTTCTGTCAAATAATGTGTATTGTTTCAAATGTCCAATAATTCACATTTTTTGTATCGTAATTGTTTCTGTACTTATACATTTAGCAACAACATGTTGGCTATTGGCTGGTAGCAATGCTATTTGAAATCTTATAATATTGGTTGCTCATCTTACAAAAAATACTAATTAGAACTTTAACCCTTTGAGGGATAATGTAACACATATGTTACATGATTGCTAATTGTTGTATCATTATGACGTAACAACCATTTTTCTGTAATTCATTGTAATTTTGTTGTTTCCAAACAATGAAGGAATTGTTTCAAATTTCATGAATTAGAATCTTATGATCCTCAAAGGGTTAAATACTGAATTGTCGCTTCACTCTTTACAAGTTATTGTTTGTCATTTAGTTTTTTGCAAAACATTAAAAATTATTTTAACAAAAATCTTTACCACTCTCTTTAATTTAAAGAGTACTTCTGTCTGCTCTGCACTATTATTTATCAATTATTTTCAGCTTGGGTTACATCATGATACCATTGCGACTGGTGTTGTCTTCTATCACCGTTTTTACATGTTCCACTCATTTAAAAAGTTTCCTCGTCATGTTACTGCAACCTGCTGCTTGTTTCTGGCTGGGAAAGTTGAAGAAACTCCTAAGAAGTGCAAGTAATACTTTTTGTGTTTTGATATTCTGTATTCAATGGCTGTGGTGTGAAATCAATTACAATTAATGTTGTAAAAGCACTTGCAATACGCTTTTTGTGTAAAGGTTGGACGTATTGGTTTATAAAAGCTGCTATGTATGCAAACTGGCTGGCTGTGCCAGCATCACTTATCATAGTTACCAGTCATTGTGTCACCTGTACCAGCTTTACCCGATGAACATATCTGATAGCAATAACAAAAAGTGTTTCTAGATTTAAGCCAGCATTGTGTCATGCTACAGTTATGCATAGCTCTATGCTAGTGCAGTTAAAGCACTCAAACCTGTAGGCTAGTAGTGCATGCCAGAACGCTCAATGCTCAGTTGATGATGCCGCAAAGGCAAAAACGACTGCCATTTGGAAATTGAGTATCATATTGTGTTTATGAATAGCATATAGATTTATAGATGGCATTGTGTATGTAATGTGATTATAACATCAATCTTAGTCTGTAATCCCGATCATGTTCTCTTCAATAAAAACTGGTCTAACTCACAAGCACCCAATCATATCGCCAACTTTATACACAAAAATTTTGTTATTGGCACAGAATTTTAATATAGCTTTGAAAAAAGCTGTTTTAGCCATAAGCTTTTCACGATGCTTTTATCAGTGGCTTTATTGTCTCAAAAGGGAAGAGCAAAGTGAGTAAACGTTTTGTGGGATTAATTTGAGCATT
Source organism: Trididemnum clinides (assembly GCA_963675345.1). Lineage (NCBI taxonomy): Eukaryota > Metazoa > Chordata > Ascidiacea > Aplousobranchia > Didemnidae > Trididemnum > Trididemnum clinides. The sequence goes on along the minus strand of OY776285.1, from coordinate 13,278,675 downwards.
AGGCAAACAAGGCAAGCTGGTGATAGCACTCTAGTGTTGTAAAGAGTGCCAAAAAAGAGATTTTGCTCTACCAAAATGCTGGAGAAAACGCAGCAAGAGGCCAAATAGGAATGCCACGGTCAGTGTTCTCTCTAATATTTTAGTGTGAAGTTGCTAGCAAATGTACGAAAACCGCCGGACAAATTTTGACAAACATTACTGAACAAGAGCCGTCACACCAGTCTTAGTAACATATTTTAAAGGTGTAAAAAAGATTTCTGCTGTAACCTACTGCTATTCATTTAGTGTATACGCTATGCTATTGTTGCATACGGTAAAGTTTATCCATAACGTTTATTTGCGTATAGCGGCACCTTTTGTTTTTCCCTCAGATGTATTTTGTTTTATTACGACACTTGATCTATGTTTTTTATGCTTTTCCAGCGTTTTTGGCATGTGACTCTTTCAAAATGCACGGAAGCATGTGCCCCGGTTAAATATTTTTCTCATTTTTATGAGTGATCACAAACAAGTTGTCAAACTAAATTTCAAGGGTGTTGTCTGAATCTAATATATAAAGCGCAATTCTGTCTGTTTTAGCTCTTCTGAAACTACTACAGGTACAAGCATCAAACTTGGCGCGATTGATCACCACCCCGTGGTGAGTGTCGTAAGGGTGTTTGTGACGTCATGATGACGTCGTAATCAAAAAATTTTTTTTTTTAAATTTGCATTACTTAACAGAGGACAATCGCTTTTTGCTCAAACAAAAACCAGCTTCCGACTTAGTCTTCATTAATAAACCAACATGATCACCATTACATGTACAGGGTGGCCGAAAAGTCCCAGGACACTCTATTTTTAATATTTTAATGCTGTTAAATATGATTGTTTTAATATTCTAATGTTGTTAAAACAATTTATTTGATTTATTTTTTCAGGTTATTTAGGTTATTTCAGGTCATGACTGACATCAGTGTATTTACTGTTTTAATATTCTAATGTTGTTAAAACAATTTATTTGATTTATTTTTTCAGGTTATTTAGGTTATTTCAGGTCATGACTGACATCAGTGTATTTACTGTTGAGGAGCGCTTAATTGCTGCTGTTTGGGTTCACGACCGCATCAGGAATGACATGACTATGGAAGATATTCGAAGTGCTTTCACAGAAAGATTTGGAAAGCCTGCGCCATCAAGAAGTAATCTGTATCTGTGGGAGAAGAAAGTTTTTGAAACAGGTAGCGTTCTGCATCAAGCAAGAAGTGGCAGGCCTGAAACACGAAAGGAAACGTGTTCTGGTGTTCAAGAATCACTGCAACAGTCCCCCAAGAAATCCACCAGAAAACGTTCTGCTGAACTTGGAATACCAAGGGCTACCATGATGGATCATATGAAAAAGGACTTGGATGTCAAAGCTTTATTAAAAATACATGTATAGTGTCCTGGGACTTTTCGGCCACCCTGTACATGAGCTATGGCCTATATTTAGTAAAACATTTCGTTGTGGCTCTAACAAATGCTTGTACGGTTAAGCTGGCCCAACTGTATTAATTGATACATTTTAAATTGGCATGGGTGATGGTATGGTCTGCCGAAGTTAAATCGCACCATACTCAGGAGAAACATTTTTTTCTATTTTGTTTGATAATAGCTTTATAGAGCTACCAGAATCAAACCTGAAAATTTGGGAAAAGCAAGGATTTATTTAACTTCTATGAGCATACCTAAACAAGGAAAAACAAATATGAATGATATTGCGTGGCCAGCAGGGACTTGAGAAAGTTTGAGGCCAAATCAAAATTAACGTCACTATATTAAATCACACCACATGGAATATATTGTTGGTATTTTGCTTTATAATAGCTTTATAGAGCTACCGAGGTCAAACCAAACATTTGGGGTAAAGCAAGGACACTTTAAACTCCCCAGGGCATGTCAAGCAGATAGAAAAGAACATGCTACATAATGCTTAGCCAGCGAGGACTTGAGAAAGTTTAAGGGGAAATCAAAAGAAAATAGCGTCATTGTGTGAAATCGCACCACACAAAAGACATTTCTGCTTTAGAATAGCTTAATCTCAGAAATGTGTCCCCTACTTCCAAACTACGGGAAATGCAAGGCTCCCTTGGGTTCATGTCAGCAATGAACAGAGCACATAGACCTAAAGCATAGCCAGGATCTTGAAATGAGATATTCTATTTGGAAAAGGAGCACAAAAAGTCGTGAACATCTTTTGTGCAGAAAACACATAAACCTTTGGTAACTCTTCATACAAGAGCCTGATAAGTTGAGCCAGCTTATCTGGTTGAACCAACACTCTCAATCCCGGCGTTACTGACGGAGTGACGCCGTCATATACACAATTAAGCAAGGATTTTTTCTTATGCTGATATGCTGCCTGTTGTGGTATTTATGTCTACACCTACATCATTGTAATAAATCTCAAGTATAAGAAACAATCAACACAAAATCATAACCAGAACAATTTATAAAACCGAATATATAGAGAACAATAGCGCAGCCAAATTAGGAACTTAATACCACAAATATAAATAGGAAAGCAGTGCACCAATTGCTAAAATAGGCTTACCATTAAATAGTTTTTTCTTGAATTGTGAAAGCAACCATCATTTTGCTGCTACAATCAGTTTTGATTATGTGCAATCCCTGCTCCCTCACAAGTATTAACGATAATTTGTAGCATGATTTTTTGTGAGCATTGCCAGTCACGATTAAGAGAATATGATGATCACAATTTCGTGTACAGGTATTGTGAATGTGCATAAAATTCGTTAACTTTTCGCTATGGTTCACACAAGAGCCGGTTGAACCAAAATACTAAACCCGGACATTGCTGATGAAGGCCCCTGCCGGGCTTTGCTGGCAAAGCCGGCTAGCGGTAATATATTACAGCATTTATAAACCGGTTTAAATGTGTTTCCTTAATAATGCAATGGTAAGAATAAAAGTCACAATAACTGAACTTCGTGTTACGATACCTTTGTAGTGGAGTGATGTCACATGCCTGAGTACCTTTGAAATCCTGTAAGACTTATTGATCACTTGTAGCAAAGTGGAACAAAATGCCAAGTTTTAATGGAAAATGCTTCTGGATTTAGAAAAAAAGTTTCTTTTTTAAAACAACAGAGTGGTCGATGAGTTATCCACTAAAGCCATAATGTAATCTATGGCAATAACTCAACCGTATTTTGAACTCTAGGCTCTGGGTCACTTTGCCCTACCCTAAATGCATTTATGCTGGGAGCAAGTTACATACGTTCAGCCAGAGGTTTTAGTTTGATAACGAGTCTAGCAATTATATAAACATTAAAATTAATAGGCTAATTGCTTTGTAGCTTGATTCTTGTAAATGCATCAATGGCTTCACTGCCCTTCCACAATTTTTAAGTTATGCTGCGATATATTTAATCATTGGAATGCATGAACGTTTGTGTAAATATTTTCTGTTTGTTAGTAAGTACAGTCTTAATCTATTGGTAGGGAGGTCGGTATAATGGGCTTAGTTAATGAAATTCAAGGTTTGAGGAGAAATCAATGTAAAACTTGGTCAGTAGGTCTACCCCACTGTGTGAAATCACAGTCATCAAATGTACAATCGCACCTATGGTGGAAAATATTTTCTTGAAAATGGGTTATTAGTGCAACTGAGTGATTGGATGGAAAAGGTATAGTGTTAGCAAATCCGTACTTTTGGTGAGGAAATTGTGAAATCTTTATTTGTGCGATATTATTGTAGGTGAAGACTTTTTTTTGGTGATCAACTTTTTTAAAATCCAAGTTTTTAAACAGTTACTTTTGGAGACAAACACAAACAAATAACTTTACAAAACCAAGACTAAGAAAGGTTGATACAAGGAATGTGTCACTCACATCCCCCTGGACCTTCCACTGAGTTATACCCCCTTTTTCTCTATTTAGGTACCAATGGTTATCGGAGCAGCAAAGAAACTTGGTGTCTTAAATATCATGACAACAGTGTTGGCCCAGTCATAAAATATGCATATCAACACTTATTTATTTCTGTAATCGCAAAACAAAAACTACGTGATGCCCAATCTTAACTTTGACTTTATGCCCTTGTACTTATTAGAAGGAACCGGTGGAATTTGTTAAATGACAGATAGTTTGTGATCAAAGTCTTAATCCCAAGTATTGGTTCGACGGCTGGGATTATAGGCGTTGGGGCAAGTCCAAAACCGCTACAATGCTCACATTTATACTAATTTATCGTTACTGCTCTCTGAGGAAGAATTAGATGAAGCCGGCTGAGCTGAGTGTCCTAACCCGGCACAACTGAATGCTAGCGTTGTAGGGCAATGCTGGCAGAGCTGGCTAGTGGCATAGATGTAATCCAAGTTGTCTCCCAATGCGATAAAACAAACTGGGTGTTTGATTGAATGATCATTAAGTGTTTATTCTATACTTGCTTTAGATCATTGTGAGTTGCATTATATTTAACAGATGTAACTTGTTCAGTACATGGGACTATTTCACTGTCAACTGATTTTCATTTTAAGCCTTTTGACTGTTCATAAACGTATGCTGGGTCATTTCTTGTTTGTTGTACATAGCTGACTACAAAATGAATTTAACAAGTTACCTTTTCGGCATATTGTAAGAAACCTATCTTTAGAATGTTCTGGGGAAAGTCGATCTCAACTATATTTTGAATATTTGTTCACTTTCAAGAAAATGGTTGATAAATACCGTAATGACTACTGTTTTGAGATACCATAGAGAATTTTAATTGTAGTAATTGATACCAGTATTTATTAACCGCCTATATGTGGTCATGAAAAAACTTTCATGTGCTGCTGTAGGCGATCAGACGGTCATAAAATAATACCTACGATAAAAGGAAACTGAGCAAATAGGCAACAGTATAATTTTGGAAAATTATAAAGTACATAGCAATTTTTTACCTTTTGTGTAAATTAAACCGACAGGATGGTGTAGTGGTTAGAGCGTCCGCTTCGCAGTCAATAGACCTGGAGTTCATTTCCTTTGTCGAGTGATGCCGAAACACTTTAAAAAATGGTATTTACAGCTTCGCTGCTTGGTGCTCAGCATGTAGGGGAGGTAGTGGAGAACAAGCCAGCAAGTTCGCTTGTGTCCTTGGGCAAGGCACTTAACGGGACGCCCTCATCTTTATGTGGAAGACAGGTGGCCCAGTGTTCCCTTGGAAAAGAGGGTTGGTGGCAGGAAGGTCATCCGACCGTAAAACAAATGCCATGTTGTAGAAATGCAGATTATCTGCTGTGGCGACCCCTAATTGGGAAAAGCCGAAAGAAAAAGAAGTCTAACTTGATAAAAAAAACACTTGAAATTGCTAAGCCAAGAGCTTTTTTATTGATTTTCAGAAGAAACAACATTGTATCTTACTCAAGTTTTGCTTGTTGGATTATGTATTTCTTTGACACTTTTGCAGTTTTTTTAACAGTGATAAACACATCATTATTTTTTCGGGAAGAGTATTTGATGTTTTAAATGTTCTATTGCTCTCATCAAAAGCTGATTATGCGAGTTTATAGCAGATGCATTGATCCAGCAGTACTAAGCTGATAAAAAAAAAAAATTAGACGTGAAGTTTAGTTTTTCTTTGACGTACTACAGTCTACAAGAATATCTCTTTTTAGGGACTTAATCAAAGTTGCTAAAGGATTGCTAAATGAAGCCCAATTTGCTCAGTTTGGAGATGATCCAAAAGAAGAAGTTCTTACTTTTGAGAAAGTTCTTTTACAAACAATTAAGTTTGATTTAACTGTAGAGCATCCATACAAATACATGGTGCAATATGCAAAAGGTTTAAAAGGTAATGGACCTTTGTTTTTATGACATTTTTTTGGTATTTGTTTTGGTAGTCTTTTTGCCATTGTTTTAATTGGCTGAGGTTTTGCCATTATGAAATTGTTTTGTAGTTATATTGACATATGGGAACTTCCAGCGTGTAGTACATCATACAACTATATCGTAAGCCGCATTTAAGATTTCATTTTCGAAAAAACTGAAAGCTGAATTTAAGATGTGCAGACGTAACTATCATAAGAGAGAAAACTGGCTGAATGCATATTTTAAAAGCCAAAGGTTGATATAGATCGTTCACAGCTGACATCACATACAAGTGTGAAAAGTTTTGTGTCATGTGTTGCTTGTGCTCGTCTCAACTCTCATAGTGACTATTCTTAAACAATGTGACCTCTGATCCCTAGTCTAAATGGCTTATTTATAATTATTGGAAGATTGTTATGGTTTTACATAGATAGGCTTGGTTGCTGGTTCTCGTTTTCTTGTGTTTCTACCACAAAACACCGATCCACAGCAATTAAGCTCGCGCAACTAGGACTGCACAAACGAGGTGCGGGATCAAAAAGACTTTAGTCCAGTGGTTCTTTGTCTTTTTCTGCATTTAACCCTATTACCAATTCGATTCACTAGATATGCCACAAAATCAGGTACAATTTTAGAAAATTAAAGGTCAGAAAATGTCGATCCATAAATAAAGGTTATTGCATTTGACGACCGTTGAAGTAAACAAGGGGTGTCCAGTCTTTAGCAGACTGGTCAATTTCACCGTGGTGGAAGATTCTGCTGTCATTCGAAGTTTTTAAAGTGAACTTTGGTGTAAGAAGGTATTGTATGTGAACCCCACAGAAACAAGCTTAAATACCCTTTTTTTGGTTGAAGACTAACGTACGAGGTCGGCCTCAAAAGGGGATAAATTTCAAAGGGTCGATCTGAAATTGCTATTTGTCGGCCCGGGTTACTAGTCACATCCTTTTGTGGGGCACAAAATTTCACATCGCTGGCCGCAGGTTGCACACTCCTTGGGTAAAAAAGGGCTTAACCCCTTATGGTGGTTAAGTTCATCCCACGTTAATAATCACTTTTCTCACCGTAGTCGTTGCAGCCTAGTTTATCCCGCTTCCAGTTGCCAATTTCGCGCGGTCTGCGATCTGGCTCGACATAACACTACCAGCTAAATCGTTGTACTGTGCCGTTTTCAGGGGCCCAGCAAAATAATGCAGAAATTGAACTCACAATCTTCTATAAAGAATGATAATGCTTTATCGGATTGATCTCTGTTGTCTATAAGGATTGAATGTCACCGACCAAGAATTTCATATGCGAGAAAGGTCTTTTAATTATGCTGCGTTGTATTTTAGGCGAACGTTCCAAAATTGAAAAATTAGTTCAAATGGCTTGGACCTTTATTAATGACAGTCTATGCACTTCTTTGTGCTTACAATGGGAACCTCAGATCATTGCAGTAGCAGTCATGTTTCTCGCAGGTAGGTATGGTATATTGCAAGTATTGTTTCTTTACTTCATCTTGTGAAAGCTTCTTTCTCAATTGCAACGTAGTAAAGCACAAAAAATTTATAACAGAATTTATTGATAGTAGCAAAGCGTTTCAAGGTTCCACCAGCGATACTGAACGTAATTGCCTTAGTGGAGATTTATATCACTTGAAATATCCAATCAATGCAGAAGAGAGTTTTTTATAATAATTAATTTACGTTTTCTTGTTTATATTTTTTATATCGTGCAGCAAAATAAAACTGACCCTTAGCTTATAGTAAATGTAATGCAACTGCTTTCGTCATTTTTGACAGGTCGACTTTGCAAATTTGAACCGCAAGACTGGGCGTACAATCGCGGAAGATGGTGGGAGCAATTTATTGATGACATTAGTGTAGAGTTGCTTGAGGACATTTGTCACCAAGTAAGTATTGTACTGCATCTGTCTGCCACAAAGATGAAAGTATTTCATTTAGTTCCTCACCCACGCAGATGATCTCTTTCGCGTTGAGTGGCAAGCTGTGAGCGCTGATGAATATTTGACTCACTTTACGTTCAAGTCTGCAGTTGAGGTCGGAAACCCATAGTGTGTTTTGCGCTTCTTGCAAAATTGATAAAAGTTTCCAACTGATTTGTGAACTCCGAGAGTAATTTGTTCTATAGATGTCTTCTAGTTGTAGTAATGTTTGCGGTTAACGGTATGCCGCTCCATCACATTTTTGTCCGAGCTACTTCGACACTACTTGTTTTAAGGTGCTCGATCAATATTCTCCCAAAGGAAACAAGCCCACCGCGAACAAAGCTAAAAGAGAACGCCCTAAAACACCTGGAGATGGTGAAAAATCTTTGGAGCCTCAGGTTGGTAATTAGTGGCAGTTATCTTATTTCGCATTGATAATTTATTCAAATATTTTCAGGCAAAATCATCCCGGAGTGATAGTCAAAAGCAGAAGCCAAAGATACCTCAGCCACAATCTGCTCAGGTACAATAAAAGGTTAACTTTTTACCGACAAGAAATAATGTTAACAAAACGAAAATACTCAATATAGCGAGACCGCCAAAAATATAACTGAAGCTTTCACAGGGGTGATGTTTATACTAATGACAATAAGATTTTAAGTTTTCTTTTATAATGTGGAATAAAGTTATTTTGTTTCCAACTTTCTTTTCGCTATGAAGGATAAATCTTTTAAAACTTCAAAAAACGTGACGTTTCAGCTAGCGTAGCCAAAACGTAAATGGTTTCATGGTGCTTACCTTTCTGTTTCATTGGATGGAGGCACGCAAAAACATGAAATGTTCATGTCCACCTTGAAAATTTTGTTAATTATCACAGGGTGATTCGACTTACGGCCCGAGAAACGATGTGATTTTTGGTCTCCAATTGATGCTGTGCGGAAACTGTGTCCGTTGTAGTTGATTTTCAAAAAAAAGCCGTTAGTTTAAAAACTCCTTCCGTTTGCGGTTGATTTAAGTCTTCATTTTGAAAAGGTTTTGCGCCGTGTATTTTGGCCTTTGGTTCTTTGCGGTTGAGTGAGCTTAGCCCGCTTGCGCAAAAGGCTGCAGGCTTCTCAATTATCAAGCTATGGAAATGTAGTCGTTATTTGAAACCAGTCGCAACGACTGATTGGCTGCTCCTTCAACAATGCGAACCGCCTCTGGCTGGCGCCCAGAAGTCATGTGTGATATGCTACGTTAGCAGCGTTGCTGTTCTGACCTGGTGAGGTTTTCTTCGGTCAAAACAGATACTCGCACAAAACCAAAATGCATTTACATCATGCACATGCACAGACAGAGCGTTAGTGTCTGGTAGTTTATGCCAAACATTTAAACCATTCGATTTTCAATTAAATCGTTAATTTTAAATTTGGTATGAATCATTCTGAATAATTCTATGAAGTTACTAATGTGAGTAGCTGGTCTTTACCGCTTTGTTTGCTTTAAACTCTTGGTTAAAAAGAAATGTTACTTCCTGAAGGTTATTTTTTTCGTAGCTCATCGATTGTGTTTAGAGTTATTGCAGTTCCAAATAATATATTTCTGCGCTTGCATTTGAGCGGCGTTGTGTGCTTTTATCCTCACTTGTAGCCACAAGCAAACAATCATCGATGCTACTGGAACAGCTTAGTGTTCGACCTACTCTGGAGTTTTCAGTAATGCCGGCACAGTGCATTTCCACTACAGGCAGAGAAAATGGCTTTAAAGTGTTTTTCAAGGATATGGTCCGGTTTGAACTCATAATCATAGCTGGCGCGAACGACGCCCTTGCCCGCTCGACCATGTTGAGCGTGATGTTAGACTTGTAATAGTTGTTTAAGTCGTCTACTTCTAACGCCTTGCTACAAGCTAAAGGAATCGGATACCCGCACCATTGCTTTGCTATGTACCGGTGTCTTTCTCTTGTTTTAGAAAGGACATTCCTCTCGTACTTCTGCGGCTGCTGCGCCTTTAAGCAAAACTCAGTCATTGGTTTCTAACCAGCGACGAGGTTCGTCCAATACAGAAGTCGTGGCGATGGATACGGTCGATACGACTGATCGTGGTACGATAGAACAAGGAAAGCCACCTGTTGCTAAACCTGCTACAGTAAGTGGAATATTAAAATGTCACTTGGGAAGTAGGCTGTATTAGAAATCGCTTGTTATAGGAAGAACAGGGGTAAACTAGAAAATGCCGAAGCAGGCATGAAAAAACTAAAGTGAGATGGGCAAGCATAAAAAATAGCGGCGCAAAAACGCTTTATAACCCTTTTTACATTATAACTGCTTGGTAGGGTTGCGGGACTGCAGTTTTAAGAGATCTTAATAAATCTCACGACCTTCAGCTATATTTGCTGATTGAACTCATTTTTATCCAGCCAAGTCGCTGTTATAATTTATTCGCTTTGTTTTGACCAGCCAACCGGTTATTTTAGGTGTCTGAAAATTTAGGCTTTAATCTGCCGTAAAGTATATCTGCCAAGGTAGGCTATACAAAGTAGCATCGTACAACTTGTGATCTCCACGCAGAAGCGCAAAGTTAGACCATGAGTTGACAAGACAGATTGGTTTTGTCAGAAAAAAGTACAGGACGCATGAATTAATGATAGAAATTATACATGATGCAGTATCGGTACATGTTGTTATTGTATCGTTAACCGAGTACAATTTTGTCTGTGCACACCTTACATTTTTTTGTGTAGAATCAACCCACTTCTTCTGGCAGCACTTCCAACACAGCAACGCCGACTAAGCCAGCTACTGGCGAGCTTCCTTCAAACCTTTACAACATCAACCAATATCAGTCATTTATTGGTTCGTCTGATCCAAAGTCGCTCGGGATTTTTCAAGCTGGCGGATACGGTCAGTTTGGCTCGGCCTTCCCGGGAATGCAAATCCAAAACCCGCCTGTTCGTCAGTCGTTTTCAAACAAGAATGCAACCCAAACAAACTTTCCTGCCTTTCCAACAATGCCTGGGTCGTTCGAGAACGCGTTTCCTCACTTTCCTCGTACTCCGGAGGGCGCTCAGAATAACTTTCCTTCAAACTTTAGTGGTCAAAGCTCAACAAGTCTTGCTACCGTTCGCATCACAGGTAGAAGAGAGCAACAACCAAATACAAAATGGTCATGATGAACGATTCAATAAGCCTAAGGCTAGTAGGCTACCAACTCGCTATCGTTTCGCGTCTTGTTTTTGTCGGGCCAGACTGAGCGCAATTGTACTGTGCTGTGATCATAAAATAAAGTTTTGTTTGATATCGCCTTCAACTTAACTGCAGATAGAGCGCAGGTTATTTTACTATTTGTATTGTTACAAAACGAGCGCCCTTTTCAAACCTTAAACTTGCCCCAAAGTCGCCATATGCAGATAGGTGCCTCTCCTACGCATCCCAAAAAATTGCATTAATCAGTACTTAATTATTTCTTTTCCCTGCGCTACCAACGTTGGCTAGCTAAAGCATCCACTTATGCTGCTTCTTACCAATCTGATCTTTTCTTTCTGAGGCTTTTTTGCTTGTCACCCCGACTCACGTCTCCAATTACTTCTGTAGGCGAACTCTTCGTCTGCTACCTTTCCCATTTTAGGATTGGTTTGACACAACGCAAAACCAAGCCTTTCCAGGTCTTCCTGAAGATCTCTTGCGTCCACTTTTTCGATAGAGTAAGAGCTTTTTTTTCCTTCTGCGTTCTCCCTACAGCATGGAGGTTTATTGGTCACTTTAATCAAGGTGCTGCTCTTGCTCGCCTTGATTTTACCAAATCACAATTTTGTAATTTACACTGATGGCTTTGTCACTTCGCTTGCAAATTACTCACATTGGGGCACTAAAGATACTCTTTTCTATTCGCCGAGTCCAAGTTGCTTAACTATTATGCTAAAGCCCCCGTTAATCTGCAACTGTTTGCTGGTCTCGTTAGCACCGTCAAGTCTGCCTGTTTTTTCGCGCTCTCTGTGCCATAAATGGCAAAAACTTTTATCTCCGGTTGCAGCTGGTCTCTGGCAAGGATCTATGAAATTGGCGTAGGCATACATTAAATATTTGCGATAGTTGGGATGGAAACAATATGATGTGCCATAGTCAGGGATGCGGAAGCGGTACTTTTTCTGCGGAAGCGCGAAAAACCTTCCGCTTCCACATAGGCTATTTGACTTGAAGAGTAACTTGGCGAAAAAGTTTTGTCCGTTTCCCAATGTGGATCAAACGGTAAAGTTGCACTATAAGTATGAATGAACGTGTGATATTAGTAGCGCGAGAGAACGAGAAAAAGTATAACCAGCATCACATTTTATATCGATTACGGGCAAGAAAAAGGTAGTTTGGACAATGAAATGTAGCTAATAAAATGATGATTTGATTAAACTTAACTAACCTTAGTTAGGGAGTTAAAAACGTTGAAAAAAGAAATTACGACGGAAACAACTTAATCATTCTACACCAGTGCTCTTCAACAGGGGTTTTGCAAAACATGCAGTTGTGTTCCGTGGGTTTTAGGGGTTCCGTGAGGGGACCGCGAAGATTCTCCGTTTATTACTAGTAATTATTCTTATTTCAGTATATTGATTTCTTATATGTAGTGGTGTTCCGTGTATGCAGTATAAATAATAATGGAATCTTGTGATAGCAAGTTGCAGATTGTGACGTAATTCTGTTTACACTTTTAGGATTCCTGAATACAAATAAGGTCAACGGGATGAGACGAAATAAAGAGTATTAGTTTAGTGCTCCTGGCTCGGAGACCCCCAGCATTCCATTGAAGAGCCCTGAAGGAGTCGAGAGGGGAAGAAGAAGCAGGAGGTAAAGAGAAACAGCCAGGATCATGAGGCGGTGGTGCGGGTGCAGAGGGAGAAGATGCAAAGTGGGCGGAAAAAGGATAAGAGGTTTGAAGGCGAGAATGGGGTGCGGGTGATGCATTAGCAGAAGGGGGGCAGATTGAGCAGTGGAGGTATACCAGCTGGAGGAGTCCAAGGAGGAAGTCACAGTGCTGGTAGGTGTGGGATCTCCAAAAAAAGCAGGGAGGGAAGATCCAGGAGTGAGAGCTGCCAAGAATTCTGAATTTAGAAAAGGAGAGTAATGAGCACTTTAAAAGAACCCAATTAGAGCATGTGCAGCATTGCACTGACCTATCCCACCAGGTCACATTTCCAGCGCACAATAAACAGGGAAAAACGGGACAAAGGTTAGGATGAACGTTGCCACTCATCAGGAGAAGGAGAAGAATGAGAAGACGGGCAAGAGAAAGGCAGGGAGAAGAGAGAAAACAGGCCGATTTCAAAGAGAATGTGTGCTACCCTTCTGCGGTAGTTCAGAGGACTGCACGGCGAAAAGTGGTTTGTGTGAGGGGAGTGCCCGGGGTAACTGGGACCCTCGGGAAGACCAACAGCAATTTTAACCCAACCCAAACAGGATTGGGGACCGCACCACCACGTTGAGACCGCTGTTGATTGGTGCAGTTCAATTTTGCTCGCTTTACATGTATATACTATATATAAGACAGAAATTTCGCACTTCACTATGCAAAAAGATCGGAGTCAATACGTGTTTTGGGGACGGACAGAAAGTCGGTAATGATGATTAGAGTTAAATTAAATCAAAGTCAGAGTTAGTTGAGAATAGAGAGGGAAAATCAGCGCTATACAGTGTAATTTGTTGTTGTGACGACAGGTTATTGCCGAGAGCTGTGATCTGTGGTCATACGGTTTAGATCTGAGAAGCATTAGGTTATCTGTTGTAAAAGTGGTTGTAAGCAGTAAAGGAACTTGTAATAACTGTCTATTTATTGAAGTGTTTAATTATTTTTTGAATTGTAGTAACGAAATATTTGATTTTCTTGCAAGCAATTCGTGATTTCCAAATTTTTGTTAGTGGGGGTTTCGTGACAAACGCGAAAGTACAACAAAGGTTACTCAATGACAAAAAGGTTGTAAAGCACTGTTCTACATTCAACACGAGTTTTAATATCTAAATAAGAGAAACACAGAGTAGTTTGGAATAATAAGCTCAAGCGAAGTAGGTAAAGTAATAGCAATAAATGAAGGTTTTTGTCTTCTCAAAATGATAAAGTTGTAGCGTGTCACGCCTCGCTCTTCATCAAGCTACCATGCCAAACATCTTTTTGTCCTTTTTTTTATTTTTTTTTGTTAGTTTGCTTTCGGCTGTTGTAAAAAAAAAAGGACAAAAAGATGTTTGGCATGGTAGCTTGATGAAGAGCAAGGCGCGACACGCTACAAAGTGTAAGAGAAGACAAGCTACAGACTCACAAAAGTTAAAAAAAATTATCAACGGTCGTTTTCTCACTTTTTGTTTGTGGAAGCGGAAGCGATAGGTGTGGAAGCGGAAGCGTTTCAAAAATAACCGCTTCCATGTCCCTGGCTTTAGTTGTTCAATATCGATGTTGATTACTCTCATTTATTCTCCAGCCTTTTACCTTTATTGCCCAAAGCTGAAGGGGATATACCCGCTAGATCCATGGTCTCCGATAGTACCATGCGTATGATTTAGCCAGACAAAGTGTGGTAAAGCTGGACTAAGGTAGATGCGATGGACCCCTCATCACAAGTTGACATTTAAAAAAAATTATTATCGCTAAAAGATGAATATAAACCCCACAATTAAATCTCCAAGAAAAATCATAAACAGGGGACAAAAAAGCCCAACCAAACCAAGCTTGAAGGTACTTCTTCATGCAAATCTAGTACTATAGCAATTTTGAACCCGGTTTGTAAGTTGCCATGTTTTTGACGGTTACTTATCTAAATCGCAGTGCGTAACAGCCCATATTTTTGTGTAACTTAAATTGGATGTGCTCTATTTAATTCCATTCACTTCGGTTTAAAATTAGTTTATTTTAATTGAGTGTAAATCTATCCAGTAAAAGATTTGTTGCTGTTCATTTCGTTAATGAATGATTCCAGCATTTTGTTTTCAGTGATTTGTCCACGTGGAACACCAACATCAAACAAGTCTTCATTGATCGACAATCAATTGTTAATTAGACTTACGATCGACAGTTACTTAAACTAGTGACCTTTATGGGGCAATTCTTTGTAACTCATCCACGGTTCATTGTAGCCCTTGGTTTCGTATTGATCTCTTCTTTGCTGGAGGCAAATGGTCTCCTCAAAACATTTTGGATCACAAGTTCTCTCAGTCTCCACAAAGAACTTGATAGAGCTTGATTTTTGATACAAAAACAGTGTCATATCTTTGCCTAAGCTGCAACTGACATAGCCTTTTTCTGGATTACATATCTTTCCAGAACTAACTGAGTTAAGAATCTTTCGCGCAGCAACTTTGGTCACTTGATTCTTGAACACTTCTCTTTGCCCTGCTACAAACTATGCTGCACTCTTTTTTGCCAAGTTTTTCTTTTTTCACGACCTTTGGTCCAGGAAACAATGTGGAGGGGCCGGTTTTCAGAGCAAAAGAGCTTAACTCTTTTGCTCCCGCGTGAAAAGCGAAAAAAAATGTCCCTAAGGTGGCAGCGCGAAAAACTGTCATAATCAATCATAATTAATCATAATTATGTACCTCAAGTTTGTTTGTAAATCATTACTCAACTGTCTACTTCTACATTAAGTGTGATATATCGTTGAAATCTACATTTCTTGAGGATTTCAAATAGAAAAAAAAATTTTTTTTTTGAATATGCAAATTTTATGCAAATGAACCCCCCCAACTGGGGCTGAGTTGTCTTCGAAATTAAAGCAGTACCCTCACCTCAAAGATCACTACAGATTTTATTTTCTACCAATTTTTTTAGAAATGGTTGCAAAAGGATGCTAAGGAAATAAGCTTTCAAGGTACATCACTCAAAACTTACCTAAAATCCTAGGTTTTCTACAATTTGCAATTTTCTGAGGCAAATGACCTTTTTTTTGACCGGTACCGACCGGTACCAAATTTTGGTAGTTAAATTTAGTACCTAAAATACGATCAGTTATTATCTGCTACAGGTTAGCCTAAACCATGTAACATTATGTATTTTTGAACAGGGAATTTCTTCAAGATTCAGAAAATATCAAGTTTAAAT
The DNA here is from genome assembly GCA_963675345.1 of Trididemnum clinides. Classification (NCBI taxonomy): domain Eukaryota; kingdom Metazoa; phylum Chordata; class Ascidiacea; order Aplousobranchia; family Didemnidae; genus Trididemnum; species Trididemnum clinides. Next base: position 13,262,861 of record OY776285.1, on the reverse strand, counting down.
AGAATATGCTGTCACTGACAATGAAACAACAGCTTGTTTACACCCTTTCCATTTCTTGAGAAACAAGGGGGATACAGCAAACTTTGATTTACGAAAGCCAAACTTCTGTCAGCTTTTAAACTTGTATTTTGCTTCTTGTCTCCTTGGAAACTTAATACAAGATGACGATTTTATTGGTGAAACATTTGCAATATATTTTATGTTTTTATAGGATGTAGTTTTTCTAAAAATTATAATTTAGTAAAGGTAAGTCAAAAAATTTTGGGGGTTTTAAACTGACATGATGTACAGTACTCATTTTTGATCAGTAAATATCATATACCACTTAGTCTACACTATTTAACTCTTTCGCTCCCGCGATCATCGATTGATGATCTCGTGTTTTCAGTGTTTCCCTCAAATTTTGTTAAATTCAGTTACAAAATTAGTTTACTAAAAAATCGATTTGTGACTTTATTTTTCATCCGATTTTCATAAAATTTTCAAAAGATCACGATTTTTTCCTCACGCATCGGAACATGTATAATTTGTGCCCTAATTCTTGGATTTTTATACCCAAATAGGGTTAAAAAGACCAACAACCCAGTTGCAGACGACAAAATCGGACAAATTCCCAGCACGTGCCAACTACGCTAAAATCAAATTGATATTACATCTTTACCACAATACCAAACCCTTTATCATTAACACAGTCTGAAAACTACTCTTTTGGGGCATCATTTGACAAAATTTTAAGGGATGATATTAAATTTTACGTTTTTAAATTTCCAAATTTTTTAAGGGTCTCAAAACCCCCCCAAACAAATTTGAATGGTAAGTAGATAAAAGTAAATTTAGTGCGTAAAGTATATGATATGTTGCTAAATACTGGTTACACTTGAAAGCTTAGGAAATTTGCTTTCCAGCAATATATAACTTTGAATAGTTTAGACTAAGTGGTATATGATATTTACTGATCAAAAATGAGTACTGTACATCATGTCAGTTCAAACACCCTCAAAATTTTTTGACTTACCTTTACTAAATTATAATTTTTAGAAAAACTACATCCTATAAAAACATAAAATATATTGCAAATGTTTCACCACTAAAGTCGTCATCTTGTATCAAATTTCCAAGGAGGCAAAGACTGAAATACAAGTTTAAAAGCTAGCAGAAGTTTGGCTTTCGTAAATCAAAGTTTGCTGTATCCCCCTTGTTTCTCAACACATGTGAAGGGTGTAAACAAGCTGCTGTTTCATTGTCAGTGACAGCATATTGTATTTAAACTTGATATTTTCTGAATCTTGAAGAAATTTTCTGTTCAAAAATACATAATGTTACATGGTTTAGGCTAACCTGTAGCAGATAATAACTGATCATATTTTAGGTACTAAATTTAACTACCAAAATTTGGTACCGGTTGGTACCGGTCAAAAAAAAGGTCATTTGCCTCAGAAAATTGCAAATTGTAGAAAACCTAGGATTTTAGGTAAGTTTTGATTGATGTACCTTGAAAGCTTATTTCCTTAGCATCCTTTTGCAACCATTTCTAAAAAAATTGGTAGAAAATAAAATCTGTAGTGATCTTTGAGGTGAGGGTACCTCTTTAATTTTGAAGACAACTACCCCCCAGTTGGGGGGGTTCATTTGCATAAAATTTGCATATTCAAAAAAAAAATTTTTTCCATTTGAAATCCTCAAGAAATGTAGATTTCAACAATATATCACACTTAATGTAGAAGTAGACCGTTGAGTAATGATTTACAAACAAACTTGAGGTACATAATTATGATTAATTATGATTGATTATGACAGTTTTTCGCGCTGCCACCTTAGGGACATTTTTTTTCGCTTTTCACGCGGGAGCAAAAGAGTTAAAGTTATATATTGCTGGAAAGCAAATTTCCTAAGCTTTCAAATGAGACCGATATTTAGCAACATATCATATTTTTTTTGCACTAAATTTACTTTTATCTACTTACCATTCAAATTTGTTTGGGGGGTTTTGAGACCCCTAAAAATTTGGAAATTTATAAAAGTAAAATTTATTATTATCGCTTGAAATTTTGTCAAATGATGCCCCAAAAGAGTAGTTTTCAGACTGTGTCAATGATGAAGAGTTTGGTTTTGTGGTAAAGATGTTGTAAGAAACCGAATTTAATGTAATTTCCCGAATTTAATGTAAGAAACCGAATTTAATGTAATCATTGATCCTTCCAGCGCCTCTATGAACCGAAGTGATTCTATTTGAATAAGAAGTAAGATATCCCGAATTTAACATCATAATCACTATCTCGCGCTTAACGCTTCCCTCTAATTGTTCTTATGGCCCATAAAACGTGTGTTATATTTTAAATCTTCGAGAAATAAAGAATTGCTAAATTATTGTTGGGCCATTGATCACCGGGAGACAAGAAAGTGAAGTTGAAATTCGTATCCGGACTTATTCAAATAGCATCACTTCGGTTCATAGAGGCGCTGGAAGGATCGATGATTACAGATGTAATTTCAATTTGATTTTAGTGTAGTTGGCACGTGCTGGGAATTTGGCCGATTTTGTCGTCTGCAACTGGGTTCTTGGTCTTTTTAACCCTTTTTGGGTATAAAAATCCAAGAATTAGGGCACAAATTATACATGTTCCGATGCGTGAGGAAACAAGCGTGATCTTTTGAAAATTTTATGAAAATCGGATGAAAAATAAAGTCAGAAACCGATTTTTTATTAAACTAATTTTGTAACTCAATTTAACAAAATTTGAGAGAAACACTGAAAACACGAGATCATCAATCGATGATCGCGGGAGCGAAAGAGTTAAGCTATGTAGGCTCCCGATCCTGAAATAAGGTCAAAGTGAAACTAAAAGCCAATCTCACCCCTTTTCCCTAACAAAGCAATTAACTGGCGCGGTAGCGTGGTGATTTGAGCGTCAGCTTCGCGGTCGGTAAACCTGGGGTTCATCACCCTTGTAGAATCGGTCGCACCGAAAGATTTGATAAATATTAAGCTATTAACTACTCCCTTGCTCGGCGCTCAGCGCAAAAGGGATAATGTAAAGATCAACCCGAAAAGCTTGCTCGTTGTGTCCTTGGGCAAGACACCAAACAGGTTGCGACCATCTTTATGAGGCAGGCAAGTGGGGGGCCACGCAGCTCACCCACTGTTGAGGCCTAGTCTAGTTAAAGGCTAGCAAAAAAGGCTAATGAGAAGCTCATAACTTGAGAAGTAAGAGAGATCTTACCGACTCGAAGAAAAAGCTGTTTATTTTACTGGTACGTACCAAAAAGAGCTACATGTTCTTTGACTGCAACATATTGTTATTTTGATTTATATTTCGGAAATAGCCCATAAAATTGAAAAAAGAGTACCAGGTACCAGATATCAAGACAATACAATATTTTACTGAAGTACCGGTAGCTTTTTGTTTTTAAAATCGATTTAATTGATGCCACAAGCGCTTAAACTTTCGTCTCTCACTCAAAATCTGATGTAGGCCAACTATGTAAGCTACTGGTGATGCATACATATAAAAACTTAATTTGTGAGAGAACCAAAAGTTTTAGCATGCTACATCATACATGCGATCATGATTTGTAAAAAGGAAATTTCTTAAAGTTACCACGGAGACGGCTGAATTCCATGCGTTTATCCCTGCGTTCAGATTCACAATTAATCAATTTAAAAGAAGAAAATTAGAAAAAATGGATACAAAACTTTTCAAAAATAGTTCCATTTCTAGTAAAATCCCAAATAAAATGATTACGAACCATCTTGAAGGATTTTCAAATTTTCTTTTTTTTAAGTTTTGGGTAGTTTTTCTTATTTGGGGAAAACCCTAATTTGGTAAGCGCGATAAAAAGTAGCGTTCAACAGTCGTTTAGTTGGCTTACAGCACTTTCTGGGGTACTTTTATAATATGCAGATGCACGAGGATCGCTTGGTGCGCTAGATTCGCGAGGATCGCTCGGTGCACTAGGTACGCGAGGATCGCTTGGTACACGAGGTTTGCAGAGATCACTTGGTTAGCTACGTTTGCTTAGCAATCACAGAATATAGTGATCACATGGGATGGACAGTAGTTAATACCGCTAAAGATGAATAAATGAGGCTTCGCTACTTGATATATTGAGGCCTAGAAATGTTAATTGAAACACAGGTCTAGGGCTTAGGCAAGATGGTATCACGTAAGTTTGATTTTTTCTTGCTGCCTGTAACTAACCCTAATCCTAACCCCAACACGAATCTAATAAAGTGTACCAAACGATCCTCGCAAACCTAGTGTACCAAGTGATACTGGCGAACCTAGTGTACCAAGCAATCCTTGCAAACCTAGTGTGCCAAGCGATCCTCATGTACCTAGTGTATGAAGCAATCCTTGCATACCTAGTGGACCAAGCAATCCTCTCCTGCCTGTAAATTTTAGAAGTAGCGAGAAATGTTAATTGAAGTACAGTTATAGGGCTTTGGCAATGTGGAATCAAATAAATTTGACTTATGCTTGTTACTTTTTGCTAACCCAAACCCTAACACAAATCTAAAAAAGTGTACCAAACAATCTTTGTGTATCAAGCGATTCTAGTGATCCTCTTGTACCTAGTGTACCAAGTGATCCTCACGTACCTGTATATTTTAGAAGTACTGCTCTTACTGGTATTGCAACTAGGTGGTAGCTTGCTATTATCATTGCATTTTATGATTAATTTATTCGTTGACTTGCACTGAGTAAAGAAGTTACGATACAGCTTAGACATTACATACAATAAACTGTTTAAAGTGTTGCATAGCTTATCAATCTTCTAAGGGTGCCTTCCAAATTCTTAAAATAGCTGAAAAGAAAAGAATGAAAATATCAAAAGAAAAAGGTTTATTTCAGTATTTCAATTGTAGAATTGTGTGTGATCATAAAATAGCATGGTAAGCTGATTAAATTTTTTCAAGTAAATGTATCACTTTAAATATTTTTTATGCTCCTGGCATTGTGTTTTGTCTTTGACTCATGTGTAGTTATTGTGGCATTGGTCTGTTGACATTGTTGTTTACCACAGTGGTTCCAATCTCTGGTCCACGTAAATTTTGCCAATGTGCAAAGTATCTCCCTTATACTGCCAAGCTGATTTTAATATGAAGTCATAAGCATTGCAATGTTGTTACTAAACTAATACTTACTCTCTGTAAACCTCATTTTGTGCCATTTATGATTGCTTTGTCATAAACTGCATCTAGCTTTCAAAAAGTTTTGTGGTATAAACTCATTTTTACTTCTGAGATACAGCTGCATTAGCTTGTCCTTTAAAACTACAGAATAATTAATATAAAATCTTTGAAACAACAAGGCATTGTGGTGCACAAAGAAATGTTGTGTACTCACTGCATCATCCATCGAGAGCATTTGGCTTCAAAAAAGCATTCTCATTTGAAAAACATACTTACTAATACAGGGTGTCCCAAAAAAAAATGACACCATTTGAGATGCAAATATCTCCAAAAATTATCACTCGAAATCAATGAAACTTGACAGGCATATGAGTTGATATAATGTATTTTAAAAGATATTGTCATTTACGCATTGTCGGCAGTACAACACACGTGCTTATTGATTTTCAGAAATTCACAGATTTTCAATGTGTGCTCCTTCTGCAACAGGGCAAACGTCTGGGCGATAACCGAGTTCATCCCAAACTCGCTGCACCATGTCTTCTGTAACAGTCTCTAACGCTGAAGAAATCCTCTGCTTCAATTCCACTACGTTTGTGGGCAGAGGAGGGATGTAAACCAAACCTTTTACATAGCCCCAAAGAAAAAAATCGCAAGGGGTCAAGTCAGGTGATTATTTATGTTTATTACTTGCTAAAATGGCCCCCGCAATCACCTGACTTGACCCCTTGCAATTTTTTCTTTGGGGCTATGTAAAAGGTTTGGTTTACATCCCTCCTCTGCCCACAAACGTAGTGGAATTGAAGCAGAGGATTTCTTCAGCGTTAGAGACTGTTACAGAAGACATGGTGCAGCGAGTTTGGGATGAACTCGGTTATCGCCCAGACGTTTGCCCTGTTGCAGAAGGAGCACACATTGAAAATCTGTGAATTTCTGAAAATCAATAAGCACGTGTGTTGTACTGCCGACAATGCGTAAATGACAATATCTTTTAAAATACATTATATCAACTCATATGCCTGTCAAGTTTCATTGATTTCGAGTGATAATTTTTGGAGATATTTGCATCTCAAATGGTGTCATTTTTTTTGGGACACCCTGTACTGTGAAAATTGTTGAAGGAATTAGAACTGACCTTTGAACTCCAGATTTTTTCAAGCATTGTGTGGAAGTATAGATTTGCAGCATGATCATCTTCCCCATGCACAAGGAGGATGGCTGTCATGAGGACAGGTTCTTTATCATCTATTTGAACTTTTATGTGAAGAAACAAAACACTTTTTGAGAAATATTAACTCCCCATTAGCAGAATTTTTGTTGGACGAGATGTGGTTGTGTAAGCTTGTATACTTGGCTGTTATGTTTGGGCATTTGAACTAGCTCAATATTTCTTTGCAAGGCTTTTGCACGAATATCTTTTTACTGAGAAACAATGTAGATGCTTTCAATTAAAACTGGCACTTTGGGATATTCTTGTGCAAAAGAAAGATACAATTATGTTTGCAATTTTAAATGAGTGCTCCAAAAGTGTTGATGTTAACAATAGTCCTGTGCAAAAGGAAGATACATTTATGTTTCCAATTTTAAACGGGTACTTGACAAGTGTTGATGTTAACAATAAAGAGTTACTGAGCATTGTAAGTTAACATTTGAAAGAGTTGGCAAAAAATTTTGACCATTATTGTCCAAAACATGAAAATCCTTGACATAGAAACCTTTATATCAACAATCTATTCATCAAAGATGTCTGAAAAAGAAAGCCTGATTGAATTATGTTGTGATTCTACTTGGCAGTTCAGATACAAAAAAGAATCACTGTCACAATTTTGGATATCTCTTGAAAACAAATATTTATGTCTAACTCACAAAGCAATCAAATTGTTGGTGGTATTTTCAACCAGCTACTTAAGAAAAAAATCTTTTCATTGCTGGCTTCAAGTACAACAAAGTAAAAAAATCTCTGGATGCTGAAGCGAGCTCTGTGTTTCAGAAACTTTTTTGATACCTTGCTTGCCTCACATACTGGCAGCAAAACAGTGGCAAATTTCCTGCTAACATTGATTTTGTATGTAAATCAATTGACATTTTGTTGTTTGAGTTGATATGATTTCCATTTGGTTGTAAGTTTTGACTTAAATGCACAGCCTATTCTGAAATCATGCATTATGTTATGTAACAACAACTTTGGTTAACAAAAAGATTACAAATGTCTATTATATTCACTATGATTTTATGTGGCTAGTCTGTAAACATTTTTAAAAATTTTTACTGTCCCCTAGTGTACAAAGGTTGGAAACCACTGGCTTACAAGGCATAATTCATTTTCAGCAATTTTTTGTTTCAGCAACTGAGTGGTTTATTTTGGCAACATTGGAATTGGCTGAGAAGGTTTCTCCCACTGAAATTTTACTTAAGTAAAACCCTGGAAGAACCAATAAAAATTTCTAGATGGAACCAAGAAAAATTTCCAAATGTGAATTGAATAATGATTGCTGTTATTTTTTTGCTCTTAGACCATCAATTTCAACTTTGAAGTTGAAATATGCAAATGTTTATCTTCAGGAATGCCCAAAGCACTTATATATCTGTTGCATTGAAGGAGTTTGATGCTCAGCTCTGAGTTTCTAATGGGTAATTTACTAAATTATATTGCTGAATGTGATCAAACCTCAGTCTCAGTTACAATAGAAAAGCTGAAAGTATGAAACAAAGTTAGAAAATTTGATATACCGTATTTCCAGTTAATAAGTCGAATCACTGAATAAGCCGAGCCCAATTTTTAGCTCTAAAAATGAGGATTTTTGCTTAATACCACCTAATAAACTGAGGCCATTTTTAAGAAGTGACAAGTTTCTTCAAAATGATTTCTTAGTCTTGTTTCAGTATCAACATGCATGTTAACAGCCACCAGTAAAATTCAAGTAATCTTAACAGTTCGTGGTAAATTTCATTTGTTATTTAAAGCACATGAAAGACTTTCATTAAATATTTTATTAAAATAAACAACTATGCTGTAACTGTGAGATCAAAGGTATGATTTTGGGACTGATTTTGGCCTTCTCTCTTTTCTGGTCCAAAGCTGATGATTGGCCAATAAGCCAACCCAAAGAAATCTGGTCCACAAAATTAAGGTTTCAAAATTCGGCTTATTAAATAAAAAATACAGTAAAATTGCCCAAGTCTATATTTTCATATAAATTGCTATTTTTTGATTGTGCGATTCTGAAAGAGACTTCTTATAATGTGAGATTTGTCTTGAAAACTCGGAAGCTTTCTGGATGTGTACTGAGGTGTGATAATGGTTAATGATAACCAATAGTACAAGTGTATGGAACATTCACAATCAACCTGAAATAAGACTTAGACAGTTTATGGTTAGTACCTCTACAAAATACAAGGGGTATTCAAAAAGTAATGCACCCAACCTTATTATATACAAACAAAATTATAGTAGCAACATGTATTATACATCAAAAGAAAGGTACAAGTGTGAGGATTACATTTTTATTTCTCCACATAGTCTCCACCTCTCTCAAGAGCTGCAGTCCACCTATGAACGAGGGCATGTATACCAGTGTTGTAGAACTCAGGTTGATGTCTAAGCCAATTCAAGACAGCAGTTTTCATTTCATTGTCATTGCCATATCGGTTGCCCCGGAGTCCTTCTTTCATTGTACTTTTTTTAAATCGCAGTACCTATTTTTTTACATTACTATAGTCCAGTGGTTCTCAAACTTTTTGCAATGCGACGCATTTAAAAAAGCTTGCAAGACTTTGCGATACACCAGACAGCATCCTACAGTTTAGCTTGCCATACTGCGAGATAAATGTGACCCATAATCTACACAAATAACTGCCCCTATTCTCTCAAGATTTTGAATTGGTCTGTCATCTTCAATCGTAAAATTACGCTCTTCTAAGTTTGTATCTCATCTTTCCTGTTTTCGTTCAACACACAACTGAATGCTTTGTTCTTTATATATTTTTCGTCAATTAAGTTAAACTTCTGCAATTTTATTCATGAATAACAAGTCAACAATTACAACAGTGTATTAAAAACACTTTTGTAAAAATGTCAGAAGAAAGTAAGAAAGGAATCTATGATCAGAGTTCTTTTGACGCAATAAAACCTAGACTTAATGGCACAAAACCAAAATATTCCGTGACGCCTTTGGAAAATTAAAATGACACACCGGGTCATTGCGACGCACAGTTTGAGAACCACTGCTATAGTCAATGGTATTATCCTTGTAGACATTTTTCAGCCGGTTGTGAATCTTCAGAGAGGTTTCTCCCTCTGCAACAAGGAATTCGATTACATCTCTTTGCTTCTGACGAGCTTCAAAAGGGGCAGCCATTTCTAAATCTAGTTTAAGCTTTAAAAATCCGTAAATAAAAGAAAAACATATAACAATCGCAAAAAGGTGTGTCCTATCATGTTTGTGCCAAATATAAACAAGATTGGTAAAATCCTGTACGAGCAATGCTTTTGAGTGCATTACTTTTTGAATCCCCCTCGTATAATCTTTGAAGGATATGTCAACTAATCAGAACGGGCTAAAATTAATTGGAAATGTCTAATAGCAAAAGAGAAAAAAATTTCAGACAAAAAGTAAAAAGAAAAAGGTGATGCTCAGATCAAAGGAGGTCATTAATATCAAGGACCATAAGCCATTGGATAATATGTTTCTATCTGGTTTATATATTTTTTTTCTCAATTTAGGAAAAGTGTTAAAATTGGGAGCAAAGTATCATAGAAGCTCCCCAAAATCTTACTACATACTTAGAGATTTTAAGGGTTTCCCCCAATTTTTCTTAGGGGAAACCCTTTTTTCTTTGTGGTTTTACCCAACCGAACTTGAACAACATGCACACAAGTCTTATATCAGAGCATATGATTTGTTCAACAACAGCAAAAATTTGAAATATTTGACACCTATGGGAATGGAATCAACTCTCAACAGATCGCATTCCTCTAAATTTTTGTATTAGTAAACTTAATTGCATTTAAAGGCGGAATGAGTTAAATTTTGAAGTTGGTCCTACAAAATCTCCATTTCTTAAGTACACCCTAAGCTTTCTGAAACATTTGAGATTTAGATAAGCACTTAAAACTCAAAGTTCTGTGGAGCTAAAATCTAGAGGTGCACCCCATGCCTTCCAAGACACTTAAGATCTATGGTATATATTCAAATTCAATATTGCAGGCATTCCTCATATGTCGAGTGTAATATTTCAACCAGATCAATTCGTTTTTTCGACAATTTATTATTCAAATTTAACATTTTGCTCCCCTTAGTTACCGGGGAGCTTCTTCAGAAAACAGTAGCTGTTAATAATGTAACATACAAACTGTACAACATAAAAATATAAAGACTACCTGTATTACTAAACACTAAAAATTATTTATCAACAGGGCAGGCAATCACGTAATAACAAAAACATTGTTACATCATAGATACAGGAGTGACCAAGTGAAAAGTGTTGTGAGATACATAAGACATTATTTAATGGAGACAAACACACTATAAACAGTCGGAAAATTTGCACCATCATTGCGATTGATAACATTACATGAACAAGCCTTTTGATTTATCAAAAAACTTTCCATAACGCGACATCTGTATGCATGTGATTCTGACTTCAGTATTTTGACGTTATCCCAATCTATTCTATTATCGAAATCCATAACATGTTGACTCAGTACTGACTTTTTAGTGTTAAAAGTCTTGACTGCATCAGCATGTTCCCGTTTTCTGGTTCTAACACTACGTCCTGTTTCACCTACATACACAGCATTGCAATCCCGGCAAGAAATTTGATACACTAAACCACGCTTTTGTTCAAAATTGATAACATCTTTAGGTTTGCAAAACAACGAAGACAATGTGTGATGTGGTTTTGAAGCCACTCCAATACCAACTTGAGTCAAAATTCGGCTAATAGGTTTGGAGACACCTTGCACATAGGGAATCGAAGCAAACTGTTTCAGTTTTTCTGAAATTATGATTTTTCAAGTACTTCCTAAAACTACATTTGTTACTGGGAAATCGTTATTTTTTAAGGTTTTCCGGAGGTTTATTTTTTAAGTGCTGTGAATCCCTACGTGCAAGGTGTCTCCAAACCTATTAGCCGAATTTTGACTCAAGTTGGTATTGGAGTGGCTTCAAAACCACATCACACATTGTCTTCGTTGTTTTGCAAACCTAAAGATGTTATCAATTTTGAACAAAAGCGTGGTTTAGTGTATCAAATTTCTTGCCGGGATTGCAATGCTGTGTATGTAGGTGAAACAGGACGTAGTGTTAGAACCAGAAAACGGGAACATGCTGATGCAGTCAAGACTTTTAACACTAAAAAGTCAGTACTGAATCAACATGTTATGGATTTCGATAATAGAATAGATTGGGATAATGTCAAAATACTGAAGTCAGAATCACATGCATACACACGTCGCGTTATGGAAAGTTTTTTGATAAATCAAAAGGCTTGTTCATGTAATGTTATCAATCGCAATGATGGTGCAAATTTTCCGACTGTTTATAGTGTGTTTGTCTCCATTAAATAATGTCTTATGTATCTCACAACACTTTTCACTTGGTCACTCCTGTATCTATGATGTAACAATGTTTTTGTTATTACGTGATTGCCTGCCCTGTTGATAAATAATTTTTAGTGTTTAGCAATACAGGTAGTCTTTATATTTTTATGTTGTACAGTTTGTATGTTACATTATTAACAGCTACTGTTTTCTGAAGAAGCTCCCCGGTAACTAAGGGGAGCAAAATGTTAAATTTGAATAATAAATTGTCGAAAAAACGAATTGATCTGGTTGAAATATATATACTCAAATGTTAAATTCTATAGAAGGCATTCAAGAAAATCTCCCTTGTAAATGTCAATCTCATTTTGATGATTTTTCAGATCAACATTAAAGTTAGTGTTGAGGTTGGGGTTAGGATTAGTTATGGTTGGGGCTGTAGTTATCTGGGAAATTTCCAGGGTTGGGAGTATACAAGATCTACTGAACTGAAGTTGAGAATTTTGCAAAAATGATGACTTTTTTTGGAAAAAATTGCTACATTTCAAAGTTTACTCTTGATCTTCAGCTTGTAGCAAAAATGTTTGTAGGTGACTGTCCTTTTATTATAGTTTTCTTATCTTGAGTGTTTCATAATAGTAATTGCATACATTAGGTTTTTTGCAACAATGGATTTTAATGAGATTGGATTTTGCATGTTTTAGGGAAGACTTGTGGGTGCAAGATGGAATTATTCAAAACCCATTGAAGATATTCTATGAAAAGAAAAGTAAACCAGATTTTAGAATTGACTGTCATGGTTTCATTCTAGCTCCTGGATATATCGACATACATTTAAATGGTAACAGCATTAAAATATACCAGTAATTTCAAAATATTTTACTATGATCTTTTATGACTCGCACTAATTTTGCAGTTGAGAGATCACAGGTGCAATTTCTGTTAAAGAAAGTGCTAAGCAGCAATTTCTCTTGCTTGGTTGCTATGCTTGCAGTGAAATTAAATTGTGAAGGCTATGTTGGTAAATGATACAGATTTGAACTATAGTTTTGCTTATCCCAATTTTTGGCCAATTGGCCATTCTTTGGTCTCGCACCAACATTGCATTAGGGATAGTAATTTTATGTAACAGTTGAGAAGCTGGACTTTGTTTAAAGTTTAAGCACATTTTGGATGAAAGATTCATAAATTTCTAATTTGCAAAAAATGGATGCTGTTTTGTTGAGAAATGAGTTACATTATGCCTGTAGTCTCCAGATCAAAAGTATTGGCCTCATGCCACAATGTCAAAAACTTGAAGGAAGCAGATTTGAACAAGTTGCTGCATGTTTAGTAGTAAAGGTTTTCCTGTGGTTAGTGATTAATGGCATTTCTGTTTATTTCAGGAGGATTTGAAATTGATTTTTCATCCAATGTTGGTGACCCTAAAAAAGGCTTAGAAGCTGTTGCTGAAAAAGTTTTGAAATATGGAGTAACTTCTTTTTGTCCAACGATTGTAACCTCTCCTGATCATATTTATCATCAGGTATCTATAGTTAGATTTGGGTTAATGGTTACTAATTAGGAAAAAAATATCTTTAGATAAGCTAGGTTGGGTATGTAAGTAGGTTGTTGGTTGTTGGAAAACTATCTAATAGTGACAGTAGCAAGATTAAAAAATTTATGCTACTGGGTTTTTATCTTTCTAAAACCTGGTTAGTGTCAAACATCATTTTTTAAATGAAGCTCTACGTCAATTAGCAATACATGCGACTTCCAGCCATATTCACTAATGTTAAGATATGATGCATTGAATTGCATTAAAAAGATTGCAGTTATTACTAAATGAGTACTGTTTCTGAACTTTTTGCCACTGCTTCTAATTTCAATATGGTTTAAATTTTAGTACTTGCAGCTAAACCTGTTGAAATGTGGTTGCAATATCCGGAATATGATTGTTATTTTATGGTACTTAGATACTACCCCAAATGAGCAAGTTTGATGGAAGATACAAAGCTGGAATTTTAGGTACGGTATGTATAATTAGTATTTTTACGCTAAAACAGAGTTCCTTTGCATACTATTGAGCATACAAAAGCATGAAATCCGCAATGACTGATCACTGCCAGGATTTTGTGTCATAAAGAGGTTGGTTACATCGTGATGACATTACAACAACAGATATCGTAGCTTTTTATAATTTGCATTTCTTGATGGAAGAAAATGTTTTTTTGCACAAACAAAGCCAGCCCCCAACTTGCAAAAATTTTACCCCTTCTGGGATTTAAGTAATGTTACAACTAACGCTTGATTTCAAATTTTGTTATTTCTTATTCTCCTAAAAACTAATGATTGTAGAAATGTGGTTAAAAGCCTTTTTGGGAGATATTATCGAGCTGCTTCAAATAAAAAGTTTTTCAACAATTTGAGCTTTTTCCCCTATGCAAGAAGTTATTCTTTTTTAAGGTTTTTCTAATATTAAGCCATGTTTTTACCATTTTTTTTTCAACACTTCTAAGGAGCTTTATGACGTTATAATGCTGTGTGCAATGATTTTAGTGAAAACAGCAGCAGGTAGCAGTTGTACTTTTTGTCCATTTTTCTTATGAAAGCAAACGTAAATTGCTGAGAGCGCTGTAATGTAGAAGGATGTATTATCATCCTAACATCCTGGTATAAATCTCCTTTATGAATAATGCAATGGCAAGTACAAAATTTGAATAATTGAACTGTAGGAGACTCCCCGTTGAAATATCTTTGTATATTGTTGTTTTGTACCTGGCTAACCTGAACTCTTGGTTTATGCTGATCACGTATAGCAAAGGATGAAGCTGTGATGTGAGCTTCTGCAGTGAGCCGCATGGACTAGTAAACCAACGCAATCTTTTCACTTCCAATTATTGAAAAATTTGTGGGTGTCCCAGTATTATAGTTACTATTATTATTAATAGTAGTAGTAGTAGTAATAGTTATTCAGTTATCTGGTTTTGTCCCCTTAACAGATTTGGCCTGATTCACCTCATTCTTTCAACAATTCTTAGCACTTCATCTTGCCACATTGTTTGATTTATGGCATCTTCTTTCTTTAAACCAATCTCTTCTGTCTCCTCTTTACTTGCTTCTTTCATAGCTTCTTTGGTCGTTTTTGCTTTCTGTTGCCACTCACTTCAAGGTTTGGGAAAGCTCTCAAAACTTTATCCTTATCTCTTCTTAGCACACGTCTGTACCATCTAACTCCATTTACTTTTGCCTGGTCATCTACAGTTTCTTTGGCCTACCAATCTAAGTCTACACTTTCCTGGCAGCTGCAACTTTTTAAAAACCCTGTTACAACTTTTTAATTGTTTGTTATGGTATTTTAATTGTAAAAAAAATCGTATTTCTGTTAAGTGTATTTAAAGTTCATTGCTTGGTTATCATCGGAACTGATTAGCTGTTACGCAACATGTCTTTTGTGAATAAGTCTACTTCTTGTATATATGAGTAGGGAGATCGACAATTGGGGCATTTTGGTGCCAATCCAAATTTTTAAATTAATTTCTATTCTTGCATTTGCTGAAAGGAGTGGATATAAATTGATAGGCTGTTTGCATGCAAGATTTATCTTTTTTTTTTGTTTGCCTTATTTATTCTCCATTAACGAGAAAGCGAATTGTATCGCTATGTTTTGGACGGTAAGTCTGCACTCTCTTGGGAGTTGCTATTTCCGATTCTTTATTTAAACGTAGAGTGGTCTGGATTAGGGGCAAAGTTAAATGTAATAAAATCCCAAGTGTAAGAAAAAATGAGGCAAAACAATAGGCCAATCAAATTGTAAAATTGACCCAAGGGGAATATTTTGGTTTGAAAATAGCTTAATCGGCATACTGGTATAGGGTGCAGGGTTCCCTTCAAACGCGAAAAAGTGTGAATATGCAAAATTATGTCCGGCGGATTTGCTGTTAAAATTTCAACAGTGCGTAAAAATTGTTAGGCGGCTTTTGGTAACTTTTTCGTTTTGCTAAAATTCTTGCTAATATGTTAGCAAAATCTTCAACCAACTATTAAATGCGTGGGAGACAGTGAAAAGAAATCCTAGTTAGGACTGATGCTTTTTTGGAGCACTGCAACGTTTCATACAAACATCATGCGGCTGTAGCGCAACAGCTAAGTGACGGCGACTTAAAATATAGCGCTCGCCATTGCCACACTTCTTTAAATTACAAATTATCTCTCCAGCAATTAACTAAAAGTAAAATCAATATTTTTTTGTTTACTTTTTCCCAGCCAATTTCAATCGTAGCTAAAGATCACTAATAGCCGTTTAAACACAAGTCATCATTTTCCGAGGGAAGTTTGAAACTGGACTTGCTAAAAATCTTTGTTTTCTTTACGTTTCAACGCTAACTTCAATCATGCTTGTTAAGATAAAATAGTACATAGCCCTCGGTTTCAGTTTAGCACAAAAAACACCATTTTTTGAGGGAATGGTTCAGTTTTTGCGCGTTACAAATGAACAGCTTCTTTCACTTGCCATTTATAAACACTAAAAATAAAAAAAGAATATGATTTCTAACCAATTTTAGTTTTGAATTCCCTTTAGAGATTTAGTTTCCAAAAAAAGTAGCTGACAGATATGTGCAGCGACAACTTTCCAGTCATGATTAAAATAAGCCTTAAAGCGTAAAAGAATGTGAATTGTAGTTTCGATCTTTTCAATAACGTTTTATGTTGAAATGTAGTTATTTTTATTTTAGTTGCTTGAAGGGTGATTTGTAATACAGTAAAATTTGACTATGACGTTATGGGATTTAAAAAAAAACTGCCGTTCACAATTGACCATTCTAAAATTGTCATTTGATTCAACATCAAGGTGTATTTTCCAATCTGGTTTACTAGTGTGAAGAAAAATTACTAAATAGTCGAAACTGACAGGAACTCGTCCATTGTGTGAAAAAACTTTTGCTTAAAGTGTGATTGCACACGTGTGGCTATAGCAGTCCTCCACATCTACCCATACCCATTGTTGCCGAGTAAAGTAGGCGGGATCCCCCAAAAATTTTTTCTAAGGAGTGCAGCCCCCTCACAAATGCAGTAAAACTACGTGATTGTAAATGAATGCACCTACATATATTTTGCAGTCAGCGCCTCTCAGTGAAATCCTGTAGTTTTGTGTGTAGTTACAAATGTTAGCATTTCAATTTTTTTACTAGCCTCAAAAGCTACGTTTACCAAACTCGCGAATATTCGCTTCAACGAATTTCTCGTTTTCCTTCGCTCAATTTTCGAATGCTTTTCACAAAGATAAAATTTTACTCGTCGACTATTTGCAACTTCTCTTCACGAATTCGGTAAATGGTTAATTGAAACTTAATAAGAATGAAATAATATTTAGCTAGCTATGTAATCGCGACTCTCAACGAGGGTTCCGTAAACAAGCCTCATAGGTGCCTCAAACCTACCATTACTTTCGCCACAATACCTAGCCAATTAACTACGATTTGCTGTTTTTTCGCATCTGGGACAAAACTTCCTAAAATTAAACCCATTTGTTTTCCTGCGTGGTTTGTGAAATTTGTTGTCGCTTATCAATAACATTGCTTTCTGAGATACACTTTACGAAGAAAGCAAGACACACATTCTACTTACCGCTACATCATACAGAAATCTCAGTTTTCTTCTTTCAAGCTGCGCGGCTTTCGCCATCAAATACTTTCCGATTTGAGATTGAAAGTTTACTTGCAATTGCAAAACCCTGTTGTTTAATTGATTACCATATAGAGAAATGTAAGTTGGTTAATTATTTACAATAATCAAGCAACAGTTGAAGTTCGCGAGTAATTTTTGTATTGTCATAAATGTGGTAACTTACCTAACATCCCATTATTTCATAAAAGTCCTATTTTTCATGCTCGTGTCGGCAAAGGATTAATTTTATTTACGCGCATTGTTAACACTGCCTTTCCAAAGTGCGGACGAATCACTGTTGCAAAGGCTGTAAAGTTTGGCAGACCAAATTTAACCACCATTAACTCTTTCGCTCCCGCGATCATCGATTGATGATCTCGTGTTTTCAGTGTTTCCCTCAAATTTTTTTAAATTCAGTTACAAAATTAGTTTACTAAAAAATCGATTTGTGACTTTATTTTTCATCCGATTTTCATAAAATTTTCAAAAGATCACGCTTGTTTCCTCACGCATCGGAAGATGTATAATTTGTGCCCTAACTCTTGGATTTTTATACCCAAAAAGGGTTAAAAAGACCAACAACCCAGTTGCAGACGACAAAATCGGACAAATTCCCAGCACGTGCCAACTACACCAAAATCAAATTGAGATTACATCTTTACCACAATACCAAACCCTTTATCATTAACACAGTCTGAAAACTACTCTTTTGGGGCATCATTTGACAAAATTTCAAGCGATAATAATAAATTTTACGTTTTTAAATTTCCAAATTTTTTAGGGGTCTCAAAACCCCCCAAACAAATTTGAGTGATAAGTAGATAAAAGTAAATTTAGTGCGTAAAGTATATGATATGTTGCTAAATACCAGTTACATTTGAAAGCTTAGGAAATTTGCTTTCCAGCAATATATAACTTTAAATAGTGTAGACTAAGTGGTATATGATATTTACTGATCAAAAATGAGTACTGTACATCATATCAGTTCAAACCCCCCCAAATGTTTTGACTTACCTTCACTAAATTATAATTTTTAGAAAAACTACACCCTTTAAAAAGATAAAATAAATTGCAAATGTTTCACCACTAAAGTCGTCATTTCGCATCAAGTTTCCAAGGAGACAAAGACTGAAATACAAGTTTAAAAGCTAGCAGAAGTTTGGCTTCTCAAAATCAAAGTTTGCTGTATCCCCCTTGTTTCTCAAGAAATGGGAAGGGTGTAAAAAAACGGCTTTTTTATTGTCAGTGACAGCATATTGTATTTAAACTTGATATTTTCTGAATCTTGAAGAAATTCCCTGTTCAAAAATACATAATGTTACATGGTTTAGGCTAACCTGTAGCAGATAATGACTGATCATATTTTAGGTACTGAATTTAACTACCAAAATTTGGTACCGGTTGGTACCGGTCAAAAAAAAAGTCATGTGCCTCAGAAAATTGCAAATTGTAGAAAACCTAGGCTCTTAGGTAAGTTTTGATTGATGTACCTTGAAAGCTTATTTCCTTAGCATCATCTTGCGACCATTTCTAAAGAAATTGGTAGAAAATTAAATCTGTAGTGATCTTTGAGGTGAGGGTACTGCTTTAATTTCGAAGACAACTCAGCCCCAGTTGGGGGGGTTCATTTGCATAAAATTTGCATATTCAAAAAAAAAATTTTTTGTTTTTATTATATTTGAAATCCTCAAGAAATGTAGACTTCAACGATATATCACACTTAATGTAGAAGTAAACAGATGAGTGATGATTTACAAACAAACTTAGGGTATTTTATGATGATTAATTATGATTGATTATGACAGTTTTTCGCTCTGCCACCTTATGGACATTTTTTCGCTATTCACGCGGAAGCAAAAGAGTTAACTTGCTGAAGAAAAATAGTCAGGTATTTCGCGGCCGCCTTATAATAACCAACAGGCTACCTGTTTGTAAACATTTTGGAGTTGTCATAATTGCGCTAATTATTATATCACCGAAGCGCATTGTCACAGTTTTACTTTTCCTTTCCTTGCAAATTTTTAAAACTCGGTGCTTAAGACCATGCCATTGTTGTTTGGACTCATTTTTACGTCATTTTCGAAGGTCTTTGACTAGCAGTTTAACTAACTTGACTCGATGCTGCGAATGACGTAGCAGAGTAAACAAGATATAACTCGCAAGCTGGCATCTTGATCGGATTAAATAAGATAGATCTTAATATAGTTTTGAAAAAAGCTATTTGAGCCATAAGGTTTTCCTGACGCTCTCATCAGTGGCAATATCGCGTCAAAAGGGGAGATCTAGAGTGAGTGAGTAAGTGTTTTATGCGGTTAATTTGGACGTTAGGCAATCAAGACCAGCCCATGACAGCGCTTGTATTGTGAAGCGCGCCAAAGGAAGATTTTGCAATGGCGAAAGTTAGAGAAAGCGCAGCAGAAGGCCAAATGCCGTGATTATCGAAAGAGTTTGAGAGCGTAAACAAATTCCTTCTGTCTGCATAAAGCCGTGCGCTGGGTCTTAATATAAGCAGTCTCCAAGAGATTATGATAGAAAGAGCTGCGTGCTGTGGCGAGGATTGAAAACCGCTTGTTTTCATAATTTAATGCAGGGGTGTCAAACTCGCGGCCCTCGCAGCCTTTCGGTGCGGCCCGCGAGATGATTCTGAAATTACTAATGAATTTCGGCAGTATTGCAATGGACCATCGTCGAACAAACATTTGAAGCCCAGATCACAGGCCACACTTGAGAGGTACAAATTTTTGTCATTCGGAGATAAATTTACTGATGATGGAAAGGTGTTGACCTCTTTTTTATTTTTTGGAGATCGATCTTACTTCGGGCCACATTTCAGAATCGTTGCCCAGAGAAGTGGTGATCTCCAAATCCAAAACTTCATGCGGCCCTTGGCACGATTGCTCATATATGCAATGTGGCCCCCAGAAGCCCACTAGTTTGACACCCCTGATTTAATGCACATTGATCATTTTCTAAAAGATGTTAACCAATGGCAGAGTCACAATCCGGTTTGGTGTCTTTGTTTGCACGATCTGTGTGGTTGAGATCGGCGTGGATGGGTCAATTGTTGTCTTAACCATTGCGGAACATGTTGCTTGATGCGATCCTGTAGCCGTTGAGATATTTGCCCCACATACCGACTATCACAGTGGCACTTGTATTCGTATATGACAGAACTTTTCTGAGTTGTAGGTAAAACATCCTTGCGGGCCACAGGCAGCATGCGCTTTGACGTAAAGACCAACCGGGCGCTGACGAAACCATAGCAGCTTTCCACGGCGTTTTTGGCTTTTTTCAAGTTTGTGGAGGGCTTACCAATCCAAGGGACCCTCAAGTACACCGGGCACTTTTCTGGGCCGAATCGCTTAAGGGTGGAAAACAGCGATTTTCTTGGTGATCTGAGTGTGAGTTTCTAAGTGTGTGAGATCTGAGTTTCTAGGATAGCCATTGTCTAGTAATATTTTTTTGATCCGTTCTATTTCTCCATTGAGTCTACGCTTGGCGCAAATCATTAGAGCTCGATGCACCAATGTAGATATTAGACTTATTTTACGTTTGAGAAGACTAAAGTACTCCTAACGCAAATACTGGCCGGTGAAAGTGGGTTTCCAGTTTACACTGGTTTCAAAGCCAATATCTGTTCTTTTGACGTAAACATCAAGAAACGATAGACATTTTCTTTCTCTTTTTCAAAGGTGAATTTGAGGGATGGATGAAGGCAGCTGAGTTTGGTCAGAAATTCATTTGCTTTAGCTTCGTGATCGAAGATGGCAAACGTGTTGTCAACATATCTGAAGTATGTTGAAGGCTTCTGCGTTTGAGAAAATAATTTTTCTTCATAAAATCCAATAAAGATGTTAGCCAAAGCCGGATCAAGTGGTGATCTCATAGCTACTTTGTCTGTTTGCTTCTACATAGTGTTATTGAAGCTGAACTCACCTGAGGATGTAGCACTCTTCATTAGTTCAACAAACACGTCCCTTGAAATGAGTGGTTGTAAATCAGAATCGTCGTAAAGGGCATCTGAACAGATTTTGAAGGTTTCATCAAGGGGAACGTTTGTGAACAGGCTGGACATATCAAAAGAACACATGAAGACATTAGGGTCAATGTCAAGATTTTGCATGGTCTTGACAAACGCAAACGAATCTGAAATGCAATGTGACGAAAACCGGTCCAACACAGGTTGTAATAGGCCAGCCAACCACTTGCCAAGTTTATGATGGGACGAACCTGTCATTAACAGTATTGGGCGAAGTGGAGTGCCGTCTTGTGTGACTACGTGTATGCAATGAACAGACCACATAAACCTAACTAGTCTCCAGGACCTTGAAGTCACAAATTTAATTACAGATAGGAGAGCACCAAGTAGTGAAATAGGCATACTGCTTAATACCTAACTTTTGTAGTTTTGAAAACAATTGCTACCCTGACCCTGTCATCCCCACCCCGGTATAATGTGACTTATTTCCTCGATGGTTATTCATTAGTGGAATAGAGAAATCAAGATCTTGGGAATAAAAGCTATGTCTGTCCTGTCCAAAATGTTTTTGACTCCATCACTTTTTGAAGTACACTTGATTTATTTGCGAGAATTATATATGCAGAAAAAAACTGCAGATGATGCCAGCAGGGCTGGCTGTTATCTTTGATTTCCGTGGTAAGCTATGTTCCTCGTCTTTGAAAATTGTTTAACAGTTTGTCCTGTAATTTTCACCATCTCAGCAATATTTTCGCTACTTGCTTTATTAGTTGTTGTTGTGAAATACTGCTTAATTCGAGTTTGGTCAACACAGTCAAAAGTAAGGGTAATTTTTTTTTGTTAGTCTGCAGTTATGATTTTATGACCTATGACTGGTCTTACAGTATGATTTCGTTTCTGCAGGTGTTCACTTAGACGGACCTTTTATCAGCAAAGAAAAGCAGGGAGCACATCGACTTGAATATATTAAAGAGTTAAACGATGGTTTTGAAACTTT
This sequence comes from Trididemnum clinides, assembly GCA_963675345.1. Classification (NCBI taxonomy): domain Eukaryota; kingdom Metazoa; phylum Chordata; class Ascidiacea; order Aplousobranchia; family Didemnidae; genus Trididemnum; species Trididemnum clinides. Next base: position 13,240,564 of record OY776285.1, on the reverse strand, counting down.
GATTGACACTTATGGCAGCTTGGAAAATGTCAGTATGGTGACTCTTGCCCCAGAACTTGCACACTGTCCTGATGTGGTAGAAGAATTAACAGCAAGAGGAATAAAAGTAGCTCTGGGTGAGCTTAATTTGTTATCATTACAAAAGTAATACACATTATTGTGGGATGGGTTTTCTAAAAAATTGGTGCAAACACATTTGTGGATTCCATAAAGTTTTTGTTACCATGTTTGCCAAGGCAGTCCAAATGACGTTTCTTCAGCAAAATAACCTTGATCTTTTAACGAGCCACAGCTTGTGCTACTTTACATGCCAAACGTTTTGTCTTGCTGTTGCTTAAGTTAACTAGCTACATTTTGACGTGAGCTTGGTAAAGTATGCTGGGCAAGTGGTTTTCACTGTTTTTAGGACATACGAGCAGTAGTTTAGCTGAAGCAGAAGAAGTAGTTGACAGAGGTGCGTTTGCCGTTACCCATTTGTTTAATGAAATGCTGTTATTTCACGAAAGGTAATGCTACTGTTGCTTTTAGCACTAACATCAACATTTGTTTTACTGTAAGGAGCTTAGCATTCTGCAACTAGTGCTTAGTTTTTAGTCTGTTATGTTGTTGAAATTGATTTAGTTTGTGGTACTGATGTGCACTATATACTGTAATAACAAAGGTATATTTGATGTAGTCTTTAGATGTATACTACAAGCTTTTCACAAAAGCGGGTTTTATACGGCTTGGAAAGGATGAAATTCGTCTTTTGAGGCAGGCCTTTCCCAATTTTTTCGTTTTTATTACCTCATAGTAGGAAAGAGGTTTTAAGCCACCCCTTGACAGATTTATTCTCTAAAAAAGGTCAAATTTCATTTTCTAGTTGCATATTTTGTATGTTGCAAATCCTGGCTGTAGGATAGACTTTTGACTGCATTTTTTGCAACCCCCAATTGCTTTTCAAGGCCTCATTGGTTTTCGACCCATAATTCGAAAATCACTGTTCTAATGGGATTTAGTAGTGTTATGAAATTCTAGTTGGTAGCTATTTCTATATCACGATCACTTTGACATGAATTTAAAATTTTTCTAAATCCGGTAAATTTCTGCGGTCATGGCTGAGTAGCTGTAAAACTTCGACCAATCACCCATGGAATTGCAATCAAGCGAATGTCACAAAATACAATGCATCAAAACGATTTAGGATTGTTTTCATATGGCCATGGTGCGTGGGTAGTGTTAAGCGTGGTCTTGTCATCTTGTTTCTTTACAGAGATCCTGGATTGTTTGGTTTATTGACCAGTTTGAAGATTCCTAAAGAAAAGCAAATCTATTATTCCGTCATAGCAGATGGTCTCCACGCACACCCCGCCTCACTGAGGCTTGCTTACAAAACTGCTCCTAAAGGTACCTTCCTTTTTAAACTGCATTAGTAAAACGCTTAATGATGGTCATTGGCGTTAAAAGATGTCTTGCACAACATGGGTGTTCAACCTTTTTGCAGGCCAACCAATTTCAGACTTCTTGAAAATTTAGCGGGCTTGTCAAAATATGTAGACTATGTTGTTTGTACGCGCAGTTGACCTTGTTGTTGTTGTTGTTGTTGTTGTTGTTGTTTACCCGACCCCTTCCGAGGGATGGGGGCATGGCGGAAGACCATGGAGCCCCAGAAGCCGGGCAACTCCCCAGGGTCTGGACCAGAGGTCATAAAGAGACAAAGAGTCGCCAAAGAGTGAGCGGCGCAAAGAGTCCGTAGCTGGACAGTGCAGAATGAGATGAGAGATGTCCTGGGACGAGTGTCCACAGGCGCTGCAAGAAGAATTCTCGATTCTGCCAATCCTGGAGAGATAGGAACCTAAAAGAAGGCTGTGTCCATTGCAGCGAAGACGAGAGAGGACACAGCGAGCATGACGAGGGAGCACAAGTTCCTCAGTGGAAATTGAGGGAACCTGTGTGTCAAAATACTTTGAAGAGACAGTACGCCTCCAGTCCGAGATAAGACGAGAGTGGATACGAGAGATAAGACGAGAGAGACTACAAGGGATTGCGGAGGGCGCAAGCAGCGCTCCCCGTCTGGCAAGCTCATCAGCTGTGTCGTTCCCCGGGAGAAACGAGTGTCCGGGGACCCATTGTAGCCTGGTAGAACAGGAGGAGAAAAAGGACAGTTCCTGCCAGATCTGCCACAGAGTTTGAGATAACAGGAAAGGTGGAGGAGAGGACAGGGTGGCGAGGACAGAACAAGAGTCAGACAGGAGAAGAAGAGAAGAGAAATGGCAGACTTTATGGTGTTGCCGAGACCAGCAAAGAGCGTGCAGAATGGTGCAGACTTCAGCGGAAAAACTGGAACAAACTGGGCCTGCCGAAAAGGAAAGAGTGGCCTCAGTGCCACAGAGAGAGCAGTTGGCAAGAACGCCCGAGCCGCCCTTGCCAAAAGGAAAAGGAACAGAGCCGTCTGTCCAGAGTACCAGATCATGAGGGGGGAGAGAGTCAAGGTGGGCGAGAGCCGCACCTTGGCGAGAGTGAGGGGGATCAGAGCGAGAGCATGGAGAGGAAAGAGTGGACTCGACCGTGAAGGAAGGCAGATTCCAAGGAGGACAGGGAGGGCAAGCAAGAAGAGCCTCCCTAGAACAAGTAGAAGGAAGCATGAGCGGGTGAGTGGACGCAAAAGCTCTCCAGGACGATCTGCAGAGTCTTGGCCTTACTCCTAGTCTGGCCAAACCTGAGATGGGAAAGGAGGTTGGGAGACAAAGAGCCCGCTCATGAGAAAAAAGAGTGAAGTGAGTCAGAGTGACTCGTAGGGGAGGTAGAGAAGCCTCGGTGAGTAGTAGAGGGATAGGGGAGGACGAGAGGCAGCCGGTGATGGCGCGACTGGCTGCTCGGTGAAGGCGTTCCAATTTGGTGATATTGGTAGTGCTTAGGAAAGGAAACCATCTGGGTGAAGCGTAAGTGAGAAGGGATCGAAGAAAAGATTTATACAGAACAGAGAGGGACTCCTTAGAGGGGCCCCATGAAGAAGCAGAGATACAGCGTAAGGCCTTGAGACGTGAAAAAAACTTGGCCTTCAGCGAAGATACATGCTTAGAAAAGGAAAGAGTGCGGTCAAAGGTGACCCCAAGAAAAGTTGTAGTGGGATTAAAGCGGAGGCGGGAGCCGAGTAGGAGGAGGTTGGGCTGGAGGTTAGCCTGGTGGGGATCCACTGAGAAGAAGAAGGCCTCACATTTGCTCGGATTGAGAGGAAGACACCAGTACTCAGACCAGCGCTCCAATCGAAACAAACTCCTTGTGTGACCTCCACCGCAGTAGGGACCGAGGGGGAGGAGGACCAAATGGCCAGATCGTCAGCGTAAAGAGAGCAGCTGACGGAAGAAGGCACAGAAGCCGGAAGATCATTAATGAAGAGAGAGAAAAGTACAGGGCCAAGAACGGATCCTTGCGGAACACCTCGACGGACTCGAAAGGAACGGCTTTTGTGATTTTGAAAAACCACAGAAGCGCGCCTGTCAGAAAGGAAAGATTGAGTCCAACAAGCAAAGCAAGGACGGAGGCCAGCCGAAATAAGTTTGTGGAAAAAAGCGGGATGCCAGACAGAGTCAAAAGCTTTAGAGAAATCGATAGTAGACAGGATCGTCTGAGAGCCCGGCCTGGGTTTGTTAAACCCATCCGAAATGGACTGAGAAAGGTACAGAATTTGATCAAGTGTAGACTGTCCAGGGCGGAAACCGGCCTGGCGGGGAGAAAGAATGGAATTAGATTCCAGAAAAAAGAGAAGACGGGATAGTATGATGCGTTCAAAAAGCTTTGATACGCAGGAGGTAAGAGAGATAGGCCGGAAGGAAGCAGGAGAGTCGAGAGGTTTTCCCATCTTATGTATGGGAATAATAGAAGATGTCTTCCAGATGGAAGGAAAGGAATGTGAAGACCAAGAAAGATTGAAGATATGAAGAAGAAAATCCATGCCAGAGCGAGGAAGATGCTTTAGCATGGGATAGGCAACTTTGTCTGGGCCAGTGGCAGTGGATGAGGAGAGGTTGGAGGCAGCCGCAAGAAATTCCGCGGGAGAGAAGGGAGAGCAAAAGGACGAGTGAGACTCCACAGAGCACGTAGCTCGGCGGAGCTCAGTGAGGTAGCCTCTGGCTCTGCTGCGCAGGGCCTTTGGCTGAGACACGGAAAAGTGAGACCTCAGGTAAGCGGCATAAACCGAAGCCGATTCCCTGGGAGAAGAACAGTTAGGAAAGTCAGGAGAGGAAGAAGACGAGGAAGGAGAGCCAGCAATAGAGCGAAGAAGAGAGTGCACAGATTTAGGATTAGATTTAGGTGAAAGAGAAGCGCAGGTCGTCTGCCATGCCTCAGCCTTGGCCTTGGCAATGACTGACGAGGCACGTCGAGAGGCGGAGATGTAAGCCTGGCGATCTTCATCACTTCTGTGAGCAGTAGCGAAAGCAATAGCGCAGTTGACCTTCGAAGCAGTAGCTGTTGACAGTGTTCATTCAAAATAATGGTGTAGAACTTTTTTCGGTGATCAATACTTTCAAAGCAACATTTATGCCAATTTTTTTTCATTTTTCGTGTGTACACCAATTTTGTAATTGAGATCAGTTTTTCCATGATGTAAGTGGTGAGTTTGCCATTCAAAGCCACCAGATTTTACTTCGCAAGCCACCTTTACGATCCTTTCCGCAGGCCACACAATTTTGTTGCAGGTCGCAGGCTGCACATCCCTGTTGCACAATGTATGTGCAATGCATACCTCTTCTAAACCCGCTTTTCCTCTCTTAAGTTTGCGAAACCTGCAGCTCTAGAACTTCCTATATAACTCAGGATCTCGAGCTGTATTTGTTAACTCAAGTAGTCATTAGCCATTTCGCTAATGCAACGACTCGCCTCTTTACATCAACACTCGATCTAACCACCCGCCCTCCATTGCCAAACAGCTGCCTCACATGATTAACAACAGGATTGCCAAACTATCATGTAACCGTGAGCAGTGTTCTCTTTAAACGCAAAAAAAGTGCGAAATTGCGAAATTATGTCCGGCGGATTCGCAGTTAAAATTCAACAGTGCGTAAAAAAAGTCCGGCGGTTTTTGGTAACTTTTTCATTTTGCTAAAATTTTTACAATTTTGTTAGGAAAATCTTAACCAACTGTTAAATGTATGGGAGACAGTGAAAAGAAATCCCAGTTAGGACAGATGCTTTTTCAGAGCAGTGCAGCGTCTCACCCAAACATCGCACGGTTGTGACGCAACAGCTAAATGACAGCGACATAAATATCGCGCACGTCTTTGCCTCACTTTTTTGTACGAGTATAACAAATTATCTCTCCAGCAATTAACCTGAAGTAAAATCAATTTTTTGTTTACTTTTTCCCAGCCGATTTCAGTCGCAGCTAAAGAGCAGTAATAGCAAGCAGCTCTCAAACTTCAGTTTTAACTCAAGACATCATTTTTCGAGGGAAGTTTGAAACTAAACTTGCTTAAAATCTTTATGTTTTCTTTACGTTTCAACCCTAACTTGCAATCGTGCTTGTTAAGATAAAAAAGCACATAGTTCTCGCTTTCAGTTAAGCACAAAAAAACACCATTTTTGAGGGATTGGTTCAGTTTTTGTACGTTACAAATAAATAGCCTTCTTTTACTTGCCATTTATAAACACTAAAAATAAAAAAGAATACAACTTCTAACCAATTTGATTTTGAATTCCCTTCAAATACTTTCCGAACTGAGATTGAAAGTTTGCTTGCAATTGCAAAAACCAGTTGTTTAATTGATTACGATAAAGAAATGTAAGTTGTTTAATTATTTACCGTAATCAAGCAACAGTTAAGTTCGCAAGTATTTTTTGTTGTGTCATAATCGTAATAACCTACCTAACATCACATTACTTCATAAAAGTTCTAGTTCTCATGCTCATGTCGGGCGTCGGCAAAGGGTTAATTTTATTTACGCACATTTTTCATCTGTCATTCCAAAGTGCTTACGAATCACTGTTGCAAAGGCTGTAAAGCTTGAGACCAAATTTAACCACAATTAACTTACTGAAGAAAAATAGCCAGGTATTTCGCCGCCGTCTTATAACAACCGATAGGCTACCTGTTTGTGAACATTTTGGGGCTGACATAGTCACGCTAATTACTACGTCACCGAAGCGCATTGTCACAGTTTTGACTTTCCTTTCACTGCAAATTTGTCTGGCGGTTTTCGTACATTTGCTGGCAATTTCGCACTTGTGCCGGCGGTTACGCACTCACTAAAGTCTTAGAGGGAACACTGACCGTGAGTCATCATATCTGCCAAAACAACCAACAACGCATATCTGCAAAAAGTTCTTCTATCGTATTAGCAAGCACTTTTCGAGAACCGCCGGATCCACAAGATTTGCTACGAATTCAATTTCAAGCTTAGTTGCAGTTGCATGACGAACATGACATGCATCATCAAAAGCCACAACAATAAGCTAACTAACCCAATCACCCAAACCGACGAGATGCCATGCAATTTCAGAACAAAATCTGAATGCCCGCTAAACGGCAAATGCCGAACCAAATCAATCGCTTACAAAGCCTCCTTTGCAGCTCCCAACACCTCATTATTTTGGGCTTTGCGAGTCCGAGTTCAAAACCCGGTTTTACAACCATCGCTCATCATTCAAAGACCAACGAAAGATGAACGCTACAGAACTCTCCAAAGCTGGGTGAGACTGCAAGAACAGAGGAATCTTACCACACATATCCTGGCCCATCGTATGCAAAGCGGCTGCATTCAAAAGCAACACTAAGCGCTGCATCCTCTGCCCAGCCGAGAAACTGGCGTTTTGCAAGCTCATCAGCGTACGCTTCTAAATAAACAGCAATGGGAGTTCATCTCCATGTGCAAGCACCTAATCAAATTCAAGCTGAAAAACCTTAATGAATGCAGTCTTTATTGATTTTTCATTTGTGCCCTGTTTTGACACGTATATTTATTTTAGCTCCTGCAATTGTTCTACCCACACCCTTTACCTTTAGCCTTTTTCACGCTTCACTGATCTCCCGTTTTGCAAACGCCATCCGCGCGGCAACACCTTCATCTACTCGCCAGTTGTGGCGAGCAGCACTTGAGTAAGACAGATCTACATAGCTTACTTTACTTTGATTTTCGAGCTTTGTATTCACCCTTGACCTTAATTTTTTGGTTTCGCCCACACTATCCTATATCAGTGTTGTGTTTTACTTCCTGACGGGCTGCCTTAGGTGAAACAGACACACTTTCTTATGTCAAAACCACCTGACAAAAACTATTGCGTATTGCAAGAATCGATCATAAAATAATCAATCGTGGAACTGTTGATAATTTATATAATGGCAACAGTGAAAGAATAAGAACAGAACTAAATAAAGATTATGTTGATGTCACTATTTGATCAATTAGGCAAAATTTTAGAAAATCAATTCCATCATCATCCACAGAAACAAGCCTCGGTAAAGTACCTGTCCAAAAAATTACGGGACTAACACAATTTGCCACACAAAATTGTATTGTAAATTGCTGCAGCATAGAAAACACACGGAAATTAAGAGATGTTACTTATCTGTGAAAGATGTTGTGCATTGTGACTGACATTGGTCAAATTACTATCTTCCTTGTTCACTCAAGAATTTTTTTTGGTTCTGGATGCAATCCTTGTTGCTTCTGCGCTATCATTTCTTTCGATGTAAATCCGAGAAGCTATCACATCATGGAGAGTGAAGCGATCTGGAGTCAAAAAAAGTTCTTGCAAATCACAGCATTTTAGTTGCTTTTGTGAGGGCTGTCTGGACAGAAACAACTGCTCGCCAACATTGAGTGAACGTTTTTGACACCGGCTTCGAATAAAATACACGACCTAAACGCGTGCTTCACCGGGTTAGAATAGTGAAGCTGCTCACCCAGCATGTCGTAAGAAGCGACTTTTGGGTACCCACCAATGGCAGTTCGCCTTGGTAATGGGGCTACCAGTCTCCAATTCGCATTTAGGACTGGTTCGAAATGGGCTGCCACTTTTCCCCCTAGCCTAATTCAACTAGGTTGATAGCGTGAGCCTGGATTGCTGTTCGCGCTATACCTACATCCCAAAGAAGAGGAGGGGTAAACCAACCAACCTAAACGCGACATTTTTTGTATCTATGCACCCTAATAAGAGCGGTAGAGATCCTTTATTTCTTCTTGGGTGTTCTGGCTTGCTGATTATCGTGTGTTTCTCGTAATTGTTAATTATAGTAGTTTATTTTTCTAGGTTTGAGCTAAATTTTTTCGGCTTGTGCTTATGAACTCATGCTCTGTTGACAAGTCTTTGGTTGTACTGGATCAATACGTCGGGTAGACCGCTTAACGCCACCACCTGTGTAACACAAAGATGAAATAATTCCTGGGCCTTAACCTTGGATGCACCAAGCGAACTTGCAAGCTTTTTCTTCAGTCTACCCGTTTCGTTCGGAATGCCAAGCAAAGAAGTGTGAATTCTGTTTTAAAAGTTTTGGTGCTACTCGACAAGTGAATTGAGCGGTCTGCCAAATGCGAAGCAGACACTTTTACCTACTACGTTACCGCACTAGTAGTTAGTTCATTAGGACAGTGGTAACTGCTTTTCATTTTCAATAAACTAGTCATTATTTTTTTATGTTTGATGTATTTTGTAAAATTTTTCAAATTGAATTGTTAGATTAGATAGTCGTACAGCAAAAGATCATTAAGAGGCTGTAATTTTGTAAGTTCCATGCTTAGTAATGAACATTTCCACACTGTTGGGTAAATACGCGATAAGGTCGTAGGTCATTTATGAAAAATTGGCCTTAAGATGGTTTATAACAAATACTACAGATCGAAATATGTATCACACATCAACAGCAACTTTACACGTATTTCAAGATTACATGACTAGATGAAAAGAATTTTTGATCTAGAATACTGCGCTTGTGCCAAGGTACAGTGAAAGTGTTTTTTTGATCCATGGCAGTTAAAATACCATCTGTAGATGAAAAAGAAATGTCACATTGCATCATAAAAGTAAATCATGAACTTTTAATTCACAAATTTATGGGCTATGTCACATAGGAGAAGCCAATTTATTGTTAATGACAGTGCATTTTGCTTGGAGACTAACTTGAAAAGGAACATAGGTAATGGCACTTCAACTGTTACGTTAAAGTAGGTTGTAAAAGAAAAGCATTTAAAATGCTTAATATTTATTAATCCGTTGCAGAACAACTACTAGTCATTTAATAATTGCTACTTTTGAAATCTCCGTGAAATAAGTGTTTCGCCTTAAGATTACGTCCAAACTTTCTACATATTTGACCTAATATCGTCTTAGATAAGCGCATTGCAAATGCTCACAAAAATATTTTTTCATGCCGCCAATAAACCATGGCTTTTGCTGTATAACTTTGGTGCAAGATCTCTTTAAATATTGTTTTCTGTGGCGTTATTTGTTTTTTTGAACTGTTAGCATTTATTTTTTTATAAAGGAACAAACTTTGATTTAATGTTCATTAACGCTGCTTTTTTTGAGGAATTATTTTGATTACTGATGCTATAGCTGCGATGGGATTGAAACCCGGAACCTATCAACTAGGTCAGCAACGTGTAACTGTTGATGGTGTTGGTGCCTACTTGACAGAAAGCAACATATTAGCAGGAAGGTACCAGTTAATACTACAGTGTTGTACAATATGCGTTGTATTAATGTTGGTCGGTTTACCCTTGTTCATACTTCCAAATTGCAGACTGGTAGCCCTATCACCCACGAGTAAACTGCTATTGTTGGGTGCTCAGTAGTTGCCTCTCATAACATGATAGATGATCATCTTCATTAGGCGCGTTGAAAGAATGCCATTCTAATTTCAGTGACTTCACGGCGTTTTCTTCCAGCTTGATCCGTGGACTAGTGATATTGTTGCGGGCTTTCGGGCAAAAGGTCTGGAGTTCAAAACTATGGAAACACCGCTGATATTTGTCAGGAAGGGCATCCGAAATTTAAAACGCTACTTTGCTCCAGTAAAAAGTCTGGTTCGAAAACGATTGTGTAGTGGTAGACATACATTGAATCAGCACGTTTGAGCCTGCGAAACGCGGGAAAAATTACGTAAAACCGACGTTCTTTTCTTTTTCTTTTTGGTGGTCCTCCTGGCTTGCCGTAGCTGCTAATCTGCATTTGTATTGCCAGAAAGGTTATTGTGTGGCGCTAGTGGTACGTGTACAATCGTTTAGCGAGCCCTTATCAAATTAGACTTTTGCTTTACAGCATTGCTACGATGTCCCAATGTGTGAAGAATTTTCATTCCTTTACAAATTGCAGTCTTGTTGAGGCGATCGAAGCCGCAACATTTCACCCTGCCCAGTGCCTCGGCGTACAGGACAGGAAAGGTACTTTGGATTACGGAAGTGACGCCGATTTTATTATGCTTGATGATAAACTAAATGTTCTTGCTACTTATGTCGCTGGAAACAATGTTTATACCTCCCCCGTTTTTACAAAAGCTGTAGCGGCCATGGAAAATTAGGCTTAAAATTTCAAAATCACAAATCTTATCGTGTAGTATAGATCTCGTATGTAAGACTACTGTTGATCTGCTATATTTATTGTTTGTGCATTAAATGAAAAAATTGAAAAAAATGGGAATCTATCCAGGCCATAATTTTTATTCGATGTAAGTAGTTATTCGTTGTAGATGCCTCCAGTACATGTGAGATCGGATGAATATTTGCTTGTGCACTTAATTTTAGGAATCTTAATCAGCAATCGTTAATTAATTGTTTTTCATTATTCTTATAAGGTCGATTGTTTGGTGCCTTTATTATATGTAATTGTTATGCTTATTGTTTACGCTTTGGAATGAGTGACCGATCGCTAGCCACAAGCAAATTGATTTTTTTGAGAGGCGAAAGGGAGTGAGAGTTAATTTTTTGCTTGTCATAACGTTATCGGTATAATATCGGTATTATATAGCACTGATCTTAAATAATCTTAACTCCCCCCTCCAATTTTTTACAGAAGTAAAATTACAAAGCTTGCTTTTTATTTAATTTCTGTGCACTTAATTTCATGAATCCCCGTCAACAGATCAAGCACTTTAATTTCTGCTTTTATTCATGCATTGATTGATTATTTGATGGTTTATGTATGCAATTCCAAGTTGTAGCCAACGATTTTTCGCTTTTATTTTCGGATAATTTGTAAAGCAAATACGATTGTTGCATTTAGTTGCATGTTTTTGGAGCTGAGGTCTCGCTATTCAGAGGTTAATCGCCAAGGAAAAATTACATATTCACTTGACCTTGACAAGTGTTGGGCGAAAAAGGTTTGGTATAAGCATATATTTTTTGTATGAGAAATCAGTTTTTGTCATGGTGCCTTACATTTTGTCTACTACCTGAGCGTCCTTCATTTTTTCTGCTATTTTTTACTGTGGAAAGTTAGTAGGTTTTGTATTTGTAGCTAACTGGTACATTAAATCTTGAAATTCCATTTAGCATCGTTTTGCTTTTGCCCTGTGATTACTGGCATATGTGCATTATGCAATTCAGAATAAATCGTAATTTTGATGATCTGTCCAAATTTTTTTTTAAGTTTACCCTCCAGAGTATACAGTAGGCTTAGTAATCGACTGATATCTAATAATTTTGAACAAAGTTGCAGTCCAGTGTTTCAATTTTTACGGAGGTGTTAAAGATTAAGTTCCTGCTTGCTTTGTTACAATATTTGCTTGATTGTGAGGAAGACTGCAAAACTTTGAGCAAATTTAGATAAGTTAGAGCAATATGAAAGACGGCAAAATTTAGAATTTCTTGGTTTACCAGTTAAAAGAGAAAAATGTAACTAATATCGTTGTTCAAATTAGTCGGTTGCTGGGTGTAAATATTGGTAAAAACTATATATCATCTGCGCATAGGCTTGTACAGAAACAACCCTGAGACCAAGATTAACAATCTGGAACTACAAGTAATGATGGTCTACACGCAAAGCAAACCTAAAGCGGCAATTATCGCGCGCTTTGCTAGTAGAGACGTACGCAATGCCATCTGCAAAGCACTGCTCCCCGTTGACGGTATAGAAAAACTTGTAAATGAAAATTTAACGAAGTTTCGAAAGCAATTGTTCACGAGACTTCTTAATAGTAGCATCGAAGTCCGTGAGTTGTTATGGAAAGCTAAACAATTAGCTTGTTCGTTCATTTAGATTAATAATGGTTGGGCAGTAGCAATCAACAGTGAGATGAACATTGACAATATGTAGTGTGTTGCACGTAAATAATTTTTATACTTTTGTAGTACTCATGAAATTTTCTAGCAAAAATAAGCACAGACCATATTCTAGAGACAGTACTACCGACAAGGTAGAAAATGCTTCGTTGGCAAAAATTTGGCAGCACTGGATCAGTAAATAATAATTCACGATATACAAATTCTAAGATTCCTTTTCTGTCGAACCGACGGACGAATATGAAACAATAGCTAATATAAATAAACCTTGTAAGCGCGACTAAATCGACGGGTATAAAAGACATTCTTTTCCAATTAATAAAAAAGGTCAAGTACATCAAATGCGTACACCTATCAATAATGATAAACTCTATTTTAGTTACACGCAATTTGGTTTTCAAAAAAAAGTTAATCCACTACGCTAGCAAACGCACAACTCCAGGAATATATTTTACGCGCACGTGACAAGGGGAATTAATATAGTATGTTGCTTATTCCTAGACCTAGCCCAGGCGTTCGATATCGTTAATCATAATATATTGTTGTAAAAACTTGAAAACTACGGCATTAGAGTGTTACCACTTGATCTTGTCTTGAACTTACCACTGGAAAGGAAGGTGATTTGAGACACTTTTTACATTTATGTCTATCAATTTTAAACGGTTTGTGATAAATATCTGGTGACGGCACAACTAAAACTAGGCTCATTTGCTCATTTTTTGGGAAGAATTACAATGTTCTATCCTAATTACTTTTTACTGAACTACTAGTTGAAAAGTGGTACCCAGATACGCCATACTTAACAAAGCTTATTTTTTGAGGTTTTACTACTTTGATCAGCTTTTACACTTTTATGTAGTTGAATAATTTTTCGATATTGTTTCAATCATTAAATTGTAATTCGAATCCAACCCTAGTTGGTCAAATTTCTACAACAAGAACTTTGTGATAGACTAAAAGCATCAACACTAATGCATGTGAAAGTCGAATCATATTGTATTTTACTTTTAACTCAAACACTAAAACTGCAACATGTCAAAAGAATAAACAAGTAGCCTACAAGCGACAAGGTTAAAAAATCCAAACGATTTCAAAAAAATAACAGAAAAGCAGTTTTGTGTGGTATTGGCGAAATGCTTGCTCTTCTAGTATTTACACATAGATTCTGCTTATGTTAGCAACTAGCCGGCGTCGCCTGACAGGACCCCTCCATCAGTAATGTCCGGGTTTAGTATTACGGTTCAACCGGCTGCGCCGGTTTCACCCATCGGGTTCTTGTGTGAGCAGCAACGAAAAGTCAAGGAATTTGATGCACTTTCAAAAATCTTGTGCACGAAATTGTGATCATCATATTCTCTGAATCATGACTGGCAATGCTTACAAAGAATCTTGCCACAAATTATTGTTAATTCTTGTGAGGAGGAAGGGATTGTACAAAATCAAAACTGATTATAACGGCAAAATGGTGGTTCCTTTCATAATTCAAGAAAAAACTATTTAATGGTAAGCCTATTTTGCGATGTGATGCTGACCCTTTCTTATTTATATTTGTGGTATTAAGTTCCTAATTTAGCTGCGCTATTGGCCTTGTTTCCGGCATAGCTACAAAAGCGGCTATTGTTCTCTCTACATTCAGTTTTGCAAATTGTTACAGTTGTTATGTTGATTTTTTGTCAAACTTGGGATTTATTACAATGCCGTAGAGTATAAACATAAATACCTTAACAGGCATCATTTCAGCAAAAGAAAGAAATCCTTGCTTTATAGTATTTACAAGTGGGTCACCCGAAGAGCCCTCGTCAGTAACGTCGGGTTTGAGAGCGTCGGTTCAGCCAGCCAAACCGGCTTCAACTATCAGGCTCTTGCATGAAGAGTTACCGGTACCAAAAGTTTATGTGTTTTCTCGATATAAGATGTTCACGACTTTTTGTGCTCCTTTTCCTAAAAGAATTTCTCACTGCAAGATTCTGGCAATGACTTAGGTCTATGTGCTTTGTTCATTGCTGACACGAACGACCTTTCCCGTAGTTTGGAAGTAGGGATCACATTTCTGGTATTCAGTCTAAAGCAAAACAGCAGAAATGTCTTTCGTGTGGTGCGATTTGACACAGTGACGCTGTTTTCTTTTCATTTTTCCTTAAACTTTCTCTCAAATCTTCACTGGCTACGCATTATGTTGCATGTTTTTTTCTCCCTGTTTAACGTGCCCCGGGGAGTTTAAAGAGTCCTTGGTTTTCCTTAAATGTTTGGTTTGACCCCGGTAGCTCTATAAAGCTATTATATAGAAAAATATCAATTATATTTTCCATGTGATGTGATTTAACACAGTGACGTTGTTAATTTTGATTTCCCCTCAAACTTTCTCAAGTCCCTGTTGGCTACGCAGTATGATTCATATTTGTTTTTCCTTGCTTAGGTATGCTCATAAAAGTTAACCTTCTCTTGACATTTGAGACAGATATGAAACGTTTCAAAGTAACGCGCTTCTGCTGAATAACATGACATTTTTTGTCTGGACGACGATTGCTCACATCGGTTACGTTTGAGGAATGTACTTTTATGCTGGAAACACTTAAACTTGAAAAGGCGGGAAACCAGGACACACTACTGTTTTTAGGTTAGCGTAGTTCGCATATGCTGGTAGATGATGTAGTATAAGCTGGTTTTTCTGAGGTTTTTCCGCAGATATCTGTCTTGATAAATTTTTTGTGTGATGACTATAGGGAAACTGATAACGCAACAACTGAAGCATAGCATAGCATAGACCTTTTTTTCTGGGTAACACATTGCTTAGTGTAAACGTAACAGATCTGTTGATCTCGTCCATAGTGCAATAATATTTTGTTTTAGTAAATAATTGGTCGGTAGTATTTTGCATAATTTGGTTGGGGTTTGTGGAAATATTGATTTGTCTTAAGCTTGTAAGCATGGATGTCAAGAACTTTTATGGTAAGAAAAATTGTGCTGCAATCGCTGGGGGTGAAAATGGAGAAAGTGATGATGACTTTTTACAAGATAGTGACTCAGATGAAGATTATAAGCTTGATCAACTTCCCCCTTGTGATTCATCTAGTGATGAAAGCAGTGATTCTGGTAAGTTTTTGTACTCTTATTTTGAAAAAATGTGATCAAAATAAACTTACTTTCCTCCTTATCTCTACACAAATTCTACAGCATTAATTAGTACCGGTAACTGTTTTTTTGTATTTCAGATGAAAGTCTTACAGAAGTTGGTACTGCTACTGCGCAAAGCCAAAGAACACGAGCAATGTATTCTTGGAAGTCAATTGACAGCAATGAATTTCCTCGAACGGTTCCGCAATGGCAGGGTAGTCTTCCTGAAGCTCAATCTGTTTTGCCCCCTGTAGAATACTTTAGAAAGTTCTTTGATGATTCAATCACTGCTCACAAACTTGTGTGCTGTTGAAATAGACCCTGCAAATCCGTTGATGCTCACACCTTTGGAATTTGCTCAATTTCTCGGGGATGTTGTAAATATGTCAATTATTTTTTTTGCCTCGGTCAAGGCTCTACTGGTCTAGACAGCTTGGTGTTGCGCATATTAGCAATGTCATGAGTTAAGAGAGGTTTGAGCAAATAAAGAAATTTATCTATTTTAATGACAATGCACTCATGATTCCTTCAGGAAATGACAATTTTGACAGATTGTTCAAGGTTAGACCACTTTTGAAGCATTTACAACTCAAATTTAACAACCTACCGATGGACCAGAGGGTGTGTGGATAAACAGATGGTTCCATTCAAAAGGTCATCATCCTTGAAGCAATACGTACCAAGCAAGCCACATAAATATGGTTATAAATTTTTTGTTCTGTATGATGCCAAAATGATAATTTAAAATTTTGAATTCTACTCTGGAAAAATAGACCCTTGTGAAAATTACCCAGATTTGGGGGCAAGTTCGAACATTGTGCTGAAGTTGTGTAACGTCATTTCTTCCACCTTAAACTACTTGTTGTACTTTGATGATTGGTTTACTTCTTATCCATTACTTCATGAATTGTCACAGCGTGGTATATACTGTTTGGGAACAGTTCAATCAAACAGGTTGTAATTTGTTGCCAGATAAGCAGTTGAGAGGCCAAGGAAGAGGTGCCCATAAGGAAAAAGAATGTGTTGATGGTAATGCTGCCATAAGGGTAATTAAGTGGTTTGACTCCAAGTCAGTCACGTTTCTGAGCCGTTTTGAATCGGCAGGTCCTACTAGTACTGTAAAAAGATGGGACAAAGCATCGAAAAGCAAAATTGATGTGCCATGTTTAAGAGCCGTGCATAGATACAACACGTTTTTGGGAGAAGTCGATCTATTGGATTCTCTTATTGGCTTGTACAGGATAAAACTGAGATCCAAAAAATACTACCACAGAATTTTTTTTCATCTCATTGATTTGACTGTTGTGACTGCCTGGCTGCTTTATAAAATAGACTGTGACGGGTTTGGAATACCGAAACAGAAGCAAAAGTCTTTGTTAGAGCTAAGATGCTGCATTGCTGAAGCTATGTCTAAGCAAAAGCAAGTCGTTTCCAAAAGACGATGAAAACCATCTATTGTCGTTGAGGTTGTGTACCAAGAAAAGAAAGCAAGAGGCCACAATACAAAGCCAATTCCACAAGCATCTGTTAGACATGACAACATAGATCATTTTCCAGCGTACAAAGAAAAAGGGATTGATGCAAGTTTCCAGGCTGTAAAAGCAGCCCTTATATTTTCTGCACGAAATATAAAAGTTATCTCTTCCTAGATAAGCAAAATAGCTGCTTTTTGAAGTTTCACAAGGAGTGAAACTGATATGCTTTGCCTCAAACTTTTTGCTGTTGAGTATTGTCAAGCACGTTGTGTGGTTGGTGTTAAATTAGACGTATAGTAAAATGTTGGCGCTCGCACTAGAGATGCCGACATAGGTGAATTATGCTGTATTTATAAACATGTAAAATAGAAACAAAACAATTGCTGTAAATTACTAAAAATAAACCAAATTTCAGAAAAAAATGAAGCGTTGAATTTTGTAGCTAATGGACGGCTGTTACATATTTGTAACGTTTGAGAAAAACCGGAAGTGAGAAATTTTATCACCGAATAATGTTCTCTTCTAATTTGTAATACCACGTCAAGCATAAACAACACCAACAAAAATTTTTATTCACTTAAAAAAAAACTCTGTCCATAGAGGGTTAAACAAGTCCTTGCTTTTCCCAAATTTTCAGGTTTGATTCCGGTAGCTCTATAATACTATTATCAAGCAAAATAGAAAAAATGATTCAAATTATGGTGCGATTTAACCCCCGGCAGGCCATGCTATCACCCGTGCCAATTTAAAACATCAATTAATGCGCCAGCGCCGTACAAACATTTGGTAGAGCAACAACAAAATGTTTTACTAAATATAAGCCATAGCTTCAGTACATGTAATGATGATCATGTTGGTGTATTTATGAAAACTGGAAGTATTAAAAAAAAAAAAAGAACGATGACACAAACTACCATTCGTAATTTTTAAAAGTGTAAGGAAGGGGGGGAATGAAACATTGATGAGGTCGCCCAAGTGGTGGTAGTTTGGACAATTAAAGAAATGAGCTATTTAGTGGTAGGCCTATTTGATGATTTGGTTGGTCCACTTTTACATTAATATTTGTAACATTAAGATTTTGCATACGCTATTTGCTTTATTTCGGCCATAGCATGAAAAGGACTCATGCCTTTTCTTTTAAATCGCATAACCTATTGCAATAGGCGCCTATTTAGGTTTTTTTAAACAAAAACATTCCCTCTTAATCCAGCGTGACAAATTGATACTATTATTGTTTAATTTTTATCTTTTTTTTAAACTTGAAATTTTATTACATTTGCTGTGATTGCGTGCATGTTTGGTTTTAATTTAATTTGTTTTTGATTTCATTTTTAATATCAATATCAGTATTTCCTATACCAAGCGTCAAATATCATTGTTGACATTTGATATAGGAAATTGCTTTACCTTGGCTTATCAATATTGCGTTGCTTTATAGTGTCACGTGATTCATGTTCGTGTGAATATATATACAGTACTGGTCAAAAGTATTATGAAAAACTATTTTTTCTGAAATCTATCCAGAAAGACAAAATTTTGAAAGACAAACAAGCATAGAACAGTAAAATTATATATTTATTCAGTTTGGGAGAAAGCTCATTCACATTACATTGGTTAATTTCAAAGAAAACATACAAAACTGTGTATTTTGGTGCAAAAAAGAAGAAACAATTTAATTTTTGATGGCGTTTAAGTATATATTTTCTCAGTTTTTTGCTAGGTTTGTATAAGTATTATAAGGCAAAAAAATACATTCTTAATGTTAAAACATGTATTTGAAAGTTTGCATTCGTTAGATTTTTCTGATAATGCTCCATAAATCCAGACGTTCAGAACCCAAAATCTACCAATTATTCACATCTACACCCTGTGACAAAAGTTTAAGACCACTCAAAAAAGCTAGCAATATTAGCATTCTCTAACTCATTAGTGGCATAACAGTGCATTCTGTGCGTCATATTGCTTAAGAACATTTCTCAAAATCCTGTGCATTCACTGCAATGCATTTCATTTGCTAAGTTGCTTACAAGTACTGTAATATCAACGAATGTTGGTGAATTGATCGACAAAGGGTAGGAAAATATTAAGAGCAAAAAAGCATCTCTCAGTATAGCACAAAGAGCTCAGATTGTTGCCCTGAGCAAAATGAAGTTGTCTGAGCGTCAAATTGATAAAAAAGTGAAAGTAAGCAAGAGTGCTGTCCATAATGCCATCGAAAAATTTAAAAATGAAAGAACTTTTACTGATAGGAAAAGAACAGGACGTCCCAAGATTTTCAGCAACCGAGATAAGCGCTTAATGAGGAAGGTAGTAACTTGCTCACCTATGATTTCTGGAGAAAAAATTCGGTCTCAGCTACAGAAAAGAGGATGTAAAGTGAGTACAAGGACTGTCCAGCATCGCTTGTTTACTGAATTTGGAGTGAAATTGCACAAACTGGCTCAAAAGCCACGTCAGTAGTATGTAATACGACTTTTGATCTGTTTTTTGTGGTGGAATTGTGGTGGATTACGTCATTTCCGAACGTGGTGATACATGAACTTGAAGGACATTGTAACAACTTGTAAATACAACGTGTACCAACTTGTAAACAAATGACCACACAAAGACAACGTGTACCAACTTGTAAACAAATGACCACGCAAAGACAACGTGTACCAACTTGTAAACAAATGACCACACAAAGACAACGTGCATCAACTTGTAAACAAATAACAACGTGTACTTGTAAACAAATGACAACGTGTACCAACTTGTAAACAACTTAACAAATGTCAATACAGCTTGTAAATAAAACTTGATTTAATGGCACCCCTCTTGAGAATACCGTCACTTCAATATTAACTGCATTTTGAACATATGGTCTGTAAGATAGCTAGAAATCTATCACATAAACATTGGGGCGTGAAAGTCTCAGCCAATCACAAGCGGAGGCTGAATCACGACTATCAACAAAAACTGATGCCAACGGAAGCTAGAAAGCTCCGAGCTGATCACGTTTTCTAACGACTTGAAAAGTCAATACAAACAATTTTTCGGAGTTGATCACGTTCTCTTGAAAAGATAAACAATTTTTAGCAATGAGCGAATAAATATTTTTAACTGCATTACACCAATGTTTTATTGCACCAATGTTTTTATTACGCAATTCTCAAAACTTTCTCGTTTCACCATATGGTGTTGGTTATAAAAACCCAAACAGGAATCAAAACACACATTCAAAAATGGAGAAAATTTGTGAGATTTGCGGCAAGACCTTCGCGCGAGTGGATAGTCTTAAAAGACACATCGAAGCTGTTCACCAAAATGCTGAGGTGCAGTGCGAGAAGTGTTTTAAAAAATTTAACCGCAAAGATGCTATGAAGAGACATCAAGAAAAATGTTGTGTTTGCCGTCTGTGTGGTGTCGGCTTCTCAAACTCCCTTGAGCTAGCGAGACATCACTGCGCAGAGAGAAGTGGCTCGAAGGCAAAACCACACAAAAAAAGAACTGATCCCAGGTAAGTGAATTGAAATCTCTCAACATTGCGCTGTGTTTAATGCATACTTTATTCAGCATTCCAAAACAATCTGCGGAGAAGGGGAGTGGACCCACGCCAAAACCTCAGAAAAGAAGAGCTGATACCAGGTAAGTGAATGCAAAATTTCTCAGCATTGCGCTGTGTTCATTACGTGTTTTATGTAGCATCTCAAAACAATCCGCGGAGGAAGAAGAACCACCAGTGATTGAAAATGAAGAGTTAAGGTAAGCATTTCCCAGATTCTTCCTTAGACTGTTCTAATGCTCTCTTCCTCAACAGGAATTTTATTCGGGAGAAATGGACCCAAATTCGGACAAGAAGCATCATCAGACCTATACAGGATATTTATAATTTCTTTCTTAACTCCAACATAAATGATTTACTACACCAAATTCATAGTACTATCATGAGTAACCAAAATTCGCGCTTTAAAATTAATTATAGTTTTGGTTACATTTTGAAAAATATTGAATCTGACGCGCTTCGATTTTTTCATCCATCCTATAACAATAATTGTGTGTTGAATACCGCGAAGCTAATTAGTAACAGTGATCAATTGTCACGTTTTTTAGAAACTGTTTCAGAACACGATTTTGAAAATTTCGATAGACCTGATACAAAGTGGCGATATTTATCTACCACCAATATTACGTTTTATGTGAACAAACTGAAAAAAGCTGTAATTGGAAGTTCTGATTCACTCCCTGATTTTATTATCAATAATCATGGTTTGCATAGTTTAATTGCAGATGTTTGTGGAACTCTTTATAGGGATTATTTATGCGTTTTTCGCTGTTTGAGCTTGTTTTTTGGTTTTCACTTAAATAATTTAGAAGCTGACACTCAAACAAAATTTCGTTTGTATTGTCAGAAACAAGAAATTTCGACTTCTAACTTTCAAGGGGTATCTTTACATGATCTTCTTTTTGTGGAGGATCTCTTCGAAATTAATGTGATGGTGTATGAGCTAGCAGAATTTGAAAACGAAACAGTGTGCCGTCTTATACAAAATTCACGGAAAATTTATCCCAAAACTATGAAGCTCAATCTTTTTGAAAACCATTTTAGCTACATTTTTCATTTTGAGAAGTATTCTAGCGTTTTTCAATGTCTAAAATGTGATGTTTTATGGTACAATCCAAAATATTACAACCAGCATATTAAGCACTGCCAAGGGCAAGTAAAATACACGTATAAGGGAGGTGTTTTTAGGCTTACCCCCACTATTTTTGAAGAATTGCTAGAGCTCGATATTCCTGTCCCCAAAAGTGATCGATTTTACCCTTATTTCTCGGTGTTTGATTTCGAATGCATCCTTTCAAAGGACAATCTACCCCCCAATACCTCTCTCCTTGAACATCAAGCCAAACATATCCCTCTCAGCTGCTCTCTTTGCTCCAATATTCCCGGTTTCAGATCCCCAACCTGCTACATTTCCGAGGGTGATTCTCTTAAATTGGTTGAGAAGGTAATTGATTATTTAGAGCAAATGGCGTCCACAGCATTCGATTTGTTGAAAGCGAAATATCAATATGTGTTTGATGCTCTGTCTGTCAGTGAAAACGTCAAAAGCGAAAAGCTGAAGCTGAAATTTGAAAAATTCTTGAAAAACCACATTGTTCTTGGTTTCAACTCCGGATCCTATGATCTTAATTTAATTAAAAAACAGCTGATTCGAGTGCTTTTACCGAAATTAGATTTTGTAATCAAGCGAAGCAATCATTTTATGTGCATTAAGACAGAAACGTTAAGGTTTTTGGACATCAAAAATTACATTGCCCCGGGATTTTCATACGATAAATTCATCAAAGCTTATGACGTCAGTCAAACTAAATTTTTCTTCCCCTACGAGTACGTGGATAGTCTTGAAAAGCTAAACCATACACTCCCCAATCACGAAGCATTCTACAGCAATCTAAAAGAAAGCAACATCTCAATAGAGGACTACCAAGCAGTAGTCAGAAAATGGCAGGAGGAGAACTGGACCTCTCTTCGCGATTTACTACTCTATTACAATAACCTTGATGTACAGCCATTCGTGGAAGCTGTGGAAAAATGTGTGGGGTTTTATCAAAGTAAAAATTTAGATCTGTTCAAGGAATCGTTTAGTGTCAGCGGAATAACAAAGAGATTTTTATTTAAACAAACAACAGTAGATTGTTTCTTTTCCCTGATTGACAAGAAAAACGCAGATCTTCATCAGCTCATGCTCGATCAGTTGGTGGGGGGCCCAAGCTTAGTGTTTAAAAGATTAGCCATCAAAAACGAAACTTTCATTAAAAGTCATCTATACCCCAACCCAAAAATTTGCCAGATTATTCGCGGTTACGACGTTAACGCCCTTTACCTATGGGCCCTATCTCAAACACTTCCGGTGGGGTATTTCGTGAGATATAAAGAGGAGGAAAGATATCATCCAAAGACTCCACACAAATTTGGATTAGCCTCCTATCAGTGGTTAAGCTGGATTGCTGCGACTGAGGGTAAATTCATCGAGCACGATTTCAATGTTGGTGAGCGTCGCCTTACCTCCAGAAATCTTCCAGTAGATGGATTTTGTGAAGAGACTCGAGAGGCTTTCGAGTTTTTCGGCTGTTGGTGGCACGGATGCGAAAGATGTCAAAATCCAGGAGGAGTGAACTCAGTAAACGGGAAAACCTTCCAAGAGCTGCGCCAAAACACGGAAGAGAAAATAAAACTACTAGAGGATTGTGGTTTTCGGGTTCGATTCATTTGGGAATGTCAGTGGAAGCGGTTATCTTTGGAGGAGGATGTGATCTCCTTCACCAAAACGTTGAAATCTGTCAGACCTAGACGCCGACTATCCTACCAAAAAATTTTAAAAGGGGTTCAAAGTGGTGAGTTATTTGGTTTTGTTTTAGTGGATATTTACACTCCTAACCACTTGAAACAACTCTTTAACGAATTTCCTCCTATCTTCAAAAATGTTATGGTTGGAAGAGAGGATGTTGGAGAGTTGATGAAGAGATTTGCAGAGGAGAACGGGCTCTTAAAAAAACCAAGAAGGATGCTGATATCTAGCTATTTTGGTGAGAAAATCCTACTGACCACACCTTTAGCAAAATGGTATCTTGACCATGGGTTAGTAATTACCAAGATTTATGAGTTTGTGGAATTTACCCCTGAAAAGCCCTTTGAAAAGTTTTCCCGGGATGTGAGCGATGGAAGGAGGATGGGAGATATTGACTCCTCCAGGAAGATGTTAGCGGACACGTGGAAGTTAATAGGCAACAGCGGATATTCATCTTCTCTCTTGAGAAAAGACCGGTATAAAACTATTTCCTATCACGATCAGTCCACTGTAGATAAAGCCATAAACTCCCCCAGGTTTGTGAATCTAGATTTGGTGGACAATGATCTCTATGAGGTAAAAAGTCTTAAAAAACACGTCACATTCGATCTCCCTCTTCAAATTGGTTTGTATGTCTACTCCTGGGCAAAATTGAAGATGTTGGAATTTGTTTATGACTGCATCAAAAAATATCTTCCGGATGACTGCTACGAATTTATTGAAATGGATACCGACTCGCTATATCTCTCTCTTTGTAGCAACTCTCTGGATGATGTGGTGAAACCAGAACTGAGAGAAGAATTTTTTCAAAACTACAACTATTTCTTTCCTAGTTTAGCTTGCGAACTCCACAAAAAAGAGTTCATCAAGGCCCGGGTTCAAAATGTAGAGTGGGTACAAAAAGATTGCTGCAAAACTCGTGAAATATTTGATAAACGGACACCGGGGCTGTTGAAACTGGAGTTCTTCGGGAGTAAGATGCTGGCTTTGGCGCCGAAAACATACATTAGCGAAAAAGAGGTCCTTCAGGGGGGTGAAAGCGACAGCAATCACACAATAAAAAAAGCTTGTAAAGGATTGTCTACAAAATTAAATAAATTTAACTTCGAGACCTATTTAGATGTTCTCGAAACCAAATGCAGTGGTGTAGGGGTGAACAAAGGTTTTGTATGTAAAAACCACCAAGTTTTCACCTACACTCAAAAAAGAAGTGAGTTAGGGTTTTTTTACGGAAAGCGGAAAGTTTTGGGAGACGGGATTTCAACAACTCCTCTTGATCTTTAATTTACACTTATTCTCTCCTAGATTTATTGTGAATGTTAATTTGTGTCTTCTTCTGTTTTATGCTCAATAAAATTTATGTCTTATACTATTCTCGTTTGATGGAAAACAAACTATTCTTAGGAGCGTCAGTTAATCGAGAACGACCTGAAGTAACCCTCAATCGTAGTAAAGTTTGTTGATAAAGTGAATCAGCGATGCGTTAATTGTAGTAAAATTACGCATTGAATCAGTGAAGCGCAACGTCTCTCTTAGTCGTGTGCTGATGAAGGCAGTCAGCGATGCGGGACGCTAGCTCAGTAAAATTCGCGTCGACTCAGGTTACTGAATTGCTTCCTACTTGTTCGATCTAAACCGATGACGTCACATACATCAGCGATGCGCGACGCCGCAAATACAGCCGAATCAGCTTATTGTATGAAAAGAGAAGAGATGAATCTGGCAAGTTGTTGCAAATTTCGCTAGTATAATAACCGCTCTGGACGGGAACGTAAAGCAGTTTCCACCCAGTAATATCCTACATACCTTGCAATCATCCTGGATCGGAGTCTAACATACAGAAACCAATTACACAAACTAAAACAAAAAGTCTTCCCAAGTGGCGCTGGTGAAAACCTTCACTACAGCGCTTGTATTTACACCAACTGAGTATTGTACCCCTGTGTGGTGTCAAAGCACCCACACAAAACACTAGACGTATCATTAAACGAAGCAATGCGACTCGTCTCTGACTACATCCGCCCCACCCTGTGAATTTTTTACCACCACTCTTGGGGAATACAACACCAAGCTGTCACCGAAAAACTCTGTCAACGCTTATACTACAAATCAGATAACACTGACTATCTTCTACACAACATCTTGTACAGCAAAACCGCTCCCAAAAGGTTTAAATCTCGCAAATCTCTTCGCCTATTTCTGGAATCAATCGCTTACTAGTCACGCTAGCCCTAGTGAAATAAGAGACGAATCAGTCGATCGTCGATCTAAACCGATGACGTCACACACATCAGCGATGCCTAGTCGAAGCTAGCTCTAGTGAAATACGAGAGCTTGTTTCTTTAGTCGATCTAAACAGATGACGTCAAACACATCAGCGATGCGCGACACTAGTTTTAGTGAAATAGGAGTCGAATCAGCTTGTTTCTTTAGTCGATGTAAACCGATGACGTCACGTGCATTTGCAAGCGATAACTGAAGCAGTCTTATTCAAGTATTGTTGAACTGTTTATTACCCGATTAAATAACACAATCAAAGATACAATTCGCTTTCTCGTGAATGGAGGATAAAAATGGCAAATAAAAAAACATCAGATCTGAAATAAAAAACACATCATTAGTCTAACGTCACAGACTAGTTGTTGAACTCCTTAATCTGAGTAAAACATTCAGCGCAGCTGAAATTCAGTCTAGCTGCTGAACTCTGTAGTCTGAATAAAACTCATCACAGCTGAAAAAAGATATCATTAGTGACCGACTAGTTGTTGGTGAGCTCTTTAATCTGAACAAATAAACAACAAACTCACTTCAATTTCGACGTAGGGGATGTCCACTCTCCCCCCTACGCTTGCTAAGCACCTGAAGTGGTGCCGTCTCATCGTGTTTCTCCGCTTGAATTTTTTCCCGCAAATCTGACATCTGAAAATATTGTGCTTAGTCTTGGTTTCGTAATAGCGAATTTTTCAACTTACTCGTACGGGATCTTGAAATGCTCCACCCGTCGATGTTGGTGGACAGCATCTTCGCTATGAAAAGATTTTAGACAGATTCCACACTTAAACATTCTGTAAAATAAAACAGTTAGTGAAAATAACAACATACCTCTGTCATCTTACTCACGTTTTTGCTTGATTTTATGAATTTTTTAGATTTTGAGAATGTTTTATAACCTCCACGTTTTCCGGTAGTTGTCTCTGCAGAAAAAAGCATTACAGATTTCCTGCCTGACGACCACAGCTGTTGAAAAATAGTTAGATTGAAGTTATAACTCTAAGAAGTAAACACAACCATGTTTATGGGCCTACAAAAATCCTCGTACTGAGTACATCTTTCGAAAAAAGATTAGGGTTATAAATACTAAAACCTTTGCACTGTCTTCAATATTTCAAAATGTTTCACCTGTCCTCCTCTAGCAGTTTTCTGATCTGCGGCCCTTCGGGGTCGGGAAAAACGGTCTTCGTGAGTAAGTTTATTAAAAACCGTGATTGTTTGATGAAGCCTCCGCCAGAACGAATCGTTTGGGGTTACAGTATATGGCAAAAAGCGTACGACGAGATCGAAGCAGAGTTTGTTCAGGGGGTGCCTGACCTCGATTATTTCGACGGGCGACCAACCATTTTAGTTTAGACGATTTGATGTATGAGAAGGTGGATGTGGTGACGAAATATTTCACGTGGGGCAGCCATCATCTCAATATCACAGTCTTTTACCTCGTGCAGAATCTTTTTTTCCGGGGGATCAGAACAATTTCCCTTAACTCTCAGATTGTGGTTCTGTTTAAAAATCCACGAGACAGTCAGCAAGTCTCATTTTTCGCTCGTCAGTCGTATGCAAAACATATTAAAGAAATCGAAACGATCTTTGCAGATTCTACAAGACCCCCACACGGATACCTTCTATTCGATTTCCGCTCTGAAACCCCTGACCAGCTTCGAATTCGCACTGGTATATTCCCAGAAGATCAGCAGTTCGTGTATGTCTTGACATGACAACGAGACTAAAAAAGAACTACCCAACTTTGAAACTACTCCACAAAGCAAAACCTAAGTTTGTAAAAGCAGTCATTAATAACTCTCCGCCGGATTTTATTCATTGTTTAGCAGATTGCTGTCATAATCTTTTAAAAGGTAATATTCAGATCACAAAACAACACAAAAAAAGACTTGAACCATATAAAGAAACTCTTCGAAAGCTGACAAAACCTATCAGTGTCAATCGGAAGCGGAAGTTAATCCAAAGAGGCGGATTCTTAACTACTCTGTTATCCGCTTTGATTCCTGTCCTTGGTGGTTTGGTAGGCTCTCTTGTGAAAAAATGAAGAAAATGATTTTAGTAGACCCTAACTCTTACAGGAAACCAATGCAGAAAGAGATGTCTAAACCAGGGTTGCCAGGTGGCATCCTAGGATACCAAATAGACCTCAATTTGGTATCCAAGCTGCTTATTTGGTATCCATTTTTCTTATTTGGCATCCTGCAAAAATTTGGTATCCGCTCCCCGCAGATTTGGTATCCCACTACAGATTTGGTATCCTTGGGTGAACAGCCACTTTTATCGAAAAAATTAATGCTTTGGATTTGTTGTTAAACAAAGATCCTAATGGGTGTCCGATTTGTGTTTTTCGCATTATTAAGCACTGACTACTTTCGCTTTATCAATTATATGGTACGGGTACCTACCGTGCATATCGGGTTTCCAGTCCAGATCTCTACTATTTATGGTAGGAAAGGCAGGAATACCAGCATAGGTTTAATTATGAACACTACTGGTGTGTTGCCAGCAGCACATAGCTACAGAAGCGGTAGTTGCTGATGCAGGCCAATGTTTAATCTGAATTGCAGATTTGTACCGGTATCTATTTGTTGAGGTGATTTGTGTAGCCTAGGCCAGTAGAAATATCCTTGTAGTTGTACATTCATTCGGTAACATGATAAAATTTAGGTCATGCCTAAATGGAAAGAATCATACACAGCAGGTAGGAAGTACCGCCTTGAATGCGAAAAGATGTATCCAATAATTGGTGACCCTGTGCTTTCTTTTTCAGGTTTTTAAGAGTAAAATAAATTGACACTGATGCTCAATTTGTTCTGTATGGCTAAAAGAGACCACAAAAATTTGGTATCCCGTTCTTTATTTTGGCATCCAACAGCTGAAAATTTGGCATCCGGCAGCAGAAAAAACCTGGCAACCCTGGTCTAAACTTGATGAAGAAATGAGTCAAATTTTGAACTCTGATCTGGAGGAGAGTGAGAAGATCAAGCAATACAACCAAGTTCTTCAAAAATATTTATCATTAAAAGAGAGAACCATAAATCCGCGGTTGGTGTTGGAGGAGGAAGAAAAACCTATTCCAGCCAAAGATATTTTGAAAGGGTTCAACAAGAAAAACCTAATCCAAGCCAAGAAGCTTTTGGAGTCGATTGAGAACAACAGCTCTGCTTTGTGGAATTCAAGAGGAGAATTAATTTTTGATAAAACTCCTATTCCTCAAAGCAATATTAAAAAACTAATAACAGATAAAATCAAAAAAGAGACCAAGCCTTCACCCGGCTCCGAGCAGTTTCGCTCCCTAGTTTGGGAGAGTTTGTAATTCTTCACAATATTTCTGAATGTAAAGAACACAGTTGTTAAGACAAACACCTAAGATTTCAAAGAAATGCAACCTATTATGTCGAAGCTTTAAACCCTGAACAAATATAATAAAACACGCTATCGATAGATCTTAATTGTAGCTATCAAACGTGTTGAAAGAGAAAAGTTGTAGAATATTCTAGTAAAAGGTGTGGTTGCCGCTAGCTCTTTTTTGGAATTGTGCTGATTCAGTTTTAGCTGTTGGAATTGTGCTGATTCACTTTAGCGGTTGGAATTACAGAGTTATGGCAAGTTAAATCTCGTTTTGAAGCAATATTAACAATTGCTTGTTTTAGATTCTAGTAACATTAAACAATGTCAAAGAACTGCTACAACCATGACAATATGCTACTTTCACCTGTGTACACAAAAAGAATCATTGCAGTAAAAGAATTTACTCAACCAAGAAGAAAATTCGGTTGTATGTACCTGATCAGGAATGAAGTGATCTCTGCTTTGAAAAACTCTTCCATGAGGATACAGAGAAAGGATGAACTGCAATACACTCTTCATAATTTTTGTGTTTCCATGGGTTGTAATAGTTCAGTTGTTTTATCATCTGTGATCTATAAATCATTTACTGTATTTCAAACATGTTTGTTGTCGTGTAATAGGAGTTTGCATTTGGTGTTGGAGAATTGTGAATCATTGCAAATGTAACAGAGAAACCCTAATGTGCTCTCTTAGTTTGTGTGTCTAGGAGTGTTAACATTTTGAATTGGTTTTTATCATTGCATCACAAATAACCTGTTTTCTTTGTGTTTTGGAATTGTAAGATTTAATCATCATTGCAAATGTAACAGAAACTCTCTTAGCTGTGTGTCTAGGAGTGTTAACAGTTTGTCATTGCAACTCATCTGTGTTCTCTGAATAATTTACTTCAAACATGTTTGTAACCACTCACCTGCTATGTGAAGTATAGATGATAGAGAAATCTTTTGAGACAAATGTAGTGTTATTTCACTTGAAACAAATGTTAAGGAAAAATTTTTGAAATATAAACCCTCTCTATAGAAAAATGTTACCATTTGCTGTGTGACACTGAAAGCACTCACCATCTCAAGATGTATGTAACTTTACCTAGCAATTCTTCACCTGATTATTACCCAGAAAATAAGATTTCAGACTACATTGTTCATTTACCCAAAGAGTTGCAACTTCCAGGGTCTTGGGAGGTGGGGTTGGCAGAAATTCAGTTTAATCATTCGTGGTATAATGTTGATACAACAAGCTATTGGGTCATCTATCAAAGAGGTGAGATCCAGATTAAATCAAAACTACCATCTGGGTATTACCAAGAACCAAAACAGTTAATCCGTTTATTGCTGAATCAAATGAAGCATGATTTCCAAGCGAAGAATGAGGAGCTCATAGAGAATGGTACTTTGACAAACCCAATCGATTTTTTATTAGATTTACGGTATAATGAGAATTCACAATTAGTTCAATTGAATATAAGGAATAACTCTTCCGCTCCTACTAGAGTAGATAATGATGGAGTGGCGAGGCCATCGGTTTTGGTTCATTTAGCCCCTTTTCTAACCGAAATGTTGGGGTTTGCAGAGAGTACATTCCATAATGTTGGTATTTTTCGCTCTGAACGCGTGGTGGATATGAATCCAATAAACAATATTTATGTGTATTGCGATGTCATTGAGAATCGTATTGTGGGTCACATCCTCGCTCCGTTGTTAGGGGTGACAGCTAGTCAGGGAAAACCCGGCTCCGTTATTAGTAAAAGATATGACAAATTGCAATATCAACCAGTGATGAAAAAGTCTTTCTCAGAAATTCAAATTAATCTTCGTGACGACCAAGGGAACTCGATTCGATTTCGTAAGGGGCGGGTCATTGTTACCCTCCATTTTCGAAGGAAGAAGTTGAGTCAGTTATAAAAGAAGGTAAAACGGTATAAAACGAAAAACAATCCACCAGCTCTGAGATTGGTTATGGGAGAGTTTGCTAGTTACTACTCTTTAAAAAACCCTCAATCCTTTTCTGGAGTGGTTAAATTTCAAAAAGCTTTAAAAAAACCGGTAAAAAAGTGGTTGGAAACTCAGGATGTGTATACGCTTTTTAAACCAGCAAGAAAAAAATATCAAAGAAGGAAAACAATCGCCCCCTATTCAGACTTTCAACATCAGGCTGATCTAGCAGATTTTTCGCTTTTGAAAAAGAGTAACGACGGAAATCAATTTCTTCTCATTGTCATAGACGTTTTTAGCAGATTCGCTTATTGTGAGCCGGTGAAAAGTAAAAAATCGACAACTGTTATTCAAGCTTTTGAAAATATTTACCGCCGTGCTCCCAACCCTGTCTATCTACAAACCGACCGCGGAACCGAATTTACCAACAAAGCGTTAGAAAAATGGTTGAGACAGCAAAACATTTCACTTTTTCAGACATATAATTTTGACACCAAAGCAGCTCTTGCTGAAAGATTAATTAGGACTTTGAAAACGAAGCTTTGGCGATATTTTAAAGCTAATAATACGTTCAAATACGTCGATGTCTTGGACGACTTGATGTTTTCTTATAATAACAGCTATCACAGAACAATAAAAACCACTCCTTCAGCTGCTAGACGGGAAGATCAGCAAACCCTGTGGATTCGCCAATACGGAGATGCAGAGAAAAAGAAACCAAAATTATCTGAAAACGATTTTGTACGTGTGAGTTTGATAAAAAACCTTTTTAGAAAGGGTTATGAACAAAACTGGTCAAAGGAATTATTCATCGTACAGAAAGCTCTTCCCGGAAACCCACCGTATTATAGATTAAAAGATCTTAGCGGTGAACCCATTATGGGAACGTTTTATGAAAAAGAGTTGCAGTTGTCTATAAAAGATAATGAAATTTACGAAATCGACAGCATTTTAAAGAAGCGTAAGAGACGAGGGAGAGTGGAGTTTCTAGTGAGTTGGTCGGGGTACCCAGAAAAATATAATTCTTGGATTACAGAGAAAGATCTTATAAATTATGGGTGATTGGTCTTTTTGTGGTAAAGACATCCCTAAAAGCGAAATTGTGTTTTTCTCGCAGATTATTGCAATTTATTTTGTGGTTGGGTTTAGCATCTACAACATCACTACTGGAAATGAGAACATTAATCTCTGGATTTCGCTGTTATCTAGCTGTTTAGGGTATCTGCTACCATCACCAGTAATCAAAAGAAGAAAGAATGCTCTTTATCAAACTCCGAGCACTAGCCACATTTCAAAGCAATCAGAGAGTCTTACAACGAATACGTGATGAGGACACTTGAAAAAATTAACTATAATCCGGTTAAAAGAAAACAACATCTTCTACTCACACATTACTTTCGCAAACCTTGTTGGAGAACGTTAACAACATGAGACCACGATATTGTTGTAATCCTCAACTGTATGAAGATTATTATCTCTCCCAGACCGGAAAAGGCTATTTCTCCGGCTCGCAAAGGCAGCTAGGGTATGGGTTAGGAAACATCTTTGCCTCTTTAGGTCGATCGGTTTTACCTCTTGTAAAGCGAGGAGCTAAATCCATAGGAAAGGAGGTTTTGAAAAGCGGAACCAACTTCGTTTCTGATATTCTGGAAGGTAAGAAACTCAAACAAGCTGCTCTGAACAGAACAAAAGAGACTGGTTCTAATTTACTACGAAAAGTAGCCACGTTTCCGGGGGAACGGAAAAGAATTAAAAAAACCACAAAAAGAAAAAAGAAATCCTCTTCAAAAGCGAAAAGAGTCAAGACAGACATATTCAGTTAAGATGGTGAGTCTGATTCATACAGAGTCGTGTGAATCGATTAAAGAGGAGTTGGATTTATTCTCTGTTCCTCCCTCTCAAACTTCTTTGGAGCAAGGAAAATACGTTCAATAAAATCCTGTCTCTATTTTATCAAATAATGGTCCTATCGAATTCCTCATTCCAGGAGAAAACAGCTCCTACATCGATCTTTCGAATACTTTACTACATGTTCGCGCGAAGATTAAAAAACAAGACGGATCAGTTTTAGGGAATGATAGCAATGTTGCTCCTGTGTGCAATTTCTTGCACGCTTTATGGTCTCAATGTGATTTATATTTGAATGGGGTTTTAGTTACCCAAGCATCCAACACATACCCTTATCGAGCTTATATCGAAACGCTTTTAAGTTTTGGGGAGGAAGCTAAAAAATCTCAGCTAAGTTGTTCTCTTTGGTATGGAGACACAGCAAGCAAATTTGACTCTTCAACCAATGCAAATAAAGGATTCCAAAAACGGAAAGAGTTAGCATCCGGCAGCAAAGAACTGGATATGATTGGTAAACTTCACTTAGATTTGTGCTTCCAGAACCGCTATCTCTTAAGCGGAGTGGAGGTGAAGCTGCGGTTGAACAGATCGAAAGATGTTTTTTGTTTGATGGGGTCAGGAGATTACATGGTTGAACTTACGAATGCTTCCCTTTATTGTCGGAAATCGGTACCTAGTGACGCGGTCCAACTCAGTCACATTCGGGCTTTACAAAATTCTTCTGCAAAATATCCAATTCGAAGAGTAGAGGTAAAAAGCTTTACAGTCCCACGTGGTACTTATTCCATCTCGAAAGAGAATCTTTTTCTAGGACAGTTACCGCGGCGGATAGTTTTTGGTTTGGTTGAAAATGAAGCCTTCAACGGAGCTATTGGAAAGAATCCTTTCAACTTCAAGCACTGCTCAGTCAATTTTGTTTCTTTGTACAGAGATGGGGAGCAAATACCGACCAATCCTCTGCAATTAAACTACAGTCAAAACCGCTATATTCGAAGTTTTTTGTCGCTCTTCACTGACTCCGATCTTTACTACAACGACTCCGGAAACGGAATCTCTCGTGATTCCTTTCCTCTCGGTCATTCTTTGTATGCAATAGACCTTACGCCGGATTTGTCCGCTTCCTGTTCTCATTTCCAACTGATAAAAACTGGAAACATTCGTCTGGAGTTGCACTTCTCTACTCCTCCTACAGAAACAATGAATGTCATCATTCACGCAGAATTTGACAACCTACTTCAAATCGATAGAGATAGAAACGTTTTAACTGATTACTGATGGATACACTGCAGATTGAGAGGATATTAAAAAATGACTCCTGCGCAAAAAAGATTTTTAAAGGCGTTTATCCTAAAGATCAACTACCTACTGTGGAGTATCCTGGGAGTTATGTTGTTAATACCGATCCAAGCACCGCCCCTGGAGAACACTGGGTTGCTATGTTTTTCAACAATCAGAGATCTGCTGAGTTTTTCGATAGCTATGGTCTACACCCAATTGTTTATGGTTTGACGGATTTTTTAGATTCACACTCCTCATCCTGGACCTACAACTCGAAGACCCTACAAAGTTTGATATCTGGAGTCTGTGGACATTATACCGTGTACTATATCTTATTTCGCTCGCGCGGTTGCTCTTTAACCGAGATATTGACTCATTTTTCCGATAATGTTAGTGTAAATGATAAAACTGTTGAGCGTTTTGTTGAGAATTTATTGAAAATGTAACCGCTTTACGTGTAATAAACAGAATTGAATACAATCGAGTGTCTTTATTATACAATATAAATACGATTCACATCCAAAATAATCACGCGGCATATGGGACATTCCTTTGAATAAAGCTTTGTTGTACAAGCTAGACATCCGAAACAGTGAGAGCACGGCATGGTTAAAGCATTAATTCTCGCATCAAAACACACTTTGCATACAAGTTCTTGAGATGTGTCACACTCTTTTGCTTCAGTTAGGGGGGTTATGTTCGGTTCTTCATTTTCAACTGGAGGGTTTCTCGTTAGTGTTGGATCTGCTACTTCCTCAGGAGTAGCAAAACCAAATCTCGTTCCCGATAAAAACTCCTCTTCTGGGATGCGAAAGCTGTTGTGTTGGGTGATGAATTCAGATCCAAACGTTCTCTCTAGATACGCACACGCGGACCAGTATTTCGCGTGCTCAATTTCTGGGATGTCACTATCAGACCACTGATAAAAAGAAAGCCCACATTGAAAGCATATTACTCGATCATCGCTACCTCTGTATAAAAATCCAGCTTTAGCCATTCGTTCAGGGCTTAAATTATCGACTCGGTGAGGCCAGTTGTTTGTGAAGGTTAAGATTCGCGATTCTTCAGATTCGAAAGAAGGGCACAACATTTTTTAAACAAATTTTACTCAAATCTAAAGACGGTTACATACGTTAAAATCACACATTTATTGTTTTATGTTAAGTGGAGATGGTTTTCTCTTCTTTTGATAAAGTTCAGTACTTCTAGGTAGACTACTTGAACGTTTTTTCTTCCCAGCTGCGTGTTTCAAGGTTTTCACAAGAGCGGCTAGCTCCTTACTGATACCGCAGTTTTCGTTTCTAATGATGAATCCGGATGATCGATCTTGTAGATGTTGAAAATATTTCTCAGGTGAAAAGATAGCTTCCACTTTAAATCTGATAAGAAAGTTTTCTACAGCTGCCTCTTTTTTGAAAATCTCCAACCGCGTTTTCACTTCACAAACATCACCGTATTGGCAGTCAGCTGAGAAAACGACTATGACATATGGTCTGGCGTCTGTTGGGACTTTGAAAGCTACAAAAGGCAGGCCATCGAACATATGTATACACACTTGAATAAGCTGATCGGTTGAAAAGAGAGTTTTTCCTCTTGAGACAGTCAGCACACCTTTTCTCAACATCTCACCGTCTGCGGGTATTGATTTTCCTTCTTTGTCAATGTCGAGGAAGATTTTTCGTATTTTTCTTGCTTCTTCTGGATGGTTTCTTGCACGCCTCAACAACGCTGTTTGCTCTACCAACTCTTCATAACATGGGGAGTGCGTAGTTGTAGTATCGATATTCTCCACTCGCTCTTCATAGTCGTCAGCGATGGATGTGTGTGTTTCACCACAGTTTTCCATTGTTCTTCTTCTGATTTTCTCGCTAAAAACACGGTTTATATACACAACAGGTAGCACAAAAAAAGAATCGTAATCCTTGTCTGGACTTGTCTTATTCTATCAAACAATTGTGCAATAAAACATTGGTGAAATAAAAACATTGGTGTAATGCAGTTAAAAATATTTATTCGCTCATTGCTAAAAATTGTTTATCTTTTCAAGAGAACGTGATCAACTCCGAGAAATTGTTTGTATTGACTTTTCAAGTCGTTAGAAAACGTGATCAGCTCGGAGCTTTCTAGCTTCCGTTGGCATCAGTTTTTGTTGATAGTCGTGATTCAGCCTCCGCTTGTGATTGGCTGAGACTTTCACGCCCCAATGTTTATGTGATAGATTTCTAGCTATCTTACAGACCATATGTTCAAAATGCAGTTAATATTGAAGTGACGGTATTCTCAAGAGGGGTGCCATTAAATCAAGTTTTATTTACAAGCTGTATTGACATTTGTTAAGTTGTTTACAAGTTGGTACACGTTGTCATTTGTTTACAAGTACACGTTGTTATTTGTTTACAAGTTGATGCACGTTGTCTTTGTGTGGTCATTTGTTTACAAGTTGGTACACGTTGTCTTTGCGTGGTCATTTGTTTACAAGTTGGTACACGTTGTCTTTGTGTGGTCATTTGTTTACAAGTTGGTACACGTTGTATTTACAAGTTGTTACAATGTCCTTCAAGTTCATGTATCACCACGTTCGGAAATGACGTAATCCACCACAATTCCACCACAAAAAACAGATCAAAAGTCGTATTACATACTACTCACGTCTGACTGAAGACATCAAGAAGAAACGCCGAAGTTTTGCCAAAGCACATGCCCACTGGGCTATTGATATGAGCAACGCATACTGCCAAAAAAAGCAGAACTATCCATTTCACCGAGAAGCAGAATAAAAGCTTTGAGAGATGCTAGGTGGACACTCGGAAAGATTGCAACAGACATCAAATGTTCCTTAAATACTGTGAAGTACATTTTTAATTGAGTAAAAGAAACTGGAAACTTTGAATCAAGAAAAAGAAATGGGAGGCCAAGAAAACTTTCTAATAGAGCTGTAAGACTTCTATGTTTAAAAAGCCTGGGGGACAGGAAAAGAACAGCCCCTGACTTAATGGACCGATGGAACACAAGTTTTCCTGAAAATAAGCAGGTGTCGAGGTCTACAGTTTCCCGAAGACTTTGTGAAAATGAATTGCATGGAAGTGTAGCTGTGAAGAAACCATTACTACGTAAAGCTAACATAAGGAAACGTTTAAAGTTTGCAAAAACACAAAAGGACTGGACAGTAGATCACTTGATAAAAGTATTTTGGAGAGATGAGTCAAAATTTGAAATATTTGGATCTAAAAGGAGACAATATGTAAGGCGCAGATCAAATGAGAGATATCATCCTGAGTGTATTGTTCCAACAGTGAAGCATGACGGAGGTAATATTCTGGTTTGGGGTTGCTTTAGTGACCAAGATATTGGAGGCTTGAAAGGAATTAAGGAAAAAAAGGATCAAAAAATGTATCATCAAATTCTTATTCGTCATGGTGTTCCATCAGGGTTGCGCTTAGTTGGTCAAGGTTTTGTGTATCAGCAAGACAATGATCCAAAACATACATCAAAACTCTGCAAAAATCATTTAAATAAAAAGAGGCTGAAGGAAAGCTTCAGAAACTAAATTAGTCCCCGCAAAGCCCAGATCTTAATCCAATTAAAGACCTGTGGGATATTTTGGACAAAACCTTGACAAATCAAGTACTTCTCAACATACGTTGTGGGAACAACTACAAGCTGACCGGCAGAATATTGCAGAAGAAGCATTAAAGAAACTGGTAAATTCGATGCCTGGAAGAATAAAGGCCGTGATCAAGGCAAAAGGGTCACACACTAAATATTAAATAACATTGCTATTTGTATAACTCACTATTTGAATATTGTATCATTCACTATTTATTGATTTTGTAATTAATAATCTACGCAAAACCATTTACTGAATAAAATTTATAAGTTTCATAATTATATTAATTATTTTTTATTACTAATGCAGGATGTCCTACACATGATAGAAGTAATGGTCTTGTCCTAATACTTTTGACCAGTACTGTATATACGTATGTTCGCAGTGCTTAGATGATTATTGCTGGTCAACCATCCGCTTTGCTCATGCGTTAATTGAAATTATTGCTGCTTTGATTCAAATTGCTGCCGCTTTGCCTGTTTTGTCCATTCCGTTACTATATTTATTGACTGACATACCGAGTGAGGAATTGATTGAGGAATATTAACGAATAACGAACTCACGACATGGGTGCCTCGAGTGCACTCTCTCGAATTACGACACGATCTCAAAGCTTATCGATATTGGACCATCGAAATTGGTCCCAAAAAACCGCTGAAGCCGTTAAAACAAAGAATCTTTTCCGATCAAATCGATGAACAAAGCCGTCAGAACACAGACGGAGCCAAACGAAGCCGAACGAAGACGACCGACAATGAGGACAAAGCCGTCAGGACCAAGTATTTTTTCAAACCGAAAAACTTTTCCCGGTATGAACATTTTTATTTTTAGCATATTTTTTTGTTTTTTTTAGTGTTGTCATTTTGCTCTGGGTCATTTTCTTTGTTTTAAATCTTTCGTATAATACCCATATTAACACTTTTCCTTCCCATAAATGCGTAAATTACCCGGCCCCTTTTATAATTTACTTAAACGTAAGGTAAAAGCTATGGACCATGATGTCCTCACGCATGTGTCCACAATCTCTGTCACAGCTTCAACTTCCCTTTCCAATCCAGACGGGTAAACGTCCTCTTCGTCCGCTACCCATTTATCTTCCAAACCTTCGATTCTGCCTCCACTCTCTACTTCAACCTCCCCACTTTGCTTTTTTCTGGCACCGATATCGATTACCCACATTTTTCAACGCTAGGGCAACTCTTAAGCGTCGGTAGAGCAGATTTTTGTTTGTTTTTTTTTGTTTTATTTGCCATATCTATTTTCCATTCACGACAAAGCGAATTGTATCGCTATACTTTGGACGGGAAGTCCGCACTCTCTTGGGAGTTGCCTTTTTCGAGGTTTATGGGCCACCTGTCTTCCATATAAAGGTGGGGCGTCCCGTTAAGTCCCGTTAAGACACAACAAGCGAACTTGCCGGCTTGTTCTCCGCAACCTCCCCTAAATGCCGAGCGCCAAGCAGGGAAGCTGCGGATGCCATTTTTTAAAGTTTTTTGGTATGACTCGACAAGGGGAATTAACCTCAGGTCTACCGACTGCGAAGCGGACGCTCTAACCACTACGCGGTCGCGTCGGTCTTCGCAGGCTGTGTCCGAAACCAGTAATGCGTCTCATTTACAATCGACGTACCTCGAAATACACGTTAGTGCACTGCCTTTTTTCCACGGCTATCCACCGATATCGCAATTTCAAGACGATCTGGCACCTAACCATAACCAGTTTGTCTCCCGTGTCCCCCTATATCAGGTAATCGACCAGTGGGAATCGAGACTTGGGCCCAGAATTTAACCACTCCACGATTACAGTCAGTACCAAACCAACAAGCATCGCCACCTATCCCTAGCATCACCTTGCCAACATTTTGGGAAACTGATGTCGTTCTGTGGTTTGCAACGGTTGATTAAACTTTTGCCTCAAACGGAATTTGGGATGAGCAGCGAAAGTTTTCGGCGGCATTAAATTCGCTAGATTTAAAAAGTATTCAAAAGGTCCAGTATGTCGTCTGTAATGCGGGCATGTTCCCGTATATCAACCTAAAAACAGCCCTGGCTAAAACATATCGACTCTGTGAAAACGATCGTCTAGACAAATTGTTCCATAATACGGAGTTGGGCGATCAAAAACCTAACGAATTTCTTCACGAAATGCACTACTTGCTTGACACGTCGGATTCTCAGAGTCAATCGGTTTTGCGCAAATTATTCCTTGACGGGCTTCTGGTTCAGGTTTGAACCATTCAAGCAGGATCGTTTGACACCAACTAAGATTCTATTGTGCTGCAAGCAGACGAAATCATGGAAGCATCAAAATCCTCCAACACTACTAATAGCCACCCACGCTTAATCGACGAAATATTCGGTCAGCGTCTAAATAAGTTGGCTGCCACTATTCACAATTCCCATCCCACACCACAACCCCCTCGACACCCCTGGTATGATACCGCTGCTGGACACTCCAGGGGACAGACTTGTAGATCGCTTAAGTTTGGAGGCCCTGAGAACCGTCCTACCTTCCATAGGCAACCCAACACGACAAATTCTCGGCATCATTCTCCCCGCTACCGTGCCGACGAAAGCGACCTTTGTTTTTGT
This sequence comes from Trididemnum clinides, assembly GCA_963675345.1. Classification (NCBI taxonomy): domain Eukaryota; kingdom Metazoa; phylum Chordata; class Ascidiacea; order Aplousobranchia; family Didemnidae; genus Trididemnum; species Trididemnum clinides. Next base: position 13,200,569 of record OY776285.1, on the reverse strand, counting down.
CATGGAAAATTTGGGATGCACGCGAATAGAAGCCAATCCCCTTGTGCATGGCGGTCACGTTCATTGCCAAAAAACGACTCATCTCACCACTGTGGGTCGGCAAAGTCGAGTCGCCAGTAAGTCCCAACCATTTATGGTTCTTGATCCTTCCAACAATGTCGAATTTTTAGCCGACACGGGGTCTTCAATTAGTTTGCTACTTGTTAAGAACTTCGCCTCTTGTGGCCACTACTCAGGTTTGCAAACTTTATCCGCCATTAACAACCCCCTTCATAGTACCAAGCATTTACATGTACAGCTGCCAACAGGGGCCATTATTTCTTACCCCCGGACTTTTAAGGTAGCTAATGTAGAAATGGCGATCTTGGGCTGCGACTTCCTTGCATTTCACGATCTGCAGCTCGATTTTACAGAGATGCTGCTTGTGGACCCCCATGTCATTGGCTCGCACGATGAGCATGTAATCCAAGAAAGTCAGCTCGATAAAGCCAAAGGCCGATCTCCACCTCAACCTTTTATCAACGAGGTTGACAGCTTATCAATCACTTGCGATATTAACGTGCTCTCAGTCTAGAAAACCACAACTACCGATATTGGTGTGGGAGGTATTGGTCAGGCTAATACAAACAACCCATGCGATATCACACATCAGCAGGTTAATGCACGTGGACAAAGCAATGTCACATGTAAACAGGATGTCAGGGCGTGTGAACAGACATATACTGAACCACCCGTCGCCTCGGACTCCCAGGTTGTCGCTGACGCCTGCAATCCAGCGAGTGACGTAAGGGCTGAAACCAAACCCACTTGTTCAGCTTTCCTCAGCCCCCTTCAATCAACTACCCGCCCTTTGCAATGTGCCGCAACCTTTGCAAAGTTGCACTGTGAATGCAACCACGTCTACCCCAATAGATCCAATTTTTGAGAATGATGTTTTGCGGGACGAGATTCTTTCAACTTATCCAGGCTCTTCTGAACCCACCTATTCTCCGCAGCCTGTTCGCTGTAGCATTGAGCACCACGTCATAACTAGTGGACCGCCGGTTGTGTCACGGGTTTGTCGTTTATCTCCTGAAAGATTAGTCTTTGTCAAACAAGAGGTCCTACAACTGTTGGAGAGTGGCATTGTCGTGCCATCCTAATCGCCTTATGCCAGCTCTATTCATATAATCCCTAAACAAAAGCCTGGCGATTTTCGAATGGTGGGTGATTACAGAGCCTTGAACAATGTTACGCAAACAGATTGTTATCCTTTACCTTATTTAGCGGATTTTGTAGATATTGCTCAGGGCTGTACTTTTTTCAGCAAGTTAGACTGCCACAAATGCTATCATCAGATACCAGTAGCGAAACAAGATCAGCAGAAAACTGCTGTTATTACCCCGGTGTGCCTCCAAATGATATGAGTTTGTTATTCGTTATTCGGTAATATTCCTCAATCAATTCCTCACTCGGTATTACAGTCAATAAATATAGTAACGGAATGGACAAAACAGGCAAAGTGGGAGCAATTTGAATCAAAGCAGCAATAACTTCAATTAACGCATGAGCAAAGCGGATGGTTGACCAGCAATAATCATCTAAGTAATGCATATATATATATATATATATATATATGCACACGAACATGAATCACATGACACTATAAAGCAACTCAATATTGATAAGCCAAGGTAAAGCAATTTCCTATATCAAATGCCAACATTGATATTTGACGCCTGGTATAGGAAATACTGATATTGATATTAAAAATGAAATCAAAAACAAATTAAATTAAAACCAAATATGCATGCAATTACCACACATTTAACTTTGTTCCTAATCCAGACCTTCGTTATTTAAATGAAGATTGTTTTGTACCGATAGGTCTATCCTTACAAATATCAGTAAAGGGCGTTAACGTTTATGTTCGCTATCAAAATGACAGTGGATAATTTTGGTGCCTGCTGCCTGTTTTCACTAAATAGTGGCAAGCATTGTGATGTCATTTAGCATTATGACCTCACAATGCGTTTTGAGCCATTATTATAAGCATCGCTACTTACCACTTCTTCGTCACTGTAGGCGAATTAATATGAACTAACGTCTCTGACTCCGTATATGCTCCTTGGCCCTGGCACAAACGCTGCCCCGCAAAGAGCAATCAAACCCGAAATGAAGCACCTACATTTCAGTTATAGCAGTAGCGGGAGCCCCCATAATAATGTCGAAGTTAAGAACATCAAATCAGCTGGCTGATGCGACAGCCTTGCCCAATTGCAAAAGAAATTGCTTCAAAATTTAGATCATATTTAGCTCGACACTTACATTTTTTTGTAAACGAAAAGAAAGGACCATCTTTACCTTATTGTCTTTTCCTTCGGTGATCACCAAGTGTTTTGCTTGGAGTAGGCTACATATTAAAAATAGTAGAGCGTCTAGCAGGAAAGCTGTGAATATGAATTTTTTCAAGTCTTTTGGAATGACTTAACTTGAGAAATGAATCCCAGGTCGACCAACTGCAAAGTGGACGCTCTAACCACTACGCCATCGCGCCGGTAGTTTATGTGGTGTACCGCAGTCATTAGGTATTGGCAAGGCTATTACCTAAAGTGTAAGAAATCAATTTGGTACCAACTTTTTTTTTTTTTAGTAGTAGTTGGCAATTTATTTCGCTTCCGTTTTCTCAACACAAAAAACTCAACGATAGGATAAAAACAACGAGCGAAAAAGGAATGCAGGTAACAAAACGAATTGACGTTAAACATACCCAAATTTTTTAAGATTAAATTAAAATAATTGTAGAGAGGGGCATGGTCACCGCACCTGACAAAAACATCAAGCAAAAAAATTGAAATAAAAAAAAAAAAACACACAACAAAAAAGAAACTAAAAAAGCAGTCAGCCAAATGAACAAAATTTTACCCTATGTAAAAATCCCAATAGCTAAAAGAAATACATTCCTCTCAGTGCCAAACTGTTGTTACCCTAACGAGGGGGGCTAGCAGGTACTACACCTTGCCCAAGGGTGACCTGGGAGCAACGACAGTTAAAGAGTTAGCTCCATTACACTCTAGGCAGGACCCTGTCGCCGGATGCAGTTATAGTCTTACTGCCCAGGACTATGCAATTTGCAGATAAGTAGTAGCACTATAACATTGCGTTTGAATTTTTATGACCTGATTTTAATCACGTGATTGTGGATAATTTAAGTAAACCATTGGAAGTGTCACTGTCTTTTTTACTCAAATAAAAATTAATCATTTATTCTAATGAACAAATTGAAGTTTCATGGACCTATATCGCAGGTGAATTTTCCTTATTCTTTTTCTTCATCCGAAATTATTTCGAGGAGCAGTTGTCGCCTGAAGTTGGAGTATAAGACAATCATTAGCTCTTTTTGATTGGTAGTTCGAGAGTGATTGGCAGATTCTGAAAAAGAAAGAAGAACAGCAAATACCTATTCTTTTACTTTTTATTCTACTTTGCAAGCTCGTTTTACAATTAGGTATATCTTCAAGCAATCAAAATAAGTAGGTTTCCAGTCTTAAAGCATAATAAATATTAATCTACTGATTTATAATATATTCTTTAAAGCATTTGATGAACCTGGGAAGTGATTTAATATCTTTAAGTGCTACAGGTAGTTTATTCCATAACATTGGGCCTCTAAATTTCAGTGTTTGTTGTGTGAGTTTTATTCTGCAATATTGAGGGCACAATTTGGACTTGGATCGAGTATGAAGAGTGGCTTTCTCGCTAAGAAAGTTAGAATCAAAGATGTTTGAAAAAGCAGGAGGAAGAGATTTATTAAAATATTTGTGCATAAATTTGGCAATTTCAAGTTGTTTAGACTGTTGTATTGTTAGCAGATTGTGTTGTTGAAAATCGTTACTGTTTTTTTGCTTAGTATTAATCAAATTAATTGCTTTGGTTGAAACTTTTTGCAACTTTTGAATCATAGATGCGTTACCATGGCACCAGGATACTACACAATATTGCACATAGCTATTAATAAGAGAGTGATATAAAGTTAGCAATGAACTTTTATCAAGATACTGTTTTACTTTGTTAATCACATGGTAGCTACATCTGAGTTTTTGCAGCAACCACTGCATATGGGGCTTCCATGAAAGATGTTCATTGATGGTTAAACCCAAAAATTTGCAACTGTTTACTCGTTTTAAATGCTTGTTTTTGAATTGAATTGACAACGCAGCATGTGGAGGAAGACTATTTGGAGTTCTAAATGCAACATATAGGGTTTTATCAGTATTAAGTGTTAATTTATTTGCAGAAAGCCAGGCCTCGACATGTTTCAATTGAGTATTTGTAACCTCATATAATGCTTTATAAGAACTGCTGTTAAAAAATAAATTGGTGTCATCCGCAAACATTATGGCTTTGCCTGATGTTAAGCATTTAGGAAAATCATTTATGTAAATTAAAAATAGAAGGGGGCCAAGAATTGATCCCTGTGGTACCCCTACCTCGATTGGCTTGGAATTTGAAATTTTTCCATTCATTACTAGCGTGACCATATGGCCACGTTTTTTTGGCCTAGCTGGAAGTGCTCCAGATTCAACCATGCTTACTTGTTTTTTGAAATGTTATGTGTACAAGGTAGTGTAAGTGTTGCTCTAACAGAAATACTTTTTACTTATGGTAATTTGTTGCGGCCTTTGCAGCACTTCAAGACCAAAACTACAGCAACGTCAAAAAATTCGCAAAATTTCAAGTACGTAAGAGTGGAAATTTTTTATAGAGCATTTCCTGCATTTGTTATAGTCAAAATCGTTTTACCTCATAATGGTATGATGCAATACTACATCTACTTTTTAGATATCTGTTAGTTTTCCATCTGACCTTTAAATTTTATTGTAGAGCGCAAAATGTATTTTGGTGTGATCATATGGTTACGCTAAGACAAGGGAGTCAAAAAATTGTACTTTGCTATACGTTGTTTACCGCAATGTATGTTTTTAGGTTTTGTCTGATGGATGTTGTCATTATTTTGATAAACAATGAACAGGGAGATCTTGATGTTAGTAAAGTATACATTACTCTTCCATCAGTAAACATGGATTCGGATGAAGATTCCACCAATTAAGGTGAAGGAGGAATAATTGACAACTTTACAGGACGACAACTGCGTGCTGGCGCGGGAGTTGTTCTAACTAACGGGCAGAGAATTTCCAATAAAGAAGAACTTACAGCAGCTGCAAACCCTGCGCCAATATTAACTAAGCCCAATCGATCCATGAATTAAGATCAATGGAGTGATAACGATCTGCTCATAAAAGTTTCCTTGTTTACTGATATAACTGTTTAAGACTACCAAGGGTTTGCTGCAGTGGACTTTTTTGAACTCTTTGTAGACAACGATTTTTGGGAATCCTGGTAACTTTAGGTTATATTGCAAATCCTCAAAGAAAGCTTTAATGGGATCAAGGTGACGATGTCCGTAACTATTTTGCAACGTTTGACCTCATACATCAACAGTTCCTTGGGTGCAAATTGGAATTGGAAAAAATTTAATTTAGGAATTAATGGGTTAAGGATAATGGTATCAACCAAGCTTTAATGTTATTGGTTATAGCAGCGGTTTTCTGATTTTAAGATTTTACCTCACTTCTATAAAATAAAAATATATCCATTTCTTCTCCCAAGATAATTTTCAAGTGCTATTAGTAGTATACCAAATATTGAATTGCTTTTTACTTTGAAGTATTGCATTGATCGTTTCGTCTTAATTTAGAAAGGTTTTTACATAATCCAATTTTTTATAGTGTAAAACGTTTTTCTGGGTTATGCTAATCCACTGTATCTTAAAAGTTTCTTATTTCCATGTCAAAATTTACCGAGTGTTACTGAATCTTACCACTGTCATTCTGCCAGAAAAAAATATCCGTTTTTACTTCCCGACTAATTCAAGATAAAAATTAAGCCACAACAAACAGAAGAAAAGAGCTCCCTCGTTTGCGCGCATCTAACCTATTACAGAGGCTTTGCGAAAGTAGTTTTTTAAACATTGCTAGAAAAAATTGCTAACGTATTGCAAAGTTTTATAATAAGACCGCCATAAACTGCTCATTAGATCAACCATATAAACTCGTATGGTTTTTTATTATCACACGAGTTTGTAGTTATTCTGATGAGCAGTTCATGGCGGTCCCACCATGATATTTTGCAATACTTTGGCCGTTTTTCACTTTCGGTGTTCCAAAATCTACTTCCAAATTCTACTATTTTGCAAAGCTTCAACAATACATTTAATGCGTTCAAACAAGCGAGCTCTTTTCTTCCGTAAGTTGTCGCTCAATTTTTATCGCGAAATTGCCTTAGAGCAAAAGCGGATCTTTTGTCTGGCAGAATGACAGTGGTCTAAATCCTGAATTAAAATAGCTAGTTGTATCCGCTTTTAATTCTTTGCCTCGGTTTTGGGTATAAATTAGATACCGTACAGAGAGAGGATTTGAGTTGGTCTTGTTGGTGATTAATGGAAGGTTAAATTTTTTACTCTACAGTAGATTTATATTACTTGGTTATCTATGATTAATGATGGATTTACGCTATACGTCCACGCTAGGTAATTTACCGTAACTCTGTAGACTTCAGTTTCAGTTTTATTTGGTTTATGTCAACAATACCATAACATAAAGGCAGTGGCTATTTCGCCGTCGACGGCAATTTGCCCTTCGAATCTATTTTGCCGTAGTCATTTACTTGTGTTTATATAGCCGTATTTGCTATCATTACGCCAGTGACACTGTGGTGTAGTGGATAGTGCACTGGTCTTGAGATACCATGGTTGCGGGTTCAAATCTCAACTGGCATGGCATTAAAAGAAAGGTAGTGTACACTAAAGAAGCAGGCCTGGTATGTAAACGTACGGGGCAGTGTACACTGGAAGGGAGTGTACAGGGTGGGGGATAGAGACCTGGGGGTGCAAAATTTTTTTAATTGGTTTTTAAAATGGACCAATCAGAAACGACCAAAAGTCACATGTTTAGAACGTCATTTAGATTGACCAATCACAAATATCTCACGGCAAAATAGTCTCTGAGGGTAAATTGCCATCGACGGCAAAATAGCCACTGCCAAACAAAAAGCAAGCGAAACAAACAATATATAAATTCAGTATTAACTATCTGTTGTAAAAATTGACAGATAGTTTATTTCACCTTTACCTTATTGGTGCTACATAAAAAGCAAAACTGCAGACCTAAAATGAAATGTAAAGGTAAGGAAGCATCAAAGAAGATGTTAAATGATTTAGTCAAGATTTAGGATGCTTCCTGTATCAGTTGAGCAGCTATATTTCAGACTTAGTTGCTTAAGGTAAGTCCTGTAGGCTAATAGCATGTCTTGTATGTAGGTCATTGCAAAAAATTGCCCTTGTATGATGATTTAATGTCTAATAAGTGTGTAGTACTGTAGGTAAAGCAAAGAAAACTAATAAAAGAAGCCACAGCTGCAAATACCTTTGATGAAAAACAATACAAGAAGCAGTTGTTCTAGTTACCATGCATGTCTACAATATAAAAGGTTAGGGTCAGGGTTATGGTTAGGTTTTGGGTTAATTGACATTGCAAGACTTTGTAATAAGCCTAGTCATCGTGAGCATTGTTGAAACGTGCTATTTAGTTGAACCCTTGCAACAAAGTTATTCTTTTGACTTTATAAATTGCAATGTACAAGCTAGAACTTGCATAGGCTTTACAAATTTGTACTTACATTTTTTCTGCGTTTAAAAGTTTGACTGCTTCCTCTGTTCAATGAAAACTTGAGTTTTGTTTTGGGTTTTTTATGCTATTGATTACTTTTTGTTATTACATATATTTTTTGCTCTAATTTTATTTTGGATTTTTTTGTTCATTTGTATTTGAGCTTAGTGTATTCATTTTTTGAGTTGCTGGTGCCAACTGATTTTTTAGAAACTATCTTGATTTAGAGCAAAAAGATTGGTCAATGCTTTCTAATCTTTATCCTTGCAGTTTATTCATTGTTTCCTTCTGAGATATTTTTTTCATAATTGCATAAGCCTGAAGGTGAAAAAAATTGAATTTGTCATATACCAAGAAGCATGGAGCATTAAGCAGTATGTGGTTGTAGTTTAGTAAGTTTTTTCACTTCACTTTAATACTTTCAGATGAGCTTGGTGCTTGGTACATTTGGTATGTTCAGTACACTTGTACCAGTGAGCTATAGTTACAGTAGCAGAACAATCTCTGCATTTTTAGAGATAAGCCAGTATGTGCTCTAAGCAGAACCAGAAAAGTCCCCAGTGTATAACAAAAAAAATTGAGGTGTTCAAGATTGGATTTATTCCTGGTCAGTTATAGTGATTTCACACAAAATAGTATGACAGTATTACTATTTCTAAAAATTTGGGAAGCCATGTGCTTCTAGACCATCAGGTCATGCCAACAAAATTGCTGCTAAATGTACATTTTTTACTGGAGAAATGTAGCTGAAATTGCAATTTGTTTTTTAAAAAGCAATAGCTTTTCTTCCTTTATGAATATGTGTTATTAACTCACTCATGTATTTATGATGTAGATTTTATGTTTATCACTGCTTAACATTTGAGCTTGACTTGTTTAACTGGTGTTATCTTTTATCATGCTTCTTAAATTTCCTATAATTAGGGTTTACCGTTTTGTACTTATTTCCAAGATTTGTGCGTATTTTCAAGAATATCATCTTAAAAGATAAAAATATGCTTATTTCAAAGAAAAGTGCTTGTCGTTGGGTTGTGTGCTTTGTTTGTCATGGAAGTTGGTTTTGTCATAGAATTTTATTGCTCAAAATGTGGATCTTCAAAATCAAAAGGGTCTTCACCTAAGATTTGGGATATAAATTTTCTAAAAAAGATCTTCATCTTTAGTTTAAGATAAAAATCTTAAATATTTGGCAAAAGAATTATTCTGCACATTGCGCTTATTTTTTGGTCTAAGCTGTTGGTAGCACTGGTTATAATATAATCAGATAGTTACTATTAGCCCATCACTTTGAATTGCTTTTGAATGCTTTGTAATTGCGCTGTAAAAAAATATCAAGCAATGGTTGTTGCTGTTGAAACATTTTCTTGTTTGCTCTTGCTCTTAGGCTATGGAACAACCCAATAATTTTTGTAAAATTGTATGGTGGAAGGCAATTGAATAAAGTGAACAGACTAACAAAATTTTTTGTTGTAAAATAACCTACCGTGTAGTTTTTGGAAGTTATGAATGTAAGATTTCTTTAAAAATGCTTGATTGCTTGTGTGTTTTTAATTTCAAGGTGATTTTGCTTATAATTTCAATATTTTACAGTGGTAAGTTGATTGTGCAAGTTAAAAATGTATATATTAACTTTTTTGACAACAATAAGGTATTTGTCATGTTTTAAGTGATTGCAAGTGTATTGTCATTACTAATTTTGCTGAGAACATCATTTTCTAGCAATTTCTCAAGCTTGGTTGTGGTATTTGCAATACCAATACTCTGGCCTGTGTTCCTTCAAGCCTTTCACACCTTGGCATATGCCTAAAAACATTGGTCATTGGCTGAGAAAAGTGTTGCCAACTTTAAAATGCAGTGCATTTGGTTGCATTAAAACTAAAGCTTGCTTGCAATCGTTTAAGCACATGTCGTTTTACGTTTAGTAGCAATTGTCATGTTTTGATATTAAGTGGCAGTTTGGTGACAAAATTGGCATAGAAAAGCAGTTGTTGGCTGTGATGGCAAACTTATTGCTGATACCAAAGTTTCAAAAGATAACCTTCTTGCCAAGGTTTATATTTGAGTGTAATTGAGATCACTTATCATGGAGCAGTGTGACAAGCTAATAATGATTCTGGTGAGAATCCCACTAAAATCACTTTTAGCCCTATTTTGTCATTAGTGGTAAGTGATACTTATTTATCTTCATCAATGGTAAATTTCCTGATTATTGATAGTAAGTGACCCCAATTATTAATCATAGTTAATAGTTAGACTAGTGCCTTAGCATCTTGAACTTGTCTGCTACTAATCACATTGCTTATTTTTAGTGGAATGCAATCGTATGACTGTTGGAATTATCAATGCAACTTCAAAAAATCCTATTGGACTGAATTGTGCAACAGCCAGTGATAAAACATATGCATGGACTAGGTTGGCCCCAGGTTCTTCTAAAGTGGAAAAGTTATTTGTGACTAACAGCACTTACAATATCACTGATTCCAGTTTTACAGGCTTGTACAATTGCTCACTCGGAGCTAATGTAGTAAAGCAATTTCAAGCAGTCAGTAAGTTGGTAGCTGCTTTTAGTGTTCAATTTATTGAACAATTTCTACCTCTGTGAGTTGTGAGCAAGGTGTATAGTTTTTGGTCACGTGGCTAATTTTGTCAGGTATATTTAAACAACATTGAGTTATTGAGTTTAGATATTCTTCGAAGTTGCCCGTACTACTGGCATAATTCATTTTTTCCATAATGTGGAGAAATTGCCATAGAAGTGCGTTTGTCAACAAAACACTCGATTTTTTCCACCATAAATAGTGTTCTAATCATTTGACTGTGTTTCTGGTTTGGTTGTTTATCTCGGCCTTAATAACGCCAGTGACCAAAAAGTAGTTGTTTGTCCTCTTTTTTTATTCTTCTTCGAATGGAGGGGCATCCAAAAAAACCGATGGGATTAGATGCTGGCTGTGGTGGTATTAAGCCAGCATCGAGTATCATCATCCAAAACTGTCAGATCATCCACCCCTCGAGGTTTATTCAACTGCGCATTTTTGCCAGTCTTAAGTGTATGTCACGTCTAGCAACTAAAGTATTTAATTTATTGTGATTTTTTTGGTTGATCTCAGTTTGATTTTTTGGCCTTATACAATAAACTATTCAATCTTGGCTTAAGCTGCTGGGAAGGCATTACTTTTAGTTGTGGAAACAGCATTTTTAACCAGGGTGTTGAGCACGCTGTTGGTGTTTTGCGTGGTCTCGTACATAAATCTGCATGCGATATTGGGTACTTGGAAATCCCATGTTTTGGAATTAAAGTTTCCTTTATAAGTGTAAATTGCTGTCGAGTTTTTGCTGTTATATTGGCATGTAAATGCATGCTGCTCGATTTTACAGCAATAGAAGTCTATTTACAAGTTTAATAGGTCTAAAGGTTTTCTTTCATTTTTATCCAGAACTCAGTCGACGGCAGCAGTGGCGCTGGACATTGAATAATTTGTCCGTCCCTGCTTTAGAGTTTGTATAGATCAATGTTGTTTGCTTTGTACTTCTTTTGTTGAATTTACTGTTAATCCTGCACTCGTTGAAGCATAAAAAAATATTGTCAAGTGATCTCAAGAATCATGCAAATAAGAACAATTGTCTCGTTTATGGTGTGGATTTTAAAATCAATGTAATACACGTTTGCAAAATATATTGGCACGGTGAGCGTTAGCGCGAACTTCTTAAAAAGTTAACGCAGCCATCAATGGCGATAACAAGAAAAATGATGTCGTTAGCGTTTAACGTTAAGTAGCGTGAATATACTCCAAGTCAAAAAAAGTCTGAATGTATATTTTGATTGAACCGTAACGTTTTATTCGGGTGCAAAAACCACAAGCATTTTGAAATGTTTGTCAGTGAGCTTACTCCGTTTTGCTGGAGTGCCGGCAGCAAGCAGTTGGCTAACTAAATGACGAGAATCACAGAACCATAAATATCACAAAAAAATTTAATGAAAGAGAAAGTCAATAGATTATTTTTTGAAAAAATCAACGCTTCGCGCTAATGCTGAAAATTTAGGAAAATAAGTTGCGCCACTACCAATGTCGTTAACTTTGGCTGTTGCGTCGCTAGGGTTAGCGCGAGCAAAAAGTTGATGTCGTAAATATGATGGCGTGAATGTACAACATTGCTCACAACATGGTTTTCACGGCGATTTCAAATTAACTACTTCAATCGTTTGCACTTTCGGTTGATACGCGATTAGGTGATTTTAGGTAATGCATGCTTTGAATAAGAAATAGTTCGAAGATGGTTAAGGCTCATCTGTTCTGGTTATTGATTTTTGTCTTTATTTTACTCTGAAATTGATTGCGGCCACGATTGATCGGTGCTTTGTGCGGCCAACATGTTTTACACGAACTGACTGCTGATGGCTTGATTCTACGTACTAAGGGAATTTAAAGCAAAGTTGTCCAGTTTTGCACTTATTTCTCCTTGTGTCCTTTTGCATATTTATATTTTCGCCCATGCAATTGGCCGCTGTCCACTAGGTTTATGTTTGAAGGCCAGTTTCTCTGTGGTGATGACATTACCGAAAACAGTTTTGCTTTCCCCAAATTTGCAATGTTTGCTAAAGAAATGTCACATCAGCTTATTGATTTTTACTCGCGTACATGTTTCTTTGTGCTCTTTCAGATTTCTCGAAGCCTTACATACCACATTCTGGTCAATCAATTGTCTTTTTTGATGGAGATGTCAACCAAACAATAAAGTGCATTTCATACACTTATCCATCACCAATATTTACCTGGAGTGTTGTTTATCCTGATGAACAGGTAGGTAGATAGAAGGTAAAGTGTGGAATTTTTTTGATAGTTTTTATGTGCTCACTTTGAAAAGTATTCAATTGGAATTGTCTTTGCATATTGCTAAAGAAAAAGCTGTTTTACCAGAAAGTTTTAAGGTACGCTTTGATCACTGGCGGTATGACGTCAGACGGCACTTTCCTATTTGGCGCGATATCGCCTCTGATGAGAGAGCGTCTCTAAAAGGGTTTCGCAAAGCTACTTTTTCCAAAATTATTTTAAATCTTTATTCCCCAACTAATTATTTTTAAATTTTTATTTGGGATAGCAATTATATAAACCCTTTTTTGCATGCATTGTAAAGATCTTTTCAATTTAATCGCAACTTGATTTTTGACTCGACTTGCTACCCATATGTAGGATGCTGCTGAAGTGTGGTGTCGGAAGCGGAGCGTGTTAAACCGAGCGACCGACTTGTAGTCTGGAGTCTATGGGTTGAGCGTTTCGTTACGTGCGACGCTGTCATACTGGACGATCGCTTGCTTTAAAGCTCACGCATTGAAAGCGAGCGTAAACTGTGGCGTGTGCCCAGTGCGTTGATACGTATTGGTGACTGCTGACTACAAAACCCGTAAGGTTTCATCGAGGTCTTCCGACTTTCTCATTCCTTTTGTGTTTGATCATTTAAAGAAGTTTTGTTGTAGTGGGCTTCAAAGTATTTCTTTACAGGTAGTCGTTCTCAGTGACACTATTAGTAAGACTTATCTGATTACTACTGGAGCGAACCAGTCAATCCTCACTATTTCATCTGTGTCGGAGCACGCTAGAGGAACTTATTATTGCAATGCAACAAATGCTGTGGCTTCGGATTCTGTAAGAGGCTTGTGATAATATCAGTTGTTTCTGCGTTGTAAAACCCAAACTAAACCACTAATTCATATTTAAAACTGCCTTTCTTGACGCTCGAACTTTTTTGTGAAGCCACGTTGAATTTGAAATAGTAAGCAAGCAATATGTGGTTAATTTTACATTTCTAAAAGCAGAACTTAATTGTTGCTAACCTACGTAAAATCATTCCTAAAATTGCAATTTTATAATTGCCCACCTACGACAGCATATTGGCCTACAATTTCATTATGATAATGGCTGATTTTGTTGTACCGATTCTGATTATATCTATGGTTTTGTTCACTACAAGGCCACCATTAACTTTTATGTGAATTTTTGAGCATATGCCATCACTAGTGGCTTGAAATTGAGTTATTGGTCTTATCACCAACACAATAATATGAATTCCCTGGTGTTTTGCTTCTTTTGAAGAATATTGACGTTTGGGCGCGTCGGAAATTCTACTTTATGTCTTTTATGATAACAATTGATTATTTTACCTCGTGCCTGAAACCATAGCTAGTCAAGTCAGGGGTGTGCAACCTGCTGTCTGAGACGAGAAATTTCGTGGCCTTAGATGGCATACCTATCACCAAATCTCGGAAAAACCGATCTCCATAAAAAAATTGGTGTACGTAAAATTAGAAAAATTTGATATAAATGTTGCTCTGTGAGTATTGGTCCCCGAAAAAATTTGGATGAATACTGCGACTAGCTACTGCGATGAAGCTTAATTGCGCGTACAAACAACATGGCTTACAAATTTTGACAGGCCCGTTAACTATTCAAGAAGTGTGCAATTGGCCCGCCTGCAAAAGAAGGTTGCTTGCCCCTTAGTTAAACGATGTGATGGAAGTGCGGGTTCACGGTTGTTGGGGCGTAATTTCTTTGTCGTTGTAGTCTTGGAAAAGGCACCTTACGTCATTACGACGGATTTTTTCCTTGCAGGCTAAACGTCGTAAACGACTGAATTAATATTAGTCTTGCATGACACAGCAGTGGGTGAGTGGGTTTTAGTGCTTTTCATGCCTGCAATGGTCGTGTACTTGCTACTTTTGATAGTAATACACCTTTACAAAAAGCTTTTTTAGTAGTAACAGACTGTTTATTTTATTTGACTGTATGCATGCCACAACGCAATTAGTGATGGCTTAGCTTTTCGACCTTAGTAGCTACTGCTATGTATAAGGTACTGTTAAAGAAATCTGTTTTTCCTGCTAGGATTCTGTGCTGATAGTTGAAATGCAATCCGCTATTGACAACTTAAAAACGAGTATGCACTCACGTTGCTCTTAAAGGAAAAATTTTCCCATTACCGTAAGACGAAACGCATTATCTCTTTTTTTCAGCAATTTTATTCATGAACGTTTCGCATTTTATAAATGATTTTAGGACTAATCTTTTGTGCACTGAGTTCGGTTTTAACTGTATGTGTAAACTGACTAGAATTATAACGGCATCAATGTGACAACATAAAAAATTTTCTGTGGGTGGATTTATAAACTTTCTTTTAGAGTGGTTGACTTCGGCTGTGAAAGTGTTTCAGAAGATATCTTTTTATATTTAAAAGCGTTTAAGCAAGCACGAGTTTCTTTTCATTATGATCAGTTTTGTTTGTTGTACCAAAGCAAGAAGGCCGTGTAGGCTAGAAAGGCTTTACACCAGACCAATAGTAATTAAACTGTATCTCATTGTAGACTTCTGTTTTTATTCGTGTACATCAGAGAATTGCGGTGCTATGGCCATTTTTGGGAATCGTTTGCGAGGTATTGATTATTGCCAGCATTATGTTGGTGGTGCGCAGAAAACCAGTAGAAGACTCGAAAGGTAAGTTTACTGTTTGAACAAAAGCTTTTGACCACCAAAAATTGCGAAGGAAAATACTTTAATATTTGATTGAATGAAAAAACGCCCCTAGAGCTTTGTATTGTAGACGAAACAGTTCGAGCTATTAAGGTTATTTCCATTTCCAGGTTTAAGGGCAAAGGAACCAAAGATTTAGATCACTAAAGTTGATGGGAGACTTGAAATATCAGCTTAAACTGCAGCTTTGGCACATTAAGACTATAGGAACAACTGTCCAATCATGAAAAATACCACCAAGTCCTGGTGTTCTTTTTGAGGTTACTTGTCTAATCGGGTCCTTAAGAAGTTCGTCTTGACCAATAGTAATGTGTATTTTTCGTTTCCAGGCTCTGGTTACAATGACTCAAGCTCAACCGACAGTTCTCAAAATGATGTTGCTGTGAGGTTTCGAAAGAGTGCTAAACATTGAAAAGTTTTTGTCGCGAAGTTTAGCTATTTAATCAACCTTGTAGTCACTGTTTGTTTTTAATTATACTGATCTCATCATGTTTTGTTGAACTCAAACGATGCCAAGCTTTCACTAATTGTTGATTAGACCGATAAACTCTGCTATTTGCCGTCACTGAACTCAAAAGTGTATTGAAAGCGGTAATGAATTGCTATACCGCTAATGCAATTTTCACTCAGCCAGGTAGGATAACACAGATCAAATTACTTGAAAGCTTTCCCAAAATTGAATGAAATCTAACGTACATAATTGCTTATACGAGTCCTTGCAGTAGACCACGCTTATAACAGCACGTCCAACCAGCGACATTCATCCGATATACTTTGAAAACGTTATGAACGAATGCATTGAAAAATATAGCAAACCTTTGCGGACAGGAGTGTTTATCTGGTGTGTGCAAGGTTTTCTGTGCTTTTAAAATTTCCGAATGTTTTTATATATAGTAAACCGTAAGGTACAGTAGTATTAATATCAAATGAACTATTCTGTAAATTAGCATTTATGTATATAATATTTTTACACCTTTTTTATATTGAACTCTTTTGTATTCAAAATTTGCTGCCTCATAGAAAATTAAATAAATTTTAGGGTTATTATAATTTAATTATTGTTTTTTTTTGGGGGCTGCGAAAGCCAAAAGATTACGAGCGTTAACGTTGGGTTAATCAAGCCGCGTGCATGTTTAATGTAAAAAAGTATATTTGTTCGTGAAACTTTTGCTACTGAATCAGTCATTAATAGTGTAATTTTTAACAATGGTCTGTATATTGGTTTCAAAATGCCACGATTGAGTTATTTTATGATCTGTACGGCGAATGCTTTGGTGATGAAGCTAGGGTCAATTAATAGAGCATGAGCCGTTTTGATTTTATACTGAAACCATTTCCAGTTTTCTCACAACTTATATCCTACGTTTTGTGGGTCCTAGCTTCCTCAGGTCAATATATGCGGTAGCAATGACATTTAAGCTGGTAAAGCTTATATCTACGTTGCTAAATATAGAGAGGTACAGTGTGCTGTAAAATTGTTTTATCTTTTTGCGTGGCGTTGTTCAAAGGTGCAAATCGTTGGTATGTGGTACTCAAAACGAAAGGGTAATTATCGCGGTGTTTCAACGCAGCCGTTGCATTGGTGGTGCTGGTAGTGTCTTTTTGCGAATGGGCGGACTGTTCTGTATAGCGTAATCACATTATTACCAACACATGGTACCGGTATTATATAATTTTTTTATGGAAGGTACAAATCGGTGGTATATGGTACTCTAAGCAAAAGGCTTATGCATTTGCTTATTGATTACGTGTTTAACACACTACCGTTGTATTTGCGGTACTAACAATACTTCTTACGCAACTTTTGACTGTTTGATATAGCATAATCTCCAACCAATCAATACATGGTTCTGTATATTACATATGGTTTTTGAGTCGCATCTGAAGCTTAGTTTAGTGTGTTGCATGTAATATATCTTCAAATACACTGGAGAGTTAATAGCACTTTCTTTGCTCGCACTCGCGCAAACCAGATTGTTAGAAACTAGATTGGATCCCTTAAGTTAAAAATAGATTTGCTTCATTAACAACTGTAAAGCAAGTTCGTTAGCCAGCAAACTTTTTAATACACGACAAAAACATAAAAATTAGGTATACACGATTTAAAATGCATTGCATGGAAGCGAGGCATGGTGTTTGAAAGAAAACGCAAAAGCAATTTTAAGAACGAAGAGCTATGGTGAGAGCCATGTATGATAGGAAAGTTGTAGACAGGAAGAAGACTGAAGAACAGATGAACATGCTGGGGTTGAAGGAAACCGTAGATGAGTTAGCAACAGCGAATGGGGTTTATGGGCATGGGCGGAGGAGGGATAACGATAATTAATGTTTTGAAAATAGCTCCAGATTAAAGGTCGGCAACCTGCGGTTCTTTCGCCTTTTTTGTTCAGAGTACCTACACTTCTGTCAAGAAAGTTTGAACCAGGTGAGCGTGTCTTAAATTTCAGTTCTTTGCCGCTAATAAAAGTGACGACCTTTTTTCTATAGAACACTCTTTGATTTGATGGGCTATGTTGAAACAACATATTCGCCCGAATAAAATCTTTTGCGGCTCTCATTCTTCACATTTTGTGGATATTGGACTCAAATGGCTCTTCACTAGTACAAGGTCGCCGACAACTGCTCAAAATCTTGAAGAGAAAGCATGAGCGACCAAAGAGGAAACAAAGAAGATAGGAAGTTGTTTTTAATCGAGCAAAGTGGAGAGATGGAGTGCGAACAATTGCAGAAGGAATGGGGTGAATATGGCCAACTTAGCTAAGGAGACAATACCGGATAAAAACTGAATTACTGCAACAGTCAAAAAGTGAAATCAACAGCGTATTGCACATTGTCATAATCTTCCATTCCTTTCAAAGTCTTGATCTTTCAACGTATAAGCTGGCGCGTAACGTACAATTCCGTTGCTTTCTGTAATGACTAGTTTGTCATTTCTACAAGTGCTCTCTCTACTTCCCAAACTAGTGTACCTAAAAACAAACAATTCAAAATCTTGCAAATTTAACTTTAAACACAACTCTGCCGTGATATGGCATAACCAAACAACTACATTTTGAATATCAAAATCAAACTAGATTTCTTTTCGTTTATGTGAAGCTAATGATCAACAAATGCGAAGAAATAATTAATGTAGGCAAAGTTAACAGCTCAAGGCAAAACTGAAAAAAGTTTGGTTTAGTTATTTTCAGAATCCTATTTTTTGCAGTCATTAGGTTTTGCCACATCCCTGGCAGTACTTACCCTCTGTCGTACAAAACACAATAAGGAAGATGCAAAGAGCGCAGGAATACCCAGATATCGTGGTATGTCCAATTCTAAAAATAAACTTATTTTGGAAACCCGTAGTCCCTTCAGTCTTCTACACAGCATCAATTACCACAGGCTCCTCCAAGGCGGAAGTCTCCCTATTGAGCTTATCTCCAAAAAGATATACCACATGAAAGTAGTGGTCCTAAATGCACCATTCAGCCTTTCTTTGTTCAACGGCGGTGTGATATCCATCAAGGCTGCCATTAATCGGCGCTTTGATGATGTTGACCAGGTTGCCGACAAATTTACAACTGCAGCAATCAACAACCGCCTGAACGTGGTGGTGCGGTCCCCGATTCCGTTTTGGGTTGGGTCGAAATAGCTGTTGGACTTCCCAAGGGTACCAGTTACCCTAGGCACTCCCCTTTATTTTTTCGCCATGCTGCCCCCTAAACGACCGCAGAAGGGTAGCACACAGCTTCCTTAAAATCGGTCGCCTCTTTTCTCTTTCTCTTTTCTCCTGCCCTTCTCTTTAACTGTCTTCGTCTCCTTATTCTTCTTCTCTTGATGAGCGGTAACGTTCATCCAAACCCTGGCCCTATCTTTCCTTGCTCTGTGTGCGCTGGATAGGTGACCTGGCGGGGCAGGTTAGTGCGATGCTGCACATGCTCCAAATGGGTCCATCTAAGGTGCTCACAACTTTCTCTCTCCAAACTCAGAACTCTTGGAGCTGCCCCCCTGCTGTGTCCCCACTCGTAAGACTGTGACTCCCTCCTCGGACTCCTCCGACATGTATACCTCAACTGTACCACAATGTAGCCCTTCGTCTGCTAATGATGCTCTCCCTCCCCACCCTCATCTTCAAACTTTTTATCCCCCGTCGGCCCATTCTGTATCTTCTCCCTCTGCCCCCTCACCACCGTCCCTTGCTCCTGGCTTATACGCCTACTGCCTCCTCTCCCCCTGACTCTCTAAGGGTTCTTCAACGGAATGCTGAAGGTCTTCCAGCCAGAAGCACTGAACTACTTCACTTTCTTTCGTCCCATCCTGTTGACCTTATCTGTACCCAGGAATCCAATCTCAACTCATCTTCGTCTTTCCAGATTAATGGATTCTCTGCTCTGCGCTCTGATCGCACCCACTCCCGGTCTGGCATTCTCTCTCCTGATGTCACGCACGCTAGCGGCGGTTATTTTTTCTAAACTTTCTACCTCCTCTCTTTCTCCGCTGGATCCCTACTCTGATTATGTAGGGGTCAACATCTCTCTAAACAACTCCTCCTCGCTCTCATTTCCTAACGTGTACGCCCACCCCTATTCGCTCCTCTCTGACGTATGGCAGAACTGACTCCTTTTCTCCCTCCATTCTTCCTCCTCCACAGATCTCTTTATTCTGGGGGACTTCGATTGTCATCACCTCCTCTGGGACTCTAGAGGTACTTCCGACCCCCGCGGAAAGGAAGTATTCGACTGGGTCATCTCTTCTGACCTCCCCCTCAATGACCCTGACACGCCCACCCTTCTCCATCGCTCCTCTGTCAGTCGCTCCTACCTGACATCTCCTTTGCTCCCTCCTCTCTTGCCCTTTCTTGCTCCTGGGGAGGTGCTTCAGGATCTGGGTTCTGACCACCTACCAATTCTTCTATCTATCCCTCTCTCTCCGGCCTTTCGCTCCAACGAGCGTCCCCTTCCTTCAATTTTCAGAAAGCTCGCTGGGATGACTTTGTGTCCCACTGTCTTTCTGCAGAGGAATACTCGTCCCTTTCTCTTTCCTCTGCTGCTGCTCTTTTTATCTCCCTGGCACTGAATGTGGCCAAATCTTCCATTCCTTTCGGCCGCATCAAACGCCATCCTAAAGCCTGGTGGTCTGCTAAGGTAAAAGATGCGGTTAGTGAACGACGTAAGGCTTTCACCTCCTGCGTCTCAAAAGCGTTTTGAACGCATCATTCTATCCCGTCTACTTTTCTTTCTGGAATCTAATTCCATTCTCTCTCCCCGCCAGGCCGGTTTCCGCCCTGGACGGTCGACTCTAGATCAAATTCTGTTCCTTTCTCAGTCCATTTCGGATGGGTTTAACAAACCCAGGCCGGGCTCTCGGACGATTCTCTCTACTATTGATTTCTCAAAAGCTTTCGACTCTGTCTGGCATCCCGCCCTTTTCCATAAACTGATTTCGGCTGGCCTCCGTCCTTGCTTTGGTGGTTGGACTCAATCTTTCCTTTCTGATAGGCGCGCTCGCGTGGTTTATCAAAATCACAAGTCGTTCCTTTCGAGTCCGTCGAGGAGTTCCGCAAGGATCCGTTCTTGGCTCTGTGCTTTTCTCTCTCTTCGTCAATAACCTTCCTGCTTCTCTGCCTTCTTCCGTCAGCTGTTCTCTATACGCCGACCATCTAGCCATTTGGTCCTCCTCCCCCTCGGTCCCCACTGCTGTGGAAGCCACACAAGGACCTCTGTTTCGATTGGAGCGCTGGTCTGAGTACTAGTGTCTTCCTCTCAATCCGAGCAAATATGAGGCCTTCTTCTCAGTGGATCCCCACCAAGCTAACCTCCAGCCCAACCTCTTCTTACTCTCCGTTTCAACCCAACTCCAACTTTTCTTAGGGCCACCTTCGACCGCACTTTTTCCTTTTCTAAACATGTATCTTCGCTGAAGGCCAAATTCTTTCCACGTCTCAAGGCCTTAACGCTGTATCTCTACGTCCTCATGGGGCCCCTCTATCTTCTGTATAAAGCTTTTCTTCGGCCCCTTCTCACTTATGCTTCACCCGGGTGGTTTTCTTTCTTAAGCGTTACCAACATCACCAAATTGGAACGCCTCCACCAAGCGGCTAGTCGCGCCATCACCGGCTGCCTCTTGTCCTCCCCTATCCCTCTGCTTCTCTCTGAGGCTTCTTTACCTCCCCTACGAGTCACCCTGACTCATCTTATGAGTAGGCTCTTCGTCTCCCAACCTCCTTTCCTATTTCTGATTTGGCCAGACTTGGAGTGAAACCAACACTCTCCAGATCGTCCTGGAAAACTTTTGCGTCCACTCACCCGCTCACGCTTCCTTCTACTTCTCGTAGGGAGGCTCTTCTTGCTTGCTCCCCCTTCCCTCCTTGGAATCTGCCTTCGTTCACTGTGAAGTCCACCCATTCCTCTTCATACTCCCGCTCTGATCCGCTTTCTCTTGCCAAGGTGCGGCTCTCGCCCACCTTGACCCTCCCCCCTCATGATCTGGTACTCTGGATAGACGGCTCTGTTCCTTTTCCTTTTGGCAAGGGCGGCTCTGGCGTACTTGCCAACTGCTTTCTCTGTGGCACTGAGGCCACTCTTTCCTTTTCAGCAGGCACAGTATGTTCAAGCTTTTCCGCTGAAGCCTGCGCCATTCTGCATGCTCTTTGCTGGTCTCGGCAGCACCAACAAGCCTGCCACTTCTCTTCTCTCCTCCTCCTATCTGACCTTGTTCTGTCCTCTCCTCCGTGTTTCCTTTTACCTCAATCTCTCTGGCAAATCGGTCTTCTCTCTTCTGTTCTATCAGGCTATAATGGGTCCCCGGACACTCGTTTCTCCCGGGGAACGACGCGGGTGATGAGCTAGCCAGACGGGGAGCGCTACTCACGCCCTCTGCAATCCCTTGTAGTCTCTCTCCTCTTTTCTCGGACTGGAGACGTACTGTCTCATCTAAATTCTTCGACACGCAGGTTCCCTCGATTTCCACCGGGTAACTCGTGCTCCCTCGTCATGCTCGCTGTGTTCTCTCTCGTCTACGCTGCAACGGACACAGCCTACTGCTAAGCTCTTATCTCTCTGGGATTGGCAGAATCGAGAATCCTTCGTGCAGCGCCTGTGGACACTCGTCCCAGGACCCTTCTCATCTCACTCTGCACTGTCCAGCTACGGACTCTTTGCGCCGCTAATTCTTTGGCGACTGTCTGGTCCAGACCCTGAGGAGTTGCCCGGCTTCTGGGGCTCCGTGGTCTTCCGCCATGCCCCCATCCCTCGGAAGGGGTCGGGTAAGCAACAACAACAAATTTATAAAGTTACTCTTACCAGGATTGGATTCACTCGCATAAATGTCGGCCAGTCCTCGTCAGTAGGTGTAAACGACGTTAGGTTCCTCGAATAAGGATCAGTGCATCGAGTACCCATAACAACTGCTTTAATATCGGGTCTTTCTCTATGCAGCTGCGACAAAGCCTCTTTCATTCCACCTTTTAAAGTGACAAGCTGCAAATCGTATCTAAAAATATCATTTCAAGCTGTTTCTGATTTCATGGTTCCAACAGTATTTTGGCCAAGCAATGGTCTGCGCATGATCTTATATAGTACAATGCACTGTCCGTCATTTTTCTGCTTTAGCTGCAGCAAAAGCGTTTTGATTGAAAAATTTTGATTGAGAGATTGATGTTTACTAAAAGCTGGAAATAGATGCAAGTTTTTTCAAATTTCGAGGTAGCCTCTTAAAGGAGCATGCACGAAAATTTCGGGGGGAAACGTGTTCCTCTTATCCACCCAATTTCTAGCTGTCCCGAGATGCTTGTATGACAGAAAAGCATTCAGGGGTGGTACTGGCAACTTTTCAAGCAAGTCTGAAGACGAGAGTTATTTCATTCAGCAACGTGACTGGAGTGCTTACGCCTTCCTTCCACAAATATACAAAGGACCCCTTACTGCTGAAACATAATTTGGTGGAACTCCGGGAAAAATAATAGGTGGCGTTTGCCGACCAGAACAGATGGTTGGAACAGCAGGGGCCCGTTGTGTACGTACTGTGGAGTGGGCTCTTAAGCCAGCTACCTCAAATTTTTTCTGAGTAACTTTCAGAATATTGTGTCACAGCGCAAGATATTATGTACAGTACCTTCGTACTGACTCGTCCATAAAATTTTCCACTTCCTCAAATGGATACTTGTCTTGAATATATACGGCTTGTATTTTCTTCTTAGAGTTTGGATACTTTCTAAAAAAAATCGAAGTTAAACTACGCGTATGCCACGACGTTCTAAATAAAAAGAACTGACTTGCACATAGCCGCGTAATATAGATGAAGCAAAGCAGTGCAATCTTTTCCTCCATTGAACCCAATACAAATTGCTTGTTCGGGATATCGTTGAAATGCATCTTCCAATATATCTGTCTGAAGAAATTCATCGTTGATAATTGCATTAATCGCATTTTTACCAAGCTGATGGGTGTGCATAGGGTAATAAATTGTCCAAAACGGTATCGTAGTTTCAACATTGCACTTCAGTTGTATTACTTTCAATAAATTTACAGCCTGTTGAAATCCAATAAGCAAAAGAAATCACTGCAAAGCAGATTTCGGAAGGGCCAATAATACAATCTTTCGGTAGGACTTTTTAGCAGGTGTGGTTAGCAAATAAAATGATTTGGTTCTTTTTAGACGATTTCTTACATCTAAAAAGTCGGTCGAAGTTTTGAAATAATGTGTGTTCTCCAAAGTAATCTTCACACCCACCGGCGTAGTCGGGACGAGGGAGGCGCGAATGCCTCCACAAAATTTTAGAATTGCAACCGTAAAAATATATGACGTCTTCACTATTCATGAACCAAATCTCTCTACTCTACCCCTTACAAAATTTTTTTCTGCAACGCGCCTATTCGAATTTTTTACCAAAATTTATTTTAGAAAATGCAGTGTTTAAAGCGCATTATTGAAGTTCTTTCATAGCAGGCGCCAGTACCGGTACACCATGGGTTCTCAACCTTTTTTTATACGTCGCCCATTTTTGATCCAAAAGATATTTCGTGCCCCACTACTAAAATTCTTCATTCAAATCGAAGAACCTTTTTTTTGGAGATCGATTTTTTCGAAGGCTTAAATTTTGCATTTTTAAATCAGACAAAGAGTGAAGACTTTCTCATTTTGGAGATCAAATTCGAGCATTTTCGATGCAAGGCGTACACGAAACCATTGCCTATTTATTCCCCATAAAGGAAACAACCGTTCTAAACATTGAAATTGAAGCTACGGCCCACCTAAATTTGTGCTATGGACTGGCAACGGTCCACCGGTTGGGAACCACTGCAGTGCACAAAAGCAAAAACATGCGTTTGCTAATTGACCAGCATTTCGGAAATAGTTGCTAACAACTTACAGAAAGGATTATTTTCTGATAAATCATTGGATTTTTTGACTTCAAGTCACAGCCATAAACATCTTGTCCTTTGAGAACGATAGGGTTTTCCACATAATCTGAAAAAAATAATGTTTTAATACAATACATCACACCAAATACGGCAAAGCATGAGATAATTTAACCTGCCTGTAAGCAAGAAATCTGCAGGAATATTTTGCTTCAAAAAATCAGTTGCAGCTTTGGTAACATCTTTATTTGCTGATTCTACAATCACTTTTACTTTGTAGTAGTTGTTAAACCAATCTGGATATGATCCAATACTGATGCCAGCACTTCTAAATCTGAACGTCGATAAAATATACAAGATTGTAAAAATCGCAAATCCGTTAAACGCTGACTTATTATTTGTTTACTTATCCATTCATTAAGATATATAGCAGCCTCCATTTAAACATTTTTATTAAAATTCTAAATGTTTTCGGCCCATCACAAGGCCCTCCTCAGAGAATACAAATACACTATATCAGGTTTGCCCAAAAAGTATCCGACCCTATCTCTTGCCAAAAATAATGCCACGCCATCAAAGTGGTTTTGGCGGATTGTAACGTTACAATTACTGCACACACATAAAAAAATTTCAAACCGGTAGTTGGTGTCGTTCTCTTTTTTTTTGAAGCATTTAGCGTAGTTGTATGGTGCATGATCGTCGATTTTTTGCTCGCAAGCATAATGACAAAGCATTAAACAAATGATAATGTATCTGCCAAAAGCTAGGTAATAATCACACTGAAAGAATTCAAAAGATTCAGCAAGCTTTTGAAGATGAGACCTTAAGTCAAACTCAAATAAAGGAATGGTTTCATCACTTCAAAAACGGTCGAATGTCAGTGGAGATTGAGGCACGTTCTGGCAGACCATCCACAAGCTGAATCGAGGAGGTGATCGAGAAGGTTCGCCAAACTGTGATGGAAGATCGCCCTCTAACACTCAGGGAAATTGCGAATACGCACCAGAAGTCCAAATAATCAATAAAAAGTACTACTTGGAGATATTACTTCGCCTTCGTGATGTTGTGCGAACAAAGCGGCCAGACATGTGGACAAGGAAGAACTGGCAATTTGCTCCCGCTCATTCCAACCATGTAATCAAAGGTTTTTTGGCCAAAAACAACACGGCATTTGCGCGACAGCCACCTTACTTTCCTGATTTGGCACAATGCGACTTCTGGCTATTCCCCAAGTTTAAAACTACGCTAAAAGGGACGCGATTTCAGTCACGTAAGGACATTACGGAAAAAACGTCGGCGGAGCTCAGGAGCATTCCACGGAGAGTATTTTGAAGGAGATTCAATAAAATTTATGATATTCATTGGGTTGTGTGTTTTATGCCCAAAGGTCGAATACTTTTTGGACAAATCTCGTATAATCTTAAAATTAAACTCGCAAATAAATATGTACAAGCAAAATTGTAGTTGTAACCAAAAAGCACATAAACATTCTAATAGAACGATTACTGAGTAACGCCAAGCGTACCTGCCAAATGAGACGTAAAACGCAATAAAACAAATGCACAGATAACAAACCATCCATGCGTTAAAACATATTACGCAAAAAAGAACTATCATCAGCATAAAACCGTGTGTTCAACTTTGGTCTAAGTTTACTTATTGCTTATCAAAAAAGGCTCCCTATTATACCACCGTGACACCGTGTACCAATATTATCCAGCAACTCAAAGTATCGCATGAAAATGAATTATGTATTGGTGAACGGTGGAACAACACTAGGTTACTAGTAGTGCTACTAGCAATAAATTGTCGTACTCGTTCTTCTACGTGTAATGACAAACCCACAATTAAGACAAACATTTTTTAATCAAAATGAAACAAGCTTACTTTTCTGCGCAATTAGTCAACACTTTGGCAATCTCGGTTTCATGTGCGTTAATTAGGATTGAATCGACGTGAAAAGTTTCTGGAAAGTTTAAAACAATCATTTACAAAACACAAATTTTTTATGAAATATTATACATACCAACCTTCTGAACTAAACAAGTGAATCAAATTGTCTACCAAACGTCTAAGAAGAACTGGAATTCCTGAAAGGAAATAATGACATTGTTTAATATGAACTACTGGTAACATCTAAAGTTAGCAATAAGGCGATTGGGGTGCAGCACTGTTTAATCGAAACACGGTTGAAAGGCAATTTGATCAGGTATTCAAGTCTTATAATTACATGTAGTGTTGTTGAGGAAGGCACTACGATAATTTGCTCTGCAATGTTAAGTGAAATACTGAATCTTTGAAGCAGTTATGGACTAATGCCCTATGTGCCATTGTCACTGTCTGGCAAGTACGGAGGGTAAAAATGCAATAAACGAACAAGAATGAGCAAAGAGCTTGAAATTACAAAAATAGCCATGTACATAAATTCTAAAAAATAGTCGGTAACACAATTTGGTCATACTACTTTACTATTGTTATAAACTGTGAAGAACTTCTTTTCGTAATACTCTTGAGAGTGGCTCATTTCAATTAGGGGTATATGTGAATTGGTGATTCTACAGCAAATATTTATAATGACAATAATACAGAAAAACTGCATTTATGGTAAAAGATGTGCAAAAAATGGATATTCTTTTAGTTTTGACCATCATTTTGCAAGAGCAACTTAAGGCCTCACACTTAGAGTTACCTGCATTACATACCTAAACCTAAACCACATTAAGAGAGTATGTGTTTTGGACATGTGACATTTGCATAGCAAGTTAAGTTTTCACAAAAAAAATGCCAATTGAACTACAATGTCACCCCAATACGATTTTCATATGCTGGGAATGTAAAATCAAACAAGTACAACGAAAAACCTAAATGTTACTAACTCATTAGTTTGTGACTGTTCTTTTTCTGTCATGCTTGGCAATTTTTAACACCAATCACATATATCATCAAAATGAAATGATTCCAATGTTTCGTGTTCGGACAGGTTGACCAAGCAAGTTTTTACTTTTGTCAAACAGTCAAGATTACTAATCAAAAAAAGAAAAAAAATTGATAGAGATTAAGTGGTAAAGCCTAGAAAATTTGTTCTCAATTTGCAGGGTGGCAAGCAAGTAATTATGTAAAAAGCAATGGCTATACGGTGCAAAGGCTATGCAAATGCAAATTTTCTTCTGCAGGGAGTAGGGGTTTTTAATGAGTTAAAAATAACTACTCAACGCATTACAGAGCAGTGTACTTTTACAGCAAATAGTTACCTGGAAATATGTACACATTTTTAACAGAAACTAAAGGAAACTTAAACGTTTCGCCTTTAACTTTGTCAACACCAAAATGCAAATTGGAAGATGAAGGTACTTTTGATAACTTCATTTCTGGAGAATTCAAATCTTTTTTTCCAAAATATCTGCAAAAAAATTTGCATGCCCATAATCTAATTGCTCTACCTAATTTGATGGTTTCAAATGTGATACAAATTGCATCACTTAATTTCTTTAAAACAGTGTTTCTCAAACTGTGTGCTGCGGCACACTAGTGTGCTGTAGAAGATTTACAAATGTGCTGCAGGTTTTTCTTAAAATACAGGGTGTCCCAAAAAGATGTATACACTCTTTGAATCGTTATAACTTAATCAAGTTATTGATTTTTGCTTTCAAATAAATTGATGCAAAAGAAAGAATAAACATTTAAAGAATTTGTGAGAAAAAATATACAAAAACATATCAAATTAAATCTTAATAACACAAAAGACACTTGGGGCAATTTCAGAATGTTTACAAATTGACGAGTTCACATATGTACTCAAACTGGTGGCAGTTTTGCTCAATACGCTTTTCATATCTTGAAGAAATGGACTTAGAAAAGTCCAGCAACATTTTCTCTGGTATTTTAGCACATTCTTTTTCAATTGCTACTCTCATTTTAGCAATTGTTTTAGGTTTCCTACTGCAAACTTCGTTTTTTAGAAACCGTTGGAAGAAAAGAAACAGTTAGGATGTTCACCTAGTTTACCAGATTTGACACTGGTAAATTTCTTTGTGTTACTGTTTCTAAAAAACGAAGTTTGCAGTAGGAAACCTAAAACAATTGCTAAAATGAGAGTAGCAATTGAAAAAGAATGTGCTAAAATACCAGAGAAAATGTTGCTGGACTTTTCTAAGTCCATTTCTTCAAGATATGAAAAGCGTATTGAGCAAAACTGCCACCAGTTTGAGTACATATGTGAACTCGTCAATTTGTAAACATTCTGAAATTGCCCCAAGTGTCTTTTGTGTTATTAAGATTTAATTTGATATGTTTTTGTATATTTTTTCTCACAAATTCTTTAAATGTTTATTCTTTCTTTTGCATCAATTTATTTGAAAGCAAAAATCAATAACTTGATTAAGTTATAACGATTCAAAGAGTGTATACATCTTTTTGGGACACCCTGTATTTAAAATTTACACAAGTTTTCAGAATGCTACAGGTTCAGCACGTTCGTAATCACTATATGCCTGCCTACATATTCTATCGTCTGTTAGACGACATCACCGCTAGTAACGACCAGTAATAGTAGTACGCACTCTCCCATACTCTCTGCCCTGGTGGTGCAAAATTACAACGCTATATTTTGACAGCAAGAAGTGTCAGCTATTTAGGTTCTGGAATTTTCCATGATAAATAATGACTGAAATTTAGGCCACCCAGGCAGACGCACAACAGTCCTGATATTGCTAACAATAATTATAATTGGTGTGTCTTATTTATATTTTTATGTTGGATGTAGCACGTTCGACGACTGCCTCCCAAAACTACTTAAACAATATTTATATTACATTGTATGCTTATATTTTATAAACCAAAATCCCCAATAAGCGATATTCATTGTTACTTATGGAAAAATATGTTAGCAAGTATGAAACTGTGAAAGCGTTGAATAAAAAGCAAGGAACCAAACGAAGATATAAAGATTATATTGGGTATGGTTTCATATCTTCAGCATGAAGAGGATCCATTGCCATTCTGTTTGATTAGCAATTCAGCTCTATCAAATGAAGCACTTGTTCCAAGCAAATTGGAGAGACACTTGGAAACGAAACATCCAGCTGTAAAAGAGCAACCAAAGGAATACTTTGAAAACATCAGGGCTCAACAAAATAAACCAGCGAAGAAATTTAAAAACTACCTAAAGCTGCCAGAAAAGGGATTAATAGCAAGTTATAGGGTTGCTGTGTTGCTAGCAAAATCCAAAAAATGCTTACACAGAGGCTGAATCAGTCATGGCACTAGCTTTAGCAATAGTTGTTGAGACTATCCTTAGACCCGATACCACCGAAAAAGTTATGAGAGTTCCTTTGTCAAACCATACTATCTTGCACAGAATAGAAGACTATCGTCAGATTTAACAAGATCAAATCTGTGAAGACTTTGAAGCGCCTGACAATGAAGTGTCTCGGTTGTGGTCTCTTCAAGTTGATAAAAAATGTGTCAATGAGTACTTATTTTGCAAAGACTTACACACTACAACAAAAGATGAAGATATTTTCAATGTGGTGAACGAAAACATTTTGCTCTTCAAACTACAGTGGAAAAACTATGTTAGTGTTTGCACCAATGCCTGCTCTTCCATGCAGGAAAGTAGAAAGAGATTTGTAACTTTTGTGCTTCAAGAAAATTTAAATGTTTAGTTGTTCACTGCATGATCCACAGAGAAGCTCTTGCTTTCAGATCGTTGCCAAAAAATTTGATGTTTGTTCTGGATCAAGAATTACAATTGTAAATTTCATCAAATCTCGACCGTTTGCATCCTGACTTTTCTCTCAGTTCAGTGAAGCAATGGATTCAGACAACAAATACCTCCTGTATTACACCAATATTCGTTGGCTCTTAAGAGAAAAAGTGTTAAAGCATGTCATTCAACTCAATGCTGAACTGATTTCTTTCTTGGAGGCTGAAAAAAAAGACTGAATTTTTTATTCATGACAAGATCTAGTAGATTAAAGTGACATTTTTCTCTGATTTATTTGACAAATTAAATTCACTGAATTTAAGTCTTCAAGGACCATCTGAAAACATCATCGATGCATCCTCAAAACTGAAGTCATTTGGTGAAAAGTTGTTGCAGTGGCAAAGTGAGATATCAAAAGGTGTCTTCAACTGCTTTCCTACTTACAACAAATATGCTTCAAATAAAGAAACCACCTTCGAAATTCTGTATGCATTGACTCACCTGCAACACTACTTCCCAACAGTTGCAAGTAATGAATATGCATGGGCTAGCTATCCAATTGAAAACTACAAAGCCACAAATCTTACAACTGAAGAACAGCTCATTGATTAAAAAACGATACATTTCTTCAGTTAAGATTTGCTGAGAAAAGCCTGGATGAGTTTTGAATTTTAATCAACAAATTATATCATGCAATCAGTTTTAAAGCAATCAAAATAATTCTTCCATTTCCATCTTCTTGGTTTTGAGAGTTTGGATTTTCAGCTCTGACTGAAATCAAGTCAAAGAAGAGAGAAAGACTTCTTACAATTGACGCCAAAATGTGAGCTTGTTTATCGACTTTGAAGCCTTGATTAGATCACATTTGCTCTCAAAAACAGGCACATCCTTAAAAACAAGTCATATACTCTTTCATTTTTACAATAAAACATAACTGATGTTTTTACTGTTGTGCTGCAAAATTGTTTAGTTTATTTTACTGTGCCAATAGACAAAAAGGTTTGAGAAACATTGCCATAAAAGCTGAAAATAAAACAGCCAAGGGTGTATCCATGAATTGATTAAAAAGTTGGTTTCAGTTTGATAAAAGAATTTCTGGAAAGAGGTATTTTTTCCAGCAAATCGTTAAGATGTAAAGCAGCCTCAATATATTAAACATTTTGTCCTTGCATTCATATTGTTACATTGCATTATATATTCATCACATTCAAAAATTAATAGAACTGCTATAACACAACATATTAATTCCTATTCATCTTGTGGTAGCAGTAACCTTTGTGTTGGCTCCTTTAAAATACTTTGGCAATGCAATAATGATTATGAAGTTAAAATTTAAGAAACATTACTAATTAAGAAACTTAGACTAAAGTTGAACACATAATTGTATGCTTACAGTACTTTTTTTTGCTTAATGTACAGGGTGTCCATAAAGTCTCTTTACAATTAAAAAAAAATATTACAAAGTAAATTGATGAGATATCGCAATAAGGGTTGTTTTATGTTAATCAGTATTTCATAAAGTTTTAATGACACATTTAATACACTTCTATATGGGTGTCACTAAAACAAACTCGCTTGAGGAATGCTTCATCCTCAGAAATTTGTTGCAGCATGTTCACTGCAAATTCTTTTTGTCTTGGCATGTTGTTTGGCTGAAGTGCTTGTAACATTTGCACTTTGTAAGCATATAATCTTAAATTCTTGTGTAGAACTTTGTGCATTGTTGAATGTGGAAGTTCCAACTGTCTGGCAGCAGTACGGATGGACTTCATCGGAGAACAACGAAAGGCTTGACTTACATTCTCAATGTTTTCTTCATATGTTCTTGGTCGCTCACTCCTCCCTGCATCGAACACTGTCCCTGTCTCCATAAATTTCTTGTGCCACAAACGAATTGAAGGACGTGATGGTAGGTCTCTTCCACACTTAGTTCCGTAGTTTTGCTGGGTCTGAACATCTGATTTTGTCTCAATAAACCAGGATACACATTTTGCTTTTTCTTGAGGAGTAGTCATTTTATGGGCGTTCATACCACTAAATCATTAAACACGTAGAAATTTTATCTGAAACAATAAATTTTAGTATAAATAAAAACTTTATGAAATACTGATTAACATAAAACAACCCTTATTGCGATATCTCATTGATTTACTTTGTAACAATTTTTTAAAATTGTAAAGAGACTTTATGGACACCCTGTGTATTTTAATTTATGCCTGGTTTGTTAGCTTCGCATTAGTTTTGTTCTCAAATATCTTGTGTCTCATTTGGCAAATATTTTTGTCATCAATCATTCTATTAGTGTGTAGATATGCTTTAGGGGTAAAATTAGTCATTTTGTATATATATAATATGGTTGCACAAAGTAGAATAATTGCTTATTCTAGAATAATTTTAGAACAGTAATTTTGAATCCTATTGTAGAATAGTATAAAAACTACGAGTAAATACCATATTTATGAATTTTACTAAAACAAAGCATTGAAAATGCAAACATGATCCACAAACATAATAATACAATGCAAATATAAGCTACAATAAAAAGTATACTTAAAGTTGGATAGGATTTAGTTTGAGGTTTCAGACTTGTATGCAATTAACCAATTACGTCTGTAGTAAGTGTCTGTGTTAAGATTCATGACTACTTATTTTAAAATTCTATTACCCAATTAAAAATGCTGAGCTGGATTTGAATCCAAGGAGATTTGAATCTCAAGAATTCAAAATTCTAAAACGGGCATCCCTAGTACACATATTTATTTGCAAGTGTACCGTATTTTTGCGACTATAAGGCGCACCTGAAAGCCAAAAATTTTCTCAGAAATTGAACATGCGCCTTATTGTCCAGTGCGTCTTATGTGTGGATAAAATTATGCTTTACAAGAAAACTGCCAACCATCTTTAATGTTACAAATAGCGGTATTTTTTCACATTAGCATTTCTTGCTTGTTTCATTTGAACACTCTTTGTTTATTCTTTTGATTGTTTGTTTGCTTGTTTGTTTATTTGTTCAAATAATCTTTTGTTTTCTTGTTTGTTTGCTTATTCGTTTGTTTAATCGTTTTTTTTAAATTTAAAACATGCAAAAAATAAATTAGGATTTGTCTGATTTATTGCGCCTTATAGTCCGGTGCATCTTATGTAAGAAAAAAAATGCATTTGCAGCAGTTTTTTGATACTGCGCCTTATACTCCAGTGCGCCTTATGGTCGCGAAAATATGGTAATTTCTAAAACAAGCTGGATATTTGTATTCTCTGAAGTCGGCCATTGTGCTAAAAACGTTGAGAACTTAAATAAAATGATTAATATCTCATGGCAACTTACTGAACTCAGTGTGTGTAGAAAAATCTTGACCAGGAGCAAATCTACTAACAAGGTGCTGTTAATAGATAAGCTGAAACTAACCTATTAACAAGCCTATAACTTTTACCTAATTATAATGTTTAATAACAAGTGCATAAGAATATGCAACTATATTGACTAAAAGTGCACCTGCAATTGCTTCAAAATCCTGGCCTTAATATAAACTTGGTATTTGCTGTATATTTACCAAAAACGGCCAAAAAGAAAACATGGTTGCTAGAAAGTAGTTTCCACATAATAAAGTAATTACATACCTAAAAAAACTATTGTACTTATTGCAGTTGGGTTTAACTTGCTTAGAAAATAGTTTTATCAGTAACATATATAACTTATTTCAATGACACAGGGTTGATTCAATGCTAAACTAACTGATACATACTTTTCACAAAGTTCAACAAGGGTTGGATGAGGTACTAAGGGTTCAGAAAAAGCTATGGCAACTCCTTCAAATGTTAGGTCATCATGCGTGGGTCCAATTCCACCAGAAGTGAGAACAAAATCATAGCTGGTAGAAAATTTCTCAACCTAGGAATAATACAGTTTAGGCAGTAGCTATTTTGCTGTCAATGGCATTTTAACCTTGAAATCAATTTTGCTGTCAAACATTTGTGATTGATCAATCATTGACCAATCACAAATGTTTGACAGCAAAATTGATACAAAGGTTAGAATGCCATTGATCAAGGCAGCAGCACTATCTACTACACCACAGCACCACTACCAGAAATGAAGCAAATACGCCAGTTTAAAGACTCATCAATGATGAAGGCAAAATAGCCTTTGACAATAAAATGCCTTATATGGAAAAAATAGCCATTTTCATGAGCAAATGTACTTATTTATAGACCCACAAATCATGACGACAAAATAGATTCCAAGAGTAAAATGCCATCAATGGCAAAACAGTCATTTCCTAAAGATTAGGTACCAAACCCTCAAAACATTGCAACAACATCAGCTTTACTTCAGAAGCAATCAATTCAAGATCATCTCCAATCACAGATATCTGTTTCACATACACTCCTGCTTCATGCAGCATTTTACACAGATGATGCGAGTTAATATCTTGAGTTTGTCCTTTCAATATTTCATCACCTGCAAGCATTTTCCAGCTATGAAATACTGTTATTTAGAAAATTGCATACCAGAATTCAATCTTAATTTTATGGACTTAAACGCCACCAGTATAGCTTAAATTATAGGCAGTGGCTATTTTGCTGCCGACAGCAATTTACCCTCAGAGACTATTTTGCCGTGAGTTATTTGTGATTGGTCAATCTTAATGACGTACTAAACATGTGACTTTTGGTCGTTTCTGATTGGTCAATTTTAAAAACAAATTAAAAAAATTTTGCACCCCCAGGTCTCTATCCCCCACCCTGTACACTCCTTTCCAGTGTACACTGCCCCGTACATTTACATACCAGGCCTGCCCCTACAGTGTACACTGCCTTTCTTTTAATGCTCTGCCAGCTGAGATTCAAACCCGCAACCTTAGTATCTCAAGACCAGCGCACTATCCACTACACCACAGTGTCACTGGCGTAAAAATAGCAAATATGGCTATATAAACACACGTGAATGACTACGGCAAAATAGATTCCAAGGGCAAATTTCCGTCAACGGCGAAATAGTCACTGCCTAAATTATGTTTAGTGGATTTTTCATTCATGGTTTTCAAGGAGAAAAATAAAGGCAGTGGCTATTTCACCGTCAACGGCAATTTGCCCTTGGAATCTATTTTGCCGTAATCATTTACGTGTGTTTATATAGCCGTATTTGCTACAATTACACCAGTGACACTGTGGTGTAGTGGATAGTGCACTGGTCTTGAGATACTTAGGTTACGGGGTCAAATCTCAGCAGGCAGGGCATTAAAAGAAAGGCAGTGTACACTGAAGGGGCAGGCCCGGTATCTAAATGTACGCAGCAGTGTACACTGGAAAGGAGTGTACAGGGTGGGTGATAGAGACCTGGGGGTGCAAAATTTTTTAAATTGGCTTTTAAAATTGACCAATCAGAAACGACCAAAAGTCACATGTTTACAAATAACTCACAGCAAAATAGTCTCTGAGGGTAAATTGCCGTCGACAGCAAAATGGTCACTGCCAAAAATAAAACCTTGTGTATTATTTTTGACCCACTTACATCTAATCATTACGTAATATAATGCTTTATGGAAAAAGAAAATTATTTGAAACGCTTGATTTACTTAAATATAGGTTAAATTAACATTTATCACCAACCAATAATGATTATTCCAGCTGTCTTTCTCATTGTGCTTGTTTTGTAGTTGATTCCACACTTTAAAACAGAATTTTGAATTATATTACTGTAGCTAGACCATTGAATAGAACAGAGGCCTGACACCAAACGAACTGCTTTAAGCATTAACAGTTCGGTCACTCCATGAAAAGAAAAATGCAATGCCCAAACTT
Source organism: Trididemnum clinides (assembly GCA_963675345.1). Taxonomy (NCBI): domain Eukaryota; kingdom Metazoa; phylum Chordata; class Ascidiacea; order Aplousobranchia; family Didemnidae; genus Trididemnum; species Trididemnum clinides. Next base: position 13,164,499 of record OY776285.1, on the reverse strand, counting down.
TTGAACAAAAATATAGCCACGTCAAGAATGTGGAACTTGAGAAAAAATAGCACAAGCAAAAACACCACCGTAATTCTGGCAGATTAAAAACCAACAACTAAATCTAGCGGTTGAAAAAAACGTAATTCTGGCAGAATGGGGTAAAACAGAAAATTTTGCCCAAAAATTATCAACAATATCATACGGTGCCATACTGCAATCTACTACATTGTATCAATATTGGGGAAAGTTTCTATTTTACCTTAGTGTGATGCTGGAGGCAAATCCCTTTTAAATGGGAGATTGCTTGAAAATTGCTACTAGCAACCAGCGATGCTGATGTTGGAGGCGGTCCTCTTTTGTGGAAGCGGAAGCGCAAAAATTCTACCGCTTCCGCTTCAACATAAGTTATTTGACTTGAAGAGTAACTTGGCGAAAAAGTTTGTCGATTTCCCGATGTGGGTGAAGTGTTGTTGTTGCTATCCGACCCCTTCCGAGGGGTGGGGGCATTGCGAAAGACCATGTAACCCCAGTAACCGGGAAACTCCCAAAAGCCTGAACCACAGGTCGTAGAGAGACAGAGAGTCGCCAAAGAATTAGCGGTGCAAAGAGTCCGTAGCTGGACAGTGCAGAGTGAGATGAGAAGGGTCCTGGGACGAGTGTCCACAGGCGCTGCACGAAGGATTCTCGATTCTGCCAATCCTAGAAAGATAGGAGTTAAAGAGTAAGCTGTGTCCGATGCAGCGAAGACGAGAGAGAACACAGCAAGGATGACGAGGGAGCACAAGTTCCTTGGTGGAAATTCAGGAAACTTGTGTGTCAAAGAATTTAAATGAGACAGTACGCCTCCAGTCCGAGAAAATTATAAGTGTAGATACGAGAGATAAGAGGAGAGAGACTACAAGGGATTGCAGAGGGCGTGAGTAGCACTCCCCGTTTGGCTAGCTCATCGCCTGCGTCATTCTCCGAGAGGAATGAGTGTCCGGGGACCCATTGTAGCCTGATAGAACAGGAGGATAGAGAGAACAGTTCCTGCCAGATCTGCCAGAGAGATTGAGGTAAAAGGAAACACGAGGGAGAGGACAGGGGGCAAGAACAAAGCGAGAGTCAGATAGGAGGAGGAGAGAAGAGAAGTGGCAGGCTTGTTGGTGCTGCCGAGACCAGCAAAGAGCGTGCGGAATGGCGCAGGCTTCAGCGGAAAAGCTTGAACCTACTGGGCCTGCAGAAAAGAAATAGTGGCCTCAGTGCCACAGAGAAAGCAGTTGGCAAGTACGCCGCAGCCACCTTTGCCAAAAAGAAAAGGAACAGAGCCATCAGTCCAGAGTACCAGATCATGAGGGAGAGGGTCAAAGTGGGCGAGAGCCGCACCTTGGCAAGAGAAAGGGGAATCAGAGCGGAAGGATGGGAAGGGGAGGGTGGACTTCACAGTGAACGAAGGCAGATTCTAAGGAGGGAAGAGAGGAGCAAGCAAAGAGAACCTCCCTAGGAGAAGTAGAAGGAAGCGTGAGCCGGTGAGTGGGCGCAAAAGCTCTCCTGGAGGATCTGGAGAGTGTTGGTTTCACTCCAAGTCTGGCCAAACCAGAAATAGGAAAGGAGGTTGGGAAACAAAGTGAAATAAGTCAGGGTGACTCGTAGGGGAGGTAGAGACACTTCAGAGAGCAAAGGGGCATAGGGGAGGACAAGAGGCAGCCGGATATGGCGCGACTGGCCACTGAGTGGAGGCGTTCCAATTTGGTGAAATTGGTAACGTTTAGAAAAGGAAAACATCCGGGTGAAGCATAAGGGAGAAGGGGCTGAAGAAAAGAAAAGCTGCACCAATCAACAGCCGCCACAACGTGGTGGTACGGGGCCCCAACAAGTTTGGGTCAAAATAGATGTTGGCCTTCCCGAGGGTCCCAGTTACCCCAGGCACTCCCCTTACATAAACGGTGAAGTTGCACTATAAGTCTGAATGAACGTGCGACTCAGTAGCGCGAGAGAACAAGAAAAAGTGTAACTAGCATCACCGTTTATATCGATGACGGGTAAGAAAAAGGTAGCTTGGACAATGAAACGTAGCCCATAAAATGATGATTCGATTTGACTTAACTGAGCTTGCTTAGGGGGTTGAAAACGTGGAAAAAGAAATTACTCACGACAGAAACAACTTGATCATTCTACGTCAGTGCTCTTCAAAATGGGTTCCGCTAAACATGTAGTTCTGTTCCGTGAGTGTTAATGGTTTCGTGAGGGAATCGCAAAGGTTCTTCGTTTGTTACTAGTAGGCGTATTTATTCCTTATTTCAATATATTGATTTCTTATATTTAGTGGTGTTCCATGTATACACATAGTTATAAATGGAATCTTGTGATAGCAAGTTGCAGACTGTAACGTAATCCTGTTTACAACTTTAATACCGTCTGAATTTGCTAACTCTCTTTGTTACATAATAGTACTCTGTAATTTGAGTTTTGCTCGCTCTATATACTGTACAGCAGGGGTCACCAACCGTGTGCCCGCGGGCACCATGTCACCCGTGAAGGCAATATGAGGTGCCCGCCAGCCTGTTTTAAAGTATTCTCAAAATTTTTTCAAAAGTCGATGGTGGCTTCAAAAAAAAGGTAGCCTAGGGTTGCGAGACATCGGCCACCGAAGTAATGGCAACAGATATGTAATGATACCGCCTGCCAATACAAAATAGATTGAACATCAAGTCCGGGATGTTGCAAACTATAGGATAAGTGCCCCCCACTTTAATCAATATCCAAAAAGTAGCCCGTGGTCCAAGAAAGGTTGGTGACCCCTGCTGTACAGTATATACGATCGAAATTTCGCACTTCAGAAAGCTTAGAGTCAATACGTGTTGTGGGGACGAACAGATTGTCCGTTTTGATGATTAGAGTTAAAGTTAACTCAAAGTCAGAGTTAGTTGACGATAGAGAGGAAAAATCAGCGCTATATCGTTGTAATTTGTTGTTGTGACCACAGGTTATTTTCGAGAGTTATAATATGGAGTCATACGGTTTAAATCTGAAAAGCAATAGGTTAACTGTTGTAAAAGTGGTTGTAAGTTGTGAAGGAACTTGTAATAACTGTTTATTTGTTGAAGTGTTTAATTATTTTTTAAAGTGTAGTAACAAAATATTTGATTTTCTTACAAACAATTCGTGATTTCTAAATTCTTGTTAGTGGGGGTTCCATGACAAACGCGAAAGTACATTATGGGTTCCACGATGACAAAAAGATTGAAAAGCACTGTTCTACATTCAACACGAGTTCTGATATCTAAGAAAAAGAAACACAGAGTAGTTCGGAGCAATAAGCTCAAGCGAAGTAGGTAAAGTAATAGCACTACATGGTAGGTTTTTGTCTCCTCAAAATGATAAAGTGTAGGAGAAGGCAGGCTACAGATCCACAAAAGTGAAAAAAGTTGTCAACGGTCGTTATCTCGTTTTTTGTTAGTGGAAGCGGAAGCGATTGACAAAATAGCCGCTTCCACATCCCTGCTAGCAACTAGCAATCTCAATATTTTGTATTTCTGGCACAATGATTTTAACAAAAAAAATAATGCAGCTCTTTAAATAGAAACCAATTTTAGGACCGAATTTTCGCAAAAACACTTACGATTCACAAAACATCCACTTTTCACAAGGATAGCTTATTGCTAAAAAAAACTTTCAAACTTTTGAATATTATCTTAGGCTTGACACGTATTTCAAAACAATGACTCAAAAACAGCAGTAATTTTCAGAGCGTAGCGTCTATGACTGAATAATGCGTCTCGTTCCGCGAACATGCCCACCTCAAGATCACGTTTGCTGGAAAGCTCATTGAATTTTCTTCCTGGTAAGGTTATGAATTCCGGTGTGCCGACTGTAAAGCGAAGCACTTGTATCATTGCGCTGGGACAGACTAGGGTTGCCATACGTCCGGAATTTTTGTAATTACGCAACAGAAGAGGCAGTTAAAAAATTGCAATATTAGAATGCGAAGGTCACCATGAGTGGCCCGTCTTTTTGAGCATAAATGGCAGCGAGACAGATTATGCCCATTTTATTTTTTTGGAAAACACCTTTATTTGGGGTAACACAGCACGAGCTCCAACATCTCCGACGGTTAGCATCGTAACAAAAGTAACAAATTTCAAACTTGCCAGCGAAAAGTAACAACTTTTTTACCAAAAGTTACAACTCTGCCAATACTTAAAAGAGTGAACAGTTGTGTCCGAAATTTTTCCTCATCAGATATAATAACCCTAGTGTAGACAGCCCGATAAGAATTAGAGCATGATTAAAAATCAATTTTGTTTAACTATATCATTTAGTCCGTGCATCGTAATTGTTTTTTGTCGAAGTACTACACTTAAGAGAGAGCAAAGCCACAAATTTTGTTTATTTCCAGGCATTATGCCAAATCCACACTAGGAGTTTTCATTTTTTTCTACGTTGTCATCTTACCTAAATCTTCATGCTGACGCAAAGCGATGTAAACTTTACGGTGTATTGATGATTGCATGATCTTGCTCTAAGTTTTGAGCTGATTTTTTGAGTCTTGCTCATTCTTGCTAATAGGATTTTAGCCACAACTCCTCGTTTATTTGGTCTCCAGCTTCTGGCACGTTTTGCTTTTTTGGGTGGTTCCATGCAAAGAAAAACTTTGACGCATTTGATGGACACCAAACTCACAATCTGAAAAAAATGACTCAGCAGAACACAAAACAGATATTTTTTGAATGGCTGTAAATCTAGATTTAGCAAGAAAGCACCATCAAGCAGTGCGAACTTAAGTTCATCACAAATTAGGTTAAATATCCGAAAAAGTAATTGCATCGTCAATCATTCAAAATTGCTTTTAACTCCGTCCCTGTTCGTACCAACGAAAAATAACATGTACACAGTAGTTTATAGGCGAGTTCAGTGCTATGATCAGAATTTTAAAAAATATCACCGTCATTCATTTATTTCAACGGTTTTTATCAAAAATGGTCTGCTGTCTATTTAGGGTGTCTCGTGAAGAGGGCTGTTGTTGCTAGTGCATTTGGATTGCAACAGCATGTTATTTTCCAAAATAGGCCATCATGCGATTGAGCTGCAAATCGTACACAAAATTATGACGCAACGACATACCCCAAAAAGACATAGTTTTGTTAAAAAAATTTATCTTTTGCTTTTTTTGTTAAAAAAATTATCTTCGTTAAAAAATACAGGAGTTGCTAGTTAGCAGTTTTCAAGGCGATTTCTTACTAAGAGGGATCTGCCTCCAGCATCAAAGTACAATAGAAAAATTTGCTCTAAAATGATCAACAGCATCATACGGTACCATACAGCAATCTATTACATCATGTCAATAACCCGCGACCGGTTTCGACCTTATTGGGTCTCATCAGGCGGGTGTAAAAAACACTCAATAATAAACATGCTAAAAAAACAAATTTGCCATTGGGTGCAAAAAATATGCAATACAAAACAATATGATGCAGCAATACAAAAAGCGTCGAAAACTATCGTCGCCCCCGTGAATTAAAAATTGAAGAAAAATCTTTTTCGATTTAACGCTTATCAGCTATCTAGCGCAGGGGTGGGCAAACTACAACTTGTGGGCCGCATGCGGCCCACCAACACTTATAGAAACTTCCATTTATACAAACCAACACTTATAGAAACTTGAACGGCTCATCCTTTCCCGTGTCGAGCCAATAATTGACCCTCACTTACCATTTGAACAAGCGGGTTTTCGACGATGTTGATTAATTCTAGAACAGGTCAGTCGCATGATTCAAAATATTGAGCTTTGAAAATAAACAGTTAGCCGGTACTGTGTTTATCGACCTCACAGCAGCATACAACAACGTATGGCATCGGGGCTTTGGCTGCAAGCTCCTTCGATTCCTGCCCTATAGGCACATGGTCAAGCTGATGATGAAGCTTGTCTATAATCGCAGTTTTACCCTTACCAACGGCCGTGGAGGGAAAAGCAGACGGTTGGCGGGTACTGTCTGGGGAGCACGTGCAGAAAACTTCCAGTTCTCTCTGGCATTCCCCTTATAATTACTTCACAATTATTTCAACAGACCAATGACAAAGAGGCGCTTTATATCAAGAAAACCATTTGTCATTGAAGCACAAAGCTTGCTGGCTCAAAACACCAATGCTCCAACATAGATCCACAATGCCTGGAAAGATTATTGTAAAAATATAAAAAAGTGTTCGCCTTTGAAAATTTTTATTGTAAAATTATTGTAAGGTTTTTCCTAGCTACATGAAGGTATGTCCAAAGATTTAGCTTTACACGTACGGGCCACAATTTTCTGTTTTGAAATCGGGAAGGGCGTTGTAGAAAAAGATGCACTGACAATTTCTGGAACACATAGCCGCGCGTTACTTCACAGAAGCAGAGAATCACTAGCGCCTGTTTCTTGAAAGAAAAGTAAAGTTATTTCATTTCGTTTTGGAATACGTAGAAACGGCAAGATTGAAATAGCTTGAAGCAGTTTTGTAGTAGATACCGCAGTTTGCCATAACGTAAATTTTTGTTTTATTTATTTATTTATTTATTATCCATGTTTATCCTCCATTCACGAGAAAACTAATTGTATTACTATGTTTTGGACGGGACGTCTGCACTCATTTGGGAGTTGACACTTCCAAGGTTTCGGACCACCTGTCTTTCACACTGAGGTAGGGGCGCCTGTTAAGTGCCTTGCCTAAGGACACAACAAGCGAACTTGCCGGCTTGTTCTCCACAACCTCCCCTAAATGCCGAGCGCCAAGCAGGGAAGCTGTGGATACCATTTTTTAAAGTCTTTTGGTATGACTCAACAAGGGAAATGAACCCCAGGCCTACCGACTGCAAAGCGGACATTCTAGCTGCTACACCATCGCGTCGGTTAACACCATTGCGTATACTTCATTGTCTATCATTGCACCATCTCGTCTACTTCACTGTCCATCACTAGCGACAATAAAGAGTCGCAACTATCGTAAGAAACCGGCATAATTTTTTATTGATTTCACAATTTCTACTTATGAAATCTTCGTTAAAAGCCATTGCTTCCGCAGTTAAAGGTTTTTTCATAACTTCATCTTCTGTTAAAGGCTGGCGAATTTTGTAAGCACAACTTATGGCGAGCATGTCAGTCTAAATCAACCGTGAATTCTAAGCTTATCTTTAATTCTTTGCTACTGATTAAGCCATTCATTCATTTGACAGAGAAAATAGAGAATTGTGAGATCGCAAATATAAACTTTAAAAAGACTTTTAAAAATGGCATCTATAGCTTCCCTGCTTGGCACTCGGCATTTAGCGGAGGTTGTGGAGAACAAGCCAGCAAGTTCGCTTGTTGTGTCCTTGGGCAAGGCACTTAACGGGACGCCCCACCCTTATGTGGAAGACAGGTAACCCAGAAATAGCAACTCCCAAGCGAGTGCGGACTTACCGTCCAAAACATAGCGATACATCGCTTTCTCGTGAATGGAGGATAAATATGGCAAATAAAAAAAAACGATGGCGAAAGCAATTCTCTTTACCTTTATCGAAGGAAAACGGAGTTTGAACTACTTCAACAAGGTTTTTTATAATATAAGCCTGTTTGTTCTTAACGTTTTCTTCCCATGGTGTTCCAAAAAATCCTTGTATATATATTGTGGCTGATACGTAATCGCTGTGAGTTTATATGTTATTTCAGGCGTCTCTGATTAGTCCAAATCAAAGTTCCGTATCTTTATGTTTTGGTTTGCTTTGGTATAAATTCGTGTTCCGAATCATCGCTGCTCGAATATCTTTGATTGCAAGCGTAGCGTTTTTGATAGAAGTACAAATAGTAGCATCTTTCAAGCTTATTTGTAGCATTACATAAGGATACTGTGTTTACTGTGCTGTGGCTGATTTCGAGCAAGCTTTTACATTTGCACATTATGTGACATACGAAACGCCCACTCCAGTTCAAGATTCCAAAATGTGCTATCACCGCAACTAAATCATAGCCAACAGTACTTAGATCGCAACTTCTTTTTTTCCTAATATTTGGACTTAGAGCAATCGCTTTTATATCTTTACTACTGCCCTTATTTCTTTGAAGACAAATTACTGGCAAATTTCTGAGTGTCTCAAATTTGATTTTATACGATGGATGCAATCTTCCTGAGAGTTTGCAAAAAATATTTTCTCATTGTTTTTCGCAAAGTAATTGACAAAATCTTGTAATTATGATCTTTCTCCTACATCATTGTACAAAGGTAAATGCATGTCGAAAGTTTCCATATCGAAGTCGATGATCGCATTTTCACATTTTTTGCACAGAGATTATTTAATCCAACTTGACGTACAATTTATGTTGTTGCTCATTAAAAACATTGGAAGCTGCCTAAGTACAAAAAATTCCTCCGGATCTTTCTGCTGACCGATTTCGAATTGTCACTACTCGCATTCATTATAAACCGCCTCAACGATTAGCTCCAGCCCAACATTTTTATTTTTTAATAGATTAGTCAATATAAAAGAGATGTTTTTTAAATGTCAATCTTTCATCACTTAGTTTATTTAAGCATTCAAAATAAATGTCCGACTTCTTCAAAATGGCCACTACTGCTTGAATAACGCAGTTGAACCAGTTTATATTGCCAGCATTACCGAATCCAAGTGCATATTTCAGCAAATTTTGTTCTGCAAAAAAAGTTTAACTCCGAGTTGCATATTGATGGCCATGCGTAAAGCGCGTATGTCATCCAGCAACGAAATTTAAGTACATCAGTGCTGAGGGTTTTACTAGAAATTGTATGGTTCGTCAGTAGACATTTGCAGACATTCTCAATCGCCATGCATATACAAGCCCTGCAGCTGTTCGTATCTAATCGACCAATGTATTAAATATGTTCGAAAGATGTACTGCTTGCCGAAAAGTCAAAATTGCTTAGAAACACCATATAAGAATTCAGCAAAATGGCTGCATCACGAATTCCATTTTTTGGCGCTGAATCAGCCAACGTCAAACAACTTGTCGTAGAGTCAAACCACAGAAACATAAAATGGTTGCGCAGAAGAATCGGAAAAAAGGTATATTTGCACAGAGTTTGTGATTGGCTTACTAAAATTTGTTTGCTAAAATTACTACTATTTTGTAAGTTTTGTCGAATAGCACAAGTGCAATCGTCAACATCTAACCAACCAAAATCTTCATATTCACTCTTTATATTGCTTACTTTAATTATTCTCAAAATATAAGCATCGACAATATTTTTACTCTGGTAATGCTGCTGGTAATTTACCGGCAAATTTCATCTTGACCCTTGCTGATTTGGAAGAACAATAACCAGACAATCCTTGTTAACGCTTTTTTAAAAATCTTTATTTAACTATTGAAACTCGTTTTGACGAATTTTTATGAGGTGATGTTGCAGGAGAAGCCAAAGCAGAAATTGATGGATTTTTGGTTGATTTCAATGCAATTTTATTGCTACTTGCATAATTACAGTGATTGAAACTTTGATGGAAAACGTAATCATTAAAAGGTTTTTATTATGTGGCAATTTCTTTTTGTTGTTTTCTACCAAATCATCAAGTTGGTCTGCACGACTTCCTTCAAAGTGAACATGTTTTAAATCTTTAAAGTACTGTTCAACTATGCATTGCGTTAAATTGCTTGTGCAGACTGTCTTTCAAATATGATTGCAACATTGTTTTGTGCGGTGATGCATGATCTGTGTTAGGAAGTTTACTCTCCTTGGTTAGCTTATTTTCATTTTTTTGGGGTGCCCATGACGGGACAAGTCACCCGACATTATTTAAAGGTTGTATGAATCCGACGAATAATCACTCTTATCAGTTTTTCGCAAAATGTTTGCCTTCGGTAAGGATTGTTGTTAGCAAAATAATTTTTTTCACCTTTCAAATGATTTCGATATTCTACTGATGACAAAAAATATTTAATTTTTCCTTAAAATATACGAAAAATCAGAATTTAGTTGTTTTTTGTCAATCAATCAAGAAAAAACATTATCACAATCACTGTTATCATTATCAAAATTAATCGAATTTGTTATTTTGTCAAAATTTTGATGCTCTTGAGTTTTTTAATGCAAAATATCAAAATGCATACGAAAGGAGACAAAATTTCGCAAAGAAGTAACACCAATACACTCTCCAAAACTCTCTGAAGTTCCACAAATGTGGTACAGAAAAATATTACCAAAACCCAATACAGAGCCATAGTTTTGTGTTGCTTTTTATAATATTTTAAAACTAAAGTTTTTGCTGCTTGCAATGCGTGACTCAAACAGTTATGCACCGAAGTGGTGTTTCAATCTTGAGCATTGGCTTCATCATGTATTGCTCTCCAATATCCATCAAAATATAAAGTCTTGTTTTGATGCGAAAGACCCGTAATACAACGTTTCACATTGCCATCGAACCATTGTTCATCAACATTGTGGGGAGGTTTTTGAGCAGCATAACTTCAGAGTATCATTTTGAAATACTTCTTTAAAATGTCGGATTGTATTTGCATCGTGACACTCACTGATAAAAGATGCCACTGGAGGAGAAGGTCCTCTTTCATAGAGGTTTCTCACAAGCATGGTGTAAATTTGAAAATCTTTCTCATTTTTAAATCGTTTTAAAGTGCTACCAGTTGCATCGAAATACACAATGTCGTTTTTGCAGCTGTCGTAACAGGTCCGTAGTTGTGCGTTAGTGTACATTATATTTTGCGGCGACAATACAGTAGATCGGCGAATGAATGTATCGTTGGCTTTTTTAAACTTTCAGCCCTTATTGAAACGTTGATCATTCACTGATTGGAATACCTTTTTGAAATTTTGTCTCACGCTTCTAAATTTTGTAGAACGGCTTTAGACGGGACACATATAAATGAGCCATACACTAGTTCGTTTTCTGCTAGGCCGTGGTGCAATTTTCGATATAATGCCTGCGGAGGTTTGTGTAATAATTGTTGGAACAACGCTTTTCTCTTATTTCCAAATGAAGGCCTGCTTCTAACACAAATTATTCGGTGCGATCTTTTACCATTAATTCTAACTTCAGCTCCAACGTTTTTATCATTAGAGTAAAAATTAATGTGTGCTTTTACTTCATAATTGCAGCGTTGGGCGTGAGTGCAGTATAAATTTACTGGCTGGCATTGTCCGGCAGGGCACCCTTATTAGTAATGTTGAGGTTAACATATCGCTTAATCTGGTTACGCGGGCTTCGCGCATTAGGCGCTGGTGCAAACAATAACCAAAAGCTAATATTTTTTATCTACTTTCATAATTTTGTACACGTGATGATAATTATCATATTCTCTTGATCAAGACTGGTAATGTTCACAAAAAAGAATGCTGTCACAAGCTATCAATAATACTTTAAAAAAGTGTAAAAAGAGATGGGAGGAATTAAAACAGATTCAATAATGATGATGGCTGCCAAATGGTGGCTGTTTTTGCGATGAACGAAATAAGCCTATTTTACGATTTGGTGCGGCCACATTCGTTTTTATATTTGTGGTATTTATTTCTTTGGCTGCGCTTATTGGCTTTTTTCCGGCATAGCGACAAAAGCGGTTTTGCCTTCCCCCAAGTATTTTGTCATAATGTAGCAGACGTTCATAAAGCCACGATACTTTCAAACAATATATTTGCTCTGAATTCGGTTTTACAAATTCTTAGGTCTATGGTTTTGTTTTGATTTTCTTGAGATTTTATTGCATTGCTTTATAGCGTAGATATAGATTACAAAACAGGCATCATATCAGCAAAAGAAAAAAAGTCCTTGCTTTATAGTATATGCCGCCCGCAAGGGCCCCATCGGTAACGTCGGGATCGAGAATGTGGATTCAGCAGACCAAGCTAGCTTTACCCATCGGGCACTTGAGTTAATAGTAACAAAAATTTTATGTTGTTTCTGTACATAAGGTTTTGACGACTTAGTGCGCTTCTTTTCCCAATAGAATTTCTCATCTCAAGGCCTTGGCTATGCCTTAGGTGTTGCGTTTTCTTTAGTTTGGAAGTAGGAAACACATTTCTGATATTAAACTATTTTCGAGAGAAATATCAAAAATGTCTTTTATGTGGTGCGATTTTACACAGGGACCTTGCTTTATTGTTATTTCCCCTTAAACTTTCTCAGGTCCTTGCTGGCTACGCATTATATTGCATGTTCTTTTCTCCCTGCTTGGGTTTCCCAAGGGAGTTAAAAAGTCATTGCTTTTCTACAAATTTCCACAAAAAGCTATTATAAAAAAAGTACTAATGATATCTTCCATCTAATGCGATTTCACACAGTAAAGTTATTTTCTTTTGATTTTCCCTCAAACTTTCTCAAGTCCGTAGTGGCTACGCATCAGGTTGCATGTTCGTTTTTCCTTGCATAGATGTGCTCAGAGGGATTAAAAGAGTCCTTGCTTTTCTTCAAATTTTTAAAATTTGATCCCAGTAGCTTGCGGCCTCAACCTGCCTGTTTGTAGTTTTTGTGCGAATTTATGGCAATATGATATATTGTGAAGTCATATTTTAGTTTTTGCTTAGGTAAAATAATGGATGGTGAGCAGTGTATTGCTTTTAGTTCACCTAATATGAACATAGTTCTGTTTTGCAGTGATTTTTATATTCATAATTTACAAATCAAGTTAGGTAAACGGACGCAGCTCTGCCCCTCAGCAGAGTTTAAATAAGAAATGCGCCTAACGAAAAACACGACCGAGAATCGGCAGGCTGTTTGCATCCATTAACATTTATTAACGGATTCTATACAGTTCAAAAATTTTTTCACCTGAGGTTGCACAACGTTTCTTCCGTTGCTGTCAGTAATAAGGAGTTGTTTTGGGTTATTAGTGGTTGACGGAACAGGACCACCCACTAGTTTCTCACATTTTCCAATAGGATGGCGTATAGAAAATTTTCCCATGTTTTTATAGCAACGAAATGTAAGTTCGTTGAATTACAAATAATATTCTTAAAAGTAATTCTTCGCAAGGTTAATATCGAATAAAAAGTTTAGCAATTTTATCAACTTTTTCTACAAAATTTTGATTTTAATGCTTAATTAAAAGATAATGCCACACCAATCGAACGTACAGAATTTTCTAACCATACGTGATAAACGAAACGAATTGCCAATAAAGTCGTCAGAAAGTGATTTTGTGTAAAAGGTAAGTTGTGGTTTTGTCAAATAAATTTGCACCATGATATCATGAAGGTTTTGATTTACTTTGAAATCTGCTTTTGAAAAAAAGATGTCTTTTTGCATTATTGCACCAATTCCTTTGGATAAAAATAGAAAAATTAAAAAGGAACCAAAGCTTCTATTTTCCAACCTGTTGGTCTAATTCCAGACGAATCTAAGTTTATGATCAAAATTACACTTTGTGTAAAAGGTAAGTTGGATTTTGCCAAATAAATTTGCACCATGATATCAGGAAGACTTTGGTTTACTTTGAAAGCTACTTTTGAAAAAAAAGAGGTCTTTTTTGCATTATTTCACCAATTCCTTTGGATAAAAGTAAAAAAATGAAAAAGGGATCAAAGCTTCTGTTTTTCAACCTGTTGGTCTAATTCCAGACGAATCTAAGTTTATGATCAACATTACACAAAAGCATTTTTGTCATAGACTTATTTCTGAAAAATCATTTCTTTTTTAGATGCGTTTCTGCTGCGCGTTATTGCTTGAAAAATCAAATTTTCAAACGTTCGTCTTGTTTGTTATGCGGCCTAGAAAGTGTATCGTTCAATTTATTGGTTGGAAAATATTGATGAATAATTGTTTAAGCACGGAACTATTAAACGCCGTTTTCATTTCAACTTCAAATTCTTTCAAAGAAGGAGACACTTTAAGAAAAGTGAACGTCGTTTGGCGTTTACCTACATAACAACAAGCAAAAAGATGAAGTCTGTTTTTCTACAACTTTTATTAGCAGTTATTTGGAACAAAGTAAAGTAATCGTGATATCACAGTATTTATAATAAAATCTTTTAGTTTAACGCCACTAAACGAGATTTTCGTTCTACCTATCCGCAACTTGGATTGGATGAATAAACTATTTAATAACTGATAGAGCTTCATAACAGAAGAAATCACAAAATAATTGACTATTAATTTCATCCGCAGTTTCTTCGTCGAGTTAAAGACTATACCTCAGCAAAGGCCATGCTGTCAATCAAACTTGCAGGTATGAGAAAAAATTTTCCATTGTCTTTTGCAAAAAGTTGTGAAATGTTGAAGAACCTGCAAAGATTACCCTCCAAGCTTTTTATCTTTGGTTGGTAATTTCAAGCTTTCCCCTGAGAATGATACATAAGAAGTTTGTGTAGGAGGTGCAAAATATTGTTTATGCTACTGTCGAACACGCAAAAGATCAGAAAATTTTGTACTTTGTGAAAATGGTTCTTTGCCGGAAAAGCGACTTACAAAAGAAACTTTAACAAAGGGTGAAAAATTTTGTGTTTACATTACTTCCAATCTGCGAAGATGAAAGACGAATCTGGAGCAAGAGCGAAGCTAGGAAACAACATTTTGTCGGCAACGTGTCCAAGTTTGTGATTTGAAGGTGCAAAATTTTGTGTTTACAGTACCGCCAATCTGCGAAGATGAAAGGCGATTGCAGCAAGAACGTAGCCAAAAAATAGTTTTTTGCCGGAAATGCGTTTGAGTTTGTTGAACCTTCAATTTCACGGTGTAGACGAGGATTGCCTTTCATGCTGTACCTCCATCTTTTCTCCATTCCAAAGAACTTTGCTGGAGTAGTTTTTGATAAGATGCGCCATACGAGGGAGGAATAGGTTTACAGAAATGTCATACTGAATTACGTGGAGGTGGGGGTTACAAATCGGATAACGTAATGCTTTGAGCAGCCCCTTTAATTGTCAAAATATTAGTTGCAAAAAGCCTTTTTAGTTGCAAAAAAGACTTTGCAATTAAAAAGGGTCCAATAACTGCAAGATATTTTGTTGAAATTGTGGACCCATCAAACGGTAATAATAAACTTATGCCAAAGTTACTAATGAAAATTTTAAAATGTGCTCACTGCGTCCGTTGGCATTAGTTTTGTGTACGTGTAAAGTAAATAAAAATAAAGTAATGCAATCAACTTGCGGAGTTGGCTTGCCAATAAAATCATTGAAATGTTGTGATTCAAACGTCTGTGCATATGCGCTATTACATCTATGAATACTAATTAAATCACCTTAAATTGAATTCCAACCAACTATTCCACTCGCTGATATGCCCATTGAAACAAAACTAAAATTAAAAAAATAAAAATGAAAAATAAGTATTAACTTCAATTGAAAGAAACCACTGGGTGCAGAATAAATTTAACATACACAATATTTCATTTCACAATTATTATTCACCTGCAGAAAAAAATAATAATATCCAATTTAATTTGCAAATATTCTTAAATTCCTAAATCGCAAACCAAATTTTGATTTGCTTGAACACCTGTCTAAAAGTAAAACTCTACATCTCCAAATTGTTCTTCCCGGCGCAGCATAAGAGCTTCCTGTAACATATGAATATAGTGTAAACATATTTTTTTGAGACAACCTGTAATCACTTACAAGCGCCCCGCTCTAAAAATTACAGCTGTTTTCGGTTAATTGTTTTAAAATATACAGGGTGTCCGTAAAGTTACTATACAGTCTTACAATTTACTATACAGACACCCTGTAATATATTAACAGTACAGTAAGATATTGTATTACAATATTTATTTGTAACAAAAGAAATAACACCTTTATGTTTATAAAAATCTCAGAAAATACATGTGTTACATCCGAAAAGACTGTAATAATCAAGGCAAACAATTTCTATGACAAATATTCAAATTGGAGGCCTTCAGCTTCAATACATTCTCGACAACGTGACACCACACTATGACAAACTTTGGTGCACAAGTCATGATCAAGGTTGGCAAATGCATCAATAACAAATTGTCGAAGATCTTCAACACTTCTTGGCTTTCTCAAATACACAGAGTCTTTGATGACTCCCCAGACAAAGAAGTCCATTGGCGTTATGTCTGGAGATCGTGGAGGAAATTCAACGGGCCCTCGCCTTCCGATCCATTTATCAGGAAATATCTCATCCAGTAAATTTTAGACAGCTGTAGCATAATGCGGTGGGGCTCCATCCTGTTGGAAGTAGGCTACAACTTATTGAAATCTGGTCGTTGTTTCAATGCGGGTACGATGACATTTCTCAGTTTGTCATTTCTCAATTTAATACAATGAAACTGTATAGTAACTTGTAAGACTGTATAGTAACTTTACGGACACCCTGTATGTCAAGATCAAAATTATGTCCGAACCCTTTCCGAAACTTTGCCCCTCAATTGACTATGCCTATGTTGAAGGAATTTTAATGAGCTTTCCAGCAAACGTAATCTTGAGGTGGGCACGTTTGCGGAACGAGACACAATATTCAGCTATAGACGCTACGCTCTGAAAATTAGTAGTAGTAGTAGTAGTAGTAGTTGGCAATTTATTTCGCTTCTGTTTTCTCAACACAAAAAAACTCAACGATAGGATAAAAACAACGAGCGAAAAAGGAATGCAGGTGACAAAACGAATTGACGTTAAACACATGGGCGTACGACCTCAAACCCATTTTGGGGGGCACCAAAGTTTTGCCCGAAAAGTTTGTCACTGCGATGACATCTCCAAAACAAAAAAAAAGGTCATCGCCTGTTTCGCTGCACCTTTTCCATTACTTTTGGCCTAAATATGCCATCAAACGTGTGTCCAGACAGATGTTGACCTTTTTTTTTGGAGATGCTGTTGCAGTGACAAATTTTTCGGCAAAAATGTAAGGACACTTACTCAAATTGCCCGAAAAATTAAAAGTTGCCCGAAATTTTTACAACCAGGAGGGGCCAGTGCCCCCCCCGGACCCCCACTTCGTACGCCTATGGTTAAACATACCCAAATTTTTTAAGATTACATTAAAAAGATTGTAGAGAGGGGCATGGTCACCGCACCTGAATTTGCAATTACCGCTGTTTTCCAGAAATCATTGTGCCAGAATACACTTTTTCCTTACCGCTAGATTTAGGTGTTGGTTTTTATTCTGGCAGAATTACGGTGGTGTGAATGACTGTAGTAAAGTGCTCTGTGAGTCATGGGGTTAGCAGCTGAGAGGAACGTGACTAGCATTACAAAATTTTTTGAATTTGCGTGATGGCGTTTGTCAATGCTGTTAGGCGGTTAGAGGTCACCACGTTGAGCAAGCTATATAACTAGTTATTTTTATTGCATTTTCAAGTATATGATTTCATGAATTTTGCTCAATTTTTCAAGAAGAAGCTGAAATGAAAAAATCCGAGTAAAGTGTTCCATAGACTTAGATCAGTGCTTCTTAACCGATGGATCGCAGCCCAAAAGTGGTTTAATTTGTTGGGTCGTCCACTGCGGTGGTTCATTTACACAGCATCTTTAAAAAGTAGATCTTATGCTGCAAAAAGCTGCAGTTGTGGAAGAGGAAGGTGCAATCTCAGAAAACCACATTATTTTCTGTTTTTGTTCAGTTTCTGGAAGATATGGAGGAGGTGCCTGTTGAAGATGCTTAGCTTGCTTTAGAAAGGCATTTAGGCTAGCTTCATCAATAAAAAAATTTAATTTCATTATTCATAAAAATGCAAAAGTTTTGGAATGGGTGTATAATCCATTTGCAATTAATGTTGCTACACTGTCTGAAAGCCAAAGTATTTCAAGAAGAATTATTGACATTTGTTGTGACAGTTTATTGATAAATACTTTTAAAGAAGGAAACCCTTGGTCAGTTGGGACAAAAATTAAGAGTGACAAAAGTATTGTTGATGCTCCTGCAGTAAAAGCTCCGATTTGTTACTACCTGCCTGTGTGAGAGCAGATTTTCTGTGGTGTGTCAAATCAAAAATAGAGACGAGAAACTGTCAGCCTGATGATAATATGATATTGGCTCTATGCAAGGTTGCTGAAAATTTTTATGAAATTGTAGAAACAATTGGCCTTAAAGTGAAGGCTCACATAAATTAAATTAGAGCTTTTATGTTTATATTAAACTGTCTTATTTGTATTTAGTTTACTTGATTCCTACAAATAAGCTCTATAAAAAAAAATTAATTTACGCTTATTACAGTATTATTTGAGTCATCACAAAAAAGAGTAAGAAGCACTGACTTTGACTCTAGAAAACGGAAAAATCCCCCAGTACTGACCATTGATCAGCGTCTAAGGTCAGGGTTGAATAGGGTTGGGTTAATGCAATTAGGGTTAATGCAAGCTTGTGGAATTCTGCATTTTTGTAGTATCTAACCTTTAATAACTGTGCGCTAAAATGCTAAATATAAGTTCTTTAACTAAACCCAACTATTGAATTTAGTTCATTTAGCAATAAAAAAGATTTTAATTTTTGAAGAAACAAAATTAATGCTTTTGACATCATATACATCAAAAAACGTTGCTATGTCACTAAAAAAGTAAATCTGCTGTTCTGAAAATGTGAACCATCACATAAACTTGGTGTGCCTGAATAAATCACCAATTTGCCAAAACAGTGACTAAAAGATAACTAGGCTGTGCAATATTTTGTCAAACTAGCCCGGGGCAGAAGATATTACGGTAAGGAGGCCTATCTAAATTTTCAAAGGAACTTTTAAAATTTGTTATTGACAGGTTGAAGCACAGCATAAGCTTAAGCTGTAAAGCCTAGAAAAGTAGAACACCACTCATGTTATATTGTATTTTTGCAGTAATGTCTTGTATTTATAAATCTATCAGCAAATAGGTTGTTTTAGGTTACTAATAGAGTAATACAGGTAATAAAAGGATTGGATTGTGCAGTTGAACAAAAAGTTTGTCTACAAATGAGAGCAACAGCAGCAGATTTTGAGATGACATCTTTTCCTGGAGTATGTTTAGAGCTTATAATTTTATGCAACTGTTCTTACATATTGTCGACTGTTTATCAATCTAATCACACAATCATTTCATCATGGTGACCTTGTCATAAAAAAAACTTCTTTGTTGTGGAAACATTTTTTTTAGGGCTGTAATTATCCTATGTTTTTTAAATGAATATGATATAAAATCACATTCTGCCGGGAATACTGGCTGTGTACTTTGTCTATATCTAATCTAAGTGTGTCCACCTTCAGCATTGCACTGTGGAGTAATGATTAAAGCATATTCTTTGCAGTTGGTAGATCTAAGTTGAATTATCTTGTTGAGTCATGCCACAGACTTTAAAAATGACAGCTTTTTTACAAATCTCATGTTTGGCACTCAGCAATAGGATTGTAGAGAGTGCAGTTTAAGACCCATTAGAGTGCAATGAATTTTAATGGCCAGTGCACATAGTCACTGTTGGGGCCACAATGGCAAGAAACATAACTATGCGATTCTTTGGCACAAGCTCTTAGTGTGGTATCAATAAAAATCATTCTGAATATTGTTTTTGGGAACAATGTTCTTATTCATAGCTTTTTGTCCTAGCTAGTTGGAGCAAGACATTACCATAATCTTCATGCTTGGAGTAGAAACTGGACCCGTAATAGTGACGACTTGAAGCACATCTGAATCCAAATCCTATTCTTAAGTGATAATAAAATTATATCTGAGACTGGGTTTAATCCTGCAGTTCAACATGCATACATTTTAGTTCTTTTTGTGTCTGTATTTCCATCTATTATTTTTGTATGTTTTATCACAGGAAAATCTTCTTTATCCATCGTTGTATGGACCAGACGAATATCTCGTTATTGGACTTGCAGCATTTGTCCTTTTTGTGATTATCAAGCATATTATTTTCCATACAATGTATTTTTGGTGGTATCGCCATGGGCAATTTTATATTCCAAATACATTTTGGAATGTAGTAACAGGTTAGTACTGGCAGTTTCTGACATGTGCTGCAAACACAGCAAGAAATATGCTTACATTTGTATAATAATTTGTTATATACTGTGAGAATGGTATTTTTGTGTGAAGTTTTATAGTTTTGCTTCATTTGCCAAAAAATCCAATTGCAAATGAGAAGCATCAAAAGCTACAGCATTATTTGTAGACTTTGACCCATGGCCTTCTTACTTGTACTCAGATGCAGTTTGTTTGATTCTTATAATAATGGCGTTAGCATTTTGGTTTAGTTTTTGGTTAGCAAACCTTTACGAATGTGATTTGTTTGTGGTTTGTTGTGACTGTGTATCAAGTACATGTAGTTTCAAATTACTGACAACATAGCTCGGTATGATAAGGTCTAAGTCGCAATCAATGTTCCCTTTAAATGCGAAGCAGGTGTGAATTTGCGAAAACATGTCCGGCGGATTTGCAGTTAAAATGCAATGATGTGCGAAAAAGTTTGGCGGTATTTAGTAATTTTTTTCAGTTTGTTAAAATTTTTGCAGTTTTGCCAGCAAAATTTTCAACCGTTTATGGCGTGGTAGACAGTGAATAGGAATCCAAAGTGGGCCGACGCTGTTTTTGGGCAGTGCAACGTCTTACGTAAACAGGCAGTGGTCATGACGTAGCAGCGAGTGACGGCGATTTAAATATCGTTTGTATTACAAATTGTCTCTCAACCAATTATCATAAAGTAAATCAAAAAGTTTTTTTTTTTACTTTTTCCGGCGAATTTCAATCGTAGCTGAAGAGCAATAGTACCAAGGGGTTCAAACTTCAGTTTAACATAAAGCATCATTTTTCGAGGGAAGTTCGAAACTGGAAGTGTTTAAAATGTATATTTTTGTTTACACTTCAAAGCCAATTTTAAACGTGCATGATAAAGAAAAGAAAGCACATAGTTCAGATTCGCACAGAAAACACCATTTTGTGAGGGAATGGTTCAGTTTTTATAGATCACAAATAAACAATCTTCTGACATCTGCCAGTAATAGAAACTAAAACTAAAAACGAATACGACTTCTAACCAATTTTAGTTTTGAATACCTTCCCAAATATTGTTTTTTAAATAAAATGCAGCTGACAGTTATGTGTTGTGATGCTTTCACCAGTGATGATTAAAAAAAGCCCGAAAACGGAAAGAAAAATAATATGGATTCCAGTTTCGATCTCTTTGAAAACGTTTTTTGTTAAATTTTAGCCTTTTTTTATGTTAACTGCTTGAAAGTTAATTTGTATTACAGTATAATTTGCCTAGAACTTGAAAAGATTGTAAAAAATTGTCGTTCTCGATTGACCATTCCAAAACTGTCTTTTGATTCAATATTAACGTGTATCATGTAATCAAGTTTACCAGTAGAAAGAAAAATCACCTTATATTCACAACTCACAGAAAGTTAAGTTGTGCACTGCGCAAAAAGCCTTCCTTTAAAGCGTAATTGTGCGCGCGCGGCTGTTACAGTCTTTTTCATCTGCCTGTGCACAGTGGCGCTGGGTAAGTGGGCATGGTCCACCGGAAATTTTTTCAGGGAATGGTAGCCCCTCGCAAATGCATTATAACTGTGTGGTTTTAGATGAAGAACAGACCATACTTTTTATTACAGTAAGCACCTCTAAATAAGATCTTGTAGTTAAATGTGTAGTTACAAATATCAGCTTTCAATTTTTTATTAGACGAAAAAGCTGCGTTTACTAAACTCGTGCATATTCGTGTCCGTGAATTTTTCAGTTTCCTTTACTTCGGTCAAGTTTAAAATGGTTTTCACAGAGATAGAATTTCACCGATGAAAAATTTGCGACCTTTTTTCACGCATTCGGTCAATAGTTAATTTAAACTTATTAAGAGCGAAAAAATATTTAGCCAGTTATGTGAGCGCGATCATCATCAATTGTCCCGAAAACAAGCTTGAGCAGTGTCTTCAAACTACAATTGCTTTCCCCACCATACCTAACCAGATAACGAGGTTTCGCTATTTTTTCGCATTTGGAACAAAACTTCCTAAAAATTAACTCGTTGGTTTTCGTGCGCGGTTTGTGAAATTAGTAGACAAGACTCTGGTGAAATTTGTTATCGCTTATCTATAATATTGCTTTCTGAGATACGTTCAAGGAAGAAAGCAAGACACACACAGTATGTCTGCTACATTGTACAAAAATCCTAATTTTCTCCTTTAGGTTACGCGGCTTTAGTCGTCAAATCCTTCCAATTTTAGATGGAAAGTGTACTTATGATTACAAAACCCTGCTGTTTAATTGATTACGACTGAGAAATGTAACTAGTTTGATTATTTTACCACAATCAAGCAACAGCTGAAGTTTGCCAGTGTTTTTTGTTCTGGTGTCATAGTCGTGATAACCTCCCTAACATCACATGATTTTAAAAAAGTCATATTTTTCATGCACATGTTGAGCGTCGGCATAGGATTAGGCTAATTATATTTGCTTGCGCTATTAGCACTGCGAGCATAAAACTAAATAGAGTAGGGGTCCCCAAAGTGGTCGATGGGATTATCCATGGGGTCGATAAACACCTGGGGGTCAAAAAGGGTCGACCAGGAATTTTAAGTATATGAGGTCGTGCTTGACGTCAGCTTCACCGTAGACAGCGGAGATTACTACTACTGCTTCTTCAGCTTTCATTGATAAAGTCAATATGGATATCGTATTGTTTATTATTAGTGATGCTACTATTTTGTTGTTGACATCATTTACTTATCATTAATATTTATTTTTTTGTACATGCCTGGGGGTCGATGAGAAATCAAGAATTCCATAAAGGGGTCGATGGTCTAAAAAGTTTGGGAACCCCTGAAATAGAGGAACAAAGAAGTTTTCACGCTACGCCGACGCCTACAATTTACGCCTAAAGGAAACCAACCTTTATTGTTGCGCAGGTCGCAGAGTTTTAGTGACTAAATTTAATTTATTAAACAGGAATCGCCAGGTATTTCGCCGCGGCCGATTAGTAACCGATTGGTTATTGTTTGTGAATCTTTTTTGGGGCTGACATAATCACACCAATTAATACGTTACCGAAGCGCAGCGTCACAGTTTTGTCTCTTCTTTCCCCCCCCCCCCCCCGAAATTTTAGAAACTGCGCTTACGTCCATATAATTATTCGGGCTTGTTTTATGTTATCTTTGAAGATCTTTGACGCGCAGTTAACTCCAGTTCCCGCTGCGAAAGACGTAGCAGAGCAAACAAGACGCAACTCGCAAGCTGGCATCTTAATCAAATCAAAAAATAAAAAATCATTTGTGACTGATGATGATGGCCTAGTGATTTTCAATCGGCGGACCGCGGTCGTCACGGGGTCAGTACTTTATTTACCCTCCATATCAAGTGAAATTGGAAATTTGTTTTTGATGACTTGTTTTTTTATTTTATTGGGACAACATCCTTGAAATTTACTTTGACAACTTTTTTGAGACTGCCTATGAAATTGAGAAAAATATAGTCGGGCCACGTGCCCCTGTGCGTTTCGAAAATGGACCTCATGCCAAAAACGGTTGAAAACACTGAACTGGGTTAAAAATGCCATAATCGAAAAAAAATATGTCTGACAAAAACAAAGGCTGCCGGTATACGTAAACCAATGTTACTGGCAAACTTAAAAGTATTCGAAATATTGTCATGCTGCAGGGACTGAGGAAAACGTTGCCTAATTATAAGCAAGTTGAGGTGATAAATGAAACTGTTGGTTTAATTCTGCTGTACAGTAAAAGCGTGGAAACATTGCGCGCATAGCTTGCACATCGCTATTGCGTTTCTGTCACGTAGTGTTTACGTACGACGCCTGGCTGCCTTGGAAAAAATTTTGGACTAAGGACCCGAAATCTGAATTGAGTTGACGTCATCTTTTTTTAGCTTAGCCTATACACTGAACAGCAGTAGGCTACCAAACTCATCTTTTTTACAACTTTAAAATGACGTCACATAGGCTGGTATTACGGTTTATTCAGCAATGTCCGCCAAAATTTGTTTCGCGGGTTTCATGCTTTTGCCAGCCATTTCGCACTTGCGCCGGCCGTTATGCACTTACTAAAATCCTAGAGGGAACACTGCTCACTAACATACATTTCAATGCATGCCACATTTCTGCCTGCTGAGCTCTTTGTAAAACCAGTGATTTTTCCCATTTGCGTGTAGTAAAAATTTATTTTGCTGACATTGCAGCACTATTTCTGACAACTTTGAACCAGGTTCTTACCCAACTGCGCTAAGTGCAACTAAAGATTTTTGAAGATTTTACTTTGACTAAAAACGGATGAACTGGTTTGTTAGTATGAGATTCACGCTTATGTAACTTGTAGTGCAGCTTTGCTACAAGCTAATTTTTTATTTATTTTTCTTGCTAATTAGACTATTATGTACAATCATACATTTGAACTTCTTACTATGCTCAGTTTTTCCAAACGTTATGAGGTATTTTGACTTGTAAGCGTTGATGTATCAGTCTCGTTATTCATTTTGTACTGCTTTTGTGGGGCAGCAAAACTCACTTGCTTTGTTGTGTGCAGGCAAAAGTCTTACTCAACGACTAACAAATTACATAAGTACAAAAACTAAAGACTGTGATTGGTCTATTGATGACTTGATGTCAGTTATGGATAGCTATTTCCAAAACAAAGAGTTTGCTCCAAGCTTGGGCACCGAAAAAGGTAACTTTAGTTTCTTTTTTGTTGCGATAATAAAATTAATCTTTAGGTGCTCATATCGAATACACTGTGTTACGCGACTGACTGGTATTAGTTTTCGAGACTGTCATTAAAAAAGTGTCAAGCAACTTTTGCTTTAAGCTATGTTTCAGCTCTACAGTATACGAATTCAGTGACTGGGCTTTCAATTTTTTTTGAAATAACTTTATTCTATTTTGTCATAGCTTGCTTTGGGAAGAGTACTTTCTGACTATTGCTTTTGAGAATAAAGTAATTGACTCTACACAAGCTTTGTGGCTATAATCAATTCAAGCATTAAGTTTTGTGTCGCTAATCATTTCTTTTCATTATACCTAGGAAAGGTTGTTCATAATATAATCCTGGAATATCAACCCAGAGAAATATTGGTGTTTGGCAGTCATGTTGGATACATACTTCTTCGAATTTTACGTTCTTCACCTGAAGATGTCAGAATATTTGTATTGGAAACCAACACAGAATATATAGCTTTTGCTAAATTTTTGTTGAAATTAGTCAATAAAGAAGATAAGGTATCCATACTTTTAACTTTTGAAATATGTGATAGAACATTTTTACATTGTTTACGTAGGTCAAGAGTTGTTTATTAAGCAATCTTTTGCAGTGTGCATTATCTGCTTAACATAAAACTAGCATTATGTACAAAAAAAACAACCTAGGACTAAAGTCTTGTAGTGCTTTATGGAGTCCATTTTCAATTTCAAAAGTGGTGTAATACTATACGCATCAACAACATTTATAACTGAATTTGCGTTTAGACGTGTACCGATTGAAAGAGCCGTTCTCTACTTCCAAGAAATTATCCCAGAATTAAATTGATTATAATCTCCATGAGGGTAAACAGGGTTTGCTTTTCAGGTTATATTTCTCTGTGCTGATTTGAACCAAAAGACTCTTAACAACTTGCATAATGACTACGGAGTTCTGAAGTTTGATTTTGTATTTTTCAATCGTACCAAGCATGACATTCCTTCATATGTTCCTTTAGTTAAACTTTTGGAAGGTGATGCAGGAAAGGTAAAGATGTTCTCCTAGCTTTGGGAATGATGAAAGCGTACTAATCATTCTCGATTAAATAAGGAATCAAGTTTGGTTGACACTGTGTCTTGTGGCGACTGTTGTGTAGTGTACTTTTGATTGTTGGTAGTCCTAGTTCAGGAGGTCTTTCGTGTTTTTTTCTTCGGCTGTTTGCTACTGCTGCTGAGTATGACGTTTCCAGCAAGCCTTTTCGTAGGCGTGCAGGGCAATTTTGTGTGGACCAACATAGGCTCGATGGTTAATTAAATCTTCATAATGCTGTGCTGGACTTACTTTTTGTTTTTTTTTGGTTTGTACTTCGATTGGATTAGATCCTCTACAATCAGTGTTGAGCACCGTGCCCACTTGCATTCTATTGCCCGATCCCTCCTGCCTTCTCCCTTGCATCCAGTCTAAAATCTACCCAAACATCATTAAAATCCAAATAAAACGGTTAGTTTTCGACATGGAAGGCATTTATGGTGTAAAGTGCTTGTCAATGTCAGTTTCGAAAGCGAATTGCTTTTCGCGAAAGCGCACTGAACCAGTACGTTTAGGCCTTGCAAAGTGAATGAAAAATGCAGCAATTCCAGTTGCGTGTCGCTTGTTTTCTCTGTATTCAAACCCGATTTAATGTTACTAGTACTTGGAACTGCGAAAATTTCTATCAGTCTACCGAAAACACTGCAGCCAAACAAAGCAAATTGCCGTATAGTTATTTTTTTCAAGGACGTCGCCTTCGCAGTACTCCACCAATGAGACCCATGCAACTATTATCAGCGGGACGAAGGGGCATGTCTCACTCAACGTTTGAACTAGGAGAACCCAAAATCTAGGAAACAAATAAGAAAGTTGTTAATTTTGTTAAACACATAGTTTATTAGCAATATAAATCCATGCTGAGATCACTTTATGTAGCCTCTTATCTGCCTAGAATTGTGCTATCGTCTTTAACATTGAGCTATTGTTGTTTTTGTGTAGGGTAGCTGCTATTTCCATCAAGGAAACGTAGAATCGAAATCTGTTATTCTCGCTGATAAAGTAGTCATGCTTGGTGATCCAGAATTCTTGAAGTATGTTCGCAATTCAGATAAATATCAAACCCAGTACTATCAAATGGCATTGGAGCATAGTTCCGAAGAGATAGTAGATGGAATGGAAAAGGCCGTTTACGTTGGACCCTAAACATTTTTTTCAAGATTGAGCCACGTTTTTGCTTAATGTAAACTCCATATTTTGTTGCATACCAACTCTCGTAAATACCGACGTAGCAGAAGTTTATTTCAATATTATGCACCTTAGTTTTATGAGATTGTTTTTGTATTACTAATATTCAGTCACTGATTGTCGTGCTTACGAAGCTTTTGCTGGAACCAAAATACTCAATTTTTATAAACAAAAACTCCTAGTGCTATATTTTATTTTACCACCAATTAACCAATTTTGAAATGTTTCAATACCATCATTTTGAAACTCGTGATCAGTTTTTAGAGGCTAGCTTGAACAAAATACAATGCCGGTATGTGTAATTCGAAAAAATGTCTTGCAACTATGCTTCAGGGTTTTGTGAAGTCAATGCCTTGCTAAGTAATAGCCTCGATAATTTCGTTGGTTTGCTTGTTGATACACATAACTTTTGCTGAATCATACTTGGAAAATACTTTCTACCTACTTCATGCTTGTGAGAAAACTCGTATAAGAATTGTTCGTGTAATCTCGTACTGTGTTTTCATGTCATCTGATAAATTTTGAGTGTAGTCAATAGTCATGCTATTAGTGCTAACTAGATGTAGATTTTACTTACGTTAATTATGTATTAGTGTCCTTCGGTCACGGGAAAACCCTCTGCCGGTGATACAATTTCCTTCGCAGTTGTCGACACTGCTGGCACATTGCATTTTTTGCTTTTATTGGAAGATATTTCCAAAAAGTGCCACTCTTCCAGACGTAGAAACGTGGTGATCGAAGTTTAAGCACTGGGTGGGCGCTTGAGATATCTTGGCTCTGGGGAAAGCCAACAGCTATACATAAGACAAAAGCTTTCTATTCTCTTATTTTTTCCGCAGTAATGGGTTCTCGGGCACTGATTTCTTCAGGGTTTCAATACGGGCGATAAACTGGTCCGATAAGGCGAGCTGCTTCGGCTGTCTCATAGCCTCTTTCGTATTATCTCGTAATCCACTCATCTCGTCTTCTAGATTGGAGGCGTTTTGACTTTAAATTTTCCGACACATAAACTCCTTAGTTTTACTAAAGAACTTGCCCTTTGCTCGTTGCGCTCTCTGCTTTCTGATGTCTTCGTTGCGGACAAAGACTTTTTAAAATCCTTCATGTGGTCACACAAATAGGAATATTTTTCATCTTATTCTGTTCTGCTGCGAACAATGAAGAATAGAAATTAATATAAATACAACAAAACTTTGTTATAACGCGTTCAATTGATGCAAAGTTGGCATATCACAAAATCTGACTAATTTTATTTAGCTTTTTAATCTCGTGACAATGTGCGTAACAGGCGAGTCAATACTGCAGTATATCACTGTGCTTCTGGTTTTATTGCTGTGCTAACAAAACCTAGAAATGGAAAAATCCGGAAAGAAACTGGTGTTTTTTTGAAAAGCAATAAATGATGATGTACAATAGAATTTAAAACATGGGTAAATAAATTCTTTATTATGGTTTTCAAGTGGCGCGAAAATAAAAGTGGTTGTGTTAACCCTGAAAAAACGGGACCCACTTTTTTGCGATGACGTTTTATGCAACCCGACGATCGCGTTAAAATAAAGGTTACTGTAATATGTTTTTGAAACTAAAGGCGTTGCTATAAACGAAGGGGTAATGTTGAAATCATAACGTTTTTTATAGGTGGTATTAAAAGATCCTTTTCATTTGTAAAGACCCTTGGCCCAACAGTACAACAGTTATTTTTTTTGAGGCCATTTCCCATTCTGCTTGGATATGTCGTGGTTTACAAAGTGAAATGAGCATTGATTTTTAGTAGTAGCCATGAACACATATAGGTGAACTAACTTCGTAATCTTTTAGCTTTCCACAATCGTGAGGTTTGTGTCTGGGTAATCGTTCATGCATCATTAAGGTAACCAGATATGTTCTGGTACTGTCTACATCCTTTAACCTGCCCAGCTTATAAACGTTCCGCCGATGATAAAGGCTGTCGGCTAACTTCGGGTTTCGGCGTCGTGCAGTTTACAGTGTTGTGTCTGAGTGTGCTAATCTTTAGAGTTTCTTGCGGTTGCTTTTGATATCTAAATGCCATTGCTCTGTAGCCTTCTATTATTCAGTTTAAAATTTTCCGCGATTGTTTTCAACTGCGTTTTATAAAGTGCAACATTAGCACTGTTTATTTTATCACCATTAAAAACTGTGCACCAGAAATTTATCAAGCCGATATTTGAGCAGCTGATACCCTGCCAGTACCTCAAGGGTTCGAAAAAAAGTTTCAAGGCGCATTGCATATAAGCTTCGCCGTCGCGGCGAGTTTAAACGCGCGACTTTAACTTCAAAGTTTGGCAACAATTCAGAAAAAAATAGCTCAAAATTTGTAAAAGAATTGATTAAAATTTATAGAAGTGTCGAAGTTTATCAAAAAATATGAATGGGTAAAGATGGGGCAACGCTGGAAGTTTCAATAAAATCCAACATTTTTAGCTTATGTTCTGTACCTAAAAGTAATTTTGGTTTCAAATGAGGCAATAGTTAATGTTTTTCAAAGAACAAAAAATGAAGCTATTAAGATGTCAAATTATAATACAATAAAATCAGTTTTCGAAACAATCTGGTTTTGTTCCACCTATAGAGCAGAGCCAGACAGCCGCACGGCTTTGCCTCTCATCACAGACAAATTAGTTAAGTACCTCGATTCTAGTCCATCTCGACCGGCAAAGTAACGAATTATATGCATGTGTACTGTGTTCTCTTTCATTAC
The DNA here is from genome assembly GCA_963675345.1 of Trididemnum clinides. Taxonomy (NCBI): domain Eukaryota; kingdom Metazoa; phylum Chordata; class Ascidiacea; order Aplousobranchia; family Didemnidae; genus Trididemnum; species Trididemnum clinides. The sequence continues at coordinate 13,135,015 of OY776285.1, read as the reverse complement.
TAAGTTTATCATATTCTTGAGTAATTACATTCACTACAATGTATAGACCTTGCATTACTTAAGTAGGATAACGTGAATTCGAGAGTGAGCAAATAAAATTAATTTTTTTCTTCATGCACATAAAAACAAAAAAATTTTCTTCAAATAGAGTTAAAATGGATTTCTTTAAGCACAGAAATCGCATGTAAAACTTTAAAGCGACTACAACTGGAGCAGATCATGACACCACTTCTTGCAAGATTTGTATTTAATCCCAATTTTCTTTGCATGGGTTCTCGCACAAAAAATGCATTGTTCAATAAAACTCCGTTTTTGGCATTCTTGAAATTTGCACCATTGTTGGTTTTCTTTTGTCTTTGATTTCTTTGTTCAGATTGATTTTGTTCTTGATTTCACGAAATTTTAATTCTGAGAACTGGTTAGTACTTTGCCTTCCTTTTCCGACTTGCTATTTTTGCATGTGGTAATGGCGAAATTTCAGTGTCAGCAACTATTTCACTGCTAGAGGAAAAGCATTGTTTACTGCAGCCTGGTTCATCGGAACATGATTAGGTTACCAGTCTGAGTGAATTTCTGCTGGAACATTTCTGTCTTCACTCTCAATGTCAACAGTTAATTCAAAGCTGCTGAAGTTTGATTGCAGTTTTTTTTATCATATGCATTGGCTATATTTTCTTGAGAAGCTGCATCTTTATTTGTGCTTTTTACATTAACAATTTCTGTTTTAAATGCAGCTGCAAAATCGTCTTTTGCAAAGACATTCGGACCACACAGTAAAATGTCGGTCGATTTTGAAGCATCGACATCTTTTTGAACTGTGGCAGCTAGTGATGGGACAATACCAAATTTTATAACGATTCCAATACCTAATTGAAATTCTGATACATGCAATGAATTTATGATTATTTTCAGACCCTAAAGCTGGTTTTAGAAACAATTACTTTTTGGACAAAGTACTTTTGTTAATTATGCATTCAGAAGGAAAATAAATGTGGCTTTGTTATAGCAAGAAAGGAAAAAAGTTTCATATATAACAAAATTAAATAAAAAGGGTAAATGTTTAAAAAATGAGCGTATTTATTTCTGGCGAACTATGCGGTAAATGTATGGATGTTTTTTTCATGTTATAGTCCTTCTAACATGATCTTCGTGCATCACGTTAATATTACAAAGGTTTAGCAGCAAAGAAATTATAAAAACAAAAAATTTAGCGGGACAACAGCAAAGTTGGCAACTCTACACGAGGCTGAAGTCTGTTAGTTAAGTATCAAACTCGTACTGTTATCCATTCTTCACATAACCATTTATCGTTACAACTTCCATCTTCTGTAAATGTTCTCAACTTCTTTAGAAATAATAATACTTTAGATATCAAGATCTAGATATTATACTGATTCTTTTAAAGCGTCAAACAAATATTTACTTTTTATTATTACCTGAAATAAAAATTTAAGTTGCAAGCATACAAATTCCAAAGAATCGTTTTCAGAATCGGAAATTCGATTCAAATTCTCTGATACCAGAAAAAGTTCCGATATTTTCTATTCCGAGTACTCGTCCCATCCCTAGTGGCAGCACGATCATAGGCTTAGCCCAGTGGTTCTCCAACTGTGCGCCGTTTCAATTTTCCAAAGGCGTCGCGGGATATTTTGGTTTTGTGCCATTAAGTCTAGGTTTTATTGCGTCAAAAGAACTCTGATCGTAGATTCCTGTCTTCTGACATTTTCGCAATAGTGTTTTTAATACACTGTTGCAACGGTTGACTTGTTATTCAAGAATCAAATTGCAGAAGTTTAACTTAATTGGCGAAAAATATATGAAGAATAAAGCATTCAGTTGTATGTCGGACGAAAACATGAAAGATGAGTTACAAACTTAAAAGAGCGTAATTTTGCGATTGAAGATGACAGACCAATCCAAAATCTCGGGAGCATCTGCATAGGGGCAGTTATTTATGTAGATTACGGGTCACATTTATCTCGCAGTACGGCAAACTAAACTGTAGGATGCTGTCTGGTGCGTCGCAAAGTCTCGCAAGCTTTTTTAAATGCGTCGCATCGCAAAAAGTTTGAGAACCACTGGCCTAGCCTATCAGTCTGTCACGCTCTTGCTGGGATTACTTACCATCCACTTATTCATCTGACTGCAGTATGTTTTTAAGGGACCAAAAAACGTTCAGTCCTGTGGTGGTATAAAAAGCATAATAATACCATACCTTATTTTGCTTTTGTCACCAGGCATCTTTTAACTTCTCAATATAGCTCTTCTGGTGTAATTGAAAGTTAAAATGATCTTTATTTAGATTTTAGATTTAAAATCTACATAAAATTCATAAAAAACTCAACGTTTCGAAAAACTAAAATCAGTTTTTCTTCGTCAGGAGTGACTAAAAGTTCAAACACAGACAACGGTTACATGATAATCAACAGAACGAAAAGGAGAAAAGAAAATTATGGCAATAAACAAGTGCAGCAGCGACAACTGGCGGTCAAAAATTTATAAATTTGTACAATTCGGGATAAAAACTGTTAATTTTATCGTTAAAAGAAAAATCAGTTTTGTGTATACAAAATGATTCTAAAAACCGTCTTTTCTTATAGTCGCTTTCAATACCTAAAATTGCAGAGCTTTCCCAATCAATCCGGTGTCCATTTAAGCAAATTTGTTTCACTAGAACAGATTTCATCTCCTAAGTTAAGGAAACGATTTGTCGATGACACATTTGTGATCATGCAAACCAATGAAGTGAATAGATTTTTTGATCATTTGAATAACGTGGACCCGAACATAAATTTGACAATTGAATTAGAGCAAGATGACAAATTAGCATTTTTAGATGTCTTAGTCATGAGAACACAGGATGGAAAATTGGCCACTAAAGTACACCGAAAAACAACCCACACCAATCGATATTTGAATTACTTTCAGCTCACTCCATTGAACAAAAACAAGGTGTGGTGATGAATTTATACAATGAGCACAATCGCTCATGACCAAATCAACAGACTGAAAAAAAGAAAAAGTTTTCTGTCTCATATATGCTCACTGAAAATGATTATCCTAAATGGTTCATACAAAAAGCACTGAAAAAAAGAAAGGCTCAATCTCAAGCTAAGTTACAAGAAGAAGAAAGATATATTGGATTAGTTATTTTGCCATTTATACCTGGAATAACTGAGAGATTAAAACGTCTTTTGAAAAACCATCAAATCAAAGTGGCAACAAAACTATTTATTACGCGCTGTGGAAAACATGCTGCCAAGTTTAAAAGATAAAATTAACAAATTTGATCAACGCGGTGTTGTATATAAAATTTCATGTTTAGATTGCACAGGTGTTTATATTGGTGAGACTGGTCGATCATTTAAAATACGACGCAAAGAACATCAAACCTAATATAACTACCCAACTAACAAATGAGAATTTAAAAAAGAAATCTACTCTAGTGAAACACGTTTGCTTAAATGGACACCGGATTGATTGGGAAAGCTCTGCAATTTTAGGTATTGAAAGCGACTATAAGAAAAGACAGTTTTTAGAATCATTTTGTATACACAAAACTGATTTTTCTTTTAACGATAAAATTAACAGTTTTTATCCCGAATTGTACAAATTTATAAATTTTTGACCGCCAGTTGTCGCTGCTGCACTTGTTTATTGCCATGATTTTTTTTCTCGTTTTAGTTCTGTTGATTATGCAACCGTTGTCTGTGTTTGAACTTTAGTCGCTCCTGACAAAGAAAAACTGATTTTAGTTTTTCAAAACGTTGAGTTTTTATGAATTTTATGTAGATTTTAAATCTAAATAAACAGTCCCGTAGCACTCCAACTTCGGCCCCCCCCCCAAAGTAAGCGCAAGAGCCCCTGCGCACAGGTCATATCACTTTAGAGGTGTAAAATTGAAAAGCTGCATTAAGAAAATACACCACAATTTGAACATAAGTAAACAGGCTGATGTCAGAATAAAGCATGCCGATACCGAAGGTGCAAGTCATAAAAAATTCGGCACCGATGCCAGAGTTCAGTAGGATATTTATGCAGACACTGCGAAACGAAAGCAATGACACTGAAAAACATGAAAAAGTTATAAAAACACAGTATCATTTAAATAGTCTGGAGCGAACCTTTTTGTTCGCAAATGCTGTTATGACATTGTCATAATCAAGAGATCGGGCGCAGTCATTTTCGATTGACAACATGGCTAATGAAGATAGTCTACTGTCTGTCATAGACGTTCTATTAAAAGTTTTGATCAGTTTCAATTTGCTGAAGCTTCTTTCAGCGCTGGCAACAGTCACGGGGCAAGTTAGTAAGATTCGAAGCGCGATGTACACATTCGGATACAATTCAAATAAATGAGTCTTTAGAAGATAATTCAGAAAGTCTTGAGCCGTATTGAGATTGCGTTTGTTTTGTAAAATTAAAACAAACCGCTGTAGCTCAGCGCTCATTTCATCAGAATCAATGTCACCGAACTTTTTTTGGAACTCTTTACAGCAAGTAAGAAGAGCATTTTCTTGTTGCACAAGCAAAAGTTTGTCTCGTGTGTACAAAAACGAAAAGGCGGAAGAAACCTCACGTAACAAATTAAAGCGCTCCTTTATTGACATAATAGCCTGGTCTACTAATGGATAGAAAAAGTTGCTTTTAAATTTCAGTTCAGGAGTAGCTCGTTGTTCCTCTTCACCTTGGTAATCAAACAATCTTCTTTTCTTTCCACTTCTTGACGGAGGAAAAGAAGGATCAATATCCAATTCCTGTGCTATTTCAACAGCAGATGTTGCGGCACTGTCATAACCCGTTGTGCGATAGTTTTGCAAAAACTTTTCAGTTGCCTGGATTTCCGTTTCCATTGTATGAAGGGAGACTCCATACGATTGAAGAATCTTGCTTGCTTTATTGACTTGGAATAGGATATCATACCAAATAAACACCGACAAAAGAAAACTCTATTTTGATAAATGAGCTATCAACGATTTTGTTTCTGAGGCAGCTCTTCCATCTTTTCTTTCTATGGAAATGGCTTCCCAGTCTTTCAGTGCCAGCAACACCTCTTTTAAATTGTATCGAAGAGGTTTGATGCATTTAATTCTGCTTTCCCAACGAGTATCAGATTGTGACTTTATGGACAGCTCCACATGTTTCTTCAAAATTTCCCAACGCTGAGCAGAGGAAGAAAACAGCACATACAACCTTGTAAGTACTCCAAAAAATGTCAATGCTTCCGTCGATCAATTAGCACTGTCAACAACTAAGTTAAGGGTATGGTTTGCACAGGGCACGTAAACAGCTTTGGGATTGATGTCTAGCATTCTTGCTTGGACCCCAGAATGTTTTCCTTTCATGTTAGCACCATTATCATATGACTGACCTCGACAATCAGACAATTCGAGTTGCAGTTCGGTCGCTTTTTCTAAGAAAGCGTCCAACAAGCCTTTCCCAGTACTGTCACTTATTCTCAAGTAGCCAAAAAATGTTTCTTTAACAACAGCAGCTTCTTCATTACATAGTACATAACGGAGAATGACAGACATTTGTTCATGATGTGACATATCTGGAGTGCAGTCCAAAATTATAGAAAAATATTTTGCCAATTTCAATTGCTGTAAATTTTCTTTTTCAACTTCTGTCGCTAGCAATTCAATTAGTTCATTTTGTATGGTAGGACTCAAATAGTGATCTTTAGTGTTTTTATTCTTGATTCTGTCTTGAAGCTCTTTTAGGATCGGATCTCTTCTTGCCAAAAGCTCAAATATACCCAGAAAATTTCCATTGTGAGGAGATCCTTCTTCAGATCCTCTAAAAGCAAGATTCCTTTCCGATAGAAACAAGGCAATGTCGATAAGTCTCTCTAAAACATTTCTCCAAAAACGTCTTTCATTGAAAAAAATATTCATCTCGCGTTTGTCGATAGTGGATGAATTTCTTATCCCTTCAGCTAGCAACATCCATTGACTGCAGCATTCTTGGTGGGAAATGCCGTTTTCATGGTCTTTCAGTTTTTTCGAAAAACCCTCCCATGTATTTATACCACTACAAAAGGGGCTTAGTGTTTTTCCAAATAGCTTACAACAAAAGCAAAAAACTTGATCTGATTCCCCAGAATAAACTAGCCACGACCGTGAAACACTTTCACCATTAGGTAACACACGTTTATAATGGTTGGAGGAAAAACGTCGCCTTGGAGTTGTGTTATTATATGGAAAATTCATTATTAGTTGATGTGGTCCACGCTTTACTATATCACATCGTTGAGCATCAGAAATACTTTCAGGCCATTTACATGGGTCATCAGGGATAGGGGTAAATTGAGATTCAGTTATTTTTGATATTGAAGGTTGCGTATTGGCAGGTAAATCACAACTTACATTTTCTGGAAATTCACAATCACTTTGATGCTGATCGTCATAGTCTTCTTTTTCTTGTACACTATAGTTTTCTTCATCCCTCTCGGTACTAGTGCCAGGTCTACTCTGTTCAGTAATCTTGAAAAAATCTGTCATCTTGGGCAATTTCGCTACAGCATCTCGAGCAGTGGCTGCTTCTTTTCTCTTTTGAGCACCACTTTTTGAACGTTTCATTCTATACAATGTCAATAAAATACTTTATCTGCACTCTGCAGTGTATATATATTGTCCCGGTATTTATAGCCAAACAGAATTCCAGACCATTCTATGATTGTTGCGTAACAACGGCATTGTTACGTCAATCGAATATTCAAGATTCTACCAGAAAATCAATCGAAATATTCTAGATTCTGCGAGATAAAATGACGTTGCATTCACTTATGATGTCACAAGCCAATTTCTTCCTACAGTTTAAATCGGTTGTAAACAAGTCTGCTGAACTGAAAATAGTCAGGTAACCAAAAAGCAATTTCAGACTAACTTGGGCCCCCCCCAATTGGGGGGTTTGGGGGGCGGCTGCTACGTCTCTGTAAATAAAGATCATTTTAACTTTCAATTACACCAGAAGAGCTATATTGAGAAGTTAAAATACCATGCCTTCTTGCAAATGCGATGGGAGAGAGGGTGGCAGTGATTGTCGAGTACCGGTATTTGATGTAGAATTGCAGCAGTTGAACTAATGTTTCTGAAAAAGCTTCAGCCAGGCCAGAGTCATTCCATTAATTTGCAGATGTTAACCCAAGGCACCTTGTGGATCTCCTTTCATAAGTGCCATTCACATCCTTTTTATTGCAAAAATTATTGCTGAATTAATGCAGCTGCCTTACACAACACGCAGCAGAGTAAGTTTTATCACGTTCTGGAATGGTAATTTACCTAACTTGTTTACTAGCTTTCTGAGCAAGCCCTTTACCAGGATTTTGAATAAAAGTTTCTTCACTTACATCAGCATTGTAAATTTTTGCTGGTGGAATATTAAGCTCAAGCAATAATTGTTTCAACAGATTAAAAAATCTTCCTACTCGTACCCTGTTGAATCCAGTGGCTTTTGAGAGACTTGTTGCTTTTGCCTAACGAACACTTAAATTGGGATGACGCTCTAGAAAATTGTCCAATCTTTTCCTGCTAGTTTTTTACCTGCCTTAATTGGCACATCAATATTATTGGTACCAGCAAGTTGGCATGCTAAAATGTGCTCATTGTCTCCAACTCATTCAGTGCTTGCCGAAAATGACCACGTGACGCTTGACCTGGTTGAGATCCTTCTCTTTCAAGTGATCATAAAGATACTTTGTATGTTATAGGTTTTACTAGTCTGACGTAGTGAGCATCGTTTGCTTTTAACATCAGCCAGAGCTTGCTTCATATCTCTTTCCGACCAACAATCCGTTTGTGTTTTCCTAACGTAGTTTAGAAACATGATTAGATATAGCCAAGGATACTTTTTAAAAACAATTCAGATTAAGCCTAGTATAAATGAAACACAATGCAAATGAAAGCTATGTTGAAATGCTTCTTGAGGAGTTGGCCAAGGCTTTTTAACGAATGGGACCAAATGGCGGAAACTGATGTAGTAGAAAGACCGATGGAAAAAGTGGCCAGCAATGAGATTGTGGAAGCAATGCAAAAGATGAAATTAGGAAAGGCAACTGAACCATCCGAAGTAAGTGTGGAGATGACAGTTGCAAGTGGCGAAATCGGGGTGAAAGTAACGATGGAACTATGTCAGCGTGTACTGGATGGTAGAGGAATGCCTGATGAGTGGGAACAAGTGTGATTGTGTCTATCTTTAAAGGAAAGGGTGATGTGTTGAGCTGTGGATCATGCAGAGGAGAAAAACTGCTAGAACATGCCATGAAAATTGTTGAAAGGGTACTAGAAAGGTGAATACGAACACTAGACAATTTGAATTTATGCCAGCAAAAGGAACAGTGGATGCGATATTCATTGTGAAGAAAATGCAGGAGGAATATCAAAAGAAGCACAAGAAGTTGTATATGTGTTTTGTTGACATGGAAAAAGCTTTTGATAGAGTGCCAAGTGATGGAGTGGGCCATGAAAAAGGTCTATCAGAAGTAATGGTTTTAGCAGTTAGAGCTTGTATGATGGTGCAAAGACAGGGGTGAGAGTGGGATCTGCATATTCAAAGGAATTCGAAATAAAGTTGGTGTACATTAAGGATCTGTGCTGTTGCCACTATTGTTTGCAATAGTTGTGGATGTTATCACAGAAAATGAAAGAAAGGTGTAATTAATGAATTACTGTTAGCAGATGACCTTGTTTTCATGAGCGAAACCATGGAAGACTTAAAAGATATTGGAAGGGCGCACTCGAAAGTAAAGGTTGAAAGGTCAACACCAGAAAAACAAAGGTGATGGTAAGCGGTTCGGAACGAGAACTATTCAAAAGCAAGATAGATTAACGTGGAGTTTGTGGGAGGAGAGCCACGGCCAATTCAGTGTTACGCACAAAATGTGAAAAGTGGGTTCATGGCAGATGTGCAAAAATAACATTACCGCTGGATTGGCAATGCATTTTATTTGCTCGAAATGTAAAGGAATAATGGAAGGAATGGTGGATTCGATCGAGAAGTTGTGCGATGAAGTGGAGACAGTGAATGGATTTTGTTATTTGGGAGACAGACTAAATTCTAGCGGTGGTTGTGAAGCGGCAGTTACAGCAAGAGTAAGAATCGGTTGGGTAAGATTCCGGGAAAGTGTAGAGTTATTGCTTAAAAATAGGTTTCCTCTGAAGATGAAAGGTAAAGTTTATGGTTGTTGCATAAGATCAGCAATACTGTACGGAAGCGAGGCATGATGTTTAAAAGAAAATGAAAAAGCAATTTCAGGAAGAACGGAGAGAGCCATGTGCGGTCAGAAAGTTGTTGACAGAAAGACGACTGAACAACAGATGGACAAGATGGGATTGAAGGAAACTATAGACTGGTTAGCAACAGCAAATGGAGTTAGATGGTATGTACATGTGCTGAGGAGGGATGACGATAGTGTTTTGAAGGTTGCTCTGAATCTTGAAGTGAGTGGCAATAAAAAGTGAGGACGACCGAAGAAAACCTGAAAGAAGCAAGTGAATGAGACAGAGAAGATTGGTTTGAAGGAGGATGCCCTGAATCGAGACAAGTGAAGAGACGGAGTTTGAGCAATGGGGTGAATCCGGCCATCTTTACTGAGGGGACAATATCGGATGAAAACTAAAATACTACTTTGCAGGGTCAACGCCATGTCATTAGAAATGAAGAGGGTTTGTCTCTCGCAATGCTAGGGCTAAATTGTTACACAATGTAATGGGCCTAATCAGTGATGTAGGGGGAGCAAGATGGAAACGCAAGGAGTCAGATTCCCCTGCCTCTAAGCAACGACATTGGCAATACAATTTACATGTTGTTAAGAAATAGCATTTCCAGAAACTAAATTCATCTAAAAATTCTGATGGGGCGAAGGCGGAGAGTTGTCCGGATGCAATGTCTAGTTTTACTTCCAGAATACCAATCATGAAACCATAAAATACCCGGATGCAGATCGAGAATTATGTTAGTATCATGAAAATACATCATTGCCGTCGACTTAATATTATACATAAAAATGATCTTCTCCAACCATTGTCTAACTTAACCTACTTTTCAGAAAAAATTTTAATTACACATGGACCAAAAACAAAGAAATCGCTCAGTTTCTTAACGTTAGCTGGTTTTCTGAAAACAATTGATCAGTAAAAGAGGGAAAATATCTTCCACTACTTACGCAAGTTAGAGCGCGTTAAGTTAAAACGTATGAGAAAATGACATTCGGCTTTGCCCCACTTTTCTCTATACCTCGAAGTAAAAAAGCTGGTCAGTGAGTTTTGGTTCATGGCATAAAAATGAATGGAAACAAGTTTCAAAGGCTTCTGATGTTAGTTAACTTTTAAAGCAGACGTCGCAATCGCTATTGCGCACTAAACTTCCATGCTCAACCAGTCACAAATAAAATTTGCAGACCGGTGCCCTCGGCAATGGCACGGTTGCTGCTTAACATGAGGGCAAAAATTTGAAAATTGCATTCAAATTTATGATCTTAAGCCTACCGCAAGAATGGTTGTTTGTTTGTGATTACCCTTTCTCTTCCTTGGGAGGGAGGTACGGCACGAACGGCAATTCAAGTTCAGGCCGTCAGCCTAAATGAAATTAGGCTAGGGGAAAGATGGCAGCCCACTTCGAACCAGTTTTGAGTGACTGGTAGCCCCACCACCAACAAGGCGGACTGCCACTGGTGGGTACCCAAGAGTCGTCTGACATGCCGGGTTAGCAAGAATGGTTCGCGCACTGATACTGCACTTTTGTAAATGGCGGCGTGCTTATAAAGTCTGCAAGCAATAAACCAGATTATACATTAAACATTGTTAATTTTATTCACTACACGATTCTCCTTGTTCGTCGTTCACCACTGCTTTGCCAAATAGTGATTTAATCAGCTGGTTTCTGGATTCGTGAGTCCACGTACTTCGGTCAGCTGGAGCCATAAAGCTAACTATTTTTGGATGGACGACATATCTACAAAACAATGCATAATCCGTTACAGCTAAATCACAGAGGTGCTAGCTTAATTCTCTGCAGCTAAGTGGGCGCTACTGGTCTCACCATCAATTGATGTTGACATTTGTATTTTACTAATGCTTCAGTTACGAAACATCTTGACTTGCTGTTATCATGTTATTTCTAAAAGCCAAAGAAATACACTTTACACAATTTTTTTAAAGGCAATGATTTTTTTTTGACTTAAATGCTTGGCATTATTATTATCTATCAATGAAAATACAGTAAACCTCGGTTAATCCGGACTCGATTCGACGGACAAATTTATACGCATTATGCGAAGATCCGCATTACCCGAAGACTAGCTTGCTATATATACGTGTATATATATATGGGTCTGTTTTATATAGGACTACATATATATGGATTAGTTTGCAATATATATACTTTGCAAATTTGAAAATATCTCTCAATAGCATTGCTTCCTTCGGAAGTCTCGCGCCTTCAGCACTCGCTTTGTTGTTTCGTTTCTCGCTTATAAGACGCTTTCTATCGATCGTAACCACTTGGAACTAGCAATATATATGGCCTTTTGAACAATCAATATGACAATGAATCCCCTTATCAAATTTATGATTTAAACCTATGCTGGGGAAATGTAATTGTAGTGTAACAAAAACTTTTGTTGATGGATAATAGGTTATAGATAACATTTAGTTAAGTTAAAAGTGTAAAAATTATTTTTTAAAAATTTTTCATTCTTTTATAACAGTGTTTCCCAAACTTATGTTTTATTAAACTAGCATCAGCCCAGAGTTGAAGAAAAAACTAAAAAATGACTGAAAACACAACAATAGTTTTAATAAGAAGGATGTAGTTGTTTTTTTTTTGACTAATTGATCAATTGTTGTTGTTGTTGTTGTTGTTGATTACCCGACCCCTTCCGAGGGATGGGGGCATGGCGGAAGACCATGGAGCCCCAGAAGCCGGGCAACTCCCCAGGGTCTGGACCAAAGGTCGTAAAGAGAAAGAGAGTCGCCAAAGAGTGAGCGGTGCAAAGAGTCCGTAGCTGGACAGTGCAGAATGAGATGAGAAGTGTCCTGGGAGGAGTGTCCGCAGGCGCTGCAAGAAGGATTCTCGATTCTGCCAATCCTAGAGAGATAAGAACCTAAAAGAAGGCTGTGTCCATTGCAGCGAAGACGAGAGAGGACACAGCGAGCATGACGAGGGAGCACAAGTTTCTCAGTAGAAATTGAGGGAACCTGTGTGTCAAAGAACTTCGATGAGACAGTACGCCTCCAGTCCGAGAAAAGACGAGAGTGGATACGAGAGATAAGAGGAGAGAGACTACAAGGGGATTGCGGAGGGCGCAAGCAGCGCTCCCCGTCTGGCAAGCTCGTCAGCCGCGTCGTTCCCCGGTAGAAATGAGTGTTCGGGGACCCATTGTAGCCTGATAGAACAGAAGGAGAAAGAAGACAGTTCCTGCCAGATCTGCCACAGAGTTTGGGATAAGAGGAAAGATGGAGGAGAGGACAGAACGAGAGTCAGACAGGAGAAGAAGAGAAGAAAAATGGCAGACTTTATGGTGTTGCCGAGACCAGCAAAAAGCGTGCAGAATGGCGCAGGCTTCAGCGGAAAAACTGGAACATACTGGGCCTGCCGAAAAGGAAAGAGTGGCCTCAGTGCAACAGAGAGAGCAGTTGGCAAGAACGCCGGAGCCGCCCTTGCCAAAAGGAAAAGGAACAGAGCCGTCTGTCCAAAGTATCAGATCATTAGGGGGGAGAGAGTTAAGATGGGCGAGAGCCGCACCTTGGCGAGAGTGAGGGGGATCAGAGCGAGAGCATGGAGTAGAAAGGGTGGACTCCACCGTGAACGAGGGCAGATTCCAAGGAGGACAGGGAGGGCAAGCAAGAAGAGCCTCCCTAGAACAAGTAGAAGCATGAGCGGGTGAGTGGACGCAAGAGCTCTCCAGGACGATCTGCAGAGTCTTGATTTCACTCCAAGTCTGGCCAAACCTGAAATAGGAAAGGAGGTTGGGAGACGAAGAGCCCGCTCATAAGAAAAAAGAGTGAAGTGAGTCAGAGTGACTCGTAGGGGAGGTAGAGAAGCCTCAGTGAGTAGTAGAGGGGTAGGGGACGACGAGAGGCAGCCGGTGATGGCGCTCGAGGAATAGCTTTGCTTACAGTGCATCTAAAATCATGCCCAGGCGCAGCAAGGCGGTTCCGGATTTTCGATTTTATGCTCATTAAAAGCCGAGAACGCCTGCTTGCACTCCCACGTTGACGGAAAAATCAATAATTGTGGAACAGCGTGAGTGGCTAGGTTTGGGTACGATGACTCCATGCTCAACCAGAAATTTATAGAACAGTTGCATTCCTTATGCTTAATCTTTGCTGCCTCATCAGTGTAAATGTCTATTAGCTCTTCTTGTTCTCAAGTCCCCACACGCAGATCGGCTGGATCAACGAAGAATAGGTTGATGGAATAAGTGCATGATGTAACGCTAGGAAAGTAATGCATTAACTCCTTTTTTAGTTGCGAAAGATGGCAGACAATTTTTTCAGAAAATTCATCATTAGGTTTGTCCTCAACCGAGGTGAGGAATTTAAACATTGCGTACTTTTTATTCTTCACGTTCTGCATTCAGAGGGTCAGTTTACAGTTTACGCTTCCTGCTTTGAAATATACTCAGACAAAGTTCCGTTGGGACCTTGGAATGATATATTGAAGTTGTTTAGAACTTCAAAAATGTCGGATAAATAAGCCAATCTTGCAAGAAACTCCTTACTCTCAAGATCTGCCTAAAAATCGTCATTCTTTTTCCTGAAAAATTGATATAGTTCGTCCCGCAGTTCAAAAAGACACCTTGTCGCATTACCTCTGGAAAGCCAGCGCACTTCCGTGTAATAGAGAGGAGCCAAATCTTCTAAGCAGATTCCAAGCATCTAAGTTACCACTATTTGATAAATAACTTTAATGTGTGAGCGCATTCTTTGACACTTTCTTGTAAGCTAAATTCAAGGATATATATATACCAAGCTAATGCGTAATGATCCATTCATCTATTACTATTTTATTGCTAGTTCCAAGTGGTTACGATCGATAGAGAGCGTCTTACAAGGGAGAAACGAAACAACAAAGCGAGTGCTGAAGGCGCGAGGCTTCCGAAGGGAGCAATGCTATTGAGATATATTGTAAAATTTACAAAGCCATCTCTGGACCCGTTTCGTCCTTTTGGACTCATCAGCAGGGCTTGCCAAGGGCCAAGAGATCCCCCCCAATAGCATTAACGTAGACTTTTATAAAACAAACTAACACAACGCACAAGACTCACGTGCCGTTTACTTTTTGAATGAGCTTCGTTTTGACGTACTGCTAGCCGCTCAACTATGGACTAAAACTGATATCCTTATGTAAAGCTGATCACACAAGCACTGATTAGGCATAAAAAGGTCTTCCAAAGGTTACAAGGAAAATTCTTTACACTAAGGGTTTACTGGCAAAAGATTGAAAACCACTGGTTTAGCCCACGAGAAATTCTCCTGCTTGGCTACGTTGTCTGCTGCAGATTGCATTGAGCGGCAGCAAACTGGATTTGAACAGAAGTTTGCCTTGATTCTTGTTTTTTCTTCGTGAGAAGCAAGCCAACTCATGCTTAAACCAACGTACCGCATATGCAAACCAACTTACCGTATTTTCTTTCCTTTGCATGACTTTAATTCGACATTTCTTTTCTTTTTCTTTTTTAAATGTTGAATTTTCAGCCAATTTCTAACAAAAGTTGAGAAATGTTAACTAATAACCAAAGAGTGTGGTTTTGGTGTAATAGCTATCTGTATGACGCGCTTGTTTTATAAGTCTAAATACAAGGCTGAATTGCAAAAAACGAGCCAAAGTTTATGCAAAAATACGAATGGCCTTCAGGACGGCTTTGAATAACAACTAAGAAGTTGAAGAGCTAACATCTAGTATCTATAGCACAATTCCTTCTGTGTGCGAGATTGAACTCCAAAACTATTGAATGTAGAAAAATGAATCTTGGCACGATTGATCGCTATCCTGGGGTGTGCGTAATTAGGGAGTCGGTGAGGTCACCATCAGTCTAAATGGAGGAATACGGCTTCAGGCTTTAGTAGAAGATATCAACCTACTAACCAATATATAAAACTTATATTTCTTTGGGGGACAAAATGACTTTTATCTCTTCAATGGATAAAAACGTGATTGAAAGTTTATACGGGAGATGTTCGAAAAAGCAAATGCCTTAAAAAAAGTTCGCTGCGATTCGCTTTGCCATAGCACTACAACAAGCGATTGTTTTTTACGCGCTATGTTCTTTTAGTCCATCAGTTGCCGAAAGAAGGTATCCCCATCACACACGACTCCGACATTTAAAAAAAGTGTATTAAAGCAACTATTTATGAGGAAAAACAAACTGTGCACTTAAAAGAATGCGTCAAATTCAACACCTTATTACAGTCCAACAACAAAAATGGTACTTATTTTGATCTCTTGCTAGTTCAACAAGACTATCTCTATGCAGCTAAACGATACTGGCACTCTTAAATCCCAAACTCAATTGTGACGGAGAGTAGAGCTTTCAGCATAGCTAAATACGTGGTCCCTTACATTTAGTCGTTTTTAATTCTTTTTCAGCTCTGAAGATGGGATTTTAGCGACATGCATGTTTAATTGTAATTTAGTTTTAATACAATCTGTGCTGATTTAATTTTACCAATCGTACTTCTTTTCTTAGGCGATCGTCCGAAGTATGGCATTGTTAATGCGATTTGTGGAGTCGTCGTACAATGCAAGGTGCATCCGGTCACATATTTGTCAATTGTTCAACTTTTGTTTATTTTTTGTTATACAGCTCGGCTTACTGCGTTGCATCCATGAGTTAAAAATGTTCAAACTGGTTTAGCGCCAACGAAGAGTGAATGTTATCGAAGCAAATGAATACTACTACTTGGACGCCTATCCCGTACTTATCAAAAAACCCATTAAAAATTTTCGGTTAATCGCTGCTTTTGTGCTAGATCAAAGTTTAAATTAAGGGTAGGAAGACCGGGAACACAACCCTTAGACGTAGACAATGCTCCGCTACTGTTTTTGTTTCAATACCTATTTCAAAGTTCACTTAGTTTTGGAATCGGAATTAGCTATCTCACGAAACAATAAATTTCAAACAAATTTTCGTTACTATTCTCAAAACTGTTTCATGATTGCAGCCAGTTGAACCGATTTCTTTAGCTCGACCTTATTGACGGGCCGTCCTACAGGTAACGTCTACTAGTTCACTCATTATTGATGTTTATTGACGGGCTGCCCTACAGATATCGTCTGTTAGTTTACT
This sequence comes from Trididemnum clinides, assembly GCA_963675345.1. Taxonomy (NCBI): domain Eukaryota; kingdom Metazoa; phylum Chordata; class Ascidiacea; order Aplousobranchia; family Didemnidae; genus Trididemnum; species Trididemnum clinides. The sequence continues at coordinate 13,118,724 of OY776285.1, read as the reverse complement.
CATTGTTGATATGCACTAACGTTGGAGCGGTCAATCGCTAGCCACAAATGCATTTATTTGACAATATTCTAGCAACACAAGCATCTGACCAAACACGATTGCACAATTGCAATCGCTACCAATGCATTCCCTGATTGCTCTGACAACACAACCCAACACTAGTTCTCAGTAACTAAGTTAGAAACCGCATTCCAGAAATTCAAAGAAAAATTTGCTTTAGTAACTACTTCCGCTTTCCACATGCAACCGCACCTTGTCATCTCTATTGAACCATCAGATGATCCAGCACGAGCGGTCTTTTGTTCAATAAACTGGCGTAATAACTGCTGATAAAAATCGTCATCGTCGAAAATCTCCTCCGATTCTTTCAAATGATCATCATGTTCTTTCTATTTCATACAAAACGCATTAAATAGCTACATAGCTACGAAAAAGCTTCTCTTCGTGCTGTCATCGACGGCAACAGGCTAGTTATCCCCCCCCCCCCCCCGGTACATATCCCCGGTCATGGGGTTAGGGTTAGTAATTATGATTAACAGCTTTTTTTATTGTGTAATTCATATATGACCAGGGATATGTGACCGGGGGGTACCTGCCCTGGAACCGTTATCGACATGATGTCAAATAAATAAAAAAGTAAACGAAATAAAATGCTTGAGTTGACACCTTTGGAGCAGGTTTGAACACAGGTTGTCCGACGTGCATGGCCTTAACGTAAACAACGAGAACAAAAATTCAACTCAACAAACACTCGATAAACTGACTTTTAATGTGTCGAAACGGCTTTTAAATCAACAGCAACTTGTGAAAATCGTTGGAGTCGAAACAAGCCGTAAACGACGGTTCTTCTCGGCGTTGCCGGGGGACCCCACCATGCGCAGGCCATAGACTCGACTATAATGGAATGCTCCAGTTATCTCGACCGGAGAATTATAGAATAACTAGCTGCTAACCTCTACTTTATTGTCTTCCGCAGTGCCCAGTACACGATACTTGGTTCTTTGCACGCGTGTTCTTTTGATCAGACGATCGCGATCGGCGAGAATCTGTTCGATTTGCGCAACTGTAGGTCGTTCAAATGATGAAAATGACTGCAATAAACAATTGATAAGATGCGTTTTTTTCCTGTGATCTGCAGAGATAAAAAGTTTGTGTGTACCAGTGACCACTTGCATTCACATCAAATTAGGATCAAAGCAAGCAAACCGATCAGCTTTAAATGTTGTTTAGATTCCTGATGCATTGTACATCTAAAACACACTTTTGGGTTGACTAGACTGGCGAGAGACTTATATTTTAATGCTCTATTGACAACAAAACGTTTGGAATGCTTTAAGCAAAGACGAAGGTAGTTCCACATTTGATTGCGAATTTCGGAGATAAAACATTAAGGGTCTTTTTTTCTGGATCCACAGCACTGCTGATAGTAGAAGAGCCAGTTTATTTCTTCAAGCCAACTTTTCATAATTAAAACAACAATTAAATTCACTCGTAAGTTAAGGAATATAGAGCTATGAAGGACGATTTCTCTTGCATCCTGTTCGTAAGTAATCAGAAGCACTGAGCCCGTGTTTCAACATAATCAAAAAAAGGTGCTTCTCCTGATACTCAATGGAAATGGCGTAAACGGACAAATCATTTTATCGTGTCCGAAGGAAAACCATATCTCTGCAATATGCCAAGAAACTAAAATATCACTACCTTGTCTTTCTTCTTGTTGTTTGATAGTACAGTTTTGTCGTACCAGTATTGTAAAATACGATTTCTTCGCTTGGTTAAATGGGAAAGTCTGTTGCCAATTGAACGACTCCATTCTTTGTGTTGATAATTAGAACCAACACTTAATTCGTCGCTGAAAAACATTCAGAAAAGAAATGAAGGTTGGTGCTATTCTGTTCATATAGAGTGAACTTAGAATTGTTGCTGTTCACTTCCCCTTCTTCCTTGGGGTGCAGGCACAGCGGGAAACAGTTGCCGAGGTTCACATTGTAAACTTAATCCAAATCAAGCTAGCGCAGTGGTCTTATACCGGAAGCCACTTGCCTCCCTAAAGGAAGAATTATTCATTTTTGGGAGAAAATTGGCCATAAGGAGAAATTGGGGAGGAAAAAAGAAAGTTTTATATTTTTTAAGAAGTTTTATATTTTGTGATTCAAATATTCGCTCCAGCGTTTCAGAAAAGATATATAAATGATTCCAAAAAAGTCTTTACTTTCACTTTGAATTGTAAATACGTCAGTGAAGACTTTGAAGATATTGATGTCCAAATAAAGTTTTTTGTACGTATTTTTTAATTTAAGATAGGGAAAAGATGATTAAGTAGGAGTTTTGTAAGGGAGGAACATAAACAAAACGTTGAAAACCACTGAGCTCATGAATGGAAATTTGTAATACGGGAAAGCGGCAGTTTATTTCAAATCAGTCATGAATAGATGTTTTTTTTTGGTAGCCCCACCACTAACCAGGCGGTGTGCCATAGGTGAATGGCCAGAAGTTACACTGGTCAAGAAGGTTTATTATTTTAATAATTTTTAAAATTATTTTATTAATAATTTATTTTTTTAATAAAAAAAAAGAGAAAAATTGAGCGTTCCAACTTCAAGACGACCGTTGTGCTCTTGTAAAAAACTCAACGAATATTTCCACTGCTTGATGGGTTCACGCAACACATCTATCGGAGGCAATACTAAGGAAAATATTGAAATTTGAACCTGCCAATCTCAAGGCAAGACTGAACAATTGTCTCAAGGCATGCTTAGCTCTCAGCACTACCTGCGAGGCTAGAATACAAAAGGCAATCTACTGCAAAGCACAAGAGGAGCTTGCTGGTAATAGAGCTACGATTATGAAGTTAAAGGGGGTAAAAACAGTTTTCAAAAACATCACCCTATATTCAACCAATGTCATAACATCTTTCGATTCGTTAGACATTGTAATACGGTGTGTGCCCACCATTGGCAAACACTTTTTGCAACCGATCTTAATTAGTCAGCTTTAATTTCGACTGCCAATTTTTTTGATGAACACTAAAAACATTTCATGTTGGATTAATCCATGGCTACCCAGTACAAATCGTCTTTGTATTGCATTTTAGTTAACCATCGAAAAATGGATTAGATCTGCGACGGAGTTTCAACATTCCTTTTGACAAATTTACTGCTTGCTAAAGTCCGTGTAGTAAAAGAAATCATCGCTCGACACTCAGCCAATTTTACAGCACATAAATACAGTGCCGTGGAATTCAACAAACAGAACGTATGTTTCAAAGAGCACACAATGGATTCGCATGCTACTCACCTTCCATTAAGTTTATCGTTATCATTTTCGTTCACTTGTTTCAAGAGCTTCTGTTGCAGAGCGAACATTTCTGAACCAAGTTTGCTCAACGACGAAGTAGCAGCTTCGATGTGATTGGTTGAATCAATTCCGCCCTGCACAATACATAACAAAAGCAAAAAAATAGTTGGAAATGTGTACAAGACATAAAACAAATTGTTTCTGTTTGAAATACTATATACCACTAATCTCGATGACTAGGTGATAATCTGCCAAACAATAATCTGCTGCTGAAATTCCAATTGAGGCTAAAATAGCAGCAATCACAGTCTTTCATTTTCCAATGCTTTGAAAATTGAAGCCAGCGATGAAAAAGCAGTCAGGTTTCTGACAGGGATAGTTCTTTAAAATCAAAAACTGCTGGCATATTTTTTTTGGCTAAACCCTCTTTAAATACGATCTTCGTATACACTACCTGGTATACTACTTGCATACACTACTATACAACTTGTATACACTACTTGGTTTACACTACCTGTTTCACAAACTCGTCGTAAGTTTCAGGCCAAGGCAGCTGATTTGCGAGCCCGAGCAACTTCTGAAGTTTAATTCGCGCTTCCAGTATCGATTCCCACAAAGCTGCACTCAAACGGATACTGTTAGTCAGCATGGTACATTATATTTTAAGGCTACTCGATACTAATGAAGTTAGGCAGACCGTTAAGCTTTGGGTGCTTTTTGCTACAAATATCAACGGTGCTAGTGTTTAAGACACATTTTAAAGTTGTACAATGCTTTAAAACCCAGAAAACGAAGTTAAATGTCAATCAAAAATTGAATCACATATTCTCTATATTAGTATAGTAAAAAATATACTCTTGATCAAATTTTAAAGCAATTTTCCAGATTAGTTGCTTATTCTTCACTGGAATCCCACTAAAAGACATCGCATAACACGTGATGTACACGATAAGCATAAAGCTTTGACCTGAATATAAAAACTTTTATCGCACGTAGGATGAACAAGGTAGAAAGCTTTTGGCATACCACTGCTTCATGACAAAAGAAAAAGAAAGTCGGTTTTACGTCATTTTTCCCGCGTTTCGCAGGTTCACACGTGCTGATTGAATGTATTTCTACCACTACACACTCGCATTCGAACCAGACGTTTTACTGCAGCAACGTAGCACTTTAAATTCCGGATGCCCTTCCTGACGAATACCAGCGGCGTTTCTATACAGTTTTGAACTGCAGACCTTTTGCCCTGAAGCCCGCAACTATACCGCTACTCCACGACGGCTACACGGCGACAAGAATTTTTATTAACATTCAGTGCTTGGTTATCAGAAAATGTTATGAAATTGTTATAAATATGCTATGAATACGATTATGATTTGAGTATGGCATCAGTGAAAGAAAAAGTGCAATTCGTTTTGAAGTTCCACGATACAAGATCAGCAATCACACTTCAACGAAATTTTAAAAATATCGGCGAAACTCCCCTATGGATGTTAAATAAATCAAAATCTGATACCACAAATTTGAACACTAGTAGAGTTGGTGATTGTAAAAGAACGAGCAGACCAAATTCGAGCGATGACACTATTGAGGCTGTGCGTAACACATTTCAACGGGATCTACCCTACAGAAAACGCTTCCTTCTAAATATGCACTGATTTCCTGAATTCCAAAAAACGCACGCTAATACAAACTTCTTGTCATGCACTGGTAGTATGCCAAACACTACTGTTCTAAATCGTTCACCCCAAATGCAATAAAAGTTTATAATCAGGTCAAGACTTTATGCTCACCCTGCAGTTGATTCGAAAGGCAATGAACTTACAAATTTGGTGTAAAGTGGCTTTGCCTTTTTCTTTGTCTGAAGCTTGAGGCTTTGCAGTTTTAAATATTCCAGGTTCTTCAGTTTCTTTCTCTTCAGCTGCTACTTCATCTGAATCTATCTCTTCGTCTTCCTGTCAAGCATTAAGTGGTAATGTATGAAGATCCGTCTATCTTGAGTGGTAGTAATAAAACTCGAACATAATGCGAAAATGCTACAAAATGCTACTCAAAAAGTACAATCGCAAATTTAAGTACCCTTGTTTTCAACCAACCTTATCTTCCACATTTTCATCACTTTCAACGTTTTCTTCAGAATCCGCATCACTCAAAACACTAAAAATTACAACTTTAGCTCAGGTTTGCGAGAGATTACCTACGAAAGGCCTTAAAGTTGCAGAAGATAATGGTGAGATGGAGTCTAGAATCAGCTCTTGGAGCTATTACAGTGGATTATAACGCATTGACAATGACAGCTTGTAACAAATAGGATACGAATCTAATTTTATAAGGAACGTCAACTAAAACATGAATCCACATTAGTGCCATCTGACAAATGATGAGAACTTTATCAACTGTCAAACAAAATGTGAACAGCGAGCTCATGAGACTACCGAAAGGTCTCGGCAGCCCATGGACGTCGTTGCGACCGATGCAAACCACAGTTTGAACGCTAAGCGTGAGCTTGAAAGCAAGCGACGGTCCTTCGCTGGACGCCCAACCCACAAAATTCAAACCAAAGTTCAACGTATATTCCCACACACCAACGATAAAGTGTTACAAACAAAATCCGCAAAAAACGCAGATATATAGGATATAAAGAAGCGAGCAGTTTGACAGTGAACTTGTAGCGGTGAGCGCAGGTTAGATTCCGATTGCATAGACCCTACCCTTTATTTGAAAAGGTAGTTTGTGTCTATGAACTTGTCCTAATTGAATCGAGTCGGGCTTAAACCACTAAAGACCTTGACTAAACCTAATTGTGTAAATTATCAAGTTAATCTGGGTTACTATTTCTGAAAACGAAGTTTTATATAGCCGTTGTACACATTTTCATGTTCCTATGAAGTTATCGCCACGGCTAAGTTGTTAACGAATAAAACTGAAAAATGCAAAAACGAGTGAAATAGTAATAGGTTACGTCAAAAATGAAAAAACTAACGTAATCACCATTAATTCTTTTCAAACAGATTAATAGTCTTTCATCAAACTGGGCCTTCACGACGAGTATTTTGCTCGACCCCACCAGCACTTTGCCACAAAGACGGAGATAACCCGTTAAGTGCCTTATCCACGAACACAACAAACGAACTTGCTGGCTTTTTTCTACGCTATCTTTTTCCTGCTGAGCGGCAAGCTATGAATACCGTATTTAAACCTTTTGGTAAGACTTGGCAAGGGAATTAAACCTGTTTACCGACTGCGAAGCGGACGCTATAACCAGCATGCCGCCCCCCCAATTTCCAAGATGTTGACTCGATTTCAAACAGAAGTTTGTTATTTTTTTTCTAGCTTTAAAGTGATTCATATTTGAAATAAAACGAGTCGAGTAACCATACACTGCTTGCGCATTTCTAAAATATTTATCAGATTATAAATAGATTCTTATATTTAGAAACGTACATGAATTAGCCGACTACTAATTTACACAAGTCGTGCATTGTAAGAATTTCAAAAGACTTTTATATACAGAAAAATTTGACACCCTCTTTTGGCTGAGTTCTCAAATACGGTGGTATTTACCAACAATATTTAGCGTCTTTACATTAGGGCTGCCCTAACTCAAACAACAGTAGTTTAGATAAGTAAATGCCATTTATTATATCTAAGTGAATGCTATTTTTCGACACAATGTTAGCGATACCACGAGCACATCACTTTTAAGTGATCAACAAACACAGGAGACTTCAAGCATTCGTGCACAATTGCTGAAGTTGAGCCTGACGCAGCAGCGTCACAAATTTCGTATTTTTTCTGCTATTGGAAGTTAAGAGCAAAGTTGTTCCAGTATTGGCAGTCACTATCAATGGTAACCAGTACAGTTTATTGTCTTAATTTACAGGTATTATCACGTTTTATTCTCCAGGTGAGGGAAAACGTTTGCGCTTAGGCATTAAACTTGAGTCGAGACCAACTTCGAAGTTGCAAGTACCTGCTGGTACAGCGCATTTCTACCGCAAGCAGAGCAATCAAGCAAAAGAAATTGACGTAAAGTGCCTTTCGCAAGTGCAAATCGCAATTACCATGAGGCGTAGAACTCGCAATCTCAAGATTAAGAACCAGCGCTTTATCACACTGAGCCACGGTTCGGACGATGCGTTCACAAACCCTGATATGGCAAGAATCAGCAATTGTACCTTAAACAGAAAGCTTTACTTGTACAAAAACGCTGAATTCATGTTCAACAAGTTGGCTTTTTTTGTAAATAGGCCATACGCCTTCCACCACTTACTCTTCGTTTGAAAGGGTTTCATCCATAATTTCATCTTCATCAGAAGTGGCACTACCCTCTCCTAAATCCTTTCGAGAGACAACCTTGCCTATGTATTTTGGATCATCAACTTGAAGGGCGAGAGATTTTTTCAATTTTCCAACCGATTGAATCGGAAGAGAATCTTCATCATTGTAGAGCAAACTCTTGTCCACGAGTTTTGCTCGGGTTTCTAAAGAAAATTATTCCACATTAAAAGTATGGCAGCTAATGCAACCATTTTACTTTTAACATTTGTGATAAACAATGCCTCGTAAAAACATAAAATAAAGCTGTATTCTGTGACCTGCAGTCGAATGATGGGAGAACTTTATTTTAAGTTTCAGGACGCAGCATCATTTTCAAATAATGCCATAAAACGATAGCAAAGTTGATTTTAAAGTAACTGCTAACATACGACTGCCGTGTCATCACTGATGATTCATATTGACTATGCAGTCAGTGGAAAATTGCTGTATTGCGAATAAACAAATAGCTTATTTTAAGATATCCAATTGAACGCTGCCACAACTGATGGTACAGTGCACTTTTAATATAAGTCTTGCAAACTTGCATGAAAATTGTCATAAATCCGTTTTCCATGCACCACAAAAAGGCTGTAACCTCATGATTGTAATTCAGAGACACATCAATCTAAGCTGCGCTGCACGCTTCTGCTGATGCACTTTCATGAGCATCCTGAATATACAACTAATTAAACTGGTGCCCACACTTCACCCGATCAGAATAGTGAGGCTGCTCACCCAGCACGTCGTGATAATCCGCTATTGGATACCAGCCAACGGCAGTCTATTTTGTTGATGGCGGGGATACAGTTTGCATTTCATATCTGGTTTGATACAGACTTGGGTTTTCCACTAGTTTGATCTTGATTAAGTATGGAGCTCGAACATGCAGTTCATTGCGGTATGCGAGCACGCCATGCTTACATCTCAAAAGGGCAAGCGTAAAAATAACAACATTTAACTACCAGACATTTATAACATTTTTTACCTTCATTTAGATCATCTTCTGGATCAAAGTTCGGGTTAGGATTAATCAGCTCCTCGAGCTGTTCGGTGATAGAAGCCATTACAATAAAAAAAACTTCAGCACAGTGTTAAACAAGCACATTTAAAAAAGTCGCTAAAAGAGGCAGTGAACAACATGAGTGACTGGCTACTAATAAAATCAAATAACATAACATTTACTATTAGAAAAAGGCTGTGATTTACATAAGGTAAATTGCGATTTTAAAGAAAATTTGTAGTTACAGATCAAGCATTAGAGCTTTGGTTAATAAAATTGCTAATGCAATTATTATGAAGTGTTCGTGAATTCTCTTCTAAAACATAGAGTTTTATCTCACAAAAGTAATAACACAAAACAACTGCAGTTTAAACTATTAGCAAGCACTGTTTCAAAGAACATGAATGAAAAATCGAACGCGGGTTAGCAACTTCAACATACGTGTAATTTATAATTACCTAATATTAAACTTGCAAGGTTGTAAGAGATTATTTGTACAACAACAAAGCTGGCCTAAAACACAACAAAGTTGCGCCTAAAGCAGCAAATTCATCTAATTTTTGAAGAGCAAACGTACTTGTAACAAGATAGGCTATTTAGTAGCATTTTGCAGTACCATCCTAATCATTTGAAGTGATATCATATGGATAAAGGCAGTGAAGTGGAGACAGTTCCAAATCAACTGAACTCAAAACCATACACAAGCTTGCCAAAGAGACTACCGGTAATTAACCATATGCAAGTACCACATGGCACTCACGAAAACTAGTCTTCTACTATATTGGTCGAAATTAAAATATAAAACAACTTTTTTCCATCCCATAACCTTCTTTTCAAAGCAAGCTATTACTTTTTTCTGAAGCCATAAAAGAAACAAATTTAAATAATCAACCAGCTACTAACAATCACAATAAATTACAAGACAGAAAATAAAAACATGATGGCTCTGTCGCTAATTTTACAGTCAACTGCTTATTTAAGTAGAGACAATAAATGCCAGTGTTTTCAATAGGCCAATATTGTGTTTACCACACAAAACATAATGCCCTTACAAAATACTGAGCTTCATTCCACCCGACAACCAATTTAAGAGAAGATAAATTCAACCTTGTAGGTCCCATCGCCATATCGTTGAGTCGTCACACACACATATGAGTATATTTCCATCTTTTGAAAAAGCAGTTTGACGAATGGTCGTGGTGCAACGCATGTTGGTCAAAGTAAAGCATTTTGATTTAACAGGATCTAAGTGATTCAGTTGCCAGACAAAAGCTTTGCCATATTGGTTTCCAACGGCTAAATACTTGTTCCAATAATCAATAGCAAATCGCATGTACCATATATCACAATGCTGAAAATCAAGTCGACTTAATACAGTGACATTACTTTCTTTAGCCTTCAAATCATCAAGCAGGGTATCAACAGAGCCAGGTTTCCAGCATATTACACAATTTTCACACGACTTGGAAAGAATAAAGTCACCAAACCAACGAGCACAATCGACATAGTTTTTATGAATGTCTCTAGTACTGAAATAAGGATAATGGATGTGAAGTGTGGGAAATGGATCATTGTTTGAAGATGGTTTGTAAAGATCTGATGCTCTTATAGCAATGTTGATCTCTTCTGTGTCAAATTTCCATATCTTCAAGGAATGATCCATGCCACATGACACAATTTTTGTGCCAAAAACATTAAAGTCACAACTAAGAACTTCGTCTCTGTGGCCTTCAACCCCACCAAAAATGCAAACTAAAACATCGGATTTAATATTCCATACTCGTAAAGAATGATCTTTAGATGCGCTTAAAAGTATATGGGGCTTACATGGATGAAACTTCAGTTCATTTATAGCATTTCCATGACCAATGTAATGCTTGACACACTGCTTAGTTGAGACATTAAGCACGCGAATAATTCCACGTGACCCACACACAGCAAGTAAAGAGTGCCCTGTCATTGTATCCACGGTCCAGGCACAGGAATAATAGTTTTCTTCAGGGTCTGGATCACAGTATGCTTGAACTAGCTTTAAATAGCCGTTTTCTCTGCATTCATAAACAGTAATGCGGTTGCTACCAACAGTGGCAAACAAGGGGTTGTTACTTTTCATGTTGTTCATACAAAACGAGACCCCAAACAAAGGCAAGCCATGATCCTCTTTTAGCGAGTTTGTGCACTTGAATAAGGTTTTGGAAGTTACTTTCTTGGACAATTTTCCTTTGCCTTTTCCCTTTTTGCCTTTTCCTGTTGCATTTGGATAATCTTCACCTGAACTTTTCTCAGGCATTACAGTTGCTTTAGTAGAATCACTATCCTGATCACCATCAACATCTATCATATTTGAACTCAAAAGTTCCAAATCTTACTCTACCCTATCACAGACACAGGCTAGATTTAAATCAAAAAGCACACTAGCTTAGTCTATATCTGCAAAAAGAGATAATAGTGATGCAAAGCTTTTCATCTTGTAAGACAGTAACAATTACACTGAATACCAAAACATGGCAAGAATGAAAGTATAGACTGTTTTATCTTCTCAGACACAAGATAAACCTATCCAAATCAACCTATTGTGAGGCAGAGAGTAAAAGTTGTTGTAAACCAAACTGAATTAACAATAATTATTAAATAACAAACCCTTTAAAAAATCACTGGATTTTTGGAATACTCAAAACTGCTGACGTTTTCTATATAGTTTTACATCCCATCAGCTGACACACTAGGCTACAACTTTTATAAGACATTAGGTTAACTAATTTTAAAAATTTTGTTTGCTGTGCTAATAAATATTGGATTTATACTTTCACATTCTGTAATTTTGGAGATAACAAGCAAAGCACATAGACACTATTGCGCTATCAGTAGATACTATGTCCACACCAGTGGCACAACCAAAGTTTCTTAGAGGGGAAAAATTTTTTTTGAAAAACACAGCCAGGGGTATAGTAGCAAAGCTCTCAAGAGGTCAGTAATACGGGGGCTTTGCCCCAGCCAATGAGGGGCATTTGTGGTTTTTGAACTAAAGAATAGAATATTAAAACACCAGCACAAAAATTTGATGCACTCACAGAACCCATATAATTCATATGAACTGAATGGTAGCAGCAAGAAGCAAACCAAAACAAGTTTACTAAGTGCTGTATGATCAATTTGTAAAAGTTTAGCCTTTGATTTTTATGCAAAAACTCATCAATCAATTGGTCAAAATTAATGTTGAGGTCTCAGTGAACACACAACAATTTCATAAAGAATCTGCATAAAATCCTGGATATTATAGCAACTTCGAAAAATTTTCAAGGTTAATGTTAAATCCCAATAATGTGCAGGAAAACCCAGACGTTTGGCAACTTCAGCCCAAACCAATCAGTATTCTACTTGCCTCTGGTCTAACTACATCCTGGATTAAACCTCCTCTCCTCAACCATAGTAGGTTATTGTATTATTTATCTCCCTATCTTCTAGTAATTTAAATATGACTTTTGAGCAGCTATCACTGCAGCCAGTAGCTATAGCTTTTATTTAGACCAGTGGTTCTAAAACTTTTTTTTGCAATGGAACCCTTTGACATTATTGGTAATATAACGGAACCCTTATTTAAATTAATACTTATTGCAATAATTTGACACAGTTAATGTCATGAAGTACTTCTTTTTTTGTAGATTGACTGCCTTTCACAAGATTGGCAGCTATGTTCAAGATTCACTGCAGAATTCTTTACAAATATAGCTTTACAAAGCTCCTAACCTTGCTTTGTGGAACCAAAGGGTTCCACGGAACCCACTTTGAGAATCACTGATTTAGACTAATCCCAGCATTTTGGTGCTAATCGTAGCCCAGCAGGCTAATTAACTTTTAGTTAGCCACTGCCGAATCAGTGGCATATTTAAAAATAAATTTCATTTCTTGGGGGAAGGAAGACATCAAGTAAGCTCTATCATTATCAAGCAGTCTTATAAAATAAATAAGTTCAATTCTGCTTGAGGTGATGAAGCAGAGCATTTTGCTCGCTTTAGTCTACAAAACAACCCATCTTTTTCTAGGAGACCAACTTTCTGAAAGGGAGAAGTTTGACCATTTTGATCTACAAAGCACACTGAAAATCTTTTGTGTGCAGATTCACTTTTTAAAGCAGAGAATTTAGTTTCCAAATTGATTGTTTTTTGCATTTTTTGCTTTGTTTATAGCATTTGAAGAAAGCCATCACTCTTTATTGCCCCAATTAATACCATACATCTCTGCACTCAACACAAATTTTTAATTGCCTCATTGATATCAAAAAGAGAAAGCAATGCTTGTTTTGTGTCCTTCACCAGGAGGTAGCAATATGATCCAGCAGGACTACAACCGCATAAGAGAGTAAGTAACATTCCATAATACCAGCAAGAAAATTAGCATATTGAAGGCAAGAAGCTCTCATGCCAAAATCAGGCATGAAATCCATCAGAATAACTCTCAGCAAATGTTTGTTTAATGGTTAGGTGTTTTGTGCATAATACATAGTGACTAACTGGGCCTGCGAAAGAAAAGGGCAATGGCACAATGTCCCCTGGCTACACCTTTAGTTCATACAGAAGCATTCTATGAAAATTTGTGGGTTAATTAGCCTAGTTTTTATTTCCAAAAGGCAAGAGTTATTTTGCAGCAAACAGAATTCTACCCTTGAAGTTTGTTTGACCACTGCGAACACTTTTGACAGTTCAGATCTGCAGATTACTAGACTAGGCAAATTCTGCAAGATTTGACAGTACATGGTAGGCAACACTGCTACACCACATATCATTTTTAATAAACTGACTTCAGAACTTATCAGAGAAACGTGAAAACGGTTTTTTGCCAAAATTAGAGCTGCAACTATGGATGAAGAAAGAAATTTGAGCAAAGTTTGTTTACATTGAGTGCAGGCAATATTTAGAATATTTTATCCTAGCATACCAGTATCTGTTTACTTTTAGCCTAATTCCACAATATCTGGCAACCATGCCACCACCTCAAAATCTAGTTGCATGAAAGCTACTGATAATTATTGTCATTTGACATTTTCACTTTTTACCATAGGCCTGCCTTGCAAATAATAAAGTTTATGCAGTGGGCTATAAGCTACCCAATGCATTACTCAAGCCATCTGCACTTTAGTGAACTTAATTAAGCAAAAAGTGAAAATCACAAACAAGCAAACCATAAATAATTGTGTTGGCTCTAAGGCTACAAAAAAACTCCAGCTTTTGCTAACTGGAACCAGAAAAAGTCTAATATACATTAATGTCTCTACTTGCATGCAGTACCTATTCAGTTTGGGACTAGAGGTACTGCTTTACAAATTGCCTCAGAGGTGAATCACACTAAACGATGATACATCAGACGTGGAAAGTCGCACATTTTCTCACACCTTGAAATTTTACAACATTTTCTAACACCTTAAAATTGCTTTACAAATAGGGCTGCAAGTACAGGTACTTGCCAAGTTCAAAGATTCAATCACAAAAAACCAAAGAAAACTGAAGTGTTGGTATTGATACTAATGGCCCACTGCAGTATGGTCTAAGCTGCAGCCTATAACCTTTTCTGCAACATGCAAAAACTTCTGAAAAAATGTAAGTTAGAGGGGGCCTAACAGCCAAGCGAAGGTGGTGAAAGATCTATGGACAGAAATAAAGAAGGAGTGGTTGCTGAGATTTGTGGCAAAACTGCAGGTGATTTCCAAAAAACAAGGTCACCAGCTGCGGCCGGATGTAACTTAGTTTTTGTGTGGCTTTTGCACCAAACTGTTTTTTATTGATGTGGCTATACAAGCTGGTCTAATTGACATGTAAAAGTGTTAGAGCTTTCTACTTTAAGTATTGATGCTTGAAAGATATCTATGACGTGACAGCAGAAATACAAATAACAATCACCAGCAGCTACATCACTTGAAGCAGGGTCATCATGTAATGAATGTTCTTTATCTTTTATGAATTTCAATATCGGTGGAGCATATTCTTCTTTACCTTGCTGCAGAAAATTGTTTACATAATTTTATATAGCTGGCTAGAACTGAATAAGACACTATGTTGCTGGAAAATGAGATAACCAACTGGTTCAAACAAGACAAAGCACCACTTTATACTAAAGTTCAAGAAACAATTTTTCAATTCAGCCTTTCTTATGGCACTAAATGAAAACCCATCAAATATGGTACCTTTAGTACTAGTGCTTATACATCATACAACATAATCTTGAACAATTATGCAAAATATGACAATAGCAGCTTGCTTTGTGTGTAGTAGGATTTGGTTCATCCAGCTTTGCAAATATTGAGCAGTGTTTTTCAGAGTTTACAGAAGCATGGTAAGAAACCAAATTATTACATTAGATACTGCTGCTTGCAGTGTCCTCTGCAGCTTTTCAAAAAATCACATTGGCTGCTTTATTTGCACTCTCAAACACATCCAACACACTTTACTTTATCCCTTCAAAAGAATGCAAGTATGTTCCTAATACTGGAAAGTTTTTGTTTTCTTGATTGAATGCATCAGTGCTTATTTCAAAAGAATTAGCAGCATAACCATCACTGATGTTAAGAAGATCTTTTTTCACAATCCTTTTGGATTCAGGGCAAAACTCTTTTTCCATTATAGCTTCGGTCTTTGTTCTTTCACATTAAAGGCTTTTTGCAATTGTTGAATCTGAATATAACTTGCTTTGAAGATTCACGGAACTATCATAAGTATAAATAACCGTGGTGGTGTGTGATTGTGTGAAGCACCTGGCTCATTTCTGCAACAATAGTCTTCTTCAAAACATTTTTGAAGAAAAATAAAGTAATTGATTGTGAAGAAGATTAAGGAAAAAAAAGTATATAGACTGCAAGCTGTAGGCATGACAAGAGCTGTTTTATTAAACTATGAATATCAAGATGTTTCATGGTGACTGATTTTCGACAAACAATGCACCTGCATGTATGGTCATAGTCATCAATCTTGCCTAGCCACCGAGAAAAGTCAGCCCTGGAAAGCCAACTACTATTAAATTTGCCACAAGCCATTCTCTTGTAACTATGGGCTGAAACACTGGGTCACTTTTTCTGTGTTTGCAATTAGTATTGTTGTCAATAACATTATTAGTAACTGAATCAGTATCACTGTGTGCCATAGAATGAGAGTTGAGACTTAGCATTTAGCAAGATCAATATAGCATGGAAGAGGCTATTTTGCTGTCAGTTTCATTTTACCCCTGCAGGCTATTCCGCCATCACCATTCATGTGTGTTTAAACAGCCATATTTGCTGCAATTTTGGCAGTGATTTTGTGTAGTGGATAGTGCAGCTGACTTCAAATGCAATGGTTATGGGTGCAATTCTTTGCTGGTAAAGCACTTAGAAAAAAAACAGTCTGCAGTGGAGGCGGACCATTATGCTAATGTAAAGGAGAGTGTTTAATAGGGTATTATTTTTTTAATTCATCTTTGAAATTGACCAATCAGAAACAACCAAAAGTCAAATGTTTATAATATGTCATTAAAATTGACCAATCACACAAGTCTGATGACAAAATAGCCTGCAAGAGTAAAATGCCATTGACGTCAAAACAGCCACTGCCATTTATCCCATAAAGTTTACATCTAAGGCCCTGGCACATGTAATAAGCCTCAATAACTGCATAAGCTAAGACCCACCAATAAATAAGTTTATGAGAAAGCGTTTCAAGCATTACACCAGGCAACAAATTTTTGTTTATCTCTTTTTCTAGTGTTTCTCTATGTTTTTGGGGTTACTGATGCCAATTTTGATGTTAGTTTTTGCATAGTGTCAATGGTTTTGAAACTATTTGCAACAGATTGAAGTTTGTAATTTACCAAATAATAATACAACTTTAGCATTAAGTGACATTTATATTACTTTTTAATCTGGTGTTATTTCATTTATGACATTTTTTATTGTTTTCATCACTCTCTAGATGGTGCTAGAGAAGTAAATTAGCCAACTGTCATTTACTATCACGTGATTGGACACAATTTTTGCAGGTTTTTAATGCACATGTCTGAGCTGGTCCAGTGTCACCAGTTTAGAGTTGGTTTATGGAGATAGATTGTTGAATCTGGTACCAATACTGTACTTAGTTTAGCAGTTAGACTAATTGCAAGCTAGGCCTACTGCAGTGGAGTTGCTTATAATTTTAGAAATACGCTACATTTTATTTGTTTTTGCAGGTTAAATTTAATGCTATTAAAATTTTCAAAACTTCAGTAAAAATGAGTGTTAAAAGACCTTGCAAAATTTCTTCTGACTGTTTCTGCTATGTTTGTGGCTATTACATCAGTCCACAGCTAAAGAAGCACAAAGTTATACCAGAAACCAAATTTTTTATAGCCTATGAGACATATTTTGGCATGAAAATGGGTGACCAAGATAAATCTTGGGCCCCACATTTTTGCTGTGGAAGTTGCAGATCTACATTAGAAGGATGGATGTGTGGAAGTCATAAATGTACGCCATTTGACATTCACCAAATCTGGAGAGAACCTACCAATCATCATGATGACTGCTATTTCTGCATGGTGGACATTTCCAAATATAAAAGGACAAAGGACAGGAAAAGATTGTTTATCTAAGTATTCCTTCGTCTATTGCATCTGTCAACCATGGCCCAGAACTGCCTACTCCTCAACCTTCAATGCAATGCATGCTATATTGTCAACCTCATCAGAAGATGACGGTGCTGATTTTGAGGTTGACACTCAGTGTTCCAGCAAAGATGATCCTCATTTTCTGAATCAAAATGAATTAGATGATCTAACTAGAGACCTGGGTCTTACAAAGGCAAAAGCAGAGATACTTTCTTCTCGTCCCAAGGAATGGAATTTGCTTGCTCCTTCTTGCAAGATTTCTAAGCCAAGAAAATGACATATGGCCTTTGCAAATTTCTATGCAATGTCTTCTGATTCTGATCACCCTTCACATTGTTATTGTACTGATATACAGGGCTTGTTTTAAGAGATTGGTATTGCCTACTCAGCTTTGAATTGCCATTTATTCATTGACAGTTCTAAGCAAAGCTTGAAAGTCCTTCTACATAATGGTAATGTGTATCCATCCATTCCAATAGCACATTCTACTCAGATGAAGGAAGATCATGAATCCGTAAAAATATTACTGGAATTAATTCAATGCAATGATTACAATTGGGACATACAATAGATTCCACTTAATCGGGTCACATCAGGATAAGCACCATTTGGCCCAATTAAGCAGCTGACTCGATTATCCGAAGTCTTGCAGTATCTGAGCCAGGGTTGTCCTTCGTACACCAGTTATCTCAGGTAGCTGGCGATGACTAATGTTTGGAGGTTGTTCTTTAATTTTTCTTAGGACAACAACCCTTTCAGCAATTGTTAATTCTTTTTGTGGAATTTCTGCTTGGGACTTCACAAAATTTGCAACAAAACACAACAATTACCATGTCCAAGGCCATGAAATGACAAAATAATTTGCACCTGTATTTTTCGATTGTTACATAATACAGTTGGCTTTGCGATATTGAGTTCTTTTACATTACAAAGGCAGTTTTGCAATTAAACCAGTGTATCTCTGACTACAGTTGTGGCCCGATTATGCAGATTTAACGTAGTGCATTATCTTTGATTGGATTTTGTCCTTAACAATTTGGCCCAATTAAACGGCTGACCCAATTAACTGGCAGCCCAATTAAGTGAAATCTACTGTATGTGGAGATTTTAAAATGATCGCATTTCTTTTGGGATTGCAAGGAGGCTATACAAAGCATTCTTCTTTTCTTTGTTTGTGGAATAGTAGAGCAGATGATGAGCAGCACTACTTGGTCAAAAACTCTTGCAAAGATCTCACACCAGGCTCCCACAACGTTCTAAACTCATCTCTTACTGAAAGGAGCAAAATCTTACTTCTTCCATTGCATACTAAACTTGGACTGGCTAAGCAGTTTGTTAAGCCATGCCTTTTGCCATATTAGACAGATGTTCCCAAGCATATCTGGAGCAAAAGTTAAAGGTGGTACATTTGTGGGGCCACAAATAAGTTGGCATCTGAAGAGCTGGAGGAACAAATGTCTGATTTGGAGAGAAATGCTTGGCAAGCTTTTGGAATGATTGTGGAAGGATTTCTTGGAAATCATCAAAGAGACAACTATGTAATGATGGTGTCAAATTTGATTGAAAGTTATGAAAAGCTTGGTTGTCGCATGTCCTTGAAGTTGCATTTTTTGCATTCTCCCTTGCATTTTTTCGGGATAACTTGGGGAATGTAAGCGAAGAGCATGGTGAAAGGTTTCACCAAGACACCCAAGTGATAGAAAAGCGCTATCAAGGAAGGCAGAACAAAGCCATGATGGGAGACTATGTATGGAATTTGATGCAGAAATGTAACACCACATGCAAACGAAAAAATTATTTAAACATCCATTTTTGATTAAAATGTTTTATGGTTTATTTACAATGTCCTTAAGAGTGCTTTTTTCAATTTCATGAGTAATATTTTAAATTACAAATCCATTATGTGTATTACACACACTTAAAATCATAATTTTATAAAATTTCAAATAGTGGCAAAATTATTGACATTACAAAAATTTTAATGACATTTTTGAAATCAGTGCCCCAAAAAACATCACATGCATCATAGTATGGTAAACACAATTTGTCAAAAAATTTGTTGTCGAGTGTTGCCAATTCACCACCTTATAACACTTCTTTGCTTACTCCCAAATAGAGCTTATGACTGGTAGTCCTGGCTTAATAGAGACACTTTTCTCGCTGTTTATTACTATTCTTAATGGTCATATTTCAAATCTCTATTATGAGCTATCCAGATTAAAAAAAAAACTGTCCCTTTCGTATGTCACCATAAAGAAGAACAAAAGTAAATTTATGGTGTTTTATAAAACGTTTTGACATTTTGGAAAAATAATTCACTCAACGTTGAAAAAACTGAAGTTTTGAGCTATTACAAATAGGCAGTGGCTATTTTGCCGTCGACGGCAATTTACCCTCAGAGACTATTTTGCCGTGAGTTGTTTGTGATTGGTCAATCTTAATGACGTACTAAACATGTGACTTTTGGTCGTCTCTGATTGGTCAATTTTAAAAACCAAAAAAAAATTTTGCACCCCCAGGTCTTTATCCCCCACCCTGCACACTCCCTTGTGGTGTACACTACCCCGAACATTTACATACCGGGCCTGCCCCTTCAGTGTACACTGCCTTTCTTTTAAAGCCCTGACCAGCTGAGATTCGAACCTGATACCTTGGTATCTCAAGACCAGCGCTCTATCCACTACACCACAGTGTCACTGGTGCGATAATAGCAAATTTGGCTATATAAACACACGTGAATGATCACGGCAAAATAGATTCCAAGGGCATATTGCCGTCGACGGCGAAATAGCCACTGCCTTACAAATAGCCTTAAAAGAAATTCGCGCTGAACAACGATACAGCAGTTGCGGAAAACAGCACATTTTTTAACACACTGAAATTTTTCCAAGGCTTGTTATAACATTTCAAATAGCATAACCCACCCCTACAATGCCTGATTCAGAACTAGGTCTAGTATACTCCAAACGAATAGACTTCCTAATTTTGCCGCGCCAAATTAGATCTTTTCACATGCCTCTTTTTTTGGGCGGAGTTTCGGTACGGAGACTATTATCTCTGGCGGACGTGTAAACATACACACTAGTTTCCGTCAAAGCTACAAGTTAAAGCTTTATAGAAGGAAAGCAATTAAAGAATTATTTTCGAAGTGTGGCACAATCACAGTAGCAAATTTATTCGTATCATTTATTGGGTTTCAATGACGCAGATAAATGATCATCTGTAATAATCGTCTTCGAATTTTCGTCACCATGTCCGTCAAAATTTGTATCAAGCAATGCTTCACAACCGCTTTTGCTTGCGTCGCACAATAATCTCAGTTCTTCTAAAAGTGTTTCTTCTCGATAAGCAACTCGCACATTCGGTACATTTGTTCGCCCGATGTCGTTGCCCTGGGCACCTTCTTTTCTGTTTAAACATGCATTAAATTAGTAAACAGCATAGCCGCTATTTAAGCCCATATTGAAAAGTAGGCTCCGTAACTCGTATTCAGATCTGCAAGAGAGCCACTACTTTCGTTTCGAATGAGAGTGTGCTGCTGCTTTAGTCTATTTTTGTCAAAAACTTCTGTAGTAACTCCGCTACCTTTATGAATTACAAACTAAGGTTAATCAGTAAAATACGTGTGTTGTAAGAATGGCCAAAAAAAAACCCACGACCACTTTCTTTGATAAATACGGTTTATAATTAAGCTTGAAGGAAACACAGTCTAAATGCTTGTCCGTTTTTTACATTAGGCTGCAACAATCTGTAATTTACTAGGGTAAATTAATCTATGAGATTATGCCATACATAAAACAAAAAACACATACGCAAACAAAGCGATTTAGTTCTCAATCTTTTTTCTATTCAAGAGTAAGCCTACTATAGTACAAACTACAAAGCCTGATTTTTTTTAAAATCACTTTGCCAATACCTTTTGACCATATTTCTACAAAAGAGTGCAAACAACATATAAAAATTGAACGTCAGGCAGTGCCGTTGCCAGGGCAATCCAAGTGGTGAGGCACAAGCCGAAAGTAAAGGGGCACTAAAATGAACTAAGTTTTGCATATTACAACTGATTTTGTTGGGTTGCAAATCTTGTGCACTCATAAAATTCTGCATTTTTGTTTAAAAAAGACATTATAGGATATAGAATGTTTTAAATCGCATACGATGCGAACCTTTATGATCTTAAAATGAATATGACCGATCTTGTGTTGATGATTAGATAAATTTATGATATAATGTAACTTGAGATTTTTGCCATACTTGATCGGTTCAAGGGTGTAAACGTGGGATGTGAAGTGGTGGTTGAAACTTAAACCACCGAACTACCAGTAGTAAAAAATTCAATATACTGCTAATATAGGTAACGTTAGTCAAGTACAGCACGCATCAAGATACATATTGTTGTACTGTTGGTAACCACTGAATCACGATCAAAATAAATAAAAAAGAACACCGTCGAATGCTAAATAACGAATTTTTTAAGAAAAAACAAAGAAATGCGGTACCAATGCTACGAAAAAAGAACACCGAAAAATTTAAAATAAAGTAAACCAACTGAGTTTAACTAAAATAACTACAGTCTACGATTTGCGGTACTGAACTGTCAAAAGACATTTTCTTACAATCAGTTTTTAACTTTTTAACAAGTCGCTTTTAAGCGCAAGTTGGACAAGACCGGCTTTGGGAACGTGCTTCATCGATTGTCTGCGCTCTCGCACAATAATTTTCAGAACAGGAAAAGAGTTCTCACACTTTGCGGTAGAGGCTCCGAGAGTGAATCCTAGTTTCAGTGCAAGATGTATAGTAGGCATCGCCTTAAGTGCTTCACAACGTTCAGAGAGGAGTTTGGTTGTTGTCGGCTTTGTCTTCTCATCACAGTTTAATTTTTTCAACGTAGCTCTTGGCAACATCAATTCTTCTTCCACACTTGCGCGGCCAACCAAATCCAAAACAGGCTGCACCATTTTTACTTCCAAAAAGTTGCTATTATCAGGTTGAAGAGCAGAAATAGCAATGCAATGCAAACCAGTAAATTACTGTTGGATTAATCAGCTTCCAAGCAGCACCAACAAGTAGTCCATATTGCCGACGCACATTCATTTACTGCCTTTCACATTAACATAGCAAACTAGTAACCTGAGGCTGTTATTAAAATGGAGATATTACCTGTGATTGTGGAGCAGAAAAATTACAGAAAAGAACCAAACACTTGGAGTGCCCGATCTGTAGCTACGGTCAACCAAAAGGAAAAGTGATGCGTGAAGCAATAAAAAAACTTTTTGCGACAATCCTGGTGTCACGAATAAGAAAATTTGCCTTGTAAGATTTGTTTCAAATTTGTGTAAAGTGCTGTGTCATTTGTTCGCTGGGCTACTGATTAAAAAAAAGGACCTTTTTTCCTCGCAAGTGGATTGCTGTAGCACGCCTTTATTACGTCACAATGGTTCTTACTACATAGTAAAATTCCAGATTGTTCTAGTGATTCTAGCTTCTTCGAAAAATTTCGATAACCGATTACATAATTTGAAATGCTTTTTTCTTTTTTTCGCGTGATTTCGTTCTAGAGTTTTCTAGATTATTTTCCGTCGCATATATAACGCGGCGAGATTTTATTCATTCAGTAGTGTTAGAGTAGTCTTAGAGTGGTAGTTAGAGAGTGTGAGTAGAAAAGCGTGTAGTGGGGAGAAAGAGAGATTGATTGACGGAGTAATAAGGGGTCATTATTTTTTGCCATAATTTATTGTGGATTTTGTTGGCGTGGCGAGTATTAAGCAGCTATTGGTGAAATTAGTTTTGGCGGTTTCCTGATTGTGTGGTGAAGTGAATAGTTCTGAGATTGTTGAGCGAAGAAGTTTGAAGTCGTGAAGTACTATTTCTGTGAATACATTATTCTGTTATCAAAGTGGTTTAAGGTGTTTTTAGTGGAAGCCAATCTTTTCCAAGTTTTATTAAGTTGCAGTCAGACCTAATTATCCGAACGATTATCATACGTCGCCTCAATTTTAAAAGAAATTTAAGATTGAGATAGAACCGAAAGTTCTATTGTTAATATTATTATTATACTAAAACGCGACACCTGGCTTCCTACGATGTGAATTTGCACTATACAGAACATTATAAAAATATTCTTGCAAATAGTAATTTTTCGTATTACGCAAACGGTGACTTCCTTGCAATATTTGCATGTAAAATATTACGTTATACTATATTTGGTAAAGAAACGTGAAATGCCAATTGAATTTAAGCACAAAAAAATAGATGCTTTGTTTTTGGCACATTTATATGAACTGTTGAGCGTTGTTTGCAAGTCCTTTGTAAACGCTCAATTAAACTATGACAACTCCACTCAGGATTCGAATCTCCATCTATAGATCTGGTTTTGATTAATTGGTCACCGGTATGTACAGTCTAATTAATCGAAATACCTTGCCTAAAAATATAGCTCCTCTATTGTTTTCTTTAATCTGTAGTTTAGCAATGCTATTATAATTAGTTTCAATAGCTTTTGTTAAAATAGCCTTTAGTGTGTTAAGTTTAGCAGTGTTTGATTGTAAAGTGTTACGTAATTGCAGTTTTTCAAAATTCAGTTATGATTTATTTTAAAGTGTCTTTATTCAAATAAATCAATAATTGTGTAAAATATTAAATTGCCATACAAAGTTGCCAAAGTGACCACTGGAATTGCCAATGAGCAAATGTTGTGTTTAACAACGTTTAAATCTTTATAATAAATCTGACTTGCCAACTCTTACTGTAATCATCATTCGTAATGCTGTTTCGTATTTCAATGCGTTAAATTTATTTTATAAAATACGGGTACAAGTTCGTCAACAATCAGTATAAGAACATTAACTTAAATTCGTCTGAGGCTATCCTCGAATCCACCAAGATCTTATAGCCGCCAACCAATTAATCGGCAGCTATACATTTGTTTGACTGGGCACCACAATAGGTAGACTGCTTGGCCCCACCATCTGTGTGCTACTGTAAATACGGAGGTATCAGCTATAACGTTAAATACCAATCGAAGTCGTGGGCTTGTTCATCACACTATTTTTGTCATGATTAGCGCCATGCAGGGAAGCTGTGAATACCATTTTTCATGTCTTGTCACGGGAAATGAATTTAGGTCTGTGAAGCAGATATTCCCGAAACCATTCATGGCCCCGAAACATCATATTCACTTAATATCATAAGCCATCACGCTGGCCATAACGTTGAAATGGGTTGTGGTAGAGCTTCTTCCAAGATCTGAGGCAAGCCACTTAATCGCTTCCATTTTAATCTGGGAGCCAAGTAGTCTACCTGCCGTGATAGTGGCCCAGCAGCATAAGGCTGACAAACACAGCACAAACTTATGAATTTAATTGTCACCAATAACAAATTATTTATAACTGAGACAGTAAGAATGATTATATAGCAATACATATCTTGTAAAGCAGAGATGGGCAATTCCGAAAATTGCGGACACCCGTTTCTATTTGCGGATTTGCGAACCTAATTTCCTACCGCATATATTTGCGGATTTGCGGTGAAAAAACTGAAATTTACCGCAAATCCGCAAAGCAATAGACAATCTTGCCTGTTCCGAGATAAAACCGCTTGGAAGATGTGGACGCTCTTATTTTCTGGGTTGGAGGTTAACGTCCAGGTGTTGATGGCCTTTTTTTTGGAGGTCAACGTCAGGGCGACGGCAAAATTTGACCTCCAAAAAAAAGGTCATCACGAGGACAAAATAACAGTAAATATTGCGGTCCAAGTTTGCGGAAGTGTAAAAAGTTACCGCCAACTTGGGGGTTTGCGGTAGCGGAACACCTCTTGCAGTTTTGCAGAATTTGCGATTGCGGAATTGAGTGTAAACTTGCGGTACCCAGCACTGTTGTAAAGCATCTTTACAGTATAAGAAATTTGTTCCTCCACCTCTCAAGCAGTCCAGGTGCCTCAACACGTGTTTCTGCTATGTGTGCCCTTGAAGTACCGATTTCTCGGAGAAGCGATGTTATATGTTGAAAAGAATCGAGAACAGCTGTTACAGTAGCCAGATGACCAGTCCACCTCGCCTCAAGCAGGCGTTTCAACTTTTCACCATTATATTGAAGTGCAACCGTGGGCTTGCAAAAAAATTGTAAAGACTATCACAAGCATGCAAAAAATCATCAATCGCTTGTTTAACCGACATTGCATGCACCACTACAAGGTGCAATTGATGGTTCAGGCAGTGTACGTAAGAAATCTTTCTGTTTTCTCGTTTCTGTAATAGACGTTGAATTTTTCCACAGTGTCCTGCCATTACAGATGCGCCATCATAGACTTGACTTAGTATCTTTGGTGAAGTCAGTCCTGCTTTAGTAAGTTCCGCCAAAATCACGTCAGTAAATGATTTCGGATAACCCGAATTGGTGCTTGATAAACCAAAAAACTTTCCAAGCAGCGATAAGTTCGTTTTTCATATTGGGACTGGTGTACGTTGCATTTCGTGGGATAGTTTTAATGATTGCACGTAAACGCTGGTCTTTTTCAACAGTGTAATTAAACATACTAAAATAGAGTCCATTTTCCCCTTCGTCGTTGCTTTCAAACGCGACAATTTTTCTGCGGAATGCCAATTGATGAAAAGCCGAAAAAGCTACTATGTCAATTAAGGCAGGAGTGGCAAACTCGCGACCCGCGAGACGATTCTAAAATTCCTAATGAGTTTAACTTCGTGCCACAGAACTCGATTTTTGATTAACGATGCCTGAAGAAGAGCGATGGTGTGGAGATACTTGGAAAAGCCTCTATTCATTCCAGTAGTATGCTTCCAATTACGATAGCCATTGGTTGTAAAAGCTGATTCACAACACATTCCTCAAAACTTTCCACCAGCTTTAGATTCAAAATTGCTGTAAGGAAAGCAAAAAGCTGCATCAAACTTGGCAGAATGTTCCAACCAATCCCATCTCTACTACTACGTAGCATTGAAGCATCTTTTCTGGACCCCTAACATACTAACAGGATCAGCACGCAGCCCAACTTGCTTCGGGTCGTCAACTCCTAAATCATTAGCCTCAGCAAATTTTCGTTTGCTCATAGGCCTACTCGCAGCAGATGTGTTGTAGGTGAACTGCAGCTAGCAGACAAGCTGAAACCTTGCAAACTTTCAGAACTTTCACTCGAATTAGAACTTTGCAACCAATCTCTCAAAACTTCTTTTGTGCCGTTTTCATCTTCAATGAATGAGAGAAATGAAAACATCTTCTGTTACTGTTGATACGACGGTTTGTTGCGTAACAATTATTGTGTTACAGCAGTTGGTTGGGCCACAACTGTGCAAAGAACCGACAGCGCCAAAAGAGAATAATGTTGAATTGAACATTATTTTGGATCAGAAATTTAAGTTTCTTAATACTATTGCTTGTTCTCTGGTCATTGCGCTGTGCTCCAAACAAATAACTTATAGCAACCGAAAATAGGGGGCACAAGAAGCTAAAAGCGGAATGGCCCCCTTGGCTCCCTCGTAGCGACGGCACTGAGGTCGGGAGATCTATTTTTTTGGGGCATTCAACCGCTTTTGCCTTCGGGTTACTTTCTCCCACTTGCCCACAAACCACTCACCTGCTGTCATGCTGGTGCGCCTGAAACTAAAAGTGAATCCACATAAACGCTGTTTCGTAAGCTGCATCATTTTTTTTACCACTAATCAGAAACGACCAGCTAGTGAGACTGTTTCATTGTACCCTACAGTGTAACTGCTTACCTATAATGATCACCCAACCATCTTTTCTTTTCTGCATGTGAGAAGCAAGAAGCTTGCACACTTGTTCTCGCCATTTCGCACATGTCACACACGCTAAACTTCCAAACCTATAACGTATAAGTCGAAATATTAGATTTGCGCTTGGGCTGAGATTATTGAATAAGGTTTAAACAACTTGAAATACAGCATTTAAATACACAGTAATTGTAAATTAGCACAGACGTAACTAAATGTAAGGAAAAGTTACTTATCTCGATCAACCGGAAACAACACAATGCTGTTTAAAGCCAGCGTGAGCACAAAAACATTTCTTTGCTTGTAGCAGTAATTGATCGCAGAAACTTCACGTGGAGTGATAGCCGAGCAATTACGCTCTACACTCGAGAGCTATTGTGAATACTTGCGGCACCCCCGCCAAAATTCATCCATGTTGAAGTTAAAGAAATTTTATTGTTTGGAGATCTATGCTTTGAAAAGGAGAGCAGGCTAAAGCTGTCTCTTGATACTGAATTTAGAGTCATTTTTAGGGATCGACTTTTTAAAGCTGTATGTTTGCCCCAAGTTGTGGCACACGGAAAAGTAACACTTTATTTTGCAAGGTGGAGGAAGTGGTCTGAAGCTTGTAAAGATTATTTCTTTTTAGTTCGAGCTTTTCAAAATAAATATTCGGCGATTTTCAGCTCCAAATTAAAGTGAAGACTTTTGGGGGAACAAGTTTTTGCAGAGCGATTGTTGGCTATTTTACTACTTTTTTCCACGGTTTTTGAGCATTTTTAAAGTTTCTGGGTCTGGAGCTGAAAAACGTCTGAGGGATTCAGCCCACCAGCCTTCTACTTGTGGTGGCTTAAGTTGTTTTTGCTACTGAATTTACCCATATAAAGTTGAAGCTACTCTGGGAATTGTTGTGGTATGTTATTAGGAAGACCGTAGGAGTTGAAACCAAACCTATTTAACGTTAGAAAGTAGTTACCCAACCATAAAAATGATCTGAAGCGGGCCTGAATCATTAACGTGCCGAATGCGTTTCAATGGAGGTGGAGGAAAAAATCTGAATTTTATCTGAATTTTTTTGCTTTGTTGTCAAAGACAAAAAGGGGGTGCATGGCAGAAATTTCCCTTAAATACGGTGAACATACAACTCCGTTTTGTAAACAACACATAAAAGGTTTTCCTTTGCTTAATGATAACAGGTAATCGATGAATTTATCAGCAGTAGACTGATAAATACTCAAAAAATTCAAGCTAAATGTTGAGTTTTCTCTGAGCTTGACCTACCGGCTATGCCAGGCAAATACAAATTGGCAGTGTTGGGAACGAGATGTGTAAGTTGGAGTCTCGAGTCGAATCATTTCGACCAAACGACTCGAGTCAAGTCGAGTCTTCTTTTGCCTTGACTCGAGTCTTTCCAACACCTTCTTGCCAGCGCTTTGTTTTCCTTGATTTTTTAAATAATTGCAATCGACTCGTGTAATATGGTTTGGTAAATTATGATTTTGGGCTCCTAAGCTAGGCTTTCCTAAGCTTTGATCTCGACAGTTCAAACCTCACTTTTGTACTTTACCTCTTCTAGTAGAAATAAGTCTACTGCTTTACTAACTTTGTGATTGTCGAAGTCGCCATTATCCTAAGGAAATCCGGGGCATGGCCCCGTGGAAAAATTTTGCTCAAATATACGCAACTTTAGTGCTTTCTAAAATCACTTTCAAGACAATTTTTGTTTGAAATTGGTCAGCCTTTGTCATTGCTACACTTAAGAAATTATTAACGGCTAGCGTTTTTACTCGTAGGCTACAACGGATACGCTGCAGCAGCGCAACAAGCTTTGCAATGAGCTCATCAATCAAGTTTTGCAACCCAAAAAGATCCAACTTGTAATTCATACTGCTTCACCCTATATTATTACTACATTAACTTGCATCTCATATAATTTAGTACACAAACAATTACTCAGGTAAAGTTGAGCAAAGTTCTATTTTTATCGGTAAATGCTGAGTGGCTTATCAAAAAAAAATTACAAATAACAGGAAACAAAGTATAGATAGTGTTGGTTGCTTGCCAGCAACTTTAGGCGATCCCCTATTTAACAAAGAGAGATTTGCCTTCAACATCACACTAAGGTAAGTAGAAAAATTGTTTAAAAACAATTTCCAAGATCATATTGTACTTTACAGCAATCTATTACAACATGCCCACAACTGGCTGTACACTTTGTAACAGATGTTGTAATAGATTGTTGTATGGTACGGCATGATGTTGGAGATTGCTTTTAAGCTATTTTTCTGTTTATCTTAACATGAAACAAACAGTGCTTTCCGACCTTGGACAATTACGCCAATTCGGCCTCTGTAGAACAGGTTATTTGTTTTTTACCGTAACAAGCATAATAATTGAAAACAATATTTAACGTTTTCTTGAGCAAACGCGCGCATAAAAGCCCTTCCCCCTCCTCCACACGCTACTAGTTACCATTGCGTAAAAAATTATTCTTAAACGCCCCAGTTCTCAAGGTACAATTTTTAAGAAATCAAACTTTCTAAGACAGAAATTTTTTTTCATGCAAGTAATTTCGTTATCAGTAGACCAGTCTGGACTTGACTCGAGTCTCTAGTCACAACATTCGAGTCTCGAGTCACTGTCGACTCGAGTCGAGTCTTTCTTTACACTGATTTGACTCGAGTCGAGTCATTGATTCAAGTCTCCTCAGCACTGCAAATTAGTACAGCTTAGTCCCTTGCAGCTTGAACATGCAACCATTTGCAACAGAATTCATGGAAAACGACGTAGGGGTAAGCGAAGGCTTACGGTGATGGACAATCGGAAAGGCTTTTTTGTAACAATCCTGTTTTAATTGTGCAATCTGCTTATAATCGATCAAAATACAATAAACTGTGCATAAGGGCCGAGGTATGGATCAGGCAAGACAACCGAAGAAGTCCCTTCTTGATGCCCAAAGAAAGGCTTTAAGGTATTAAAGAAGTGGTTCTCAAAATGTGGGTCGCGACACCTCGTGGCGCTGTTTCACTTTTTGAGGGCGTTGCAGGGAGCCTGGATTAGCTGATGTGCCCCCTTTAAAATTAAGGACATAAAATTTGGTTTCGTGAAGTAAATGTCTTCAACTTGTGTTGAATTACAAAAGCATCAATATCAACAAACGATAACCAAAAATTTTGCTTAGAAAAAGGATGCGCCAAGAAAATGGTCATAAAAATTTCTCAGAAAACTTTGATTTAAAAAAAAGAGCTTATGCTAAACAATTAGATCGAATCTTGCACAACGGCGTGCAAAAACTTCGATGTATTGTTTTGTCAAGTGCATCACAAGTACATCAACTTTTTTCAAATATGTCGCATCAAAAGAACTTGAAAAACCACTGTATTGAACTATTGTTCTTCCTTTGCTTCAGCGAAATGGCTAGTTCTGAGTCAAGCTATAAGTGCACAATTATTTTAAGAATATCTACTCCCGGCGACATAGCCAGGAGGTATGAGGTTATTTTCCTTGCAATCAAGTTTATCTTAGACGGGATTTCTGTGTGGTTGTGTCCTTGAGAATGGGAAAGATTTTTGCAGCAATTGTCAAGGCCTTTTCTTTGTATCATCGTAAAGCACTGCCAAAAATTTGGCATTGGTGTAGAATGATACAATAGAAGTCCTAAGCTAAAACACAACCAAATCTGTGAATACCGATTTTGAGGAAATAGGAATCTTTAATTCAAATATTCATCAACGATGAGATAATACCTACTTTCCTTTTTTTGGAAATTCCCTGAATACCATCATTAATAGTTGGCCTAAGCTAACACAATTCTACATCAGATTTCAATTCGTTAAAACGCTTTTTGAAGCCTACCTGAGCTGCGACTGCATATTCTTCCATGAGAGGCTCCATTGTGAAATGGAATTGTAGAGGATCGTCCGTGGACAGACAAACCTTTAAACCTTTGGCAAAGAAATCCGGAAAAGGGCTTTTGTTATATTCAAGAAATAAATGGTTGTTACTCAAGGGAGACATGCAGATACAGATTTGTGCGAGGTAGTATAGATATTGAAGTACAGGAACCTAAAGATAAAAAGCCAGGTATAAATAGCTAAGCAATGGCACATTGAGACATTTTTGGAAGGAAGGAGTAGAATGATCTGGACGGTAAGATGTTGTTTTCTAGTGACTGCTTGGTTCAAGTTTCTGGCATGGCTTCAAGACATTTAAGGAACGATCTTTGTTTATTTTTTTTCAAATTCACTGCTGTTTTTGTTTTATTTCCCTTCCACAAATCAACAAGACAATTGGATTACTGTAAGGGCAGGTAAGAGAAAACGACCAAAACAAAACAGTTAAGTTATATTTGAATTGGAAGGTACCGGGCTCGTGGGTGACACCAAGGTTATTTGATTTTTGTATCAAGTTACCGTTTTTAGAACAAGTCCATGTGAAATGTTGTGCGCCAACAAGAATCCAGCAATTAAGTGATCGTAACTTCCTGCTTCACCGCAATGAGGTCTCAGCACAAACGTGTTTAAACCACGCTGACTAAAACAGCAATTTAAAAAGAATTTTAGTTATTTAGCAAAAATTTATCAAACACAGCATGGATAAAGAGTTCAGGAAGCCATCAATTTGAAGTTTATAATTGGAGGTCCTTAAATTCACGCAACGTTCGTTTCCCAAACGTGAAATGAGTGAGTAAATTGTGCTTTTTCCTCCTCCGGTCATGGAAAAATCTTTTTCCAAAAAAAATGTTGAAAATTACTTTGAGATGTTTAAATGCACAACTATGGGATCACTATACCATGAAATGGCGTTTAAGCCCAAGTGAACACGTCATCACACTCCTAATACATGATATTTCCATCAAACAAGCAATCACATTTTTTGAAAATTTTCTATGAAAAAGCTCTTCTAGAATAAATTCCTTCTTTGGCAATTATTATTAAAGTAAGCATATTTATTCGAAATAATTTTACTTATTTATTTAGACAGCGTGAAAATAAAACCGTGAAAAGGGATTGCGTTGACCTGCATTAACACGTATTGTTGTTTTTACCACACAAGTTTTTTTATTACAAGCTTGTCCTTACTTTCGAAGATGGTTGAGTCTTGTTATGTTGACGTACATATAATAAATATAATAAGTATATGAAGGATTTGATTCTTTAACAAATTCATCTGGAGTCACAGAAGTCTTCTTCATAAAGCCAGGCTCAGGTTTTGATTCATCATCAACGCTATCAAAACCTGTGACATGTCTGAAAGATAAACAAAACAGAATTGAAATAATTAGTTAGTTTTATTCAATGCTGACATATACGAAACGCTACACTTGCGTATGTTTTTACACCCGGAAAAAAAACGCTTTGCTTCTATACTTGGAAAAAATGTATTTAGCCTAACTTTGAAATTACCGGTACAGTTTGCATAACTTATTTCTATTTTAAGAATTGGAACTCAGAGAAGTTTCTTGAAGAGCACCTTTCCATAGAAAGCAACCACACAAAAATGATGCTAACATTGCATTCACAACCTCACACTTGTGATGGCCATGATCAAAGAAACAGTATTTTAACAAACTGATATTCTGTTAAAATCTTGCTTACAAGAAAAGTGGGTTTGCCCGTTTACCAGGTCGGGGTAAGACAGCTGCTCACCTATCCCGTCGCAAGATGATTGAAAATGATCCAATATGAAAACTTAGGCAACTTATCCCACAAAATGTGAAACGGAAATCTATGAGAGTGCGAAATGATCAGGCGATTTTTGAGTTAACATCAACCTGTAAGAGGTGACTCTGATTGCTCCCGATGGCAGTCCGACTTGTTGATATATAATCGTTTAATGTCGTGCCTCCGTTCCGAACAAGAGAAGAGGCTGCAATTTGCAATTGCGCCTGGTTTGAAATAAACTGACGCTTTCTGCAATCCTAATCTTAAATTGGTTTGCGGTGTAGACAACAATATAGGCCAGTTGATTTCTGCTGTTTTCGCATTCGAAAGAAGCGGAGGAGTAAACACAAGAACAACTACAAAGCCAACAACAACAACTGGCACAGAAATAGGGTTTCATTTAAAACAGGTGCATGTTTGCAGAGAAACAAGTGGCAACCTATTTAAACTGTGAGCACGTTTAAATTTTGTATTGAAAAACAAAACGCCATACTTTTTTGGCTTCCTTAAAGATTTAGTCTTAATAATACAGAAGTTGTCAAACTTTCTAAAACAAGTGGACCTTTTTTTGAATTAACGGAGGACCTGTGTCGCTTTGACTTTTTCTTTTTTTGAAGAGTTAATTGATGCCTGCCACAAAAGTTAATTGCTGCGAATCTCTTGAAAAGTCTTCACCAACCCTAGGTTTTCGCGAACCCCATTATGAGTATCACTGCTTTTGTTTTTAAGTTTAACCTCTACTTACCTCAAAAACAAACTAATATCTTTGTGCTTGTTAGGGGCGATTGTGGCCTCGAAGACAGGTCGAAAAAGGTTGTCCAAGATCTTTTCAAAATTATCGACAACACCTTTAGCTTTGTATACGTCGCTAAAAAAGAAATATAAAAACTAGCAAAAACAATTTCAAAAGGAACCTTGGCAATATAATCATTTTGCAGTTGTTAATGTTGTTGTTGTTGTTAACTCACCCCTTTCTTGGAAGAGACGTTGCTAGAAATCGTGGAGCTCCAGGAGTGGAAAATTCATACGTCTTAGGCAGGGATATCTAGAACTCTAGATATCTCTGGTCTTAGGTTAAATTAATAAGCTTGTTTAGCCATTACGTTTAGAATTTGGCAACCGAAAAATCAAATCAAATAGTTAGTTGCTTAGACGTAGCAAGAAGTATGCGATCCGTGTAAAATGGCCTCTTGAAAACGGGTGCCATTCTATAATTTGCCCTTTTGATTTATGATTTTCTTAATCTAAATCGGGGAAGAGGCATTTTTTGGCCTTCGCAGTGATTGGTCGAAACCCATGCTACGCTGCAACTTCATTTTTTATCCCGGATCAGGGATACTGCATTCTCGGTGAACCACGCTATTTTACAATGCAATGCATACTTTCAATGAGTGATACTTTCCCTTTTTTCAATATGGTCTGTACTACTAGTGGACTGAAAAAGTATATCACACGTACTATAAACGTGGAACTTGTATTAACCATCTGATGTGAGTGCTTTCTAGTTTGTGGAGAGTGAACCACTTCGCTAATTCCTCCCATTCCGAGTAACTCTTTCCATAAATCGATAACCTCAGCTCCAACAAATGATATTTTTGTTCGACTAGGGATTTTTCAACTTGCTTTAAAAAAAGGAAGTTGTTTGAGTAAAAAGTATTGATTGCTGGTAGATGTTGTATTGCTCTGTTTGTTTTACTACATCAAACAATTCAAGACCTGATGAAATGGTTAACCTAAATAACGAGAACTTATTCATTTCAGAGTTTGGGTGACTGCAAAATAACCTTACTAACTTCTTGACATCAACCACCACAAGATGCCGTGGACAGTGCGATCCTTGATTTAAAACCGCGCCATCAACCATGTGGCCAAACAATAGACGTCAAGCATTTAAAAGAGCTTGGCTACTTCAGTTGCCTGTTAATGTAAACCCATCACAGACCGCGTTACTCTGGATTGGGTCGGACATTGTTTGGGGTGAGAAAGGAGATAGGCGGGACCGAGCGCCCATCAAATAAATAAAGTTTTTTTTTTTACATTTGATATGGATACGCCTTTGAAAGCTATTGATTTGCATCTTTTTCCAATAGGAAATGCTTAACTTTGGCTTACCAATATTCTTGGCAATTTGAAAATTGACTTTATGAAAGACCTGATTGAAAAAAAAAGTTTTTCAAATGAATCTCGAGAAAAGTCCTCAACAGTCACCTTATAATTGAAAAACCTTCGGTTGTCCTGCTTTACATCACTTTTGACCATCTAAGAGTTCAAGTGTAGAGGCGCAGGAATTTGAAGGGAAAAAGAGCTAAGTGTGAAGGAAAAACCAATGTTATAGGGCACTGGTGGTAGAAAAAAGTATGGAATAAAGTTTCTCTGATTCAGCAAAATCAAAAAGAACGTTTCCGATTTAGCTTATCAGGTTCAGACAAAATTTTTCCGATTTAACTATAACAGACAAAATATCTCCAATTTTGTTTGATCTGACGAAATCTTTTCGATTTAATAAGGGGCGCTCTTTGTAAAAATGACTAAGTCAAAATTTGTTTTAAAATCTGTCTGATTTTGCCAAAACGTAAAGAAATGTTCGTGATTTCATTTAATCAAGCAAAATCTTCCCGATTGAGCTTTTCCAACTGGGAGACGATGACCGAACGCTATATTGAGCAACACAATACTGGCCTTGGACACATCAATTGCTAGCTGTAGTCGAGCAGTTTTTTGATACTGATATTTTTTGATGCGGTTTTGGTTCCTGCAGAAAACCTCGTTTGTTATATAAAAACAGACGTACTGCGATGATTTCCGCAAAATAATCTCCATTTATGTCATTGCTTGTTTTCAAAAATATTTCTCTCAATTCAGAAGCTCCCATCGGGCTGTACAGATTGTTGAAGCGATCAAATCGATGAAAAGTTTGTCTACCCTACTAGAAAACATATATTCAAACGCGTTAAACCAAAAAAGCATTTTGAACAAAGTATGATTGCAACAGTGACGGGCTAAACAGATATTAAACTCAAGCATTCATATTGACACCATGTGATTGTATAGTTATCTTAAAAGTGCACAACCTGGGCCGTGAGTGATAGGTTGTGCAGCCTAGCATATGTTTCTTAAATTTGATTTGATGTGGATCCCAAAAAATGAATATCGTTAGGAAGTTTTCTATAGATTTAAAAAAATTAAGCAATTGACTTTACATGAAAGAGGAGCTAAAAACACCATTCACTTTGCCCCTTTAATTCGTATTGGTGCTCATATTTTTAGGAAAACACGTATGAAATTTTGTTCATATTTGGTCCCTACCGCATTTCTTAACCAGAAGTTGTTGTTGTCTTTCGACTTTCTTTCCAATTAGGGGTCATCACAGCACATAATTTCTGATCTGCATTTTTATTACATTGCATTTTTTTTAAGGTCGAATGCCTTTCCTGTCAACAATCCTATCTTTAGAGAGAAAACGGGGGTGCCTGTCTTTCACATAGATGTGGAGGCGTCCGTTAAGTGCTTTGTTCAAGGACACAACAAGCGAACTTGCCGGTTTGTTCTCGGCAACATTTCTTTAAAGTTGAGCGCCCAGCAGGGAAGTCGTGGATACCATTTTTTAAAAG
Organism: Trididemnum clinides; assembly: GCA_963675345.1. Taxonomy (NCBI): domain Eukaryota; kingdom Metazoa; phylum Chordata; class Ascidiacea; order Aplousobranchia; family Didemnidae; genus Trididemnum; species Trididemnum clinides. The sequence goes on along the minus strand of OY776285.1, from coordinate 13,082,508 downwards.
TCTTTTGGTATGACTCGTCCACAAGAATAAATCCCAGATCTACTGACTGCGAAGCGGACGCTCTAACCATTACGCTATCGCCTCATTGCTTAACCAGAAGTAATTATCTTTATCTTAGCGGGCAATTTTCTTCGTCTTCAAAATAAAAGGTGATTAGCCAATGAAAAGATTAAAACAAAGTGCTTTCAAAAAGTTGATCTTCAAAAAATCTTTAGCTTACCCAAAAAAAAAAGATTGATTTCAGCTTCAGTGTTTTGGGCCAAATCCAGTAAATTAAATTAAATTAAAAAGAGGGAAAAACGACACAAAAAGGCTAGGAATCACTGGCCTATAAACTAATTACACAAAGTGCGTAAAATAGATTTTTTTAGGTTTTTATCACGGAATCGAGCAAGGTTTTTTTGAAATCTATGTCTTTATTCTTGTTGCGCTATAAACTCTGGCTTGTCTCTCTTACCGAAGTATTTTGCATCATAAACGTATTAGGCTAGATTGTTAGCAAAAATGCTGTGGGAGACATTGATGCACATTGTTCCACCCATTCAGTTACAATATAAAATCTAGTATTACTCAACATTGAAACAAACTTAGAAAAGATTACAAAAGCAATTAACGTGAAACAAAATGCGCGTAATTTAGCGCTTAAAAGTAAATTGACCTAGAAAAAAATTGACTTTATAAAATTTATGATTTTGTTAGTCTTGATGCTATGACCATCAAACTTGGCATCCGCAATTTTATGATTATTGTCTACTTAAAATAAATGACTTTTAATCATCTCTATATGGATAGAACAAAACTTCAATGTGTACGCAGTTCAAGTAAATACTGCACTCAGAAATACGATCTCTAAAAAAGACCATCCTCTTTGTTTGGAATATGTTTCGCAGGCGGTCGTGAATGAAATAGAAGTTTGTTGCACCACCTCTAATTGCGAAAAGGTTATGCGCGCCTGAGTTAGTCTGGCTGAACGACGTCTACTACAAACTGGTCTTCGCAACCGCAGACCCATATGTGGAAGGGCCAGAGAAACGTACACGCAGACAGGAAACGAACCATAGTTCGCATATTTTGGGACAGCAAATTTCCAAAGGGCCTAAAAACAATGATCAAAATGAACTTGTAAACAGGTTGAATATTTTGCATAAAAACCAAGTTATTTCTCATGATCCTTCATTCAGGTAAACTTTGCTGTCTCCATGCTATTTGAATCAATTATAAATATTTATCTCGTTACCGCATGAACATCCAACGCATCCACGTTCAAAAAAAGAGGATCGAGATCCAAGTGATGAAAAACCTGCAATGAACATTGAACCAATCTCTGAGCATAAAAAATAAAAGCATTAAAATTTTTAGTTGTACGATGCAAAAACCAACTGCTTGATATCGGAAATACAGCGAGTCGTTTCTGATGCTTAAGCTATGTTTGGTTGCTGAAACTGTTATTAATCGTATTCAAATAAAATCTTTGAGTTTCTACTGAAATAACATCAAAAAATGTTTAAGTAACCAAGCGAAACGTCTTGCTACGTTTCAAACAACATTGGTTTCTTGTTTTTTTCTTTTAGCTTAAGTCTAACCTCTTTTAAACTCATTTTGTTTCCGTCTTTTTTGAGAACAATTCTATCCGGTTCTTTCTTCACTTTTTCTTGAATAAAGCCAAGCAAATGTTTCTGGCTCATACAAGCGGCTGCGTGAATATGCGTGTCCACCTGTTTATGCGCAAACTTCAAGTTAAAAATCTTCAAGGTTGGCAAGATTCACATGCATCTTTTTTACCCATTTTTCCTTTTTCAATTGTCGCGGGGACAGAAGCCATTAAAGATTTCCCTAAAAACTTACGGTTTCTAACTATATCATCTGATTCAGTTGGTTCAATTTTACGTCTTGACTGAGCCAAGTCGTTTAATACTCATCCACTTTGTGCTTGTGTTGCCAAGCGTTTTTAGTTGGCCTAGTAAAAGACAACAACTCCAAAACTCAATTGAGGTGATGATGATGATGATGATTATAGTGGCCTCGTAAATGATCAATTAACATCAGCAAAACATCCGAAAACGCTGTTAGGCACGAAACCACGGAAAACATAAGCGGCAGGTGGTGGAAAGACTCAATACTTTGCTTGTTGTTATGATGTAATCTACCTTAATTCAATATTGTTACAAGTCCAAAATTTGGGGAAGGTAGCCCCCTTGCTCACTCTTTTTCCAAACTTTCTTGGCGATAATTCAAACCTTTAATAAAGTAGTGCAGTTGTTTTGCGTTAGTGGGGAATTTGCCACTTTTTAAGTTGTTTATGACTGAACGGTATACGGTATATAAGTTAGCGGTAGCTACATGTTTATCATTTGCTGGGTATTTAAACAATTTTGAGCTACATAGTTTTATCTCAACCATAAGTTTCTTTTCCTCCTAAATACGTCACTGGCTAGCTATCCACCAACACTGAAGCAGCCAATATAATCACTTATTGCAGGGGTTCTTAGCCGGTGGTACGAAGCACCAAAGCAGGGGGTACGAGATGAGGTGTAAGAATAATGGTTATTTTAAACTATTTGCTAAAAATTTATTTTCAATGTTATTTGAAATAAGAAAACATTTTCCGAAGCCTATTTTAACATCTGCATTTCTGAATGATTTTTTGTCATAAGAAAGAGTTACTGTGACGTAATAAATAGCTTCTTGTTTGTTCCGACAGAATTGGTTTTGCACTGAATTCGTTTTAAATTGATTTCGTTGAGAACAATATTATGGTTAATAAATATACACCGGTAACATGCTACATTGCGTTTTATTTCATTGTTAGATTGTATGTTTACCGGTAATTTTATAGGTGTTTGTTCGACAGGTCTAGGGGTACAAAAACATTTCACAAAATTTTAAAGGGTACCAGCGCCAAAAAGGTTAAGAAACACTGGCTTATTGCAAAGCGCTAAATCAATCAACCCAATTACTTTAATTCAACACGTAACTTCAAATCCCAAGAAAAGGCAAAACATTATCCAATGTAAATCAGCTTTCTTGTAGTGATTTATCTTCAAGTTTGATTGACTTAGTGACCGGAAGGCAATTGCAAAAATGACTTAGATCTGAGATCAATGCGTTAATTAACTACACTGAATAGAAAATCATCACTGCAGCATAAACCTGTAAATTACTTTTCACGTTTCAACTTAAATGTTACAAATAGAGTTGTAAACCCTTTATTCTTGAATCCGTATATCTCTTGTTTAAAAAAACCGTGCACGAAGCGCTTGCATTTCTATTTGGTCGAGTTGGAAATAGCCAGGTTATTTCTTGGTTTAGAATTAGCCTACTTGTATTTCTCGGCTTATGATGTTTAAGTTTGTCAGTTCGTAGGATAGCGAGCCAGTTTGTTAACTAAGATATTTGTTTTTTTCAAAGGTTAAGTGGTCAGGGTATTTCACTGCAGCCACAAACACTCCTCGACCTATGTTTAAACGTTTCAATATATCACTGGTTAGAAAACTTTATTCTACGGTTGAAGTCTGTCGAAGAGATAGCAAGGTATTGAGAGCGTCTGTCTGCAAACCGAGGTGTGACGGTTCAAATCCTGGCCAAACTCAAATAGAATCAAAGATTCAAAACCTTTTACAATGACCAAAACCCAACATCTACTGGAATCGATGAATCGTTAGTATTTTATCCTAATGAAAAGTCAAATCAAAATGATCAACGAAGTGGTAGGTACTGCTGATGAAAGGCAACAAAACGTTTATTAATTAATTTTTACCTTTCTGACATTATAGAAATCTCTCCTATTTTTTCTTTCTGGATTTTTCATAATTTCTAACTCCGTTTCTTCATTTAATAAACAATGCAATCCAAATTTATTTTTTAAAAAAGAAAGACGGCGGTAGCAAAATGTCTTTCTGAAAAATACAAAGCTATAACAAAAACAATGTTAACAGTGATAAAGTGGCTAATCAGTCTGGGGTCTGGATTAAAAACATGCTTTCCAAAGCGTTTGCAACAAGCCTGCCCAACGCAAGACAGTAAACAGCCACAGCAAGCAATTTTTCGCAAGCAGCATGCCGAGATCAACTTTTTCAGAGATTATACGGCACAATTTGGTCTCGCAACAAACTCAAAGACATTTCTTTTTACTTCAATTTGTGTTGGAGAGAATAACGAGCCGCGACAAAGATTCTTGCTGGTTGTAGTTAGTCTAAGCCTGCTTTACATCATAAAGGCATCTTCCAAACCCGTTACTCATCTGTGAGCCGGTCAAAAAAGCAGCAGCCCTAAGAGTTTTCCACAAACCTTTTCAGCTACACCCATCAGCTCAATTGGTTCAATTCCTAGCCAAGTTCTAAACTTCTAACATTTGTTAGCCCACATTTCTAAACCCGTTTCTCAAAAAACAATCTCTAATTTTTGATATGTGTACAATTGTACATCAACTGCGTTTTTGTTGTCAATTTTATGGCTTAGTTTAACTTAAAACAGTCGTGATGTCACACATTTGTCAGCTATGTGACTGTGTTACGTAATGTTGCTGCACCGTGAGAGTTAACAATGATTGGATCAACCTCTAGATCTTTAATCACAGCAACGAATCGTGTTCGAACTTACATCCATGCAAACCATTCGAACAATGATGATTAACCCTTTGGCTTAATACCACTGAGCACGATTTCATCGGAATCACCGCCTTAACCGCATCTGTCATGTAGGCTAGTTACAACATAGGCTACACCAAGTTGAGCAGTTAATTGTTCTCTTATGTCAGTTGCGTTTTCAGATCATGACAAGAAGTGACATCATAACTGTTAAACCATAAAATCGGATACGGAAGAGCTGCACTTTTTAAACAAAATTGTAGACTGCTTTTACTTACAGAGGTCCGTCAGCCACTAAAGCATAAAGTAAGTTTCTGTTTGTAATAAATTTGTCTCTGTTTACTTCAGGCAGAAATATTTGACTGTTTGTGTTCTTATCCAATACATAGATCTCTCCTTTTTTCATTGAAACCGTCCAATGCTTCTCATCACAAGGAAAAGAAGGCTTCTCCATCGGATCGTAGAAAGCTGTAAAATGCAACAGATTGGCAGTGACGTCATGCTGGAAGGAAGGGGTCTTTTCAAAGCCTTTGCTCGCTTCACTTACTTTTCGCCTACTCTAAGAAAATATCTACCAATTTTACTTTTTTACTATTAGTATTAAGCTGACACTTTGTCACAGGAAATACATAGCTAAGAGGTCTTTTTGCTGTAGCTTTAAGAGAAGAAACTTTTTTTTATTTTATACCAGTGAAACATTCTTTCAGGGCCAATATGGATACCATACTGACATCAACGATCAACGGAACTCCAAGATAAATAAAAATCACACTAAAATCCATTGTTCATACTTAGCTAGACTAAGATCCTTTTAAATGTACAATAAGATTGAGCCGTATAGTCAAGGTAAGCACAAGCTAGCCTATCCCACAGTAGCAAGATCAACCTTGCTTTTGCGCTCAGCTGTAGTAACCAACTATATTCTCTTGAAAATTAGTGGACCTACTTGTTCATCGTAGTGAGGTTCAGCGTAAAATGGGTTTGCAAACATGAGTATACCAGATCAATGCTGGTTTGGGGCCGTATGGTTGTGTCCGCAGGAAAGGCACTTTACCAAAATTTCTCCAGCCTCCTCCCGTTTGTAGAAAGAATTACTACGTCGATAGAACTGACAACTATGAAGCAGGTTTGAATACAACGTGGTTCTATGAGACCGTACGAGTATTTCCAAGGACCTTTTTTTCTTACTTGGAAAAACCGGAGGTTTCGATGGCTTTCTTGAGATTTTGGCAAGTGCTTTCATGACTTTGATTGAGAACGTTTGTTTTGATAGCCTCATGTAAAACTGCCGCGTTCGCAAAGCGTGAATTAGGCTCATGGAAACGTTATGTAACTCCTAAATACACACGAATGTGTCGCACTTCAATATACAAAATTAACAACCCAAAAACAAACCTTTATACTATTCTTGCAATGCAAAAGAAAACCTTTACTGGCACAAGGCTGTATATGCAATTGTTTTTTCCATTCACTATAATACTTCTGCCATATCAAAAAAGATATGACTAGTAAAATTTGTGATTTAGGAAAGAGAAAGGTTTAGGCTTCAAAAAGTGCAATGTAATCGTATTCTGTGTAGTATAAGATGAGCCCTTCACCTTCCAGCAGTGTCTACATTAAACTTCTTCAATTGAAACACAATTTGATACGTTTTTACTGAAATGCCAGACAGTAATTGCGGTAAACCAAAAATTTTCCCTCCTTTCCTCCGTCCGCTGAAGGGAGTACCAATAGACTTACAAACTTGATTTTGGACTTTCTTCTCTTGACAAAAAAATTTCTTGCCACTGATTCCGCTTACCTCAAGCAGCATTTCTCCGTTTTCTCCCGAAACAAAAACCCGTTGAAAGTTAGTGTTTCGCCACTCTACTGGTTGGGAAATCAAAGATAAGCTCTGTCGAAATGGCGGAACGCTTTCGACACCCCCAAAACTAAGATTCTGCTGCGAGCTTTTCTCCGTAGACAAAATTTCTACCGACTCTTCTTCATTTTGCCGGGACTTGGAAGTTTTAAGGATCATGCATGATGGAGGTCGTGAGAATATGTCTCTTTAAACAAATTAAATATCAAAACCAGCGCTTTTAAGATAACAAAGCCACTGCACGAAAAAAGACAAAAGTTTACAAATAATTAACCGGTAAATTTATTGTGTGTATTCTTATTTTGACTTGCTGGGACATTGCAAGAGAAAATGGCGATGAGGGAGAGACAGGATTTGACACTTTGTATCATGATGATATCATTACATATTGGTATTTGTTACTAGTCTGAAATTTGATGGAGGCAGCGGCGATACCCACAATGGCTTTAAAAGGTCTCATTCCAAAATAAAACACGTCACCTCCAAATCAAAAATTTTTCTCGAAGTCAGATCTGCTCCCAGAAAAAGGGTTTAACCTATATTGTCTGATATAGAGGTGATATTTACAAAGCATTGTTACTCGGGGCAAACCGCTTTCCCCCTAGCTACGTAACTTCGGGGGGCAACTCACCTCTTCATTCCGAAGTGATTTCTACTTTGCTGTGTCTTTTTAAAAGGCATTTAGATAAATTTTTTACATAAATCATTGCTGCAGAGCCATGATCCACAACGTTAACGAATGCCTCCGTTTTAGGTCGTGTCGGAAACGTGGCCAAGTGAGCTAGACCGTCGTTGATGTTGGCAACGACTGTGTGTTTGTACCTCACGATAGCTATGTTGTTGTGGATTTGAGAAAAGCTCTCCACCATAATTTCCTTTACTTAATTGAGCTTCTTACGGTTTTGGAGATATGCGCTGTGCCAGCGGTGTCCTACTGGTGTCTCCGTTTAGGATTTGAACACCGAACCGTCCCAGGGTAACCGACAAAGAGTTTCCGGTAGCCGGGGGAAAAAAGAATAGTGCGTTTTGCTAAACTTTCTAAATACTGATTTGGAGTTTTCTGAACGCAAAGAACGAGGTTGCTAAACTCTATTGACGTAACTTTTCGAAGCATTCAGCGAGTTCACTCCCAACTTGAAGGATTTTTATCCGAAAAGCCAGTGTTAATTGATAATAGTAATTAATACACACTTAATCTTAAATAGTTAATACAAACAATAAATCAATACACAGGTATTGCTCTACCCACCTCATGTCTACTTCCCCATTTATAACCGCGATTGAACCTCTGTGTATGGAGAAGCGTGTGGCAGCCCCTGCAATGGACGCTTTCCTTTTTTGCAGTCGTCTCCTACATTGCTCCGATTCCAATTCTATAGGGGTCTCATTACCTACCTCCGCTGCTGGAATGGATTCCATCTGTTGTTGCTGAAACAGTAAGGTCGCTTTGGTCTGTTTACAGGCTACAAGCAGGTTTTGTTACAGTTTTTGTGCTCGGCTATGTTTGTGGTTAAAAATGAGGTAAAAGAGTAGAGGCTAAGGTCTATAGTCGGATAAGAATAATAAGCAAAAAGAAAGTGAGCAAACAATTTTCAATGAGGGTTCAAAGAGAATATATTAGTAAGGGATTAATAGGCCAGGCCGAATTTACTACAGGCATCTGTGGCAAGCGCTACGGGGCCCCACGGTTTTAAACCCTTCCACTTTCGCGCCTTGCGATTTGCAACTTTTCCTAACCATAACGTCGGTCGTCTATTATTGTCTAAACATGCTGAAGTGATCTGAGTCTACTGTACCATGAGTTTAACAAACCAATCTATTGATTAATTTTTAAACAAAATTGACCAACGTCATTGATCAATTTGCCCGAAAAAAATGCGGAAGACTTGCTTTCGTGTCGTAGCACCATTTTACATAAACTAAAAACTCGAAATTAGTGACTTTACTTTTCGAAATTTATTACAACGAATACGGTCTCCAAATTTTTTGCTTCAGTATCACAAAATTATAATTATTGTGTTTACTCAAGCAGGAGGAATTGCCAGCTCAATACTCAATAGCCTGCAAAGTAATCTTAATAACGCACAAACACAGTGATGAGATAAAATCCAAAATGCATCATTTATGCAATAATTAAGTTAACCCGCAATTATTGCAGCCCGGCTCACGACAAGTTTATCACGATCAAAATTTTTGTTTTGTTTGTTTAATTTGTTTAATTAGTATTTGTTTAATCCGAAGTGTGCAAGAAACCTAAATTAGTGTGTCCAGGTCAAGTCTATGCGGACCCTACATTAATCCGACCTAGATTCACATTTGTAGAGGTTTCGGATTAATTGTGCGTCATTTTTACCGGTAGTAAAAACTTTTAATTCTTCGCGCTCTCAAATCACTAATATTAACAAATGCTGAATTGAAGTCGTATATAAATGCACTCTCTAATCAATCTACCTCTCGTCAACGGCAACATTTTATCAAGATCAATAACCACCGCATCAAATGGTTCCAGGGCTCCCGTATTGCCTAAATGCAACCCTGGTTAAGTGAAGGGAAATGCAGCAGAGTACATGGGCCTGAGAAAACCGGAAATCGCCTGAAGTTCAAATGAAGAACTTTTTCAGAAAAAATTTCAGGGTTTGCGAAAAAAATTCCAATCAGGATTCTTTCCAGAAAAGTGCAACGCCAGTGATTTCATTGGACGTGTTCCGACCTACAACCAAATGCAGCTAGCCAAACGATATTATCCGATTGGTCGGCGCGGTCAATGACTGGTCTTGAATGCATTCATTTAACTTCAAATGCGAAAAACTTACGAAAACTGCACCTACCATAAACAGCTTTTCAGCAAGTTTTGAAATTTTACTGTCAGTGTCTTTCTCTTGCTCCACTTCACTGATGCTGCTCTCAACGGGCGTCATCTGTGCAGCTATTAAACGCGCTACTTTGTTAGAAAAAGCTTCTGGACTTAATTTACCTCCATCAGGTGATAAATCTTGGACTCGACTGGCATCTGCTAAAAAACTTGTTTGTAAAACACTAAAGGTTTAGGTTATAACAATAAAAATCAGCCACAACCACGGCTGTATTTAAGAAGTTGATGGACATTAAACCAGGGCCGTTGAGAGAACAGTCCGGGCCTGGTACCAACATTTATTACGGGTTCCCTTTAACAAGGATCTGGTAAAGTTTGAAAATTCAGAAAAAGTCTGAAAATTTTCCCAGAAAAAGATCGTGGCCGAAATTGTCTGCAACGCGAGGCAAAACATCCATAGACGCAGCGATTATGAGGCGGTGACCTTTTGTTTTGGAGATCAAACTTAACCACTTTCTGATTTCGATTTTCATATCGATGGGAAATTTCCTGAGCAGGTCTAAATACTAAAACCAAAACAAAACACATGACAAGCAAAACCAATTCGTGTTGCGTTGACAACAGCGTGGGTCCTCTAAAGGAGCCTGAGCCTGGATACGCTGCACCCCCTGCCCCCCCTCTCAACGGCCCCGCATTAAACTAAATACAAATTCTTCAAAAAAGGATGGCAGGTGGTAGGAAAGTACAATAGCCCACATATCTCTAAGCAGGTAAGGTTTTTATGAGGAGCCCAATCAAGAGTTTATTAAGAAAAGAAGGCAACCAACCAAGGCTATAATGTTTACTTTGAGGCAAACCTGTCGAATACCTCTAACGGAAAAATTAAATAAAATAAGAAAGAAGGGTTTCAGATCCCTTTTTCTTTTACGTGGTTGCGGTCCTGGTTATAACGCATGGAAAAGGGTTGTCTCTTTGCAAACTACGTCTTATCTGACTACAATTAAGTTTACTATAATAAGCTTAAATAATTATTTAGCGGCTGCCCACAGAAACTTTTAAAAACTTTTGTAAAAGAGAATCAAAATTTCAGAAAAGCCTGAAAGTAGGCTAAAGCTGCTTTCGCACGTAGCGGTTTTCGCAACCAGGAGTAAAACTTTTTATGGATATTTAGATCAGGTTTAAGACGAAGTTTCGCTGCTTGTTACTGCGTGTAAACACAGGGACGCTCTCTTCGCACTTAGTATCAAGCAGCAACATCTCGTCTCAAAACCTGCTCCAAATATCGGTGAGAAGTTTTCTTCGTGGTTGCAAAAACCGCTTTGTACGAACGCGGCCATGCTTCAAAACCTTCTCTTTCCTACAATCTAGTTTCAAAACTTTTTTTGGAAAACCTGTCTGAGAGCAATTGTTGATAATTTACGACTCTTCTCCAAGCAAATAATAATTGTTGTAGCCTAACTCAACTTTTTTCTTTTGACCTGCTTTTGACATGATATCTCCACTAATGAGTGCGTTCCGAAAAGCTTCTTAAAGCCAGTGGTGTGGCAACCCAGAGTAAGGCTCTCACAAAAAAGTTCAGACGCGATCCTTTCGAATGAAGTTTTAGTGAGGGAAGGGATCAATGCTCCTATTAATCGTAAACTTAACGTGTTTACTTATTTTTTAAAAATTAATGTTTTGAAAGCCTAAAATTTTGCGTTTTCTATCGCAAACTTAGGGCTCTCACCAGCCTGCTTCTGGCAAACAACTTTTTTAAACTGTGTTATTTTTTAAAGTTGTTTTAATAAGGGTATCTATTTATTACTTGCAAAATAAAAGCATGGCAAGCTAGACTAGAACAAAAAACCTAGGAGATATAGGCTATTACCAAATTAGAACTTGCTGTTAGTTAAATGCAGGAACGCTTTTACTTACTTAACTTAATGATTGGAGTGCCTTTCGAACATGCTGACCCCATATTAACGTCAATTGTTGACAGCACCTTTTCACATCATGGCACTGGTTTGATTTCTCAATATAGAAAGATTTTTTTCTGCATTTTGATCGTGAAAAACGAACTCGCATTTTTTCATGTTGATGACGTTTTTTGTTCATTATAACGTCATTATATAGATTGATACTGCCTCAATGCACATAAAGTGAGCGAATTTGATTGCACGCTTGATTCTACGTTCGAGCTATGAACTACAAATTTTTTTGAACGTAAAAGATCTTGTCACTCATCAGTTGTAGTAATGGCTGTAAGCCTAAGTTTTAAACTCTTTTTTGAGGGAATTTGTAAGTGCATTCAAAAACAGGGCTTGGAAACTATTGTTTCTTTCATCTCTCTAGACCAGTGGTTCTCAAACTGTGCGTCGCGACGCCCCGGTGCGTCGTTTCAATTTTCCAAAGGCGTCGCGGGATATTTTGGTTTTGTGCCATTAAGTCTAGGTTTTATTGCGTCAAAAGAACTCTGATCGTAGATTCCTTTCTTACTTTCTTCTGACATTTTTACAATAGTGTTTTTAATACACTGTTGCAACGGTTGACTTGTTATTCAAGAATCAAATTGCAGAAGTTTAACTTAATTGGCGAAAAATATATGAAGAATAAAGCATTCAGTTTTATGTTGGACGAAAACAGGAAAAATGAGTTACAAACTTAGAAGAGCGTAATTTTACGATTGAAGATGACAGACCAGTCCAAAATCTCGGGAGCATCTGCATAGGGGCAGTTATTTATGTAGATTATGGGTCACATTTATCTCGCAGTACGGCAAACTAAACTGTAGGATGCTGTCTGGTGCGTCGCAAAGTCTCGCAAGCTTTTTTAAATGCGTCGCATCGCAAAAAGTTTGAGAACCACTGCTCTAGACTACGCCCTTGTTAGCGGCAATGTCATCAGCTTAACTCTTTCTCTCCCGCGATCATCATATGATGATCTTGAGTTTTCAGTATTTTGTCAATTTTTTTTCCGCCAAAGTTACAAAATCAGTTTATTAAAAGCGGATTTGTGACTATATTTCTTATCCGATTTTCATAAAATTTTCAAAAGATCACGCTTAATTCCTCACGCATCGGAAGATGTAAAATTTGTGTCCTAACTCTTGAAATTTTTCACTCAAAAAGAGCTAAAAAGACCAAACCAAGATCCCAGTTGCAGACGACAAAAATTACCAAATTTTCAGCAAGAGGCAACTACCTCGAAATCAAATTGAGATATCATGTTTTTCCGGAAACCAAAGCCTTTATCATTTACGCAGTCAGTAAACTACTCTCTTGTGGCATCATTTGGCAAAATTTCAAGCAATAATAAAAAATTTACCAATTAAATTTTCAATTTTTTAGGGGTCTCAAAACCCCCAAAAATTTGTATGACACGTAAAAAAGGAAATTTTGTGCGTAAAAGATATATTTTGCTAAATATTGGTCTCATTTGAAAGCTTAGGTTAATATTGAAATACTGAAAGCTTAATATTGAAAGCTTTCCAACAATATCTAACTTTAAATAGTTTAGGCTAAGCGGTATGTGTATTTACTGATTAAAAATGAGTGCCGTACATAATGTCAGTTCAAAACCTCCAAAATTTTTCGACCTACCTTAACTAAAATATTATTTTTGGAAAAACTACAACTTTTAAATTGCAAACATTTCATCACCAAAGTCGTCGTTTTGTATCAAATTTCCAAGGAGATAGAAGCTAAAATAAAAGTTTAAAAGCTGGCAGAAGTTTGCCTTATCTAAATCAAAGTTTGCTGTATCCCTCTTGTTTCTTAACAAATGTGAGGGGTCTAAAAAAGCTTCCGCTTATTTGCTGGTGACAACATATTCTATTTAAACTTGATATTTTCTGAATCTTGAAGAAATTCCCTTTTCAAAAATACATAATGTTACATGGTTTAGGCTAACCTCTAGCAGATGATGACTGATCATATTTTAGGTACAAAATTTAACTAACAAAATTTGGTACCGGTTAGTACAAGTCAACAAAAAGGTTATGTCGCCTCAGAAAGTTGCAAATTGTAGAAAACCTAGGTTTTTAGGCAAGTTTTTACTGCTATACTTTAAAGGCTTATTTCCTTAGCATCATCTAGCGACCATTTTTAAAAAATTGGTTGAAAAATAAAACCTGTAGTGATCTTTGAGGTAAGGGTACTTTAACTTTGAAGACAACTCATCACCTATTTGAAGGGGGAGTGGGGTAATTAGTATAAAATTTGCACATTCAAAAAACAAATTTGTTTTTATATTTGAAATCTTCAAGAAATGGAGATTTCAATGATATATAACATTTGTAGTAGAAGTAAACAAGTGAGTAAGGATTTACAAACAAACTTGGGATAATTTATGGTGATTAATTCTGCCCCTTCGTGTCAAAGTGACCTAAGCGACATTTTTATCAATTTTTAATTAATATTCTTTTATGGTAGAACAAACCCTAGCTATCTTCCTGAGAATCGCATTCTCTTTCATGACTTACTAAAAGATGTTAACCTCATAATGAAATCTGTCCAACAAAAATAACTGTTTTGTTTCAATAATTAAATGATAGAAAGTTTTCATCGCCTCCTGCAAAAATTATTTTAAAGGTCATTTTGACACGAAGGCGCAGAATTATGATTATGACAAATTATGAGTTTTTCGCTCTGCCACCTTACGCACATTTTTTTTCTAGAGAACAGTGACATTTAATTAATCTTTGCAGTTTTAATGTCTTTGTAAATGGGTCGAAGTTGCCAATTTTGTTGAATAGTTGCCCCAGAAAATCTTTTGTAAATATAACTGACTTCGTCGAAGTGGTGGTCGAATTGTTCAGAGAGGACCTCCAATCTGAACTTAAAAACCAAAAATGCCTAATTTAATTTTATAATATCCACCAATTAAGAGAGCAAAGTATCAATTAAAATGGATTGCTCGATAGTAATACAAAATCACCTTGGAGAAAAGTGCTGATTAATCAAATTGCTGAATGTAAGTGCTAAAAAAGACAAAGCTTACGCCAGCTAAAAGCTATCGATTGGGATGATCTTTTAAGTGACAATTCCACACCGGTAGACTAAATAATATACGATTTATGACGAGTCTGAGTCCGAGTTTAAACTAAATGCGCGAGTCCGAATGCAAGTCCAAGTCCGTGTGGAACGAGCCCAAGTCGCAGAACAACTTTTCAAAAAGTAGTCATGTGTTTCCTTAACTGTGGGAAACATGGCACGCTTACAGAATTTGTTTTCTTCATTTTCTCAAAAACTACAGACCGTAGAAATACAGTTTGAAGCTTATGCAGTAAACAATGAAAAAATAATTGTACAACAATTTGAACTTTATCGAAAAGGCAGCGAATAATGCATTCATTAAGCATACTTGTTTTTATTTTCTTTAACAGATCAAGCATAGCATCAAAATAAACCACAAAGGAATATTTTCCTAACTTCTTTCCAACATCCGAAATCCGATACAATAAAAGTTATCGCATCAATGCTTAACAGGTGAAAAATGTATTCTAGTAGCCTATTGTAATAATTCAATGTATTCTAGTAGCCTATTGTAATAATTCATTTCATCTAAAAACATCGCAAATGCACAAATGGGACATGATTGGTCAAAGTAGGCTGTCAACATTACTTAGACCTACGTAACAGCAAAAATCTGATTGTCAACAAACTGTTGTAACATTCTATCAGGCTTTCAAAAGATTCCACCGGACTTGGAAAAGAACTCAAGTAACTTAAATTTTGTAAAAATAATTAAAAGCATACCAGAATTTTATTTCAATAAGAAACAAATGTGTTAAACATCATCGTAACAATCGTTAAATCTCATAAAAATTAAAAGACAGTGGAAAAAGTTTATATGTTAGAAAATGATCGAATTGCAGAACTTGGTTTACGCATCGTAGTTTGCCCCAGGGCTGACTCAAGCTGTAAACCAAACGAATTTTCTCGAAAGCGGTACACAGTGGCCAGCCAAAATTTGATTACCGACTACACTCCAGTACTGGAGTCATGCTATCAGAAGAGTGCCAAGCTGGCCTTTCTAAATAGTAAGTGTTCTTATTCAACCTTAGCCTATGTGAAAAAACAGCTCACTTGAGAATAATGTAAGACGTTGAGAAAACATCTGAACAGGCTCTGCTACAGCATATATTGACAACAATAATTTGAATGGCTAATTAATTATGTTTATGAAGGGTGCCTAGTAAAAACCGGTAAATTTTTTTATCTGGTATTTACACAATGGACTTATTCAATCATGCAATCTCTGCAGATCGGTTTAACCAATGTTCTCGTGCTGAAGGAGGACATTTTGAACACTTCTGAATCGATATTACTAACAGTCAGTTTATTTCTTCATATATTTTTAGTTTTGATAATAAAGTGCTTAAAAGATTTACCGGTTTTACCAAAAGCTTTTGGTCAAACTACATGGATTTGTTCGAATTTGCCAAAAAAAAGCCAACTTGCCAAGATCTTTAAGTACAAGTGTCACAGTATAAAAGCCTGCTGTTGGGAACGAGTATGGCGAAAATGCCAAACTTGGTTAATTACAACCTTAAAATTACTTTTATAAACCTAGGCGTAGAAACCAAAGAGAAAAACACCAGCACAGCACATCGCTATTCCTCCGATGTTTACCATAATAGCGGGCCATTTTTCTTCTTCAATACTAATCATTTTTGATGCGAGCAATTCTTCTTCTTCCTTACTCAAAGCTTGACTAGGATCAGCCTCCACTCCCCAAAACATGTCCAATGCTTTTTTCCACAGAGGCTTTTCTCGGATGGCTTCAATGTCTTCATAAGCTGGTGGATCTAAACATACAACTTTAATAAATGCTAAACTGCGTTTAGACAAAAAGGTAAAGTTCTTCAAAGAATTGTTTTCTTCAAAGCCACAAAGGTCTTTTAAAAGCTTTTTGTTAAATTGCAAAAAATTTTATACTTTTATTCGTCGGTCATGGAAAAATCTTTGCAAAAATCTTGTTGGTGGTACAGAATTTTAATATAGCTTTGAAAAAAGCTGTTTGAGCCATAAGCTTTTCGTGACGCTCTCATCAGCGGCGGTATCGCGTCAAAAGGGAAGATCTATACTGAATAAGTCTTTTATGTGAATAATTTGGATGTTACGTAATCAAGACAAGCCAATAATAGCGTTTGTATTGCAAAGCGCGCGAAAGAAAGATTTCGCAATTGCGAAAGTTATAGAAGGCGCAGCAGGAGGCCAAATGCCACGATTATCGAAAGAGTTTGAGAGTGTAAACAAACTCTTTCTGTCTGCATAACACCGGACGTCGGGTCTTGATATAAGTAGCCTCTAAAAGATTAAGATGGAAAGAGCTGCGCGCTGCGGCGAGGATTGAAAACCGCTTATCATCATAGTTTAATGCGCATCGATCATTATCTAAAAGATGCTGACCAATGGCAGAGTCACAATCCGGTTTGGTGTCGGTTCGTTTGCACGATCTGTGTGGTTGAGATCGGCGTGGACGAGTCAATTGCTGTCTTAACCATTGCGGAACATGTTGCTTGATGCGATCCTGTAGTCGTTGAGATGTTCGCCCTACGTACCGACTATCACAGTGGCACTTGTATTCATATATGACAAAACTTTTCTGAATGGCAGGTAGAACATCCTTGCGGGCCACAGGCAGCATGCGCTTAAACGTAAAGACCAAGCGGGTGCTGACGGAACCATAGCAGCTTTCCACGGCGGTTTTGACTTCTTTTTCTAAGTTTGTAGATGGCTTACCTGTCCAAGGGACCCTCAAGTACACAGGACACTTTTCAGGGCCAAATCGCTTAAGGGTGGAGAACTGAGCAATTTTCTTGGTGATCTGAGTGTTGATGATGTTTTTAGGATAGCCATTGTTCAGTAATATCTTCTTGATCCGTTCTATTTCTTCATTGAGTCTATGCTTGGTGCAAATCATTAGAGCTCAATGCACCAATGTAGATATTAGACTTATTTTGCGTTTGAGAGGACTAAAGGACTCCCAACGTAAATGCTGGTCGGTGAAAGTGGGTTTCCGGTATACACTAGTTTCCAAGCCAACACCTGACATCTAAAAGTGGCTACTTTAACTGGCCAGTATTACTCAAGTGCCAAAGCGAAAAAAGCTGTTCTTTTGGCTCGACTGAAGTCCAACAACGAAATTGAATCGCTAAAACAACAACAAAGCAAAGAGAGATACGATTTTGAAAAAGAGCAGTTGAAATGCAAGCTTCTCTGAAGGGAAGAAGAACTGAAAGAAGACCTTTGTTTGTCACGTTTGAGAGACGAACAAGACAGAAAGCATCAACAGCAACTTGAAGAGGCCAGACTTCGCGCGGGACTTTACGAAGCCCAAGCAATGATAGATGTACATGAAACCAACAAGGAAACTAATCTCTCCAGCGATGTACCGCTTTTTCATGACGACAAACTTATCGTGAGTAACTTGTTTTCTAACAAATATGCAAGCAACGGCATAAAATTTGATGGCCTGTCTGAATTGACGGCCCATCCTACGTTTGACAAATGTAATCCTAGTAGTGATCATTTAACAATGTCGATGTTTATTGCCGATACCAAGATTGCGAGCAGTGCTTCCCAAAACCACAACCTTGGGCAAAACATAAATCCTGAGCCAAGCGTCACTAAGGAGCCAACCAAAACTAAAACTATAAGCCGCCCGATCCTCCAACCTTTTAAACATAGCGTAACGCAGGTTCCCAGTACTTCGAAAGTATCGTGTCACCATCAGTCTGGTCAGTTGCGAGACGTCTCGAACCGACCATCTTTCGATTACTCCCGGGCCAACGCTTCCACGTGCGAAACCCATTTTGCACAGCCACCAAGAGGTTCAAACTTGAAACCTGTCAACTACAACCAAACTACCATGGTTCCAACTCAGTTTTCCAATAGTTACTCAGGAAATAACGTAAATTGGCCTGAACCGTCTAATAAAGAATGGCCAACAAGCTCTCGGAATTTCTCTATTTCGAATGCCTACCAATCGCCTGTAATTTTGTCGCCCTCAGTCGCTCCAACACTAGAACCAGACGTTTTCGACGGCAATCCAGCTTATTATCGCAATTTTATCGAGGCCTTTGATGCACTAATTTCCTTCAATGTCCCCGAACCTAGACGTAAGCTGTTTTACTTATTGCGCTACACCAAAGGTCCGGCACACTCGTTGGTAAAATGCTGTCAATATATGGACGACGCTCTAGGATATCTAAAAGCTAGAGAACTTTTACAACAAACGTTTGAACAAAATATCCAAATAGCAAAGGCCTGTGTTGACGCTCTTACCAATGGCCCTACGCTACACGTAAACGATAAGCCTTCCTTAATAAGTTTCTCAGCCGATATTAATTCTTGCATGAATACCCTAAAGGGCATGAACTATCTCCACAAAATGGATAATTTAGATGTGCTTACTAAAGTGGCCAAAAGGTTGCCACACCAATGGTTGAGTGGTTGGCAAGCCGAAGTTGATTCACTTATCTATCTCAAAGGGCAAGAAGTTAGCATTGAAAATTTGGCTGCTTACGTAACTCTAAAAACAAGGCAGATCACAAATCTGGACTGCAATTGGGCCCAAAGTGGTAGAAATCCTGACCTCCATAAACCCCGCAAAGAAACCACGCTTGCTGCCCAGACCATCTTGTCACCGTCCAAGCTATGTTGCAAACTTTGCAAAGGCCCTCACTATCTAAATCAATGTAAGCGCTTTCGCAAATATGTTTACGAAGACCGTATCAAATTCGTTAACGAAAGCAAGCTATGCCGCAGCTGCCTTGAGTCAGGTCATTTCGTAAAAAGCTGCTCTAGAAAATCCCCTTGTAAAAGGCCCGATTGCAACGGTTCCCATACAACGCTCTTGCACCCACCTAAAAAGTGTACTCCTTCTTCTTCTGCTACCAACCAGATGGACTCACCCGCTGATTCTGCCTTATCTCACATCGCCGTACATAACGGACTCGTTGGAGTGCCTACCCAAACTCGTAGCTCTCTTCCTATTGTTGCCGTCAGAATTCGTATAAGTAACTCGGAACAATCAATCGTTACCCAAGCTTTTATGGATACGGGTAGTACAAGTTCATTCATTACCAACGGCCTTATTGACAAATTGGGAATACGCCGATCCCCAGTTGTTAAAGTTACTACCGTAACTATAAATCATGGCACTGACACCCGAAAAGCTAAAGTTATTTCGGATCTCGAAATAAGCGATCTTTTGGAGTCATCCCCTTACTCGCCCCTCCAACCCTTCTATCAATACAAAGACTTCCTGCTACAATCGATGATGCTCCAAGTCAGGATGACATATCAGAATTCCCAAAGTTTGCCGATATCTTTATCCCACGTGTCGATTCCGACATCGGCTTACTCATAGGAAACGACAATCGACACATTATGAAACCTCACGAAATCATAAGCTCAGAGTCTGATCACTATGCGATCAGAACAGCCGTTGGCTGGGTAGTTAATTGCTCAAAAAAGGAAAGCTCTACTAAAGTCTGCAAAAGCTTTTTTGCCAAGACAGAGTCCGGATATGTCCATCCTATGAGCACCTTATGCTCTAAACAAAATCCAGCAGATGATCCTAATCGTGGTCTCAGCATTGACGAGTTCCTTCGTCGTGATCGGTGGAAACTTGACCCTGACTTTTTATGGAAAACGGAAGACAAGTGGCCAGATCAACCAACCTTGCTTCAAGAAAATCTTCCAGAGCAAAAAATCGACATACAAAAGCACTCCTGTCTGGCTGTACTTTGCGAATCGCCTCACTTTCTGGATAATCTAATATCACGCTACTCTAGTTGGCAAAGATTACTAAGGGTATGCGCTTGGATTTTGCGCTTCAAAGACTTAATTTCACCCACAAAATCCGAGCATACCGCCACCGTAACCAAACCCAAAGTTCGTGTTTCACAAAAACTTATAACCTGTCTATCCTCCGAAGAAATATCAAAGGCCGAAATGCTGATATTTTCTTATCTTCAACACAAATACTATAAAGAAGAAATGGATGATCTCAGTAAAGGAAAGCTTGTTCGAACCTCTAGCTCATTGATCAAACTCAGTCCCTTTATAAAAAACGGCCTTACGCACGTCGCAGGACGTCTGAAGTTAGCGGCATCCTTATCTTTTCTCCAAAAACACCAGATCATTCTTCCTCATTCAAATCACGTTACTAATCTTATCATAAGAGACATTCACATTAAGTTAGGTCACGCCGGTCGGCAGCATGTACTAGCGGAAATTCGGAAAAAATTCTGGCTCACCAGGGCAAATGCAGCCATTCGGAAAATTCTTAATTTATGCGTTGTGTGTCGCAAGCGTTCTAATATTTCATGTACACAACAAATGGCAGACTTACCTCCACGAAGATTAACACCCAATAAACCCCCATTTTCGTCTGTTGGGGTTGATTTTTTCGGACCCTTCCTTACACACAAGGAGTAACACAAAACGCTATGGAGTAATTTTCACTTGCCTCACAACAAGGGCTATCCATTTGGAAGTAGCCTATAACTTAGATACTTCTTCCTTCATACAAGCCCTTTGGAGATTCGTCGCTAGGAGAGGACAAGTAACAGAAATAGTGTCCGATAACGGCACCAACTTTATTGGAGGAGAGCGCGAACTAAAAGAGGCCATTCAAGCTTAGAATAATGAACAAATCAGTGATTTTCTTCTGCGGAAGGGTATATCCTGGTCCTTTAACCCGCCAGGGGCGTTGCACCATGGAGGCACATGGGAAAGGCTAATCAGATCAATTCGCAAGCATTTAAAATCGGTTTGCAACAAACAAATCCTCATCGACGAATCTCTTTCTACGCTTATGTGTGAAATAGAAAGTATTCTTAACAGTAGACCACTCACAACAGTCTCCAATGACCCCTATGACTTGGAACCACTAACCCCTAATCACCTTCTGCTACTTAAGCCTAACGGATTACTTCCCCCAGGAGTGTTCGATAAACGGGATTCCTACTCCCGAAAACAATGGCGACAAGTTCAATACTCAGCCAACGTGTTCTGGTCCCGTTGGATAAAAGAGTATCTACCCACGCTACAACATCGACAAAAATGGACCCGACCTGTGCGCAACCTGACCGTTAACGACGTAGTTTTGGTACACGATAAGGGCTTACCCCATAACACCTGGCTACTGGGACGCATTGTAGAAGTCTACCCTGACCCATCTGGTTTCGTACGTACTGTTAAGCTGCAAACGAAACAATCGCACATTACACGACCAATTATTAAGCTTACTCTTTTGCACGCCGCAGAAAGCTAAAACTCAATGAAGTATTGCACAGTATGTTACTTACGCACTAGGCCTAATGTTTTGTGATCGTATTTCCTTGTTTATAATTGTAACCGTAATTGCATTTGTGTGTCTTTGTAACCGCAACTGTAACTGCATTTGCGTGTTTATGTAACCTATTGTATCACTGCCATTTATTAATATTCAATGTGCGTTTTTAATCATTAGTTATAGAAACTTGTGTTAAGCATACGTTGGAAGCTTAAAGGGCCGGGTATGTAAGCGCCAAACAAACTTTGTCTAAACCTTTGAATATGATACACTTGGGATTTGAACCATCGTCACTTAATCTTACCTCAAAATTCTACATAGTTAATGCCTGCAAACAAAACGCGTCTTTTCTTTTTCTATTACGTAATCAACACTGCCTTACAATTTGCTTTGGTGTCCTTTAGTTCAAATTAGCTTTTAATTTATTGAGTTGAGCAGCATTTAATTTCAAGCAGTGCATAGTTGCAGCCTTGGACCCAATGATAATTTATTTACCTTGGTTTTGTTTGTTTATTCAGATCAATAATTATTATCACTAATCTTATTGCAAATTTGTCGAATCAATAATTAATCGTAGTGACTGCCGGAATTGCCGGTAAGTGAATATCACGTTAAATACTTCGTAATATTGTATCGAAATTAATTGTGCTGAAAATCGTATATTTATTTTAGAAAACGGTACAAGTTCGGACAAATAAAAAAAAAACAGAACAACAAAATCCGTGTGAGGCCACCACAAGTCACAACAGAATCCTATAGCCGCCACAACAATCAAACGGCGGCTATATTAGTGGCTCCCCGTCGGGGAATCGAACCCTGCCGAAAACTAATATAGCCGCCGTTTGATTGTTGTGGCGGCTATAGGATTCTGTTGTGACTTGTGGTGGCCTCACACGGATTTTGTTGTTCTGTTTTTTTTTTATTTGTCCGAACTTGTACCGTTTTCTAAAATAAATATACGATTTTCAGCACAATTAATTTCGATACAATATTACGAAGTATTTAACGTGATATTCACTTACCGGCAATTCCGGCAGTCAGTACGATTAATTATTGATTCGACAAATTTGCAATAAGATTAGTGATAATAATTATTGATCTGAATAAACAAACAAAACCAAGGTAAATAAATTATCATTGGGTCCAAGGCTGCAACTATGCACTGCTTGAAATTAAATGCTGCTCAACTCAATAAATTAAAAGCTAATTTGAACTAAAGGACACCAAAGCAAATTGTAAAGGCAGTGTTGATTACGTAATAGAAAAAGAAAAGACGCGTTTTGTTTGCAGGCATTGACTATGTAGAATTTTGAGGTAAGATTAAGTGACGATGGTTCAAATCCCAAGTGTATCAAACTCAAAAGTTTAGACAAAGTTTGTTTGGCGCTTACACAAGGGGCTTGTTTTGTTGTTAACGCAGTTTGTTACGTTTATTATTGAATACAATGCACTTACACGGAACACAAATCATGCAGTACATAGAAAATAATACCAAAGTCAGTGCAACCAAAATTGCTAACCCGCAAGAAAAAGTGTGATTTTGGTTTGTTTTGCTCTATTAAAGGCTTCCTTTGCCAATATGTCCTGCCGCATTTTGGACACGTTGCATAGCAGCACATCGTCCTTTGTGTTGCTGCAGCGAGATTTCCCCGTAGACTACTGTTTCAAACCAACGGGGACGCTTTTCTTTACTGAGATCTAATCCGATAAGGACTGTTTGTTTGTTTGAGATTTAACGCGTGTTGAAACATGGACTTCTAAATAGATACTACTATTTAGAAGTCCATGGTTGAAATAACCACTGAGACCGCGTGAATTCATCTATCCTGCAGTAACCAACAAAGCTGTCAATACAGCTTAAACATTGAATCGAATCTGAAAATGACGAATAAGACTAACAAAAGGTTTTTCGGGGATATAAATAGGTGACGAATTCAGCGAAGTGACGAATTAGACGATGGCGAATTAGAGGAACTGGAATGCACGTAAAAGATAAGAATTCTGTCGGGACTGACAAAAATGTGACGAATTAAGCAAACTGACGAATTAAACGAAGACGAATCAGACGAATTCTACTGTATATATGCATAATATCAATGTGCATAACCAAGCACACATAGAAGCCTTTTTTTAAAGTAAAAAGCCTCAGACATATAACTATCAATGCTAGCAGAAACCTGTAGCTTTTCGATGCGACGCATTTGAAAGACGACAGGGAATCTGCGACGCAGCAGCAGAATGCTGGGAATTGTTTTGCACCGCTGCAAGCTTGATCATGCTCTATATCTAGGTGCCGACCTTTTTTTTTGGAGATCACTCTCAACAACACTACGCAGCGCCGTTCAGATCAAACTCCATGTTGAAATTAACCCTGTTCGACCCTCCATCCGCCAGCCTACTTATTTTCAACTACTACCTACTGATAACAGGGCCACGAGCTAGCACCGTGTGAATAAACAAGGTGATTTTAGTTTATTTTGATATAAACGTGAGTTATTACAAATTATTTCAATTCCAAGAATTACTTTATGCCGAACCGTTCACGTGCCACATTGGGCGCGCGTGCCCTGTGTTGTGCACCCCTGCTGTGAAGTGATCTAGCGTGCAGCCATAAAAATTTGAAAATGGCGATACATAACTTTTCGCTTGTACTAATGACGTCAATTTTTGGTTATTATTGACGTCATCTTCTGTTACCAAAAGGTCCCGAATTTACTTTTGGAAACACGGAAATTAGAAATTGGTAAAAATTTGTGTCTCCGCAGTTTTATACGTTTTTTTGTGGGGGGGGGGATAGATTATGTCAATACCTTTTATCAATCCCCTGCTATTGACAATAATTAACGTCATAATAAACTTACCTGTTGTTGACGACCTTTCGATCGAATTTTTGTGTTGGTTTTCAACGTCGTTATTCCCACTTACGTTAGTTTCATCAAAAGCAGCATTTACACTTCCTCGAAGTTGTTTCTAAAAATAGTCTTATCTCGGTGTGCTGGGCATAATTGATAGAAATTTCACATGCTTACAAAAGGGAAATTCAAAATTGGTTTTTGGCTTTGGGTAACAAAAACTCCTTGAAATTATGTTTATAGCACTGTCGTTTTTAAATTTATATTCAAATTATCAAATTAAAAATAGAGTTTTGCTGAAAAATTGTCGATTCTTTCGCTTTTTTCTTCGATGACTTACTGCTTGCGAAACATTTATGACAACAAATTTACCGAGAGTAGAGCATCAAGGTAGTGAGAACAACTAGTCTTAGGCTTAGCCCGACAAATATGGCGCTCTGCACCACAATAATTGATGAAACAACGACATTAAACAAATACACCACTAACCCTTGCTTCATTTCTTATATCTTCTTGATGAAGTCTCTTCTTTTTGCTGAACCGGTTCCACCATGTTAAACGAACCAACTGCAATAAAGAAATTATAAACCATAAATATACAGGGTGGGCCGTAAATAACGCACCAAAGATTTAAAATAAATTGTGATGTGAAATAATGTAAATATCTTTTCTTTGGGTATCTGTTAAATTTAATTTCAATATCAGTTACTATAACTGTTAAATTTAATTTCAATCAAAGTTTTTTAGTTATGATTTGCCTTTTAAAAAAAATTTATATCATTTTTAGGGTATGCACTTAACAATTAAAGAACGAGTTGAATTAGTGTTAATGTCTGGTGCCGATGGCGTTTGTTATTATTATCTGAATTGTTTTATATGCTTTGGTGCGTTATTTATGGCCCACAACGTTTGTTATTATTATCTGAATTGTTTTATATGCTTTGGTGCGTTATTTATGGCCCACCCTGTATTTTGAAGATTCAGAGCTGCTAAACACAGAGAAAGCGTTTTAAATTTCTTTTGTGAGATAATCTGGAAAATTTCAAGTACTGAAGCAAAATAGCACAATTTGTTTACTAGAGATGTGCTTAACTGTTACTTTTGAATAACTGTTACGAACTGTTCCTTTGAAAATGTAATCTGTTACTTTTAACTGTTACTTTATATTCGTAAAGCCCTTGTAACTTAACTACCATATCAAAGGCAGAAGCAGATTAGAAAAAAAGCAGTTTATTGCAGAAACGAAACTACACTATTCTTATCTGTTAAATAGATTAAAAAAGAGCAGTTAATAAATCCAATGAAAGTGCTACTGTTTCGAGTAGCACCAACAGGTAAGAGACTAACAGGCCATTGTGACGGGCGTGCGAGCAGAAGTAGATACGCAAAGAACAGTTAAATGTAGAAACAAAACTGCTACTTTTTTGCCGTAGCTCAGTAGCTTTTTGCGTACGAGATCAATGGCAGGAGCGGATAAGAAAAAAGTATTGCAGTAGCAATACCAAGGCAGATGCAAGATTGCTGCTTTTTGGAAAATGAAGTTTCGGAAGGATTGAGCTTCAAAATAACACTTTGTGAATAATAACAGTTACTTCTTAACTGTTTCTTTGCAATTGGCCTACCTGTTAATATTCATTTAAGAAATTATTTGCTACTTTTTAACGAACCGTAATTTTTCGTACACCTCTATTGTTTACTTCCATGAATTTCCGATAGAGAATAACTTTTTTTAAGATTTAACAATTGACAAAGAAAAAATGTTGCTTACAAAATAAACGAGTTTACTGAACAAACGCTTATATCACGCTTTTGAAGATTTGGTAAAGGCATTCGATCGGGTGATTAGGGAGGTAGTGAAGTGGGCATTACGAAAAATGACGGGTGAAGACTAGTACGAGCAGTGATGTCTATGTATAATGAGGCAAAGACAGTTGGAAGACAAACCATAACATAAATGAAAAATTTAAAGTGAAGGTTGGTGTACATCAGAGATCGGTGTTAAATCCATTTTTACTTGTGGTTGTGATGGAGGCTTTGACAAGCGAGATTATAGAAGGTCTGCCATGGGAAATATTGTATGCAGACGATTTAATGCTGTTAACTGAGAGTAAGAAATCATTGAAGAAAAAGAGGTTGGTGTGGAAGGAACAATTGAACCGCAAAAGTATGCGTTTAAATGCAAAGAAGACCAAGTTTATGTCGTCAGGAAAAAACTTTGGGGAAACAAAAAAGGATGCAAATTGGCCGTGTGTAATCTGCGGGAAGGGTGTTGGAAGTAATTTCATCCATTGCATCAGTTGTAATGAATGGGTGCATAAGCGATGCTCTGGTGTCAAGAGTTATCTCAGAATAGTTTGTGGTATTTCCCCATGCAAAATGTGTGCGAGAGGAAACCATGATAATAGAATTGCTATAGATTTTGGAATAGATTTAGGAAATGAGAAAAATCTAGAAAGAGTTGGAAAATTTTGTTATCTGAGAGAAGTATTAAATGGAAACAGAGGCTGCATCAATCGCAGGGATACGATGCGCATGAGGAAAATTTACGAAATTGATTAGTCTCCTAACAAGAAGGGATATGTCATTGAGGTTGAAAGGAAGAGTCTATGCAGCATGGGTGAGAAGTGCCATGCTGTGTGGGAACGAGACTTAGGCTGTAACTGCAGAGCAAAAGTTGCTAGTGGAACGTACAGAAAGAAAAATGCTGAGGTGAAAAAGCGAAAAACCATTAAGGGAAAAGATGCTAACTGTAGAGATACGGAAGCAAATAAATGTTAAGTCAATTGTGGATGTGCTGACGAGAGAGCGGTTGAGACGGTATGGACATGTGTTACGAAAGGGCGATGAGAACAGAGTTAAAAAGTATAGTCCTACAAAGTAAATGGCAAAAGAGGAAAGGGAAGACTAAGGATGAACTGAAGAGGCGCAGTGGAGAAGGATAGGCTATGTGCAATTTCGTGCAGAAGAAAGAAGATGCAAAAGATCGTGAAAAATGTCTTGGAACACAACCGGCCACTCCCTGTGGCAGCAGAGAAAAAACCACCCTAAAATGAGAAGTTGACAATAGTTTGACATCTTAGTTTTTTTTTTGCTCAAATCAATGATTTTTTGTGAAGGCTCCTCCCAAGTGGAGGCCGCTGGGCAGGTGCCCAGGTTTAAACCAACGTAAATTTGGCACTTCTTTACTTTCTCAATTTTAACATAACTTTGAAAAAAAGGTGTTTTAGCCATAAGCTTTTCGTGATGCTCTCATCATTGGCGGTAAACGTCAGAAAGGGAAGAGCTAGAGTGGGTAAGTGGCTTCATGCGATTAATTTGGACCGTAGACAATCAGGACAAACCAATAATAGCGCTAACATTGTAAGGCGCGCCAAAGAAAAACATTTCGCAACAGTGAAATGCTAGAGGAGCGCAGCAAGAGGCCAACAGGGAACGCCGCGATTATCGAAAGTGTAGACAAACTCCGGCGTTGAGTCTTCATGTAAACAGCCTCTAAGAGATTGAGGTGTAAAGAGCTGCGTGCTGTGGCGAGGATTCAAAACCGATTGTTGTCATAGTTTAATGCGCATTGTTCATTTTCTAAAAGACGCTGACCAATGACAGAGTCGACAACGAAAAAACATTAAACCGGACTGTAAACTACAGGATAATTAGCAGTGTAAGGCAGGAGATTGGACTTCCCTTACTCCCCTAACCAAATTTTCGAATATGGCCTTTGGCAGTCAGAGATTGTTTGCTTGCTAGTTGTTAATCACCGCGAGTCACTGAGTGTAGCCTACAGTGGCTATGTAATGCAAACATAATAAGCGTTATTTACTTATCCGTAATGTCCATCAATGGCTAGTTTTATGTAACAGTCGTGAGGAATCGGTTATTTATTTCAAAAAAGGGGACACTTAAAAACCAGTAAGAAAACCTTTTAATCCGAAATTTTTTCAATGATCTCAAAAAAATTTATCTTTCAGTTGTTAATATGATTACTAATTTCCATCTGGTTCATTTAAAACTAATTTTCTAGAAATTCTACACATCTATCTATCTACCTGTCGGCGGCGAAACGCGATGACAACACTTGTCACCGAAAGAATGCAGTGCAAGCGCTCAAACCGTTACGTTCCACGTAGCATCACTGATTTGAACAGAAGTTCGCAATAAAGTTCACGATTTACGCTCTATGACTCACGCCGACCAATGGCATATAAGAGTGACAAATAATTTGATTACCGTGAGGTTGTTTGGCTGCCTCCTAAACTCTCAGTTCAGCTTGCGTTCGACATGTAAATATCTTAACGAAAATAAGATTTGATCGTTTTATTTTATTTCGGAAGTTTATAAATTTTAAACCTTTACTTCTGCTGTCATGGAAGAAACAAGAAGAAAACGCTGTCGCATCAAACATTACCCTACTACAAACAGGAGAGTAACTTGTAGTTGCAGTGATTTAGTATTTTGTTTCTAAATCGGGAAAAAATCTGTTTAGAATTACTAAAAAATACAGCGCTCTTTAGAATGCATAGAACAATTCTAAAAAAGCGGGAGGGAGATATCAATAGAAATTCAGCTACTGTCTTGTAGAATGAAGTAATCGCCCCACGTCGCCCAAATTTTTCTGATTCTTTCTTCAACTATTAACTAGGTTGTTCAACTTAATCACTTTTTGTGTTTGCAGCGAATTAGTTTCCCCCAAACATTACACAAGTTTTTGCAGTCTTTGTTAACCAATGATTTACACAACTTGTAAATTACTGAGTGACGAGTTGATCATTAATGTTTACCTAATGGTGCGTAAGCAATAATTGTATAAGAGGTAGCAGTAAGCCTACATTAATAGCTAGGCCTCACATTTCAGTCAAGTAGCTCTAAACATTTTGTTGAACTAGCCGGCTCTGCCGGCGTCATCGGCAGGGCCCCCAACCAGGGCCGGATTAAGCAATGGGCAAACTGGGCAGTTGCCCCGAGCCCCGCGCTTTTTAGCACTATCAACTATTGAATTGAATTGAAATAAATTTATAGCCCTATAACCTACATTACCAGCAAACTTGAACTGAAGAATCAAAATATCCACATACCGGTACAGTTATTACTTGTACGAAAAAAATTTAAAGTGGCTTTCGAATACAAAGTAACTGTGACGTCACACAAGAGATCGGTATAATCAGTGGTGTATTGCTAAATAATAAAGTAGGTGGACGGTTGGAACTGATTTCAAACCTTATAGCGTAAGGTATATGCGCAACGGCAAACTTCGCTACAGCGCAAGGCGGGAAACATAGACAACATGTAATTGAACTGTTCGCAATAAAGGGTATACTAATTAAAACAACTTTATTTAAATAAAAGTATATTTGAAAACATACTTTAGAAACAATAAAATAAAAAATTTTTGAATATTAATAAAATGTTCCTTCAGTCAAGCGTTTTCTAAAAAAGTAAGTGGACGGCGATCCCCCCTGATCTCCCTCCAATACATCTTTGGGTATGATAGCATTCAAATTAATGGCTGCGAACGACTGTCAAATGTTAGAGCAGTTATAAGAAATCTTAGATGTCACTACAGCCCTCAACGAAAATTTTGTTAAGTTGTGACAACGGCTACAAGATTTAAGTAGGACGACAATGAAGCAAATCAAACCAAATCAGATTCATCGTATTTGAAAAAGAGTATAGATGCTTTAGGAGCAGCCATATTATGTGTTTAATGGCACAAAATCCTTCAAAGGTTTCACAGTACAAGTAAAAGTCTACAGCGTGCTGACATGACTTTAGGAAGTTGAGCAGCACTTTACAATGGAATCGAGAGTTTTTGCCAGCATTTACGGGATGAATTTGATACAACTGAAAAGGATGGTTTGAAACTCACAACCGGTATGCAGAAAACCTATGTGTCTCCAAACAAACGAAACTGAAAAACGAAGAAGACCTTTGATTATGAAGGAGAGGATACTGGATACACTAGAGCTTTGGAAGATGCTCGACAGTTTTTTCGTATTGGAACTTACTTTCCAATCATTGATCTATTAATTGCAGAAGTAAGACGAAAATTTGTGTACTGCATTATGGCAACAGAATTTTAATTTTTTGCTAAATCTGAACACTTGGGCCATCAGTGATATAGAAAACGCTGCAAGTAAGTCGTTAAAAGTATATGCAAGCAATTTGGATAGCGACTTTCCTTCAGAAGTTGTGCACTTCGCTTTTCATTTACGCTCATCTCCTGATCTTGGTTTGAAGACAAATACTGCGCAAGCACAGCTGTCATATTTGAAAAAGAACTGCTTAATTGAAACTTTTCCAAATGTGGCCATTATTCTTCATATATATCTGACCTTGCCTGTTGCAAATACGGAAGGTGAACGTTCTTTTTCAGCATTGAAAAGAGTGAAAAACTACTTGCGCTCATTCCTGACGCCGAATCACGTCTGTGATTTCTGTATTATAGCCATCGAAAAGAGATTCACAAAATCTATGAGCTTTGAGGATATTATTGATAAATTTCCAGCAGCGAAATGCCGAAAACACCAGTTGTAATACATTATTTGCCTTTTGTGTTGTCTATTATATTTTCTGTGTTGTTTATATTTGCCCCGTTAATGAAACTGTGCGAAAATGTTATTCTATATTTAACCTTTTAAAATAAATTTCAAAGTAAATTTTAAACAAAATTAATAAAATTTACTTTTTTTAATAAATCAAAATAGCAAATTAGGCTCAACCTCTTTGATTAAAATAAATTTTTTTTAAATTTATATTTCTATCAAACAAAAACACTAATAACGCAAAAAAATCAATTTTTAGTTTAAAATAAATACTGTACAGTTGAATAAACTTGTTTATACTTCACCCGTTTTAAATACCAAAGATTACCTCTGGGACACTTTATTCCCGGAAGGTAAGAGCTTATTATGTCTTCTATCATTAAGATCTACTAATCAGTGGCTCCCAAACATTTTCGAGCGCGACCCAAATCTAAGTTATTTTCGCGTTCCATAATTTAGGGGCCCCGCACTCTGATCTGCCCCGGGCCCCGCGATCTCTTAATCCGGCCCTTTCCCCAGCAGTGTCGAGGTTAACAATATCAGTTTAGAAGCTAAGCCGTATTGATCCAAACCATACTTATAAAAACAGTCATAAAAGATTCATGCTTTATTAACATAGCCAAATCTTGTTCCGAAACAAAACTACAGTTTATTGAAACGCAATCGATTAAAAAACATCATGGAAGGGGGTTGCGCATATCCTCTGGCACAGTCTTATTTGCTCTGTTATCACGAAAACTTAACAAACTTTTATCCGTTAAATTTAATTAGTGCATGAAAGCATATCAAAGTTGGGAGGGACGCCAAGTTGATTAGAATGTATGTTTAAGGTTAAGCTATTGAAAATTAGGCCCACTGCTAACGACTCTTTCGTAGTTGTAGGCGTATTTGCATGAGCTAACGCCTCTGGCTAGGCACATGTTGCCTTGTCCTGGCATAAACGCAGCCAGGTAAAGAGCAAATTAAAGGTCGGTGTACAAGATATATATTTTGGTCCGGTTTTTTATGTTTTTTTGCCCTCATGCATTTATGTATAAAAGCTTTCATTTGCTTAAATATTTATATGATACAATACAGCATGCGTCTAAGAAAAACGTACAAAAACGTATATAGGAAGGTTTCATATAACGTCACACATAAAGTTATTGGGCGAACACCAACTTTAAGGGTTATTTTGAAACTAAGGAAAAATTAAATAAAAATTGGAATGAATTATTGCTAGCTAGTTACTCGGAAACAAATAAATTTAATCGAAAGCGATTTGTGTTAGATGAGGCCTTTCAGTTGGTTAGTCTAAACTTACTAGACCTATGGTGTACCAATTGGCCAAAAAAATCGGCCTTAAGATAAGTATCATCAAAATATCATTTATTTCTCTGCTAAAAATAACTCTATGCCAATTAGATACCCGTAGGTAAATCAGCAAAATTAGCCATTATCAGATCATTACTACCGGTACCGTAAGTTTTTGATTTTTATTGGTCTATTTAGCCCAGAAGCCGAGACAATAACCCAAAAATTGTTTAAGGAAAAGTGAAGTTTGCAAAATTACATCTGGCAGGTCAATGCAACCGGTCTGAAAGCATTGACAGAAATTTTAAAAGGCTAGTAATTATATCCATTAATAGATAATCCAAACGTGGCAAACGGTACAGAAGTCTGCCTTGTCGGCTATAGTATAATTGAGGTTTAGACCTACAACTTTTCAGTATGTGTCACGGATCGAACACTTCTTAAATTCTTATTTTGGCAAATGTGCTGTTTGCTCGAATTCAATGCTTGATTTTCACTCTGCTGGAGACCTTTAGTTTATGTGGTCCAAAACTGTCTGCCAGCTGTTGGATATTTGTTTTTAACTATAAAGAAAAACCGAATGTGCTAATTAACTATTTCGCCGTTTGTCTGTTCGCTTTGTTTTAGGAGTATTTATTTGCACAAAGACGAACCCCCGTAACTGCCTTCATCAAATTTGGACATACGTAACAATTGAATGCTTTGTTCTGCCACCAGACAATCTAATCGTGTCTTTACTTTTCGCTCTACGTACCACTTAATTTCGAAACTGTGATCCTACTGTTTAACTTGCGAAATGTGACAATTGGAATCTATAGAACAAGATCTGAGAAATTCCGGCTTGATTATTCTAGAAAATTTACTACACGTGGCCTGTATCGTGAATTTTGATTGGCTGTTGCTACCGTATATAAGGCCTAAGAGCGTAGTTCTTCGGTTCTGTAAAAAGTTTGAACCAGAGGAAATAACAGTGTTTTGCTGCTGACGACAATCTTGAAAATTAATAATTTGCGTGGGACCTCAAATAGTTCAAAAACCTGTCGCCCTATCAAATATACCATGTGGTCATTTTGGATATCGGAGCTGTAATAAAATTTCGTATCTCAACATCATCACTTTGTGGACACTTGATTTAGCGACTGAGTTTGCGGCTATTTGTCGTGAATTTCCCTATCCCAAACCATATAGTCTGAGCAGCAGCTATATGTAAGTTTTTGAACTGTTTGGAAAGCTAATCTTGAACATTGAATACTTCTTCGTGAACAAAATAGGTTGCTGTTCCCCCCCCCCCCCCAATTCTCTTGTTCTTGAATCTGCGACGTCATATAATGGCTTCTGCAATGCAAAAGGAAGATCTTGCCCAAACTGCACTAACCCAATCAACCCCAGAGGATGAACCGAAGAAAAGTATGTCGCCTGCAGCACCAACGCCTTCAACAACCAAGGATCGAGTCGACAAAAATGATGAACGAAGTGAGCGTTCCAACAAATCAGCTTACAAGTCAAAGGCGCCCAAAAGCGAAATCCTGACTCGATCCAAATCAAAGAAGATGGCTGGCTCTTCGACATTTCCTTCGGTCGCACCATCATCCCACCACTCAAGTACCTCCTGGCGTTCAACGTCAAGCCGGAGCAATTGGTCGAGATCATCTACAAGCAGCGCTAGGGCTCGCAAGGCAGCATTGGAAGCCAGAATCAAGTCGCAGAAACACATTGACGAATTGAAGCAGCAACAAATGCAGCAGCGCCTTCGCCTGGAAGAAAAACAGCTTACCCAAAGACGTCATGAAGAGGAAAGAGAGTTTCAACTGATGAAAGAAAGAGAGCATCAAGACATGATCTTCCAACAACAATTGGAACATGCTCATTTACAAGCCGAATTGGATCAGGTCGATGCGGAGCTAAGTAGTGAACTTTCTAATATTGGTTGTGCGGATAAACGTAAATGTGATACTAATGTGCTAACATTTGTTGCTAACGATAACGTCCCCCATGACCACCCCGAACAAAGCAAATCTACAGTGGTTGATATGGTCGGAAACAATGCGGACGCTGCAATAAATATACCTAGCACTGCTAATGCCTCAAATAAGGCACTCACCAATTTGCATGATAATCGTGTGAAAAGTGACGTAATTAAATCAGGCCTCACTAGGAATGCTCGTAGTGGCATGCTCACTGATATTAATAAGCCCATGGATTTGAAACCTAAATTTGAAGTGCCGCTCGTGAAAACCGTGCCTGATAACGAATCTTTAATTTTAAGACCTGTGGTTGACGTGTCGAGTTCCGTTTCCGTACCAGTGGCAGTGCCTTGCACTTCGCCTAAAGTTAATGGCGATGCTAACGTAAATTGTGCCAAAATGGTCTCAAACCTTAACCCATATAGTAAGCCGTTTGAAACTAAGACATTTTATGCCCCTAAGGCTTCTAATACTAACGTGCTTGGTTCTAATGGTACTGGGAATACTAGAGTAATGTCTCAATTTAATTGTGATGCGTCAATACACCCAGGGGTCTACGTGCCCACACAAAGCGCTATGCAGACACCTACCTTGTCCGACAATGCTAATCCTATTAATCCAGCTAATGTTTTGGCACATTCCGACGATTCCCAACATAACTCATATTTTACTAAATTACCTACCCTTAAGGTAGAACCTCCGTTTTTCAATGGTAACCCAGCTGACTATTTTAGCTTCATTAAGGCCTTCGACGTCTTGATTGATCAGCAACTGACCGACTCGAATAGAAAGCTGTTCTTTTTGTTGCACTACACTAAGGATATAGCGCACTCTCTGATTAAGGGGTGTCAACATATGCAAACAGCAGAACGAGGTTATCAGGAAGCAAGAGGGTTGTTGCAGTCGTATTTTGGTCAGAGGCATAAGGTCATTGAAGCGTGCATTAGACCTATTGTTAAAGGACCAGCGCTTAGCGAGAATGACCATAGAAGCCTGATTAAGTTTTCAGCGGATTTTACCTCTTGTCTGATAACTCTGCAAGGAATGGATTGCTTGAATCGGATGGACAACATGGATATGGTGACAAAAATTATGAATCGCCTGCCGCAGCCCTGGATACCTGCCTGGAACCACGAGGTGGACCAAATATTGCACAAACAACACCGAGATATCAGTATCAATGATCTCGGTGATTTTGTGCGACAGAAGACTCGAGAGAGCACCAATCTTTCTCAAATACCCACCTCCTCCAAGTCGTACAGTAGTCAGGAAAACAGTACCAGCCGAAAAACGAAGAACTTTTCCACACAAGTGAAGAACAGCAAGGACACACACGCAGCCAAGTGTCTCATGTGTGAAAAGGAGCACTTCCTAAACCAATGCAAAAGGTTCCGAGACCTTAACTACCACGAGAGGATAGAGTTTGTCAGTCAACGCAAACTCTGCAGAGCCTGCCTAAAGGAAGGCCACTTTGCTAAGTTCTGCCGCCGCAAAAATGAGGCTTGCAAAAAGCGTGATTGTAAGCAGTTTCACACAACACTGCTGCATCCACCAGACGAAGATGAATCAAATCCTGCTAGCAAGCCCGTAAAGGATGGTGAGAACGAGAGTTCCAAGACACCTAAGCAAGTGGTTAAAAATGGACTCATCAATCTGCCGCAGATGGAACAAAGCCTGCTACCCGTAGTACCGGTGAAGATACGAAGAAAAGGGTCTGCCGAGTTAGTCGTCACCAAGGCTTTGTTGGACACTGGCAGCACACACTCCTTTGTCACTGAAGATCTTAGAAAAAAGCTAAAGATAGAAGACTGTGAGGAGGTCGGAATTCGCACCATCACGCTCAATAAAGATCAAGGACATCAAAAAACAAAGATTGTGTCTAATCTGGAAGTGACTGACATGGACGAAATCTGCTGCATTCCACTGAGCTCACTTTACTCCTGCAAGAAACTGCCAGTTAACCATAAGGACATCCCAACTCAAGCTCATGCAGACCAGTACGCTGAATTTGAAGATGTCTACATCCCGGAAGTGAAATGCAAAGTTGGTCTATTAATTGGCAATAACAATCGAATGGTGATGCAACCGCAAGAGGTCATAAGAGAACCGTTTGGCAGCTATGCGATTCGTACACCTGTGGGATGGACATTGAATTGCGCAGGCGGTCGTTCGGATCACGTGACTAGCCTTTTTGTCAGGTCCTCATTCGACAGTCAGAACCACCCTATGTGCTCTCTCTGCACCGATATCATGGATTCCTTGGTAAACGGAAAGGAAGAGATGTCAGTCGATCAACAGCGATTCATGAAAGCCGTCAATGAATCTACCAAACAACTGGAGGATCACCATTACGAAATCGGACTCCCGATCAAGTATCCAAATCTCAAGCTACAAAACAACCGAGTTCAAGCACTGCAGAGAGCGAGTCATCTGAGGAAGAAATTCAGCAGGAATGATGGATTCTACAATGACTACAAAAGGTTCGTTAGCGACATGATAGACCAAGGTTACTGTGAGAGGGTTGAGAAGCCAGGGCCCGAAGGTAGAACATGGTTCTTACCGCATCACGGAGTTTACCACCCTGAAAAGCCAGGTAAGATCAGAGTGGTTTTCGACTGCTCAGCTCAGTTTAATGGGGTTAGTTTAAATGGTAACTTATTGCAGGGACCGGACCTCACAAATAGCTTATTGGGCGTTTTGATGAGATTTAGAAGGGAGCTAGTGGCAGTTCAGGCTGACATCAAGGCCATGTTCCATCAGGTAAGAATCCCGGTTGAAGATAGAGACCTGCTTCGTTTTATCTGGTGGAAAGATGGAAATATAGATGAAGAAATTGAAGAGTACAGAATGACCGTGTACCCCTTCGGAACCGTGAGTTCACCTAGCTGTGCCAATTTTGCTTTGAAGCGTGCAGCTTCCGATCACAAGCAAGAATTTGACAAGAGAACTGTGGAAACAGTGAAGCGCGACTTCTACGTTGATGACTGCTTAACTTCAGCTCCCACGGTCGAAACAGCCATTAAACTGGTACATGAGCTTCGCGATCTGTTGGATAAAGGAGGTTTTTTGCTTGAACAAATGGATAAGCAGTAGTCGAGAGGTCATGGGTTCGATCCCTAAGTCAGAGTGGTCTAAGGAAGCTTTAGATTTGGATTTAGCTAGTGATGAGCTACCCACAGAAAGAGCTTTAGGCCTGCAATGGAACGTGGAAAAAGATTCATTGACATTTAAGGTTCAAAGAAGAGACAAGCCATGTACTAGAAGAGGGATTCTGTCAATGATAAACTCTGTGTTTGACCCACTGGGTTTTGGAGCAGTGGCAGTTTTACCCATAAAAGTATTGCTACAAAAACTTTGCCGTGACAAGTTGGGCTGGGATGACCCGATTCCCCCAAATGAAAAGGGGAAGTGGTTAAACTGGCTCGAGCAACTTCCTAAATTGAAGCTCTTCACATTGCCAAGATGTTTCAAGCCTCCCAAATTTGGCAATATCGTTCACGCACAACTACATCACTTCGCAGACGCATCAGAGGGAGCATATGGATCGGCCACTTACTTGAGGATGATCAACAAAAACGGTGAAATCCACTGCTCCCTCATTTTTGGAAAAGGTCGACTAGCCCCTCTGAAACCACTAACCATTCCAAGATTGGAACTATGCGCTGCAGTGGTGGCCTCCCAGAATGACTTGATGATTCGCAGAGAACTACAAATGCCAGAGTTGGAAGTCCAATCCGTTTTCTGGACAGATAGCGTGACTGTTCTATGCTACCTAAACAATGAAAGCAAGTGCTTCCACACCTTCGTGGCCAATCGAATTCAGAGAATCAAGAACGTGTGTGACCCCTCACAGTGGCATTATGTTCCCTCCAAAGATAACCCAGCCGATCTACTTACACGTGGACTGACCATCGACGAATTTTTAAAATGTAATCGGTGGAAAATTGGACCAGCTTTTTTGTGGCAGCCACCTAATTACTGGCCTACAATTCCTCAAAATCCTACCACACCAGAGTTTACAAGCGATCCGGAAGTAAGAAGAGACCAAACCCTTATTTATGCCGTAAAGGTGCAACCAGACATCAGCCTTTTGGATGGACTATGCAGGAACTACTCAAGCTGGCATAAAATAAAGCGAGTTTGCGCTCAGGTGATTCGTTGCAAAAACATTTGGCTTGGTCGATCGCATTTAAATGTGAAGGATCTTCTGAGTCTTGAAGAGATTCAGGAGGCGGAGTACCTAATTTTCCGACACTTGCAGCGGCGATACTATGGAAAAGAGATCGAGAAGTTGCAAAGAGGTGAACAAATTTCATCTTCAAGCTCATTGCGCAATTTGGATCCGTACTTGGAACATGGAATGCTAAGAGTTGGTGGGCGACTACAAAAGTCAAGTCTTCCACATGACAACAAGCATCAGATCATTCTGCCTAGGTGTTATGAGAGTGAGCTTATGATCAGAGAGCAACACGAAAGACTAGGCCACACGGGACGCCTACACGTCATTGCTAAGCTAAGGGAAAGGTTTTGGATAGTAAGTGTTAACTCTGTGGCGCGCTCTGTGCTGTCCAAGTGCGTAAAGTGTCGCAAGATTCGAGGACAGGCACTTACACAAAAAATGGCTAATTTACCCGAGGAAAGACTTATTCCTGATAAACCTCCCTTCTCCTGTGTTGGAGTGGATTTTTTTGGAACATTTTTGGTGAGGCAGGGCCGATCTAAACTAAAGAGGTATGGAGTACTGTTTACCTGCTTCACCACCAGGGCAGTACACATTGAAGTGGCATATAGCCTGGAAACCAGCTCGTTCATTCAAAGCCTGAGACGTTTCATTGCACGCAGAGGCCAGGTCGCGGAACTTTGGTCTGACAACGGGACTAATTTCGTGGGGGCCCAACGGGAACTTACCCAAGCCATTGATGATTGGAATCAAGCCCAGATAAATGATTTCCTTTTGCAACGCAACATCAAATGGAAGTTTAATGTGCCCAGAGCATCTCACCATGGTGGTGTTTGGGAGCGACTCATTCGCTCTACTCGAAAAATTTTGACTGGCATATGCAACGAACAAATTTTAACTGACGAGAGTTTACTCACCCTCTTGTGCGAGGTCGAAGGCATAATAAACAGTCGACCTCTCACCACTTTAACGGATGACCCTCGAGACTTAAGTGTATTAACAGCTAATCATTTGCTCCTCTTAAAGGAACAAGTTTCCCTACCTCCTGGTAACTTTTCAGAAAAGGACAATTTTGCTAGGAGACGTTGGAGACAAGTGCAGTATCTTGCAGATATATTTTGGAAACGTTGGACTAGAGAATATTTGCCATTGTTGCAAAAGCGCTCTAAATGGGTCAACACTTCACGCAATGTCACAAATGGGGACATAGTTCTTATAATGGATAACTCACCTCGTAGCTCTTGGGTCATGGGCCGAGTGATCGAAACCTTTCCAGACAAACAGGGTCTGATTAGAAGCGCCAAAATACAAACCCAGTTTTCTGTGTGTGTTCGTCCAATTTCTAAGATGTGCGCATTGCTTGAATGTGATAGTGTATGATTCTTATGTAAATTAAATTGTATTTTTGGTGTACATTTTTGCGCCTTTGTGTTAAGCCTTGTGACCCCTCATCGGCTTAAGGGGGGCGGTGTGTCACGGATCGAACACTTCTTAAATTCTTATTTTGGCAAATGTGCTGTTTGCTCGAATTCAATGCTTGATTTTCACTCTGCTGGAGACC
The DNA here is from genome assembly GCA_963675345.1 of Trididemnum clinides. NCBI lineage: Eukaryota > Metazoa > Chordata > Ascidiacea > Aplousobranchia > Didemnidae > Trididemnum > Trididemnum clinides. Next base: position 13,042,575 of record OY776285.1, on the reverse strand, counting down.
TTTAGTTTATGTGGTCCAAAACTGTCTGCCAGCTGTTGGATATTTGTTTTTAACTATAAAGAAAAACCGAATGTGCTAATTAACTATTTCGCCGTTTGTCTGTTCGCTTTGTTTTAGGAGTATTTATTTGCACAAAGACGAACCCCCGTAACTGCCTTCATCAAATTTGGACATACGTAACAATTGAATGCTTTGTTCTGCCACCAGACAATCTAATCGTGTCTTTACTTTTCGCTCTACGTACCACTTAATTTCGAAACTGTGATCCTACTGTTTAACTTGCGAAATGTGACAATTGGAATCTATAGAACAAGATCTGAGAAATTCCGGCTTGATTATTCTAGAAAATTTACTACACGTGGCCTGTATCGTGAATTTTGATTGGCTGTTGCTACCGTATATAAGGCCTAAGAGCGTAGTTCTTCGGTTCTGTAAAAAGTTTGAACCAGAGGAAATAACAGTGTTTTGCTGCTGACGACAATCTTGAAAATTAATAATTTGCGTGGGACCTCAAATAGTTCAAAAACCTGTCGCCCTATCAAATATACCATGTGGTCATTTTGGATATCGGAGCTGTAATAAAATTTCGTATCTCAACATCATCACTTTGTGGACACTTGATTTAGCGACTGAGTTTGCGGCTATTTGTCGTGAATTTCCCTATCCCAAACCATATAGTCTGAGCAGCAGCTATAGTATGTTTATGCCAATAAATAAGCTGCATAAGTTGCACACTACAATTAATTTAAACTCAACATTCTCAAATACGCTGATTATTCGAATATGAAACCCTACCAGAAGCTAACTACAAATAAGCCCGCATGTTTAGCCCATAAAATAAGCCTAACTAGTAGCAATAAAATAAACCTTGACACTTTTTAGCTTACTTCGACTTTAAATTCATTCCATATCATCAATGCAACAACATACTTAACGTTCGTTTAACAGCTGTCTAGTTTATTCATTTAATTTGCAAAAAACGATACCACTCCTATTCAATTCAATAGGAAGGTTGCATGTGACGTCATGGATTTCGCGCCAAAAAAAGTGGATGACCAAAAGCTCTAATTTATGCTGGAGGGGTATAGGGCGAACACCAACTTTTGGGGTTATTTTGAAAATTAATAAAAAATTAATTAAAATTTGGAATGAATTATTGCTAGTTGGATTCTCGGAAACAAATAAATTTGACCAAAAGCAATTTGGTTGAGATTTGGTCTTTCAGTTGGCTAGTAAAAGCCTAGCATAGTGGGCTAATTTTTAAAAAAATGCCCCTAAGAGAAATGTCATCTAACTACCATTTGCTCCTCACTTAAAAATAAACAATACCAATTAGATACCAGTCGATACATTAGCAAAAACAACCATTATTTGATCATTACTACCGGTACGGTAAGCTTGCCGGTAAGCTTACTTGTTGTCTCCATGAGCAAGGCATTTAACGGTATGCCTCCATCTTTATGTGGCAAACAGGTGGTGGGGCCAAGCAGTCTACCCGTCGCGGTGATCCAGTGTGACAAAAGACATGCAAACAGAGCATGAGCTCTACGCATGAATCAATAAATCGGTACCGTAATTTTTGTATTACCCTTGGTCCAGCAGCCTAGGTAATAGCCCAAACAATTGTTTAAAGAGTGGTTAAGGTCACACAATTACATCTGACATATCAATATGACTGGCCTGCAATTACTATTGACAAAAAATTTCAAAAACTTACTGATTTTATCCAACAATAACTAATCCAGCATATGTCAAACGGTACAGAAGTCTGCCCTGTCATTTAGGCTACAGTATAACTTAGGTTTTTAACTTTTCAGAATGCTTATGCCACTAAATATACTGTATAAGTTACACATTACAATTAACTTAAACTCATCATTCCCAAACACGCTGATCAATCGAATATGAAACCCTCACAGAAGCTGGCTACAAATAAGCCTGCATGTTTAGCCCATAAAATTAGCCCAACTATTAGCAATAACAAGCAAATCTTAGCACCTCTTATCTTACTTTGACCTTAAATTCATTCCATAACATCAGTAAAACAACATATTTAAGGTGCATTCAACAACTGTCACGTTTCTTCATTTGCTTTGCAAAAAACAATATCACTCCTATTCAATTCAATGCACAAACACTGACTTTGGTCATCCACTTATTTCGAAAGCGCATTTTGATGACGTTTGATCACGTGCGTGAAACCTTACTATTCTGTACATCCACTTTAACTCGAAATAAAGCACTCGCAGTCAAGTGATTACCACAACAGGGCCTCCATCAGTACCGTTGAGGTTAAGAACAGCAAATCAGCCGGCTGTGTCGGCCTCAACCAGTTGCAAAGGAAATTGCGTTAACATTTAGATCATATGTAGCTAGACACTAATATGTTGAAAAAGATAAAAAAAAAGAACCATCTTTACTCCTTTCTTTTTTGTATGGGGATCACGCACTTGTTTGCTTGGAGTAGCTACATTTTAAAATATTTAGAGACTTCATTTTCGGATTAATTTTTTTGAAAATTTTAATAATGTTCAAGAACCATGCTTTTGAGAAAGAATAGTCAAAATATACCATAGAACTTGGTTTTTCTAAAACTTGCAACTTTCTGTGATCTGCTAGGAAAATTTTTCAATTAGCAACTGAAAATGATGAATAGCAACCAATTTTTTATCAGCCATTATAAAGTAATCTTTAGCCCCAAACCAATTCCATTTATATATTGCTGGAAAATATATTTTCCAAGCTTTTGAACAGCACTACTTGTTGGTACTTTATCGTAACCTTTATTTATCAAACTAACCTGTTGTTACTCAGCTTACCATTTTTTAAAAGTGGTAAAAAGTTACACTTTAGATATCAAAATTCAGTTTTTGTAGCATAAAAACTAATGGTAAAAATACAAATTATAAATCAACGGAATTGCCATGATATAAACTTCAATTTGCTAAAATAATTTTGAGAATCTGTAATGAAATGAAGTCACAATTAAGTTTGAGTAAATTGATTTTATAGAATTGTAATTTTTGAAAAAATCATTATGTGATGGTCTGTGGTACCAAAAGCGTTGATCGTACCAGACTAGACAGCACTATGACATCGTAAAGCGAGGCGCGCAGGCGCGCAGGAAGAAAGCAAAGAATCATGCTTAGAAGGCTTAAAGTGCTTTAATAAAGAATGCGCTTTTGCATTGTCAATTGGGCTTTAATTGTAAAGTTTTTTTGTCTAAAGCACCTTGTTAAGTTTCTCCCAAAAAAAGCGTTTAATCGTGTTTGTTCAATGAGCACTTTTCGAGTGAAGTAAAAAAACAAATTTTACAATGAATCGTTAATTACGACGTCATGTGAGGAGCTAAAGAAGTAAAATCTGTTAAGTTGGTAAGTCGGTACTGGCTTTGGTTGAGAACTGCATTGCTTGGTCAAAAAATGCAAATTGTGACACTCACCCCGGGATGATAATCAATCGTGCCAAGCTTGATGCTCGTACGTCCAGTAGTTTTGCAGGAGTTAAAACACAGAGATACACAAACTAAATTGCGCTTTATAGTGTAGATTCCAAAAAAAATTCGTAGACACATTGTCATAGCCATATTTATTTATTGTACTTTTTTAATCTCTACTTACAGAAAAACTTTTGAGGTTATGCGTAAAACAACTGGTGATTAGACGCGCTTCGGAGTTACCAGTACTGCTCGCATAGCACATTTCCATCACACGTCTGCAACCGAGCAGTGAAAATTACCGTTAAGTGTTATTCTCATAAGCACCACAAAGCAAAGCCAATGCGGCCTTGAACCTGTAATTTCATAATCATGAGCGACCCGCTAAAATCTTTTGTCTGTACTACTGCTTCAAAAGTTTAAGGTTCATGCTGGTGCAAAGATACAAAAGTTGCATTGGGTTTTCTTTCTATGTTACCTCCAAAACTGGTTTGTCAAACCGTAGTTTAACACTAGAAAGACGAGCGGTCATTTTTGACCACTTTTCAATTTTGTTTTTAATCTTACAACGTAGGCAGTTGAAATTTGACTCTGGCCACCATGTGAGTTTTTATATATTTTTTAGAGATGCCAGGTAGTAAAAGAAATTAATTTCACCAAATCTCTAAAACGGAGTCAATGAAGCAATATACCTCAAAAGACTAGCGGTCAAAATTGACCGCTGAGTGGTTTGCTATAGAAATAGCTAATGTTTCTTTTTACTTAGAAACCAGACCGTTTCAACCAATTTACGATTCGCGAATTTCTGTTCTACTTTTTTGTCTCTTATAGTTGTCGTTATTTTGCCATAATGAAGTCTGCCTAAAACAAACCTTCTTTCAATTTTATCAGCAGCTTTTATCAGCTTTTCAAACATTTATTTTTTTATCAGCAGCAGCACGGCAATTTGGATTGCCTCACTTATTTGTAAGCAAGTAGTTGCTAGCATGAGACTTATTTTCATATGTGGCAGAAAGTAGTAGCTTTTGATTCATGCAATAAATTGTCGTACAGAAATCTTCAGCCACGAAAATTATTTAAAATATCGCTGTTTAGAGGTTTATTGTCCGTTACAAAGCTAGGGTCACAGCATGATATTTAGATTTATTAGCAGATTGTTATTTTTAGGCTAAAAATTTTTACAGCCAGCAATTTGTTGTCATGGCTGAGGCAAAACAATATACTGTGTAAGAAGCAATGAGATTGTTTCGGGTAGATGATCCCCATAACTCCTGTGATGAAGATGAAAATGTCGCGGCGTAAGGGGTAATGTCGGCTTCTATTGAAAATTCTAATTCATCGGATATCGACAGTGATGATGCTAGTAAAATTATGATTCATCAGATAGCGACAGTAATGGCGCTAGTAAAAATTCTGATTTATCAGATAGCGAAAGTAATAATGCTAGTGATCTACCAGTTTCGGAAAATACTGATGAAGGACAACCTTCGAGCAATCAGCGTGACATTCTTTCAATCAGAGCAGGCGTCACTTGAAAACAAATCAGCGACACTACGAACAGACGTAGAACTGCAGCTGAAAACGTTTGTTCAGAAAGACCAGGAGCGACATCATATTCCCAAAGAGCCGTCCAATCGGGTAGTGCACTTCGTTTGTTTGTTGATGAGCCCATGCTTTGTTTTATTCAGAAATTCACGATCAAGCATGGACAAGTCGATAACGAAAACTTTTCAGCGGAGCTTCGCGAGTTGGAAAAATTCATTGGTCTTCAAATAGTACTTGTCTTGGTTGGAAAAATTGCCTCGATTGATCAACTGTGGGGTAAGGAGTGGGATCACCCAATTTTCGGTAGCACAATCATTAGAAATCGATACAAGGGAGTTGATGAAGCGTTTGAGGTTTGGCAATTTTTCCACACGCCGTAAAAGAAGGCAAACCCATAAATTTTGCCTCATTTCAGACACCTGGAACAATTTTGTAAAAAACTACAAAAGTGTTTTGTACCAAGCTTTGATCTTATCATAGACGAACAACTATTTCCGTTCAAAAGGCGGTGCCCTTTATACAGTAAATGCCAAACAAGCCCGATAAAGTTGGTATAAAATTTCGGCTACTGGTTGACGTCTGTTCAAAACATCTTTGCAATGCTGAGCTTTATCTTGGCAAAGACCCCACAATGAACCGAGAAAACAACCTACTTGCAGATATCTGCTTGTGGTTGATGCCACCATTCTTCAAAAAAGGGTTCAACGTGATATGGACAACTTTTTTACAAGTATAAATTTAGCAAACAAACTAAAAGCAGAAAAAACGACACTACTTGATGCAATAAGAAAGCAAAGAAAGGAGGTACGGAAAGTTGAGGTGATAATGAAGGAAAAGCCATTGCATTCGGCAGAAGTTTTCGTCTCTCCGTCTAATGCCACTTTGAAAATATACAAAGTCAAGAAGGCTAAACTGGTACGTCTACTGAGCTCAATGCACAAAACAGTCTCCGTCGACCTAGCTCACAAAAACATTACCTGAAACTGTCAAGTATTACAACTTGCCAAAAGTTGGGGTAGATGTTTCGGACCAAATGACACGATTTCATACTTACAAAAGTGCCACAAGAAGACGACCAGTGGCCGTATTTTTTACCATTATAGACCATGCATGCATAAATGCATACATCATATATTGTGAAGTAACGGGCCAGAGCTAGTCAAGAAGGAAATTTTTACTTCAGCTTATAAAATAGATGTGCTGTAATCCTCCAGTAGGAAGCGCTCCTGCTCCTCTTATTGTGGAGGAGGTGCAAGTTCTAGCCAGGTCTATTAAAAAAGGAAGCAATGTCGGTTGCAGCTATGCAGAAACAAGTCCAGCCTATCTTGCCACCTATGCCACATAATGTGTCCAGGTAAACACACTTTATGTAAAGTGACTGTTGCCACTTGCTTTTCTTGTGCTATAGAAAGTGCATGACAAACTATTACTATGATCACATTTTTCAAATTACCTTCAATCTCAATTAAGCATTGTTGTTGTGCATTTGTTTGCAACCGTAAAGTAAGAAAGTTTTTGTCATTAAAAAATGTTTTAAGCATAAAATGTTATTGCGGTCATAATTGACCGCAGCCGTCTTTCTAGGTAAAGAAAAATTGCCGTCTTTCTAGTGTTAAAAAGTTTGACTGACCCGCATTTAAAATTGCTTTTAAAAAAGTAAGAAAAAAAAAGAAATAATTATTTACAAAGTAGATTCTAATTTGTCAATCATTCAGAACATGCGATTAGGGTCGCTTATTTTGTTAATTTTTGAAACTAGGGTAGTAAAGAAAAATAATACAAGAGAACCGTGCCCCTCACGAAAATCACAAACTTAAGCCTACTCATTTCGTGATCCAAATTTTAAAATTGGGAAAATTTGTCATGGCTAAAACCATTTTTCTAGAAAACAACTTCGTGTTTTTATAATCCCCTGAAATTGGGAAAATATCAATTTTAAATTCTAGTGTGCAGAAATTTTATCTCCCCCTACATATATAATCTTAGGTATGTCCCTACTTGAGATATGCAAGTACAAATAATTTGTTTCTCGCTGGTTTCACCTAAAGCAGTAACACCACTGATGATTGCATCACAAAAATCTTTTACAAAATAAGTTTATGCTGTTATTGTTGTTGCTGTGATTGCCCCTCTTCTTCCTTGGGAATAGAGAAACGGCATGAAACAATTTTTCAGATTCATGCCCCAAACATCACTAAATTAGGCTGGGCGAAAAGTGGCAGTTCATTTCGAATCAGTCGTGAATGCAAATTACTGACTGGTAGCCCCACCATTAACAAGGCGGACTGCCATTGATGGGTACTCAAAAATCGCTTCTTACGACATGCTGGGTGAGCAGCTTCACTATTTTAATCCGGTAAAGCACGGGTGAAATAAGTTCATCGTAAAATTAATCGCATGTTAGTTTTCTTCTTTCAAAGAGTAATTACCACCAAATGAGGCTTTTTACAAAACTAGGAAAAAGCGTTAAACCTGGTACCACATCAGAATGGTCTTGAATATAAATATCTTTGACTAAAACGCAGCTAAAATTTTTCTGTTTTACATGCTGTGTTGGAATACTTACACAACGATCATCGATCGGTGGTGTAACCAGTGACACACAGATCGATATGATGATAGTACAAGCCATTGATATCATTCCGAAATAAAGATAATGGACTTTGTACAAGATGGTAGGTCGAGTTTCCGGTTGACCACAGAGTGGAGCGGGAATAGTGAACTCCAATAGCATTCTGACAATACCAAGCATCATGCCAAGAACCAAGCCCCAAAATGCACCCTGCAAAACAGGTAAAGCTTATATGAGTTAAATCTACAGAATTGAAGCTAAACAATTGCATGTTAAGAAAAAATTAAGCACATAAACTAAGTACTTTTTAACTACAAGTAAATTTTACTTCTTAAAATGAGATTTAGACATTTCATATCAATATATAGTTATAAAACTCAAGAAGCTTTTTACATGTCCCTAAAAATTACTGAGACCCCAAACCTAGTCGTGCGTACCAAAAAGGAACAAATCAATAAAATTGATAATTTCTCTTAAAACTTTAAACTTTTGCTTATTTGGTGTAGCTTTTGACAGAGTTGAAACGAAACAAACAAAGCAAGAGATTAATCGATAGTAATCACAAAAAGTCATGGCTTCATTTAGAGATTTTCCAAAGGGTTAAAAAGCCCAAATTTTAAACAGTAATGTGTTCTGATCTGAGAGCGTTTACACACTAATCGCGCCAATCCCGAAAGCAAGTTAAAATCTTTTTTGGATAACCGTTAAGGAGCAAAGCTTTGTCTTCCGTTTTTTCCCATAAACCAAATGTTTACCTTACCACCGTTAGCAATCAACTAACCGGCTCGTTTAATCTCTTCCAGAAAACAGCCATTGCAAATACCGTCGTGATAGGAGGAGCGAGATAACTGGTTATCGACTGAATGTAGTCAAACAATTTACCGGATGCAAATGCCTGAATGATAGGCACCCATGCCACGCTTACACCAACCATTACAAGAATAAACACTCTGAAAACAAATTAAACAAGTAATAAGCGTGATATGCTAAGCATTGATCCATTATATCGAGGCTGCATTTTCGGACACTGATGAAGAGACGTGAATTTATTCGTCTTATCAAAACCAAGATAAATGGAAAGTTGAGAAGAATGTAAAGTGACCTCATGAGCAGTCTTCTGCACATGCATTGCAATCGGCGCAAGAGGTTATTTGAACCCGAACCCTAAGTGTGAGTTTGAAAGCAAAAGAGGGACTTGCTCAATTGTGCAGCATGCAATGAAACCGTCTGGGTAAACGGCCCTCAGACTTCCATCTGAAAGTTTGACGTTTAATTCATCACTTCACGCTAACGAGAAAGACGGAAAAACTTTCTATTTGTTGGCTACATTTTTTTGCAAGCTTAAAGTAAAGTTTATTTTTTAGTAAAAATTGAACTATTATGTTCTCCTACAAATCGAAATGATATAAAGACCATATTCAATACAGAGTATGACTTCAAGTTGCTCTATCCGATGAGAAAAAATGCCGCAAAAGGAAGTTTCAGAGCAATTCGTGTTGACAAAAACAAGAAAAACTTTATTACCTTCCAACAATCATAAGTTCTTTATTTCCAGCCTTGGGTCTAATCTTTGTCCAAATGTCACAGGTAAACAAAGTACTGGAGCTGTTAAACACTGACGTCAACGACGACATCAATGCTGCCACCATACAAGCTAGTAACAGTCCTGGAAGAAATTCGCTATTAAAGATTTCTGAACATTTAACTAAACGTGCGTGGAGCTTGTTCGCCCAATCCCTTGAGACCACTTCTCAAAACAGTTCAGAAAAATATTCCAGTGTTTAAAACACTTCCAAATCATATCAATACTACAGAATATACTTTGCGACAGCGATAGTCGGATATGTTGATGTAGTGATAAAGCATTTTGTTGAAAATAGCCCATCAGATCTTGCACATAATGAGACAAAGTACAAAAATATTTTAGAGAATGCAAATGGAAACCGGTCTTTTTAATTGTTGGGACGCCAAGATATTCAGCTGGGAGGAATTAAAAGCTGTCTTACCTCTTAAGCCATCGGGCATCAAGACCAACACCAGATTGGCATAAGCATAGTTGGTGCAGCCTGAAGGAGAGCCACAGTATCTCTCGCATTCTTCAGGAATGACGCATGCAACCTCATCTGCAACACAAAGGTGGAGTGAAAACTAGCGTAGAATCAACTCATCAATGGAGTTGCTTATCTTCACCCTCAGACTACAGAAACTTTTTGTCAGTTTTACATAAAACAACTTATGGTGACCACTGACCACAACAAAACGGCAATCTTTTTAAGCCTTGGGTATTGTTTCTGGTTCATAGAGTTATGGGGTAAATCAGAGCCTTTAAATCTGTGAGACGGTATGCGCTTGCTGATGCCTTTGACTAATATTTATTTGAGGAGAGTGGAAGACAAAGCAATGTATACGAAGCGTAGGTCAACATATGAGAATTGGTTGTCATTTTGCAACCATATTGGATTATCTCTATACTATTTCAATAAAAAATTTAGCATCCGAGCCATTAATTGGGCATTTTAAATAACTGATGTTCTTTGTACATTTTTATACTTAGCAATGCTGTAGTCAAGACCGCCTCGTTGGAGATTAAGATCAAGACCAAGGCTAAATTCTTTTTTCAAGACTGTAAGCAAGATCAAAATAAGCCTTTTTTAAGACTGGTGTCCCAAGACCATATCCTAGCGAGATCTAGAGTGGTAAATTTTTCGAAATATATCAAAACAACACAACTGCAAGAATATTTATATACCAGCTCCAAGTGGTTACGATCGATGAAGAGCGTCTTATAAGCGAGAAACAAAACAACAAAGCGAGTGCTGAAGGCGCGAGGCTTACGAAGGAAGCAATGCTATTGAGAGATATATTCAAATTTACAAACCCATCCCTGGACGCGTTTCGTCCTTTTGGACTCATCAGCAGGGCTTGCCAAAGGCCAAGAGGTCCCCCCAATAGCATTAACGTCGACTTTTATAACACAAACTAATACAAAGCACAAGACCTATGTGATGTTTACTTTTGAACTTGGTTCGTTTTGACGTACATCTAGCCGCTCGACTATGAACTAAGACTGATATCCTTATGTAAAGCTGATCACACAAGCAGTGATTAGGCGTAAAAAGGTCTTCCAAAAGTCACAAACTAAATGCGGTGCTTAAAGGCATTGCTGGCAGCACGTGATGCATGGCAGCGAAACTCGGCGCGCGAGGAGGCCAGTTCCAAAGACACGGGTTCGAATTAAATTAACACAAAGCACAAGACTTATGTGCTGTTTACTTTTGAACGTGGTTCGTTTTGACGTACTTCTTGCCGCTCTACTATGGACTAAGACTGATGTCCTTATGTAAAGCTGATCACACAAGCAGTGATTAGGCACAAAAAGGTCTTCCAAAAGTTACAAACTAAATGCGGTGCTTTAAGGCATTGCTGGCAGCACGTGGTTCATGGCAGCGAAACTCGGCGCGCGAGGCCAGTTCCAAAAACGCGGATTCGAATCCCGCAGACGCGTGGCATTAAGGCAGACGTTTAAGAATACAATGTACGCACAACGTTGGAAGGGCGCTTAACTGATTTCGGTGGGTCCCAAAGAACTGCACCGCGGCTTATATAATGCACGGCCGCCAAGAAGTCAGCCACTTCGCCTATTCCACTCCGAGCATAGCCACCGATTCCGACAACTAGCCCACCGCACGGGTAATAACTAGTGTGCTACATAGCGCAACCCGATCAGCGACGTAACTAGCGCCGGATACTACTTAACAATCACATGCGGAGATTTCCCCACACAGTTCTTCGGCAGGGTTTGCGCGATCACAATGCTCGAGCTACTAACAGGGCCCCCGCACCACAAGAGCACACCGGAACGAGCGTTTCACCAAACGATGAACTTGTTAATATGAGCGGTCCCAATGCTCCGGGCCTGAAGCAACAAAAAAGCCATGAACTAAAAGCAAGCTTAATTTTACTTTTGCGTATTCAGATTGCGTGCTCGATACCCAGTGATTGCAGGCACTTTAAAAGATAATCTGGCTCGATATGGTCGCCTAGTTAACACTTTGACTAAAAATACCCTCCACTGTAGCGGAAAAGCCGGCACACAAAAAATATTCGAGTAGGAGCAAAAGGAGTGAAATGGCTTTTTTGTTGGAATGCATTCGAAGAACTTTGAGCAAATCGCAGACAGTAACACTGTTTCGACCTACCAGGTCTCTGCAGTGCAGTTGGTGACCGACAAGTAGCTAGAGGCTTTAATTAAAGTATAGCTTAGGCCATCACACTCGTGGGACCTACACTAGGTTCTGGCAAGTTTTTCCACTTCCTTTAAATTATCATGCTGTAATTGTTACTTAGGCTGTTTTAGAACCAACAAAGAATTCCCATTGAGTTGCTTTCGCCAATGCTATCAAAAAATTGTGTTAGCCTGACATTAATTTACGATCGACAGCTGCTGAGACTGCAGTTGACTGAATGTGGCGATCTTGAACACTTCTGATCTATAACTGCACGAAAATTAAATTACTGTGACTCAATACTGCAATTGACCCTTATACTGCAGTTGACCCGGCAAAAATTCAAAACAACGGAAGCTAACATGAAATGCAAATATAAGCTATTCTTCAACAACTTAGATTGTTTGTGCGGGTAAAATTTTCGAGAAACATGAGAGTACGAACCACCTCTCAAAAACCTGAAAAAACTGTTTTTAACTGTATCCTTCCAACACTTTTACAGTCAGCGCAATAATTACGTATTAGTGGCTTAAGGTGTTTTTATTTCTTGTGACCAAGGATTGCTTATTACTAGGGCAGGTTATTTCGATAAAGTCCATTTTTTGGTAGTAAGCTTAAGCGGCGTAGTTTTTCGTAAGTTTTGAATACAAATAGTAAGTTTCATATTCTTAACTTAATCGGTCAATAACAAGTCAATTTCTCACCCTCGGGTCAATTTGTTTTTCGGTTAATGAAGTCAAATTTTTGTAATTAACCTTCTTAGTCAAAGTGTTTCTTTCGTATTAGTGAGAAAAACTGATAACACAAACTTACTTGTTTTAACTTGCAACGTCTGCTAATTTTTTGCACCGTAGTACAGATTGCTACTTCTTGTCACGATTAAAGGGTTGTGGTGCAATAACCAAAGTCAGATGAAATTGTGTGCGACTGTGTTGCAATCGAATAGTTGCCACAATTAGGAGGTGCAACACTGTACATTTGTTAAGTAAAAATGTTGGCACTATAGCAAAGAGGCATGTACGATGCTAGTTGAGACTATCTTTTCATCATTTAAGGTGAATCAGGAAAGAGTGAACGGTTTATTTATGCAGGTGCGGTGTGCAAGCTAACTAACAGATGGTACTTTACTATTCTACAGTGGATTGAACCGTCAAAAGGATGACGTGACATATTTATTTAGATTTTGCTTTAGTTTGCAATTTAGATTTTCACATAATGCCAAAAGTTAAAGCAACCAAAACATCTAAAATTCAATCTGCAAGTTACTTCAAGACTTCACTACAGATTTTATGAAAAGTCCGACAACAAAATATATTGCAATTTGTGCAGCTATGCAGTTTCTTGCAACAAATGCTTTCTTGTTGAAAGTCATCAAAATATGTACAAACACCAAAAGCAGATCTGAACTACTGATCCCACACATTTCGCAAACATTTTTGAGGAACAGTAATACCGATTTTGTGGAAAAGGAAACTAAGGCATTTTTGTCAGCTGATATTCCTTGGTACAGTCTCTAAACAATAGGCATATAAAAACCTATTTCACGACATTGGTTACAGTTTGCCATCTGAACCTCTTGTAGAGAAACAGTAACGCAATTAAGTGCAGATGAGTTGCAGCGGATAAGAAATGCTGTATATGACAACCAAATTTTTCTGGTTGTTGATGAGAGCACTCCATCTGACTTACAATATTTCATTATTCTAACTGGAAGTCTAGAAATATCTTACATCAGTTGTTTGTACGACTGTCAACCTCTACCATTTGTGCCAAATATCAACAACATTGCTCAAGCAGATGACGATGCTGTTTGATTTCTTCGAATCAACAGAAACTCTTTGTGACTTTTATTGTCTGATGCTGCAAAATATATGGTGGCAGCAGATGCAATGAAAAGTCTGTGCAGCACATTTAGCGCAATTGTGCTTTGAAAGTCAAATCTCACTTCAAAAATGTCGATCAGCTAATCACAAAAGTCATATCAGCAACAGTTGAAAGCAAAACCAAACAAGCCAGATTCGCTGCTATTGGTTGCCCGCCTCAACCCGCTGTTACCAGATGGGAAGCTGGTTAAATGCTGCCTAATATTATGCAAAGAATCTACCTGAGGTGAAAGCGACTGTGGAAAGTTTTGAAGGGTCTGGTATTTTAGTAACTGAAGCAAAAGTTAGCTTGCATAGAACTGGTTTAGCTATTCAACTTCTCAAAGTCAAAGACCAATATGAATGTCTTCTTAAGCTCATAGAAACATTGGAAAGTACCACGCAAGCTCACACATCAAAGAAGCGGCGCAAGCAATCTAAGAACTTGACTTCGGAGAAGAAACTTGCAGCATTAACCATTGCATTCGAAAATGATATTTCTGAAATAATGAACATGGAAAGATCAGACATTTCACCGGCTGCTTACGGTTTTCTTCAACATTCTTAGCCCACAACTACTTATGTATAAAGAGGTTTTTCCATGCTGCGAAAACTCTTAGGCAAGGGCAGAAATGCGAAGGTTGAAAATGCAAAACAGTAGGCTACATGGTTTCACATTTCAATTCTAGAAATTAGTGATTGCAGAGTTGGTTGCTTACATATGGCGTGCGTATTGCAAGTTTTGCAAAGGATTTGTGTGTTTTTGTTAATTATATGTACGTTCTAAAATAAAACTGAAAAAACTTTAATTTATTGAGTCAAAATTTTGTTTGGTCAGTAAAGTCAATTTTGTTCAGCTTTAGGTTAATAAAAACTTGCCCTAATTACATGTATAACATTACTTCTGCCATCGCAAATACTGAATACATTGTAGCGCAACGGCAGGCATCTGGCTGAAATCCGGCGTCAAAAGAGTGCACTCCATATGGCGACTAGTCACTTCTATCATGATAGCTACTTTCGTAGATTTCGTTCCGTTTATAACTTAAGAATGCTGTTGTTGACTTTTGACTTGTGGTTTGTAACATCAAAGTTGCAGTGGCTGCAACATGCCTTCCCCGCCATTGATGAGAGTGAGATAAGTTTGCCGGCCGAAGTGAATGAGTTTTCAATCAAGACTGCATTTGGAAAACGGTCTTGAGGTTTGGGCTCGGCGACTCAACGATGGCTTCTGTTGCTTGATTGAAGGCGCTGCCGTCCAACTACATCGGGAGAGATGTAGCTTCTGCGTCGGGGTCACCATTGTAGCGCAACGGCAGGCATCTGGCTGTAGTTAGATGTCAAAAGAGTGCACTCCATACGGCGACTAGTCACTTCTATCACGATAGCTACTTTCGTAGATTTCGTTCGGTTTATATATTGACATTGCTGTTGGTAACTTTCGGTTTGTGGTTTGTAACATCTTCGTGCTCATACGACACTTAGTAGCTAGATCTCATTGTCGCGATAGCTGCGCATGTATGCATCGAAGTTGCAGTGGCTGCAACATGCCTTCCCCGCCATCGATGAGAGAGAGAGATAAGCTTGCCGGCCGAAGTGAATGAGATTTCCATCAAGACTTCGTTTGAAAAGCGGTCTTGAGGTTTGGGCTCGGCGACTTAACGACGGCTTCTGTTGCTTGATTTGAAGGCGCTGCCGTCCAACTACATCGGGAGAGATGTAGCTTCTGCGTCGGGGTCACCATTGTAGCGCAACGGCAGGCATCTGGCTGTAGTTAGATGTCAAAAGAGTGCACTCCATACGGCGACTAGTCACTTCTATCACGATAGCTACTTTCGTAGATTTCGTTCGGTTTATATATTGACATTGCTGTTGGTAACTTTCGGTTTGTGGTTTGTAACATCTTCGTGCTCATACGACACTTAGTAGCTAGATCTCATTGTCGCGATAGCTGCGCATGTATGCATCGAAGTTGCAGTGGCTACAACAACATCAACCAAAACTCACTTGGAAAAGCAATTCTGCTGACCATGCCAACCATGACCATCATATACATAGGCAAGATTTTAATCAACCCCGCCATCACACAACCTCCTTTGGCGTGGCTCAAGTTCTTGGCGGCTAACGTTCTTTGTACAATCACCTGCACAACAAAGATTTTCGTAGTATTTTTAATCGTAATGAACAAACGGGGCGTCAAACCGTTTAAAGTACCGCTCTGGCTCGGGTTCGGAAAAATTTGTTTACTGATTCAGTTCCCATTCAGGTTCAATGCTTTATAAAAATTTTGGTTCTGGTTCCCCAGGGTCAAATTTTAGAGGTTCGGGCTCGGTTATGGTTTAAATCTTCAAGGTTCAGATTGGATTCGGTGTGGCTCGAGTTCAAGAATCAAATTTTATAACTGGTTTTTGCGTTGATGTTTTGCTTGTACTTGCGAGTTTCAACGGTTTTCGAGTTCGTTGCATTTAGCTTTGTTCCGTGTATTTATGAACGAAGTTTGCTATAAATTAAGTTCGCCGGAAATTAAAAGAAACTGTAATCAACTGAAGTTTGACTGGGTTAATGACCTTCAAAAGTTGGTTGATAATCTATGGCCTTACAGCGCAATAGATTGAAAAACATAGCAGCAGCCTACTATGAAATGGTTTAATTCAAGTAGGCTTAGCAAAAATTTGTTGACACGATATTAATTAGACCTACTCACGAAAACCGTACAATGAAGACATGCATAAAATTCTGTATTTGTACGAAAATTTATTCAAATTATTTTATAGGTAGGAATGCAAAAACAAATAAGGGGGAAGTCTAGTAACACATATGGACCCGCTCCAGTTTCTACGATACCGTAAGTAAGAAAATTTTAACTTCAATGAAAAAATTATGTGGGTACAAAACAACTCTTACGGACAGGCCTAAATAACATAAAAAATCTTAACAGAAAAATTGCAAATTTGCTTTATCGCACTAACCCAGTGATTCTCAAACTTTTTGCAGTCGCGGACCCCTTCAAAGAAGCTGCCGATACAACGGACCCCGGCCTAATTTAGTTTAAACGGCGGCATAATGAATTTTCTTTGTCAGATGAATGCGTACATCTTCTTTTCTTTCTTTTCGAAGTCAATGTATTTAAGGTACGGATTAGTCGTCTATCTCTGACGAATGAATATGAAGATCATTTTTTGGCAGGGATCAAGTCTTTTCTTACACCAGGCCACTCCAGTTAAGGTCGCTACCCACAGTTTGGCAACCACGGTTTTGCAAACCAAGAAAAATTGTTATCAAAAATTTAAGATACCATTAAGTTAATCAATTGCTTATAGTTTTATCAAAATTCATCGAAGTATTTACGGACCCCCAAGAGGTCAATGAACCCCGGTTTAAGAATTACCGCACTAACTCAACATAAAATTGTTGTTTGCTAATTGTAATTACTTAATCATTTTTTTGAAATAGGCCAAGTCAGGACCCTACACTACGCATGTGGTTAGAATTGCCAATTTTTTGGATGAATCTGCGGAACCAGTGGAACCGTTTTAATAATAACGCTTCGGTTTAGGTTCTGGTTCATCAAAATTTATTTTGATCAGTTCAGTTTTGGTTCAGATTCAATATTTTTAAAAAATTGTAGTGTAGGTTTGATTTGGGTTTACAAGGGGTCGGATACAACGCAGTCAGAGTATGGACCCTGATTTCTTTGTTTAATGACAGTGTGTATGAAGCGATCATGGAAAAAATTTGTTATAAAGCGGACTCACCTATAACGCGTCGGTTTTTTTAAACCCCACCACCCGTGTTATATAGGGTCTGTGGTGTATTAAAAATATATAAAACCACTCCAAAACTGCCCAAAAATGTTACCTTTTTTTCGAAAAATGCGCGATTTTAATTGCAGGCAATTTTTCGACAATGGAAAAAACGTTTGTGGTTGTATCAGTGGTTCCTAACCTTAGTTTAAACCAAAGAGTTGAATGACCAAGCCTGAAGATTTCGGCGGATAAATCGTGATTGTGTTTACTTCGCAAGCAAAGAAACTCGTTCTTAAAATTCTCGGTTCTTACATATCTAAATGAACTTATGCATTTTTGATATCTTTGACCAAAAATGATGACCACAAGGCGACACAGAGTAATGTGCTGAAGTTGCCAGTGTAGGCAACATGGTCTAGGAAGTTGGAGCGCCATCTGTAATTCTATGATCGTGGCTTCAAACCCCAACGATACCGTAAGTAAGAAAATTTTAACTTCAATGAAAAAATTATGTGGGTACAAAACAACTCTTACGGACAGGCCTAAATAACATAAAAAATCTTAACAGAAAAATTGCAAATTTGCTTTATCGCACTAACCCAGTGATTCTCAAACTTTTTGCAGTCGCGGACCCCTTCAAAGAAGCTGCCGATACAACGGACCCCGGCCTAATTTAGTTTAAACGGCGGCATAATGAATTTTCTTTGTCAGATGAATGCGTACATCTTCTTTTCTTTCTTTTCGAAGTCAATGTATTTAAGGTACGGATTAGTCGTCTATCTCTGACGAATGAATATGAAGATCATTTTTTGGCAGGGATCAAGTCTTTTCTTACACCAGGCCACTCCAGTTAAGGTCGCTACCCACAGTTTGGCAACCACGGTTTTGCAAACCAAGAAAAATTGTTATCAAAAATTTAAGATACCATTAAGTTAATCAATTGCTTATAGTTTTATCAAAATTCATCGAAGTATTTACGGACCCCCAAGAGGTCAATGAACCCCGGTTTAAGAATTACCGCACTAACTCAACATAAAATTGTTGTTTGCTAATTGTAATTACTTAATCATTTTTTTGAAATAGGCCAAGTCAGGACCCTACACTACGCATGTGGTTAGAATTGCCAATTTTTTGGATGAATCTGCGGAACCAGTGGAACCGTTTTAATAATAACGCTTCGGTTTAGGTTCTGGTTCATCAAAATTTATTTTGATCAGTTCAGTTTTGGTTCAGATTCAATATTTTTAAAAAATTGTAGTGTAGGTTTGATTTGGGTTTACAAGAGGTCGGATACAACGCAGTCAGAGTATGGACCCTGATTTCTTTGTTTAATGACAGTGTGTATGAAGCGATCATGGAAAAAATTTGTTATAAAGCGGACTCACCTATAACGCGTCGGTTTTTTTAAACCCCACCACCCGTGTTATATAGGGTCTGTGGTGTATTAAAAATATATAAAACCACTCCAAAACTGCCCAAAAATGTTACCTTTTTTTCGAAAAATGCGCGATTTTAATTGCAGGCAATTTTTCGACAATGGAAAAAACGTTTGTGGTTGTATCAGTGGTTCCTAACCTTAGTTTAAACCAAAGAGTTGAATGACCAAGCCTGAAGATTTCGGCGGATAAATCGTGATTGTGTTTACTTCGCAAGCAAAGAAACTCGTTCTTAAAATTCTCGGTTCTTACATATCTAAATGAACTTATGCATTTTTGATATCTTTGACCAAAAATGATGACCACAAGGCGACACAGAGTAATGTGCTGAAGTTGCCAGTGTAGGCAACATGGTCTAGGAAGTTGGAGCGCCATCTGTAATTCTATGATCGTGGCTTCAAACCCCGAAAATAAGCCGTTGTTGTATATTTGAAAAACACACTATAAAGCAATTTTGCCTTCGTAGATAAACCGTTTGAGATGGAATTGTATTGCGCCGACTTTGCGAAGTAACTTTATACGGGTCTAAACACAAAGATGTTTTAGCATTACTGACAAAAAACTTTTCTCGCGACCAAAGGATAATAATGTGTAGCCAACTGGTAATTGTATGGCTGCATGGGTTTACAATGAAGTACTTTCTGTACAGGAGAAGCAGGTGAGTTGGGCCAGTAAGCAAGTAGGGTCATCGCCTTATCTCGATTATCATCGGTTGTTTGACTCACGTGACATTTTTGAAATGAGTCAGCCTATCACCAACATTCTTGCGTGAGATCATGTCGAGCCAGAGTGATTACTTACAAAAAGAGCAGCAAAAGATTAAATTTTTAAATATTTTCATTATTTTCAGTAAAAAAGTTTCATTTACATGAGCAGTTAAACACGTTTTTCAATTTCAAGCTGCAGTTGTGGGAAAGATATCAGTTTGAGGCTATCAGCGCAAACTTCGATTTGACTGCAGAACTAACCAGTTTTAGTTGGTCCAGAAAATACCATCATGGCATGCATGCAGATTGGGCCAATTTTTTGGAAGCATATTGGGCCATGGCCAGCTGACATTCAAATTGTATGTTAAGAAAGGTCAAGGCCAGAATAAGTCTAGTAAAAGCCTTTTCGTACCTTTGTTGAAAATAGCCCTAAGCGGCAATGCGATCCATAATATCCCGAAATTGTGAGGTGTTTTCCAAAATAAAAGAATTTCTTCTCGACTTTAAGGACCCTTTTTCACCACGTGGTGTGCAAATTCAACTTGTTTTCCACCCATAATCCAGAACTGTCCATGGTTCATGAGAAAGGCAGCGCAAATGATATTTATGGTTACTCAACTTTTAGAAGCCATTAGATATTTGTGTCAATGATAACCATAAGCTTGATTAACCTTAGCCTAATTAACTGATTTGCACTTATTTTTTGTTTGGTGCATTTGCCGACGATTTGACTAAAAGTTGTGAAAAATGGCTCGCCGCAAAGAAACTAACCAGGTGAAGTGGCCATCAAAGTTTATCGCAGCGCAGCAGCAGAAGTTCTTGGTGGAAAGGCTTTACAAACAGCGTACACAAAAATCAGTCTGTGGGTGTCTCTAGAACGTCTTTGCAGCGGTTCGTAGCAAAAGTCAAACAGTTCGGACTGAAACAAGCAACGATAGATTTTCACAAAGGGCTCCTTTGAATTCTGACGGTCGAAATGGATGGTTCACTGGTTTAATACAAAAAAGATCTTTCAAAAAGTGGATTAACTTGTGACAAGGTAAAATCGTTAGCAGAACTAGGGATCAGCAAAAGCTAACGGGATCAAATTTCCGCCAAGCTGGAAAAGGAATCAACAAACCGGTAGATCATGGTAAAAGAATTTACAAAGAGAAATCATCTGCCTGTTCATAAACATGAGGCTACTTCCATTTTCCGTGGGACTGCATTCAATAAGGACTCTAGGAAAATTTTTTACAATAATTTGAAAAAGATTGACAAAAAACACTCCTTCACAGCTAATGAAATCTATGATGCTGACAAAACTGGCCTTCGTAATGTTGATAATCCAGTTAAAGTTGTAGATGAAGGAGTAAAGAAGCAAGTGAAAGATTTAGTAGCTGCAGAACTTGGGGAATTAGTCACTCTCATCTGCGCTATTAATATCTAGGGCAGGGGTTCTTAACCGGGGATAAATTTACCCCTTGGGTGTAAATTTGACCTGCCTTGGAGGTAAATTTTGTTAGCAAAAAATTCACACTTTTACCTCTCACAATAGGCATTTGTAGAAGTGAAAAAATATATAAAATTTGGGGGTAAATTTTACTTATGCAATTTGCCAAGGGGTAAATGAGAGAATAAAGGTTGAGAACCTCTGATCTAGGGAAAGAGCATTCCACCTATGCTTGCATTTCCCCGAAATTGATTTTAAAATGATTTGACGTCCGGGCTTCTCATAATGCCAATCGTGCTGCTTTAAAGTCAGGATATATTAATGAGGATCTTTGACTGGAGTTTTTAAATCACTTAGCAACAATGATTAAATACTCAAAAGATAGCCCCGTGTTGCTGATTATTGATAACCATAGCTTGCAGAGAAATGTGTTAGGAGCTAAATGTCTAACTTGTCAATGGAAAAGGTGAATAGTAATCAAAGTTTACTCCTAAGCTTAGGGTAGGGGCTTCTCTTGTACTTACTATACTGTTTAGCAACACGGAAGGCTGAAACGATTGCGGTGAGATTAGAGTTATAACCTTTATAGAAAGTTACTTCTACTGTTTTAAGGGTATAAAACAAAATTTTAGTCATTTAGTGGAAAAAATTTAGTGTTTCTGTTTAGTTAAAAGTTGCAAAAGCATAAGAGAGAAAAAATCACAATCTGTAATATTTGGCACAATCTGCCACCTGTTGTGACCCAACTAGAAATAGTAGAATGTAAATTGGGACAAATTTTCGAAACACTAAATTCTTCATTTATTCCACATAGAATACAAATAGAACAACAATAAAACTTCACCAAAAAATTTACTGAAAATCTTATCCAACAACATCAACATAAGTAATGTCAACAGCTTCAAGATTAACTGCGCATAAAATATTAGTAGCTCTACTTGCCTGTTTCTCTCCTGCAGTGCGTTTCTTGCACAATCACTGCAACCAAGCAATAAAGTGCCTTTCCCAACGGCGTAAAATATCTTGCCATGTTCTGCTCCGCGGCACCAATTTATGAGGCCTGTCTAGTGTTTGCAATCGCTTTCGCAAAAACAATGCTTTAAAGAAGAAATTTCTAAAGATCTAAGGCAATAAAGAAAGTATTTTCAATAACAACGGTTTAAACACGGGGTTTTAGAAAAAAAAGCCTAAAAACAAGTCTTCAACTAGAGAAAGAGCAAAAAAGTAACCTTGATCTTAACAAAGCTTCCTGCCGTGAGCTGTGGCTTGTGGTCTCATCCGCTTGAGTAAAATTGAGTACATTTGGCACTCCTGCGAAAAAGATTGCACGCCCCTGGGCTTTACCAAGGCTAAATCATCAAAGAAATCACGTAGCCGTTAAACTCAAATTTATCAGTTTACAATTGCAAGTTAACGCCCTTCCAAAGTCATCATAGCATGTTACGAAGCAAGCATATTAGTCACAAAACCGCAACAAAACTTTACTTCATTTCCGTAGGCGAGTACGAATTTTAACTGCTTTCTTCGACATTATTTTTAGCCTTCCCCTCATCTTGTCGCAAGAACCTCCACGGCACCGAATTACACTACAGATACCCAGCGCAGCTTACCTGATCAGTACACCAGTACCAAACAGCGTTGATTGTAATACCAAATATCATTGCTGGCCACGGTAGATCACTGTTGATAGGATCTCTAAAAACGTGAAAGAAATCTTCTCTTGGTATTCCGCAGTCTCCTGTTCTATTTTCCGGGATCGCATTTGCGTATTTGGGCTCGAGTTGGTCGTACCCTCCAATGTAGTCAAATGCTAGAAATGATAAAAGAATTACCAGCCCACGCTAATATATTGAAAGTAGGAAATAGTAATGGCTAAGGTTTGATTTGAAATAAAGTACGTTCCTTCAGAATATATTTCTAAACATGCCGTAGCACTATCGTATCACAATCTCAGTAAAAATTATTTGACAATAAGTTATGAACACACTAAACCGAGAGTTTGGGAGAGTGCAAATCATTTGCACCATCTTCAGAAATTCGCAGTTGCCATTGGCTACCTGGGCCAGGTGTGGGCAAACTTTTTAGCCGAAAGGCAGCATTGACCTTTCAAGAGTTGGCCGTGGGCCAGTGCTTGCAATCTTTCAATAGTTGTATGCAATGCCGGTGGCCGATGGAAGGGTGCAAATGTCTAATTTCGGCCTTTGAAAATGATATTCTCTAAAAGAAAAGGTTGTCACCGTTTATTTGGACTGAAATTGCGTCAATTCAAACTAAAAATTGCGTAGCAGTTGCTTTCAATATTGGCTTGTATCGTTTTTGTCTCTTTAGTACGGCAAGTGTGGCCATTCCTGTATATTCAATTAGATACATGGAGGGTTCTCCAAGTGTTGGCGGGCCGCATGTGGCTCGCTGGCCGTAGTTTGCTCACCCATGACCTAGACTACTTATCTTAATTGTCTATGCAAGTCATCAATGAATCCTATGCGCAAGCTTTGTTAACAACATGACCCGAAGAACTGACTCTAAGACCTGTAGTCAAAAGTTTGCTATTTCATCTCACAGTGCGTTGCACTGTATCCAACATAGTGAAGCAATGCCGTTGTTTCCACCATTCAAGTTTACATTTGGAGTTTTAACTTTGGCATAGCCAACCATTGTGAAGCCTACTCTTAAAAATGGGTGCTGACTCAAAAACAGGAAGTCCATTTTTCAGTCTTGCAAACTCTCCTATTCTTATTGTTTGGTGACTCGCAAGCAAACGAAAGAATTTCTTGTAGTGTTGCATGCAGCATTAAGCTTTGAAATTGCAGACATTCAAGTGGAAGTGTATGCACAGCTCCTCGTGTCTCAATGCCAACCTGTTGCTTCACAAATGGTAAACAATGAAAAGGAAGGAAAACGAACAAGTATCTCGGCTGGCTTATAAAAACCAGTCGTAAAAATTTTATAAAATAAAAGTTTGCATGAGCGTTGCAAGTTCATTCCTATTTTCAGAGCTTTTCATTCCTATTTTTGAATATTTTTATCTCTATTACTGACTTTGTGTTGAAATCCCCTTTTGGGGAATTTGTCAGGGGCTCATACCAGCTTATAATCCCTGGTTTAAACATTCTATATAGTTTGTTCTGACACCATTTCACATTCTTTTAGAAAAAATAACAACAAGAAGACTTACATAAACCCATCATGATTAAACCTCCAACTACCATGATGAAAGTCTGGGCAGTATCAGTGTAAATCACAGCAGCAAGACCGCCGGTAACCGTGTACAAAGCCGTGATTGCAAGAAGGGCAATGATTCCTACGTAAAGATCCCAACCCAAAGCAGATTCGATAAAAATGGCTCCGGCAAACAAATCCGCCTACAATATTGATAGCTTTGCTATAATACAAACAGCACAACGGTGAAACAAAAATTTAAAGTACCACCAAAAGCAGCTGCTAAAATATTAAGGGCAGGCTATTCATCGCACAAGACGGTAAATCCAAGAATTTTAAAAGGGATGAAGAAAGGGTTTGAAGTGGTAAATACTACATAAAAGATATTTTTGCTTATTTTACGCATTTTTCTAAAAAATGCTATCAAAACAAATTTTTGAGTGTTTATAAAAAAGCTTGGGGAAGAATACAAAATTTTATGCTGAAATGATTGACGGCTGTTAAGAGACCATTTCCAAATTTTGCCAATGATTCTGCAGTTTCTTGAGTAAGAAAAACGGACGGGCAGGGGCTAACAAAGAGGCCAAAAGTTATATCCTCAATCAAAATTTTTAGACATGATGATTTTATAGTAACTTAAAAAAATGTATGGTAAAAATATTCGAAAACGTTTGTTTGGAGGGTGTCACGAATAAGGAAATTTGCCTTGAAGAGTAGTTTTCATATGTGTGTAAAGTGCTATATCATTTGTTCGCTCGGCTACTGATTGAGAAAAAAGGCCTTTTTTCCTCGCAATTGGATTTGCTGTAAGTACGCCTTTATTACGTCACAATTGTGTATGACACAATAAAATTCCAGATTGATCTAGTGATTCTAGCTTCTTCGAAGAATTTCGATAACCGAATACGTAACTTGAAATGCTTTTTTTCTTTTTTCATGTGATTTCGTTCTAGCGTTTTCTGGATCGTTTTTTTCGATTTATATATAAGGCGACGGATTTTTTTGTTAGAGTAGAAAGTAGTAGAGAGAAGCGTTGTATCGGGGAGAGAGAGAGATTGATTGACGGAGTATACAAGGGCTATTGTTTTTTTGTGATAATTTATTGTGGATTCTGTTGACGTGGCGAATGGTGAACAGTTATTGGTGGAATTAGTTTTGGCAGTTTTCTGATTGCGTAGTAAAGTGATTAGTTCTGAGATCGTTGAGCGAAGAAGCTTGAAGTCGTGAAGTATTATTTCTGCGAATACATTATTCTGTTCTTAACGTGGTTTAAGGTGTTTTTAGTGAAAGCCAATCTTTTCCAAGTTTTACTAAGTTGCAGTCAGACCTAATTATCGGAGCGATTATCATACGTCGCCTCAATTTTAAAGGAAATTTAAGATTGAGATAGAACCGAAAATTCTATTATATTAAAACACGACAGAGGGTATCCCTGAACTTTTTGTTCCACTTTCCCAGTTAATACTAGCAATAAGCCCCATGCCAGGGGGAGCCAAAAACTTAAGGTAATTTTTTGTTTGGTGTCTGTAAGGGTTTTTCTCCTATTGAGACAAAGTTTTGTGGTCCCTGGCTGCACTATTCTTGGCCTGTCTGAATGCGAACCATTTTTAAAACACTATAGTGACAGAAATCCTCAGGACATAAGATGTTCGAGAGGATATTTTTCTTGACGGACAAGAGAGAATTTGGATAAATACTTTACATGCAAAATGACAAAAAAAAAGTAAAACTGCTTACCGATATCTTTGTAAAGACGTAAATGAGCAAGGAGAGCACGGAGAGAAAAATTCTAATCCTCTGCCCCCCAAACCTTTCTCGCAAATACTCAGGCATGGTTACTACTCCAGAAGCAATATAGATGGGCGCAAATATCCAACCCAAAATGAGAAGTGTTGCCATTGCCTGTAAACATAATTTAATGAATAATTATGATCCACGCTAAGGTTTTATGGAAGGTAGGTTATATAGTATTCTGTTCTTTTTAACAAACTTAAAAGCTTTAACCTAGTATTTTTTACAAAGTGATTATAAAAAATTTGTTACAAAATAAAGAAAAACCTCACATAATAATTTTTCGCATATTAATTAGTTTGTATTAAACTGTATATAAATATGCACTTTTGGTTTTAAAAAACATGCTATAGGTTACTAGCCGATTCCGTCAGCGTCGCCCGGCAAGGCTACCCAGTAATCATGCTGGATTTAAAAAAATTTGGATCAGCAAGCTGCGCCAGCTTCATGTTGTTGTTGTTACCCAACCCCTTTCGAGGGATCGGAGCATAACGGAAGACCATAGGGCCCAGAAGCCAAGCAACTCCCCAGGCCTTGACCAGAGGTTGTAGAGAGAGACTAAGAGTCGCCAAAGAGCGAGCGGCGGAAAGAGTCCGTAGCTGGACAGTGCAGAATGAAAAGAGAGGTGTCCTGGGACGGATGACCGCAGGTTCTGCATGAAGGATTCTCGATTCTGCCAATTCTAGAAAGATAAAGAGAGCATAAGTTCCTCAGTGGACACCGAGGGAGCCTGTGTGTCAAAGAATTTAAACGAAGCAGTACGCATCCAGTTCGAGAAAAGACAAGAGCGGATACGAGATGTAAGAGAAGAGAGACTACGAGGAATTGCAGAGGACAGGAGAAGCGCTCCCCGTTTGGCCAACTCATCAGCCGCGTTGTTTTCCGGGAGAAATAAGTGTCCAGGGACTTATCGTATCCTGATAGTAAAGAAGGATAGAGAAGACAGTTCCTGCGAGATCTGCCAGAGAATTTGAAGTAAAAGGAAAGACGGAAGAGAGGACAGAGTGGCCAAGACAGAGCGAGAGTCGGAGAGGAGGAGAAGAGAAGTGGCAGACTTGTTGGTGATGACGAGACCAGGGGAGGGCTTGCAGAATGGCGCCATCTTCATCGTAAAAGCATTTGTCAGAACAGTAACCAAAAGGTGTACTAAATAGACGCCATAGTCAATGTACCTCTAATGATGATCATCCTACTCTTTAATCAAGACTGATCCAATTCACATAAAATTTATCAATTTACAAAGTATTAGCTGATTTTTTCAAAAAAGTAAGGAGAACGCAGTCAAAACTGCGGAAGCACTAACATGATGTTCGTTTTCATGACTACATAAATGTTTAATGGTAATATGGGCCTATTTTATAACTTGATGCACCTCTATTGTGTGATCTTTTGTGTGATCTGAAGTTCCTTGGCAGTTTCTGTTTGCCCTGGTCCAGACATAGATAGAAAAAAGTCCATGCTTTCCTTTGAATGCCATGCATTTAATCCCAGCATTAATTTAACTTTTCCCTCTAGGTGCAATTTTACACATAGGTAAGGCTGTTGTTTTGTTTTGGTTCCCTTTAAAACTTGGGATTTTATTAAACCTAACTATGTTCTTAATTTCGACGTCCTTACTTTCAAATCTGGGCTTGTCTTGCTTACAAACAGTCTATCACCTCACAAATATGTATTCATTTTTTCTCTAAATGCCAAGAGATAGGAGCTGACTCAAAGTAGTCGATGTACGCCAAATTCGAAGTAGTCGATGAGAGCTTAATCTACTCCCTACTCGTAATTCAAAAGTGACATTATTTACAAAAAACGTATTGTTTCAGACAGTTTCAATTCTTCAATACAACTAGAGGAAGATCGCGAATTTAAAGTCGTGATGGACAGCAAAGTAATTTTTGGCAGGCCTTCTTACGATTTTTTTGTGATTGCACTTGTGAGCTCAAGTTCCTGGCTGCGCTTATATTTCCTTGCCCCAGCATAAGCGCAGCTAACAGAGGGAGAAATCTGCATTTCCTTCCCCCCAATCACTAGGGTCAGGATACCTCCGATCAGCAACGTCTGGAAGTTTAACCTGAAGTCCAGAGCTAATAGTTAGTTGTTACAACAAGCTATGGCTTAAGTGTTTCGTCATATTAGCACTAATATGGTTACAAGTGTTAAGGCTGGTTTCCATTAGGCGTAGATTGCAGGCGTAGCGTGAAAAATTCTTTGTTTCTCTATTCAATTTTATGCGCGGAGCGCGCTCGCTAGCATCACCAGCCCCTTGATGACACTTATTCCGCGGTGGTAATTAATCATGCCTATTTCCATGATTATACGTTTAGCAGTCTTGAATGTGTTAACTCAAGCAGACACACAGAAATACGGACGAAATTACCGTTTATACTATAAGCCAGTTGTTCCCAACCTTTTTGTCGCCATGGACCCTTTTGAAGACTCGGCTGACATTCTGTGGACCCCGCCTCAAGTAGAAGACCTTTTTTGGAGGTATCAACTTTTTGAGAGTGCTTATTCTTTTATTTTTGTATTAAAACAAAGTTGATATTCTTTTTATTTTTATTGTTTTGGAGATCAGTTTTTTCAGATGTCTAATATGGACCCCCAGTTGAGAACCATTGGTACAGGTTGCAACCTAAGTTTTGTTGACTAAACAAAGAATAGTTGTCGCCGTGTAGACAACTGATGAACATACGTCAAGAAAGACATGGACAAAAATTAACTGCCGTTAAGTATCTTCCGCAAAATAAATTGGGCTTATGCTTTTGACAAAAACATTGCTAATTACATGATGTTATGTAACCATCTAAGCGACATCTGACTTTAGATAAAATTTTAATATATTTTTTAAATTGCAGACTTAGTGTGCACCTTTATTTTTAAATACAGAAATATAAACCGCCTATTCAAGTGGATATTAATCAATACGACTGGGAGTAGGAATCGTTTTACTTTTAAAGGTGTTATTTCAAACCCATGTGTCAGCAAGCACTTGCATATTAGCGTGAAAAAGTATTTAAGGGGGCGTTAAATCCTTGGGTATAAAATTTTAACTTCTACCTTCCCTCACTTTAAAGGTGCTTTTAGTCTCGATAGCAAACGCACTTACGTTCCATTCGAAGGTCCCTTGAGCTATACCCGCAGCGGCTCCGGATCCCGCGAGTCCGACGAAATGTCCGCTTCCAATATTGCTACTATACAATGACGCTCCCACTGGAAACCAAGTAATATCTCTTCCGGCAAGGAAAAATCCGCTAACGTTGCTCCTGTTCGTTTTGCACATCGCCTAAATAAAAAAAAGTTGTTTTGACTTGGTGACAAGAAAGTCTTGCTGTTCAGCATAATCCTAAAACAACTTGTGATTAGACTAAGTTTGAAGTTGCCAGCGCTTGCTCAGAGTATATTGCCTTTTTACTTCAAGCACTACATTATCCTACATCATAATTTCTTAAACCTGTTTTAATAAATGGCTTTTATTTGAATTCTTTAGAACTTCATGCAATGAATCAAAAATACACTATTCTTATTATATTATATTATTATCCTGTCTCAATTGCAAAAAATACGTATTTTTACTCATCCTCAACCTATTTTTACTCTTCCCAGCTTATTTAAAGATTTGCTGCCTCATTATATAAACTCAAATGGGAAGCGCTAAGAGCAAGCAATAAGACGACTGGATCTCTTCGTTGAAATAAAAATCGCAATGAAAATTATGCGTCAAAATAAGCTTCCTTCTCTAAGAGCGCAGCCGCTGGAGGGGGGAAGAAGAGCAATTGCCTGCTCTTTGTCTGGTGATAGTATGGCAACAATTGGCAACAATTGGCCGACTAACTAACGGCCGTTGTCTTTGCTGGCGGTGGGTTGCTAGTCTGCAGTTGGCATACATGACAGAATCGAAATCGATCGTCGCTTTTCACTAGCCTGAGCGTGATTAGATTTGTTGCGTGTACTGAGATGAACTCTTCATGCCGCTTCTCCATTTCAATGAAGAGAAAAAGCAAACGCAGCAGCATAAGCAATATCTTCTAAAATCTGGGAACCTGCAGTCCTGTTTTTGATCTGAAAGATCTTTAAAGATATTCGTCACCTTGATGTATATGGAGCTCTAATAACTTACCCTGCTCTCCACTCTTCCCTAAGATATCTATAACTTTAGTCGAAGAATCAATCCTGCTTAAAAGTGAAAATAATGCAAAAAATATGTCATACTTGGTTGTAGGCTGCCGTAAGTAGCTAGGATATTTTGCAATTTACAATTCAAATCTTCTTTAATTCCGTAATGACTTTATAAAATCTAAGGAGTTGCCTTAATTTTTGTGAAGTTTGTACAAATCTTTATCCACAGACAAAACAAAACAGCGAAAAGTAAATTCATGAGTCGTCATAGGCGTAAAAGTAGTAAGGGGTTGGGGTTGGGGAAATGAATCCCTTTTCAGACTTTTTTCAGTCCTTCAAGAGATTTAAAAAACAGAAAAATAGCTAACAAAGCACTCTGAAAAACGTATTTTTAAAAAAGGCTTTGCCTTTGTTTTGAGACAAAAATGCCTTCAGCTTCGCTTTCCCATACAAAACAAAATTTTACGCCAGTGTTAACAGTTAAACTTCCCTTTACCAATAACAACACAATCCTGGATTAAAGACGGAAGTAAGTGCTAAAGCTCGTGGCAAAATGGGGCCCTTGAAATAAACATTCAAAAACTGCTTTTTTGCAAAGTAAATTGGAGCTCGCTTTTGCGATTGGGACTCTAGTATATGAAGGTGCACAGGGCTTCAGCTGAGATTAACTGGGTCCCAACGGCGTAACCAAAAAATATATGAGGTAAATTTTTGATACACTAAATACGCTTTACAAAAGTTATGATAATTTAATACACGTTTTTTCAATTTTTTTGATGATAACATTTTCTAAACTGCGTAGAATTAGTTGATTGCAAATCATATTTGTTTCTTTACAAATGAGTTAAGTAATTGTGTTCTTTGATGATAACCAAATTAAGGAAAGTTACCGTGAGTAAAAGCAAAGTTTGAAGGTTTATCAAAAGAAAATGACAACTCTGCTTTGAGCACAATTTTTTTGAAAATAGCTTAACAATAACCAACTTCAAATGGCCTCAGAACCCAATTGGATTGGTTTGGGGATGATATGCATCGACGGGGCTAAACTCATCTGCACCATGCATGTGCTATACAGTAGCCGAAACCGCAGATCGTATTTTATGTGATTACAACGTACGTCGCCCTTGCAAGTCTGTGCAAGATCTTACAACCTAGACAATGGCATGAAGCTGTGAGTGACTAACCATTATAGACATCCTACAATGGCTGCAAGATCTGGCAGACATTCTGTAACATGCTTAACTCAAACACAAAAAGAAGCTCCAAAATGATGTTTAGTCCAACATGGATCCATCGAATCTTAATTTTTCTTTAGATTGAAAGAGAAAAATTTTGCTAAATAATGAGAACTCACCCATATTCCCACAGCTAGAATCACCACAAAGTAAGCAACAATCACTCCAATATCAGCATCTGTTATCTTGTTGCCTAATGGCCATTCAAGATCTCCGTTTGAAGACTGAGTTGATCCCATCTTCAATTTTTTCTTAACCTTTGCTTTTATTTTAAACAAAAATATCAGATTCAATCAAAACTTTATCTTAACTTTAATATTTTTCAGTTTAGAGGCTTTCTGAATTGCACTTCTTAATCTTAAGGCTAGTGATAATTTCACGTATTGGTATCAACCTCCGCTACCTTGCACTCCAGCAACACCAAATTTTTGTCTATAAAGCGCTACCCACGTCACTACAAAATCTTCCGTTTCCGTAGTTCTATTGACTACATACGCTTTTGCTGGACATTACCCGTCTTTAAAATTCAAAAAACGAAAATAACACGTACGAGTTTTATTTTTAATTAACCTAACCTTTCCTTGAAAATTACATCGTACATTCTTCAATGGTTCATTACTTCTATTACGCAGGTCAGGGCATAGGTGGTACGAATTTATTTGCTCAAGTAAATTATTAAAAAATTGCATAAAAATGTTTGTCAACCTTTGCTTTCATTGTCTCAAAAGTAAACCTGGCCTCCAGTTGCTGTACCATTGTTCAACTTGTTTGCTTGATTTAATGACGTATTGGTTGTTCGCTGCTGAATGCGTCAGCGTTTCTAAAATCCTAATTTAAGAAAAAACTAATCATTAAAAGAGGTTGTCAGATAAATGACTGTGATTTCAAATAGATAAATCGAGGGGGTATGATCTTCTTACAATAGCAGATGACGACAAGCCCGTTTCCATCTATAGAATCCCTGCAAAGCAACTACGCCATCGAGAATCGATCTTAGTAACTATGGATTTTTCAGGTTACTATCACTCGTTGGAAGAGCAATAATTAAGTCAAACATGAGAATACTTACACTCTCGAAAACATTTTTTATTTGCGTTACCGTAGTAAAGTAGCATAAAGAAAACGCTTTCCAACTTTTTATGTATTCTTCGCCACGTGCAGAAGGAGCACACGAAAAACTGCTTGCAAGGCTAGGTAGGAAAATTTGGATTCACTGTCTTGTTGAAATGTTAAAAAAGAGCTATTGAGTGTTTAGGAGCGTGAGGGTCGAAGAAAAAACAGCGACCCACACATTTTGTCAAAGGTGAGAAAACTCGAAAAGAACTCAAAATTTTTCGTTACCTATGCTTGCATTTATTCACTTAAAACTAGATGGAGTGATCAAATTAACAACCACAAGATGGTTTAAAATCTTTTTGCACGATTTAGGTAATACTTCATCAGATCAGCAAGTGACACCATCCACTTATAGCGAGGGATCTCCGTATATTATCATAAAAATTGTATTAATTAAAGAGTAATGGAGCACTCTCCCATCACCCCTTATTTAGTTTAAGCAGTGGGGTCACACGGAGAAATGGAGCGTGTTTCGGGTAAAGACCTGGTAGAAATGCCTCTAAAAACTACTCATCAGGTCCAAAAACTATGACATTTATTGGTGCTTGTTGAAATCTATCATTTTTAAACTGGAAAAAAAAGAACTGAAAAAAGAGAGTAATACTTTTGGTTCAGCTTTGGGTGCGTGTCACGTGCTCTTATCATGACGCCAGCATCCTTTAAACCAGTGGTTTCTAAACAATGCGTCGTTTAAATTTGCAAGGCATGCAATGCGGCTATGATGAGAAAACTTTAGAATTAGCTGATTTCTTGACCATAGAGCAATTTTATTTAGCCCCACACATAGGCCTTAAACCAGTAAAAAAATCAATGTAACTTTGCAAAAAATATGCTCTTACTTCAAATTAAATTGACATAACTCTTTTTCCTGTTGTATCATCAAACATAGCATTGTCAATACACGCGTGTGTTTGTCTGATTGGTTAAATGCAGGGAGTGGCTAATTTTTCCGAAAGCTTCACGCCGAAAAAACATTACCGATCACTGCGTTCAATACTGGGTTAAGAACAGCGTAAGGGCACGTGTATGTAGGCCCGTGATGAAAAGGGTCCATGATATTGAGATGAACGCCTTTTGCGAAGAGAACATTTCAAAATTTGGAAAACTATCGGTCGCACTTGCGATGAACCCTTTTTGATAGAAGAGCACGAGAGCCCCGATTGGATTCTACATGCCCCACGCGTTAAGTCGCTTTTTATACATTTTACCTCTCCCACCTTTTCCCAGGCCAATTTTAGGAGCTCTATTCTCCTTTTTATCTGCGGCAATTGTAATTACGTCACTGAACCTCGCTTACAGTTTGAACTACTAATCTAACTGTGGATATGGTAAGAAAACAACGCCGCTGTACCATCACCGTATTCTTTTAGTTCGTTTTTTGCTTTTTGCTTCAAATCGCTCCATTATAGACGGCTAGTTATAATTACTGTACTTTGTTTCTTCAAAGCTGTTTATCTAAAGCCGCCACTAGCGAAAGCGTGCTGAAATTTGCAAAGACGTAATAAAGCACGTTATTAAAGTTAGCGGCTACATTTTCGGTGGCCGACATTGATTCGATTCCCGCAAATGTAGCTTATACTTGTGACCTGTCGCCTAAATAGGCAATCGGTGTTGTGCAATCCAAGTGTGATTTAGAGGTCATCACTGACAACAATCTTTCTGTTGCCTTTTAATCCATATCTCGCTCATCACCTAGTAATAAACTAAACACTGAAAAATGCCACAACGTGGCGGCAAAGCACTAGACTTTTCTTTTGTTCTTTTACATTGTCTGGATTGATACCACAGAAAGTGTGAAGAGTTTTGTGTTAAAATAAAATGTGTCCTGTTTGTTCCGACTTCCACAATGACTGTATTTAGCGTGGCGATTGACCTGCGAAATAGGGTAAAGTAAAAAAAGAAAATTTTTGAATTTCGCTCAGCATATGAAGTAAATAGCTGGCGATATTAGTAAAACTAACTCTAAACCTGGTTTTAGGTGATTACCTGCAAAACTGCGCCTGCTACCTCAAGCTAAAGGTCACCAGATGGTCAAATTCCTCAATTTTATTGCATCTCAAGAGCTAACCTTGCTATTAGATTAATTTAGGGCTTTACAAGAATTAGCATTATGATGTTCCTGTTCAATTTAGAAGAACTTTTAAACCTGTTTGGTCATTTATAGAAATTATCTCCAAAAAAAATGATCTTTGCCTGAAAGTTGTCAGTTTAAAACTTGAAATATGAAATGGAAAATTTACTATGGCTGTATAAACCACCCAAATTATGCATCAGTTTTCTGTTAAGAACAAAATTAATGCAATTAGATTACGAATACTTACGACATTAATTATAAACCAAATTTTAGTGGTGATGATTATGTTAACAGAAACTGGTAGGAAAAGTTATCCAACAATTTTTCGGCCAAAAGAGGATAGCTTGTATTTACCTAAGCAAAAAGTATTACAAGTAATCACATCAACTTTGAGGAATTTTGTTTGCTTATCAGTGTGCACTGACAGCAGTATGGCAACCATAGCGCAAGAAATGACGTCAGTCTTTAATCATCAACTTGTTATGCCAATGCTGCATATTTCTGTTGAATGATTCTTTTAATTTTCTGGAACACAATTTTTGGCGCAAAATAATATGTCCCTTGCATTTTTTCACGAGCAGGTTCTTCTTTTTTTAGCTTAAATGTATGAAATCCTGCTCTTTATGCTCCTCGACCCCGGCATTTGTCTACCACATCAAAACGGAGATCACCTGGTTAAGTGCTTTACCGAAGGACCAAACCAGCAAACTCCTTTGCCACTAGGCGAACCAACAAGCATCTTTTTTGCACTATCAACAACTAAACGAAGAGTTTGTTTAAGATAATTTTAGATTGTCGGCGGGGACTTCCAACATTTTCAGCCCATACAAGTTTTCGTCATTCTGCTTGCCTTCATGTTCTTCCAGGTGGTGAAGAGGCGTGTTCAGAAACGAGACGTATAAAGGTTTCGTGTTCATCAAAACACAAAAACGAAACAAGTCAAGTGTATTGTATTTAAAATAGATTGGAGAACACATCCTCGCAACCAAAATTTCTAAATCAATACTTCATAAAGTCGGTAGCCATTTTAGGATACAGCATAAGAGCAAGCGCTATCGTTAGTATGACTAATGTAATCGTAAATCAGCGGCATAAGAAAATGAAATTGAAAAGAGGAAGCTCATTTTTTTAAGATGTTGGGGATCCATTCCTTGAGCCCACAATTGTTTAGTTTGTTGATCAAGGTGTGCTTGATGAAAATAAATAGTCTAAAACCCCATGCTTTTGCACCAGTGTCTTAAATCACTCACACATAAAGACATTGAGGATCAAATTTCTCAAAAATATCAACTTCTAACGTCGTATTTATTATTAATATTTTATGGGAAAGAGAAGAGTTATTTGACTCAATCTTGTATTTGGGAAATATTTTTTGAAAGAAGAGGACCCAACCAAATAAACATTCTCATACCAACAAGATTATGAAAAGTAGAAAAGAAATTCTCTAAAACTCATGCTTCTTGCTGTATATTTGATGGCGGATGGAATGCCTCCACCCTTGAAATACAGTCACAGTGCTACTCAATACCGAATGGACCTTCCGTCAAAGCAGTAGACTGAAGCGTAATTTGTTGAAACTTGCGACTGAGATTGAAGTTCGTGATCTTGACGTCTATTGTACATAACAACGCTTGAAGTCATAAAAGTTACATTTTGTACATAAATCATTTATTTTCATCGTGATAAAATACTTTTTGTGATATTTACTGCCAAGATACCTAATTTATTAAACTATGGATCGAAAAACGCAATGAAAGTGTTTCTGTAGCGTGAGAAGCTGTATTCTGAAATCGAATTGTTAGTTAAAAAAAAGTTTGCTTTGCAAAAATGTCAATAGGGCCTGTAGTCCTTAAGCTCAATATTATTTTGAACAAGGTAAATAAACGTTGACAATGAGCTGTATGAAATGATCCGGATTATGTATTATTATAAGGGCCCACTTATTTGCAAGAGAATTGTGACCTTTTTAATTTATTTTCTTTGAGCTGCGGATGTTTTTTTAAAGCTAAAGGCTTGTAATTATGAATAAGAGACAAAGAGCTTTTTACAAAAATAACCTATATGATATATAGGCAAGTCCTTTTCATGAATTCGATGACTTATCAAGGTCCGTGTAGTTTTTATAGCAAGTCGCCTGGTCACTTACAAACTATTTTCGTACATTCACATTAAATTGTGAGGGCGCTTCTTAGCATGCAATTCCCTGTCAAACTGTCAAAAGTAACCTATGTCTCGGAAAAATGCCGAATCATAAGCTTCTTATAGCCCTGCCTGTCACAACAAGTCTTTGTTTTCTCCCAAACTGGCCCGGTGATTCATCAGCCTACTGGTTGTTGCACAATGTAAGCTAGCCGGTACTAAAAATAAATTTACCTAATGGTCAGAGTAGTCTAGCCCAAGGGGGCTAGGCTTAATTTGGAATTGGAGCTATGTTATTTCAGGAAAGATTGAAGAGTATAGAACTGTAAAAACAAGGAAACAAAAGATATATTCTCTTTTTCAAATTTTTATTAGTAATCTATTTATGATTTCGAAATTTAAAAGATGGGAAAAATTGAACACTTAAAAATTTAAAGAATATTTTTTATCAACCCTAAGTAAGTACAATCTTTAATTTTTTTTAAAAATTCAAATGAACATCAATTTTTTCCTCCATTTCCCCTATCAAAATTCTTGCCACACTTCAGCATAAATATCTTTGGGAGAAAAATCGACCTAGCTTGGAGTCTTCCTTGCACCTCGAGCTGACAAACTTCTTTTTTGATTCCTTCCCACTTTGCAGCTAAAATTGCAGTTTGAGCAAATGTCTTAGCGGCAAGTTTTAAAGGATCTCAATCAAGTTCAAAGGAGGCTTGAACCTCTTTGCCCCATTTGCATGAGACTCATTGTAATATTAGGAATTTTGGTGGAGAAAGTTTAGGCAAACATAGCAAAGCGTACGCAGAGAGGGATAAAGTAGTTGGACTCCGCAAATTTCTAGAAACATTCTTATACTCCGGGGTTAGTAATTTTTTTAGAAGCAACCAAAAAATGGATACATGTTTTTTTTTAGTTTTCTGTGCGAGAATTCAAAAAACTTGTCGCTTCCTATTTAATTTTTGACTTCGCTTTTCAATCGTCTATACTTCTTTTTTGTTGTCATATGGCGGGTATGAAAGCTACAGCTGGCAAATTCATTGTGGTTTTGGTCCCACCCAACATGAACTGGGACCCACAGTGTTCTGCTCTAAACGAGCGAAGATCGTTATAACTTGCCCACTTTAGAATGCGCATAAAGTCAAAGTCCGCCAAAGCTTTTAAGGGACGCAGGGGAGAGGAGAATTTTGGAGATCCACATAGATTCGAGAGGATAATTTTTTTTTGGAGACGACTTAAACATTTGATCGAAAACGAGAGAATTTACCACATTCTGTAGGCTTTTGATCATGATCGAAGATACGCTGACTCCTTCCTTTGTACCAAAATACTTTAATTAAAAAACTCAGAGCCACCTACGTGAAACTGATAAATTCTTTAGGGTAGCAACTGCTTTTTCACCCCTATCTATGCGCTTGAGCGTACGCTCGATTACGCTTACCACAGCTTGCGCTTTTTAAAGATTTTTTACAGTGATCTAAACGTATTGAGAAAATTTGGCTTTTTATTAAAGTTTTGAAAATATATAAACAAAATGTTTCTCTGATATGAAAGTTGATGCACGTCCAGAGCAACGTACATCGCAATATCGCCATTAACAGGTCACTAAAAAATCGACGGAGGTTTGTTTTGAATCAGTTACTAACGACATTATACGAGTTTTCTTGACCTAGAGCTGATAAACAACAAATTTAAATTTGAGTGATTTCTAAAAATAAATGTCAACATGGAAAACAAAGATGTTTTAAATAAATATTTGTATAAACAGTAATATTATTAAGTCTAATAAATCCGCTTTTAGTAAGGCTCAAAATATGCTTAACGTTTTTGGAGTAATTTGTGTAACAAGGAAAAATCAATAAGCAAACAACCGAAACTAGATTTTTCTGGTATTAAAACATATTGATTGGGGAGTTGAAACTGTAGTTAAAAAACCAGGAATAATGGATGATTTGTACCGGTACTTTCGAAGAATTTTTCTCAAACAGAGCACTCATTTTCAAAAATGGCATGGTTTCTTTACAGCGTAGACGCTCATTGAATAATCTTTTGAAGTATGCCGATTGTTTTATGCATTGGAGGATCCAGCTGCGCAACCCAGGCAGACAATCCCGCAAGAAAAATTGTAGATATTTCAATATATTACCAGATGTGCTAAAAATTGGGCAAAAATGGGCTCATTATATTTTTGTAACACCAAACCAATGCAGCGCAAAAATTGGATTTCTTCTGCAAATTGCAAAAAAAGTATTAATTTAAACTCAAATCGGGTAATTGAAAATCTCAGCAAGTTTTGATGAAGGTGTTGCGCGCAGAAACTGAGGTCGCAGTTTTTGTCATCGATAAAGTTCGGGACATGCCCTCAAAACTGGGACTGCACCTGTAAAAGCTATATCAATGGTAAGATCAGAAGAGCATTTTTGTATTTTTTAGAGTCACGCTTAATTCTCCAACACCGTACTGCATTTTCTTTACCAAAACTTTTGGCTCGGACAATGTCTTCAGGTGATTGTCTGGAATGCCACTCGATCGCCCACAGCTAGACAACAGTATCAAAGTACGAGTCGAATTGTCCAGGGGAGTCTTTAACGCGTTGTCCTGCATTATCAGAAAGAAGCCAGACAAATTAACATTCTAATTGGCACAGTAGTTTAATGTGATGTTTTTACTCATTTTCTTGCAATGCAATTGCAATAATTTTATGTGAGTGATGCGGCTCAGGTTGAGGGTTTCGTTGGCAAAGCTGGTCACGTGACCAAACATACTTAAACTATTCAGAAAATGTCATCAATAACACGCTCATAAAATTTACGTCACGGAGACCTGATGAGTAGTTAAGGCTGGTTTCCATTAGGCGTAGATTGCAGTCGTTGCATGGGAAATTCTTTGTTTCTCTATTTAGTTTTATGCGCGGAGCGCGCTCCGCCCATAAAACTAAATAGAGAAACAAAGAATTTCTCACGCTACGCCTGCAATCTACGCCAAATGGAAACCAGCCTTTATTCAAACCACAAAATACAAATCTGATTTTGGTCTTGTCTTCAAAATCTTCTTTTTAATTACCGCAATTATTTTCATGAGAAAAATGGAGGCTCTTGACGGAGAAATAATAATTAATACCATGTCTAATTGCAAATTATACGGTGAAATCGCATGGATTAACCGAAAATTACTTTTCGATGAAAATAATTAGGCAGAACAATTGGATTTTAATTTAACTACTTCTCCAACCATTGAACACCGAAAAACATTCAATTTTCTTTAAAACCAGAGCACTAGCATGCTACAATTATTCTGTTGAAAATTTTTTTGTATCGACAAAGCTTGGCTATGAAATTAAAATGCTGAGACATTTGAATATTGAAAGATCTAGGCCTGAGACATTTAAATATTCAGATGCTAAAGACGCACCTTTCATTGTGTGGGTAGTTTTTAAAGGAAGTGAGAACAGTAAGCTACGTGTAAACTTGTTTTGCTTTTAAATTACAGGCAGGTAACTCATTGAGTTGAAAACTCCTAGTACTTGCTTATAAAACGTTCTGTGCATTAAAGCTTAGAATCGCCTGCACCATGAGTTAAATCTTCCACGTTGAATTTTCTTTAAACAAATCATGAAGCAAAAATAAGTCTACCGACTATATGTTGGAATGGCCAAAAGTAGAGTGTTGTTTCTTTTTTATCATTAAGCTTACAAAACAGATTTTACAAAAAGTGAAGCGATCGCATCAAAGGTCAAGTTAGGAAAGCGCTCGTTAGAAAAATTGCTCGCCACATTTTGACAGTGAATAATGACCTATATTTTACCCACTTAACTTATTGTGGCTTTGCTAACATATAAACAGAGACAACTTTTTTATACGCATTCCAATATTCCTTCAACTCGACAGCACCTTGCAATGCAGTTTCGAAGCTGATTTAGATTTACTGAGTCTTGTTTTCTTAAGTTCTCAGCATCCGCAAGAAAAGCGCTCAGTGATGCAGGAGCTGAAAATTGACGTATAACACTTTGTTTTTAACTCATATTTTTGGCTGAAATTACAGGTCGTATGATGAAGAAGCGAACGTAAATTACCTTTGTGATGTGAAGAAATATTCAACAACTTGTATTGGGTTGGCATTTGAGAAGATAAATGTGCTAGTTTTAAAGAACAATTTTTTTGTTTCCTGAAAGACAATTAAGTATCCTTCGAAAATAAGTTTTTACTTGTTTTGAAAAAGATGTGGTTTTTCTGTATTACTTCTGAAATGGATCTTGAGGAAAACGAACCATCATTGCCTTCAAAACGCCATAAAATTGCTTATTAAAATGAATTATTGAACTTTTGAATCAATCGAACTTTGTTGCTTTTCAATTTTTTAAATGCAATCTTTTCAAGTCTAAACAAGTTTTACAATGAAAGTTGGTAAAAGCATTTTTATTTTTCATTCTCCACGTTACGGTATCTCGAAAAAACGGAAGACCTATTTCTATGCGCTTCGGGAGTTTTATCCTTACAAACTTGGTTAGATAAATCATTCTTGCTGGACCTAACTACAAAACAACTGTCTGATGCCTTATGCACTCACCAAATTGGCCAGACATTTTTCTATTCAATTTATTTATGTAAACAAATATCAAAAACAGTGGTGCAGTTCCAAAACTACAATAAAGTTGGCGTGTACCTCACGATAAATGTTTGTCGCAAACAATATTTTCAATAACACATCATAAAAATATAAAAAAATAAATAAATGTGCAAAAAATAACTAAAAAAAAACACAATTTGAGTATTATTTTCAGATTAATAAAATAGAAAATAGAGTTGAAGCACCTGTTGCGTTTAGTGTATTTTGATCCATTGCGTTATACAAAGTTGGTGGCGAATATCATCTTAAAATGCATCGCAATAAAAATAAACTGTAACTTTAATACCAGTCTGCTAATGTACCAAAGACTGCACAATTGTTACAGATAATCGTTTTCTATAATCATAATCTGAAAAGCCTGATCTATGAGAAGTTGAAGAAAAGCGGCAATAAATAATTATAAAAATAAACATAAAAAAGTTTTCGTTAACTAAGTGTAGGGTTTCGATTGACATACAATAACTAAATTGTAGTCTGTTTTTACCTAACGAATTGACTCAATTTGAAGTATAAATCTACACCAACAGATCTTGTAGCCGATAGTAAGAAAAAATACAAAAGTAGCATTGTTTCAATTATGACCGTTCGGGAATCTTTTCTTGTTTTCGCCGACATTTTACTAACGAAAAGCGGTGAAGCAAAACATTCTCGTTGATCTCAGTCCAAAGAAGGCTTCCGGCATCTTGTCATTTTTGAATTCTGTAAGAAGTAAAAACTGATGACAAACACAATAAAATCATTATGGCGTAACATCACAAATTACAAAAACTAATGCAAGACAAGACAGGCATGATCATAACTGAAGACATGCAGTGAAAATGAAATAAAAACAGTTTTTAAGGGTAAGGCCTGCAAGTGAAAATCACTTCTTCAAACACATTAGAATTTGCAATTTTGAGCGGAAAACGCACAAAAAACAATTTTTAGGCTTTTAAAAAAGGATTTGTTACTCACCCAAT
The DNA here is from genome assembly GCA_963675345.1 of Trididemnum clinides. Lineage (NCBI taxonomy): Eukaryota > Metazoa > Chordata > Ascidiacea > Aplousobranchia > Didemnidae > Trididemnum > Trididemnum clinides. Next base: position 13,000,407 of record OY776285.1, on the reverse strand, counting down.
CTAAAAAAGCTTCCGCAGGCAAGCGACGGTACAAGAAAGAACTACTAAGTTAAAACAAGACGCGTTAATACTAGCTGACTTATTTCTAAGTAGCTTTGTCAAGCATAGTACACATGCACAAAAATACAGAAAAAATGGCTTAAATCGCGCTATTGTCAAGAAGTCTAAAGCAATACTTCCACAGTCACTTTTAATTTATCACCAGCTAAAAAGCTCATTCGTTTAAAAATCTCAGAAGTTATTGCAGTTATACGAAAACGAAAGTCACAGTTTTCTACGTAGTCAAATAGACTACAGTAGGCTAAAATTCGTGCATTTAAGTAGCACTATCGTTACACGAAAAGCATAAAAAAGCACCGAACAAAAGAACTAAGCATGCACAATAAAGACAAATTCAGCAAAAAGCAGTGAAATTTAATTGTTTTGTTATAAAAAGAGGCACACCTGGCCACAAAATTTTTCGAAATTTGCCGATGCTTTTTGCCGAAATTGGTGAGTCATAAGAACAAAAATGTACTAAAACCTAGTTCCTACTTTTAAGTTGAACTCATGCAGAACTATCGACGATACAACTACAAATAGTACGCAATCAAATACATTATGATGACTTCATAGTCAAAGTTTACAAAATCTTTTTGTCTCAAGTGCATTATCAAGTCGTTGAAGAATACTTTATAAAGATTAACTTAAGTCACAGTTTTGACTTAAAGTAGAATATAAGCACATGCAAAGTTAGTAAATTCTTTACAGCATGCTTGTAAAAAGGCATTTGCCGACGGCATGCCGTTACACCTTGCAGTTAGTATCGAAGCTGCTTTATTGCTTTGATTTTGAGCACTTACATTTCTTCGCATTGGTTTTAACAAAATCGGAAAGTTCTTCCCAGTTTCCAGTGAATTCTTCGTCGATGGCACCAGCGATTGCTCTGAGGATAGATTCACCGTGTTCACTTTCCAGAAGACTGGTAATGTCTTCGGCCACGGCTCTTGCGCGCTTCCTTCGGTTTCGGCGGCTTCGTTTGCTGTTCTTCCTTTTGCCATTTTTTCTTCCTTTCCTGCCTCCTTTTCGGCCTTTACCTTTTCGTCTTTTTCCTTCGGAGTCATCGGTCTCGGAGTTAATTTTTGTTGTGGTGGTGGTTGGGGCGGGGGGAAAAAAGTTTAGTGGGAATTTTGTGGCAACAAGTTGCCCACTGGTGTCAACATCATTCAAAAGCATCGCGAGACCTAATTTTCGTGCCCAATCTGCTTTTTGGCGACTTCTTTTATTGTCGATCGAATGATCTGCAATTCCGGATCTTTTGCTGAAAACAAAAATTGAATTAGAGTTTTGTCCTAAGTCTAGTCGATTTAAAACATCTTTTTATAAAAAGTCCAACTTTATTTTTATTCCCCAGCTATTTGAGGGCCGATTATTTATCATGGCATCCACAATTTATATTCTCCCGCTCTCAAAGCTCCTTCTAAAGGAACTAGATGCAACAATTTCTTTTTCGCCTTTATCAAACCCCCAATAATTCCAAATTAGCATTATCAACGCCGTTTCGGTGTTTTTTTGAAACTATCATCATCTACTTCAAACGCAATCAAATCCAATCATAATTCAAAACGAATTCTATCGAAACAGTAATTATTTATTGAGCCATACCTTCTTGATGCAGTCTTGTCTTCATTCAGTTGTTCAGGGATTGCCTTGGAAAGTACGCAGCCAACGCAGAAAGTAACAAAGAAAAGAGCAAAAAACAAAGTTTGGTTGTTCATCATCACCACTTAGTACAAGTCGCTTGTAATAATAATATTAAATCTGAAAATAAAAAAAAATTTAATCGTTACATTTAACAAACTGGTGTTTCTGCACAAAATTTCGAAGATTGAAAAATATGCACTGAAGTAACTAAAAATTTGAGTGGTTTTAATTCAAAAAACGTCTAGAAAAATTTTTTTTATCAAACAGCAAAACTTCAAATTTTGACAACTTTAGCTCTAAAATAAAGTCCGCAGGCCCATTCCTATTGGGACATAAATATGCATTAACTTTAAATGCTGGCGCTTGCTCAATATTTGATTATATCTGTCGCTTAGTTAGCTGGTTTAAGCTAAGTGAATGGTTAATGCAGTTTTAGATCTGTGCTTCGTCTTATATACCTCAAAACTTTTTTCTCAATGTTGTTTCGTATTTCCGTGCGCTTACGTAAATGGCTTAAGATTGTACTAAGCCAATTTATGCTTCAAATGTTAACTTAGCAAAATAGTAATTATGAACTCTCTCTCAGTTTTCGAAAACACTGAAACAGGTTTGGTACGTTGTAGTATTTATCATTGCTTCGATATTGCGATAGAAAGTAAGGTTTCTTCAGGTTTTAAGGCCAAAATAGTTTTTAAACAGCTTGATGCGATATCTGAAGCAATGTGAACAATCAATGCAAGTGTTGCCAGAACCGCGGTTGCCTCAAAGTATTGCTGAATTATGAATAAACAAAATCACGACTAGTCTTAATTATAATCAGCAAACAATTGTCGAGAAAACTGTTCGAAGACAGAGGGTGAATTGCAAGCCTAGAAAAGGTCTTTCGTGGTTTGAAAATATCAAATTAAAGATGAATTCAAATCAATTGAAACTGAATAGTACAATTGGTTTTATGTCAATACATATGAGTTTGTAGGGTATAATTACTAGTAAACTACCCAGGTATAGCATCTCCAATTCGTAGCAAACAAGTTTCAAGGTCTATTGTTTCAAAGTTCTTATCAACTCATGGTCTTAAAATAATCTTGTTTATCATCACATGAAACAAAAAATTCCCGCATTGCCCTCCAGGTAAAGATATAAACGCAAGCACTTGCGTAGGTTTAATACTTTGAAACGTTAACTCAAACAATAAGGAAGTAATGACATGAAACTCAATTCAAGAAAACTAACTGGAACAAAGCAGATGTGCATTGATTCGTCATGAAAAAAAGGTTTATGTGCTTTGGAAGATCGATTTTTTTAAAGAAATTCTAAACTAAAGAAAAAAGATAATGTGCCTGGCGCCTTGTTTTCTGGCAAGTGCTTATTTAGAATTCCAAACGCTGCATTCATGCATAGCCTTTTTCGCAACCAGGAATAAAAATTCTTTCCGATAACCAAGAGTAGATTTTGAGACGAAATTTTGGTGCTTAGACGCTAAATGCGAAAAACCTGCTCCGAATTTCCGTGCGAAGTTTTATTCCGGTTCGCGGAAAACTGATATCTACAAATGCAGAAAGCGAAAACACTTTTTCGAAAACTATATTTCTGGACAGTTACCAGAAAGCTCTGAATGAATCAACCACATTTTTCTGAAAAACTCCCTTTGTTATTTCCATGTTTCTTCATTGTTAAATTAAATTAGTTTATGAATTTGTTGATAACCGTAATTACTATCTTACCGTAAGCGCTGCACAAGGTAAGCATCTAAAAACATCTTTAAATGTACTTTTATCGGACTAAATTGCACGTTTTAACTTGTCAAAAGAGATACCTAAGTTGGTGAAATGTAAGGTTAAATTTACTTGCAAAACGTGATTAGCCTTCGATATAAATTTTTAAGCATCTTTGCACACTAATTACATGGCTTGCAGATATGGTCTAAGGATTTTTGTAATTTTAATCATGTCTAACAATCCCAATAGCTCGTTACATTGATATAATCAAATTTTATAAATAATTTTTATTTTTAGGATGATCTAACCTTTGATTGTACAGAATTTTTTGAATTTTAAAAAGTTGGTAAAAAAACATGCTAGTTCTTTAAGTTGCCGATATAAAAAGTTCTTCCAAACTTAAAACCATAGAAGCAAAGCAACAAACTTTTGACAAAAGTTAAAAGCTCTTGTTTTACATAGAAGAGGCCTAAACATGCGGAGATTATTTGAAAAAGTTAAAAATTTTATTGGAATAATGTATCAATTTTCTTCGAGTAAGATTTCAAATGACAAAAGCAGCAAAGTCAATCGTCTCAAGATGTTCAAATTAAGGTGGGGGTTTTTGGCGAACATTTTAGAAAATTAAAATTTGGAAAAAGCCAGTTTTTTACCGTCATAAGCACTTTGCATAAGTAATCTCTAGCTCTGGAAATGCCGTCTGTCTAAGGATTCAACATTCTTTCAGCGAACACAGAATATCTATTTTCTTCCATTTCGTCAAAAGCGCAAAAGTTGATAAAAAAATTTTTAGCACACTGACGCCACTAAATGGAGGAGAAGCCACGAATGAATGAAACTAAATATATTGCGAGAAGTATTTATACGGAAATTTACATGGTCCGGCTTTAAGAATTTTTGAAAATTTACGGAAGTCGCCAAGCTGAAAATATAATCAGCCAACTGAATAAAATTGGGTGATTCCATTGAGTTAAACTATGCATCTCAATATTTATCAACTTAGACGGTCAAAAGATTAATCATTTGATTTCAACAAATTTTCGTCTTTTTCGAATTCCCTTATTCAATTAGTGTTTTTTTCGTATTTCCGCAAATCCGCATTTCTTTATTTTGCAATTGGCTCTTATTCCTCTTTTTGCTCAATGGGGCTAGTTTAGAAATCAAGTTTCGGATTTCAAACCCCACATTTTACTTTGTATTGTTTAATAGTAGATTTGCACTAGAATTAGTAGCAATAAAACAAATATATAATTTTTAGCGGCATATTCGGTCTCAGCGAACCGAAAAATAGACCTTTGGTAATAACTGTATATAGAATTGAATCACACCGAAAACTGTGTTTCACAAAATTATATTTATAACTATCTATTTAATGTCTGCCAGAATATAAAACAAACCAATAAAGAACAATTTATAACATTAGCGACCACAAATTAATCGATTCACATCCTTAGGTTTCGTTAAAATAACCCTTAATGCGTCATAGACTACCATAAAAAGTAGCGCAGCGAAGAAAACAAAACGAATGTACAATCAGTTGCTCTTTTAAAGATAGAAATTTACTTCATGCTTTATTAATAATTTTATGTAGTTTACAGACGTGCTTTGTTTGCTGTAGCATTAATCTTTATTGTTACTGCTGCCATTGATAAGAGGTAATTTTTGTAGGCATACGCTTGAAAACCAATATCAACAAGAAATTGCTTGATGATGGAGCGACAGGCGACTTTTGATTGGATCATAACCGGTGGAAGAATTGAGTGGAATCACTCTGCCTGCTGACCTTATTTTGTGTGGGCTTCAATCGCGGCGGTCACGTCAAAACTTCTTCACGTGACTTAAATGCAAAGGTCAAGTCTATCTATAACTGTAGATAATGTAAGAACGAAAATAGAAGAACGGCTGTAACGCCCCCATGACATTTCTTATCAAAGACCGTTTGATAAAAGGTGATTTTGAAGGCCGATGGTGAGGAATGCTTTTAACGTCAACGACGTCAAAAACGTTATTACGCAGCAACGTCAATTTCTGAGGTCGCGACGAACAACATCGCACACGACCAAAAGACAATAGCGATATATTGCTTAAACTTTAAAAATAAACTTAAGCCAGGAAGTAACAAATTTCATCACATTTCCACGGCAATGCACGTGAATCTTCATCGAGAATTTTTTAAATGAAACAACAACAAAAAATAGCCGGTCACTGACGGTGACGAATTTTTGAGGGGGATGAATTAGAAAAAAGATGTTTTTTCTACTTTTCAGAGCGCCCCTAAAAGTCTTTGGACGTTTATCGAATATTGTTTGCCTAAATAGCCGACGGAGGTGAGACCAATCGCTAGGTCCCCTACCTGCCGCCCCAAGCCAGCCCCAATCATACCGACATAACATTCCTTGGAAGTAGGCGGACAAATTTCAGCAAAAAATTTTTTGTTGTTGCAGCAACTAAGGTTACGAGTTGCTTTTTGCAATTCATTGTTTACATTATGAGGTAATACAAAAAAGGTGACCCAACTACAAATCGATTTTGTTGGTAATAATCGCAGAACACTGAGGCCACGGTCTACTCCTACTTGTGTTGGACTTAGCAGATTCAACCCCTCAAAAATATGCAAACAACGTACTTTTTCCGAGATAATTTCAAAAAATCCTTTTTTTCGTAGAGTCGAAACTTCTTTCAACTAGCCGATGACTCTGTTTTTGTAAGAACTGTTTCTTCTATGTAAGTGGCTTTCCTTCTGCATTCAGTCTCAAAACGCAGTTTGCTGGTCAATGTTGTTTTCCTGGTCATGACATTTGTGGCAAAATCACTATTGTTTTTCAAAAGGCTACTAGCACATTTTTGGTTGGCGTTCAAGCGAAAGACAATTCGTTACAAAAATGCTTATTGTTATCAATTTTTCAAAAGATTTGTTCATTCTTAATGCGGCGGAAGACAAAAAACGATTAAAATGTACTCAGAACCAGGTCAGAAATTTTTTTGTTACATTATTTATGTTAAAAATGAAACTTTAATAGTTGTAGGAGAAAAGCAGATCCTTTTGTCTTTCATCAACTATCGGTTGGTTTTAAGTCGTGAAGTTCGGTAACAACAGAAGTTAATAAGTTCATAAATTTAAACATTTTCTGCTTAAAGGCGGCCATGGCACCCGAAAAATACTATAGACTCTATCGAATACCATGAGTCCTGTTATTTTATGCTACTCGGCGCTTCAGCCAAGCGTAGAATAATTAAAATTGCCCTTCCAGCGATTAGCGAACAGAGACTGATGGATAGTTGAACATCAAAGCGTGTAAAAGTAGCCATACACAGCATACGTTTTTGTACTTTTTTATCCATTATATCTACGTTTTCCCTTCATGCATTTTTATGCGAAAATTTTCAATCGCTTGGATATTCATTAGATAATTTACACAATAAGTTGTTCAAACATTTGATTTTTTCCGCAAGGTGTCCACTAAAAGCGTACACGATTTGCGGACAAAAAAGTACAAAAATTTTTTAGTGCGCACTTAGCGGACAAGATCGAATGTTTGGGCCACAACAAATACTGTTAAAGCATCATAATAAATATTTAAGCAAATGAAAATTTTTGTACAAAAATGCATGAAAGAAAAAACGTATAAATGCCAGATCACAAAGTACAAAAATGTAAACTGTTGACGGCCACCTTTACGATGGTCCAGTGCAGAAGTAAGGCTTCAGACTAGTGATTACGAAATCGTGAAGTTTATTTTGTGATTGGATTTCTTGGGATTTGTATATCTAAGCTGACTGATTTCTTAGAACTTTAAATTCGCGAGTTTAGTTCTTGGCGATAATGCTCGGGATTCATGAGGTTTTGCGTAATGGCGATTCTCAGGCAGTGCAGTCACAGCTTTGTAAGTATAGAGGGCATTTAATTGTGTGTGTGCATGCGTGCGTACATTTCTGCGGTATCATAACAGTTATCCCCCAGACATTTACACCCGGTCTCTTGGGTTAGGGTTAGGGTTAGAGTTAGAGTTAAAGTTAGGGTAAGAGTTAGGGCAGGGGTGGGCAACCTACGACCCGCGGGCCGCATGCAGCCCGCGAGAGTATTTTGTGCGGCTCGCGAACATTTTTGGAACTTCAGTGAATCTGAGTTACGATGACAAGAAGGGAAACAAATGCCGTATGAAAGAGCCAAAAAGTTTACACGTTACGATTAAAAGAGCTTATGTTAGTTTGCACAAACGCGTTTTCCATCTGAGCAGAAGGGTGATGACCTATTTTTTTTTTTTTTGAGACCACCATGTCCACACCCTGTGATACGACATTGTGAGGTGGTATGACCTTATTTTTTTTAGGCACCATTACTTTGGACACGATTTTCACGATTTTGAACACTGGTCCTCGGCCAACCCTTGCATGGTCAATGCGGCCTTCCAGCTAAAAAGGTTGCCCACCCCTGGGTTAGGGTTAGGGTTGAAGTTAGGGTTGGGTTAGAGTGTCCAGCCTTACCCCAAACCGGATGTATGAGACCGGGGGTAAGTGTCTGCGAGAGGTAAGTGTCCTAGAACCCATTTCTGCAATGCCATCGCAAAAGGTTGGGGTAAAATCTACACAGTGCGTTGAAGTACAAGACGATATCTCTTCTTTCAGCACTAATGTCCAACCAATATGATAATTGCTATATCTATTTACAATAACTTGTTTTTAAAACCATTCATAGCTCTTATTTTGGTATAAAGCAGAAAATAAAAATGCAAAACGAAAAAGAAGCAATAGGAAAAACGTGATATGATGTAAAAAGTTTTAAAAAAACTTTTCAGAATTCCAAATTAGTAATGAATTTACATATTTAAACAAACACATTTTACTATTGTATTCTCGATAAAGACCAGCATAACAAAAGTTTCTTTGTATTAAGGAATGGTTTTCGTGCTCTGTAAATGCTACCAAGCTAACGCAACAACAATCACAATGTAAGTTTTGGGAAGTAGCGATACAAGATAGAGCAAGCAATTACTGTACGGTAAATTAAAAGATAAGAATTTATGACACGTTGTGTAATCAAAACCTGGTCGTTAAGCACGTAGTGATTAGTGGCCACAATAAGTCTATTTCTACAGGCGAGCTGTTTGCGGATCAGGTCGATTAGCAGTGGTGAAAATAAAATTTTCTTCAACTAAAATGGTTGTGATAGTCACCTATTTATTCGGTAAGTACACCGTATTATTATCAGAAAGCCTAAGTTTTTTCTTGCCTTAGCCATGTCACTTTGCCGCAAGATCTTTTATTGAATATTAAAAAACTTAAAATCTACACTGTTGTTGTGGCAGACATCTTTAATGAATTACAAGTCATTTTAATTAGTAAAATGTTTTCAATTTCGTTCGTTTTCGACTTTCGTAAAGCCTTTTTCAAGAATTAAGGTCTGTGAATCTGACGAAACGAATAAAAACAATCAACGATAATTTCGAATAATACACATCATCAAGATATAATATTTCTAAAGGCTCTAAAAGCGTAACCAATTTTAAAATAAATAATTAGCCAGGAGAGATTGGACGAAAAAATTTTTAAGCACATTAAAATTAAGATTGCAGCATTGTAGAACAGGCAAGCACTTCAAAATTATGCTAAAAACCCAATATGGAATGTGGTTTTGCAATTACCTCAAGTGAGTACAATTGTAAAAAAATTAATATATGTTTAACGAAAACGAAGCTCCACTTGCGTAGCATAGTTTATTAAGATTAGGGCTATGACGCTTTATAAGCAAGCTTCATGAATTTTTGCTTCATAATCTAAATTACATTTTCTCAATATGCTAAAAGAGTCAATGTCATAATGTAGATGTAATTGTGCTTTTTATTGAGTCTACTAAATTCAGATGCTCCCTTACTCTGGTGATCAAATGTCGGGAATACATACCAATGTAGGTCAAGTTCGTATCACACGAACAAGTAAATTTGTAAACGACATTTGGGCATAGAGACGAAGGCGTTGCTGATTTTAGTTGAAAATAATGTCCCGCTTTGTTTGTACAAGGAATCAGCTTTATATCAAATTGTTTTAAACATAATCGAGAGAGAGCTTTCACAAAACAAACTGACGCTCCACCAGCATACGGAACAAAAATAGGAGATAACTACACATCATTTTCTACGCTTATTTCATCAACAGATATATCATTAAGTTTGACTTCAAATTTGTTGTAAATTTTATCGACAAGCCAAGTCGGATAGTAATTATCTTAAAATAAGCGCTTCAACTTTCCAATCTCGACTTCAAATAAATGCTGACTGGAATAAATATTTCGGAAGAACAAAAGATAAGGTTCGAAGGTTGTTATACTGTAGTCGGACGCCAAATATTTTGAAACTTGTTTGCATGTGAAAATTTGCCCGCGTTTTTTTAAGTTTAAACCGCCTAGTTCGAGTGTCTATAAAAAAAAAACCAGACTACTTCTTTCAATCTGCTTTAAGCAAAAAACTGAAAGAAAGAAACAAAGGACTTGGGATGGCAGAAAGCAAGTTTCGGGATAGGAAGCAACAAGTTTTATTCGAAATCGCCTTTATTGAAAAATACTCTTCGATTGCGTTATTAACCAGATTCTTAAATGTTGTGCTCAGCAAATTTTGACAACACGACAACACATAACCAAAAACTGGTTGGTCTTTGGAAGAAAAAGCGAGTAAGATGCCCAGAATCAATCTCAGTAGTAAAAAACTGGAGGTAAAACAAAAAAGAGGTCTTACCATTTGAATTGAATCATCACATTTTGCCGAAGAAGTTTAAGATTGATAAATTGCAAGTTGATATTGAAAAGAGTGTGCATAGCATCAAAAGAAAGAAATCTCTTTTGATTGATAATGAATTTAAAGACAACTTGAAATACTGTATTGTATCTATCAACAAAATTTGCTGACAGCGTCAAGCAAAAATTTTCTTCTACAAACAGTATTGCTTTACACCGCATTTAGATTCACTTTCGAAGGATAAAAGCCTTAGAATTTGCAAGCAAGACAAAGGAAGCGGAATAGCTATTATAAACAGTGGCGATTATAATTCAAAGATACAGCGAATTATTTCTCATAAAACAAAATTTTTTTAGGTGATGATAAAATCAAAAAAATTTTAACTAGTGACATCAAAAAAGAAAAATCATTTGACTATTTTGTTTGAAAGTATTTCAAGAACGTCGACAAGGATATTACGCAGTCTCATACCCACAGGTAGTAAACCGGGAAAACTTTACGGATTAATTAAATTCCACAAAATAAATAATGCAGCACGGCCCGTAGTAAGAATAATAAGAATACCGGAATATAAACTGCAAAATTTTTGGATTCGATTATTAAACCTTCCATTCCTGATAAATACATGTTGTTATCAACCAACCTCGTCATTAAAAATTAAAAGATGTAAAAGTTCAATCTCATTTAATTTTGGTTACCTTTGATGTAGTCTCACTTTTTGCCAACGTACCACTAGAAGTAACCATTCAACTGTTATCAAATTATCTATTTGATGAAGTCAATCCGAACACATCACCATGCACCCATTTCTGAACGTTTATGTTCAAATTCAAAAAACAAATTAGATGGGCGTGGCAAAAAGCGAAAAATGCCGGTACTTTATTGAACTTAAATGCAATATGTTCTAATGTTTGGAAATCGAGCGTTGTACTGTGCCTACTTAATCCAGCTGAGCCTATTTGTTCCAGTCAGCATTTATTTGAAGTCGAAATTGGAAAGTTGAAGCGCTTATTTTAATCCAGCGGTTCTCAATTCATTTTGAAGCTTGCACCCCTTTGGGAAGGAAAAATCATTTTCGCACCCCTTGCACAATTTGAATTGAATTTTTTTATAATTATCATCGCTGATATCAATAGGCGCAAAAGTCCCCAAAAGAAGAATTAAACAAAGAATTCAGTAAATGAAAATAAACAAAACGTAAGTAAAAATTTGAACAAAACACAATCATGTACAAAAAGTTTATTTACTTGATTTTTCTTGCCTTTTCATGTCTACAAGTTTTTCGTATCGTGGTTGTCTGTTACTCAAAGCGATGCGTGAACCATTTTCCACAGTTTCCAACCGATTTCGATACTTATTCTTTAAATAAATTAGGGAAGAAAACCCGGTTTCGTACAGATAATCAGTCGAGAAAGGAAGAATTGTCAGAGCTTTATTAGCCAACTTTGGATATGTTTCCAGTCCTATACTCCAAAAATTATCTAAAACTATCAACTCAAACTCCATTTTCATGTTTCAACCGGCGCGATGGTGTAATGGTTAGAGCGTCCGCTTCGCAGTCGGTAGACCTGGGGTTCATTTCCCAAGTCGAGTCATACCAAAAGACTTTAAAAGAAATGGTATTCACAGCTTCCCTGCTTGGCGCTCGGCACATAAAGGATAGTGTGGAGAACAAGCTGGTAAGCTTTCTTGTTGTGTCCTTAGGCTAGGCACTAAACGGGACGCCTTCGTCTTTATGTGGCAGACAGATGGTTGGGCCAAGCAGTCTACCCGTCATGGTGGCCCACTCTGACCAAAGACATGCAAACAGAGCATGAGCTCATGCGCGTGAATGTTTCGACTTTCTTTCAAAGCGATAAGATACTCTTTGTAACTCTCGTCATCAGGAAGTTTATCTACACCGAACTTAAAAGGATCGATAATCCAAGCTTCCATAACTTTTAATTCACCGGGAGAGAAGTAATTGTCAAAGGATGCGCTGAGAGATTCCATAAGTGCGACGGTTTCCATCTGCACATTTCTTTGCAGGCTAGCACCACCTTCCACAAGTATTTCATCAAGAAAAGGAAAGTTAGCCAGGTTGCCACTCTGAACCTGGAAACTCCAAAGAGGCAGATTGGTGATGAAAGATTTCAATTTCTCGGACGCTTTTACCATATTCATTTATTTTCCTTGTAATGATAAGTTCAGCTCATTAAGGCGGTGAAAAATATTAGCAAGATATGCTGTCATTTGAATAAATTCAACAGATTCAAAACAAACAACCAAGTGACTGTTGCGATTTTCCAAAAAGGGTTTAATCTCTTTTCGAAGTTGTAGAAACCTGTTCAGTACCCGACCCCTCGACAACCATCTTACTTCAGTGTGGTAGAGAAGAACATGGTTGTCGTTTTGATTGACGTCTTGGCAGAGCGATGGAAACAATCGGTGATTCAAAGCACGACCTCTGATGTAATTCACGATTTTTACACAGGTGTTAAGGGTATCCTTTGGACATGCAGGTAGTGTTTTGAGGCAAGAGCCTGTCAGTGAAGTAGGCGATGAGTTTCTTTTAACTTGGGTATATCCGCTTTCAGCATAGCGGCAAAACCAGAACGTTTGCTCAGCATAGATGGAGCGCCATCACTGCAAAAACAGAACCAATCATTTTTATATTAAGATTATGCTTGGTAAAAATTTTTTTGACTAGTTTAAATACATCCTTCGCGGTTGTTGTTTTTGGTAGTGGTTGACAAAACAAAAACTCTTCTTCGACTTTCTTTTCGTTGATCGATCCATTGAGTCACAAAGGCAATCTACGCGCTTTATATGCATGTTCACACGAATGACACGGTTATTTCACAGAGTAATAGTATTGCAAATATTGAAAGCCTCCCTCCCATAATTTGACGAAACCATCCCTGGACGCGTTTCGTCCTTTTGGACTCATCAGCAGGGCCTGTCCCGTCATCACCAAAAGCCAAACCCTATATCTGCAATAATATGAAAAATGTAGCATCATTCTATTACAAATTCTTTCACACACATCAGACGTGTGGCGCATGCTATCACTTTGGCACTATAGACTCTTTGAGTGGTACACTGCATCTTTTCGTTGATATAACGAACACAGCAAATTAACTGACTGTAGTTGGATACATCTGTTGACTCGTCCAGTTGAATCGAGATTTTTTGTGGAGAAGTCTTTAAGTCCGAGATTAGTTGATCGCGAATATCGATACTGAGATCCTTGATTCTTCTAGAAATTGTATTGTTTAACAACGCTACTTGTTTCAACTTTCTGACAGCACCGTCTCCCAAAATTATGTCAGCCATGTCAACGACACAAGGTTTAATAACTTCTTCGGCAAGCGCGTGAGGTTTCATTGCTTTCAAAATGCGATAAGCTACTTTGTATGAAGCGAGAAGATGAGGCTTTTCGACTGTAGTAAATCCCATTTTCGGAAGCGTCTCACTTTGTTCGTAACGAGTTCGCTTTGTTTCTAAAGTTTCAGCATCATTTCCAGCCTCAACTCTCTCATGTCTATTTCTAAAATGCTCACTTAACTTTGACGGTTTTAGATTAGCATTTCAAAATACAACATCACAGAGAATGCACTGGTGCTGTTCAACTCCATCAACTGTAGTGGCTGTGAAACCAAACTTACTGTATTCCTCTTTCCACTTCCTCGCTTTGACTTTTGACATGCTGCAGTGTAGTGTAGATTATTATAAAGATCAGGACTAAATTTACTCTAAGAGTCTAAATGTAATTAATAGCTCACAAGATAAGCCTTTTCAAATACGATATCCTTTACTCTTTTAACCTTGATAATGCTTCTATCAACGCTTTCATTTTTACCCAAAATCTTTTGCGCAAAATAATCAAACAGCCGAAAGTATCCCAACTACTCGATTAGTAACTAACACAAAAAAACAGGAGAATGTTAATGCAAGGATACGCGCTCCACGTGGTACAGGCAGACAATGAGTTTTTGTGACGTGAGAAATTTTATGTCTTCTATTACATCACAGTCGATCGTTCATAAAACAATAAAGAAACGAATACTTCTAGATTGGTTACATCTGCGTTATGGTCAAATGCAACATAAATTAAAATACAGTTTGGTAAAAAGTTCGCACCCCAAGAAGTCCCTTCTCGCACCCCCAATTGAGAGCCGCTGTTTAAAGGTAATTATTATCCGACTTGGCTTGTCGATAAAATTTACAACAAATTTGAAGTCAAACTTAATGATATATCTGTTGATGAAATAAGCGTAGAAAATGATGTGTAGTTATCTCCTATTTTTGTTCCGTATGCTCGTGGAGCGTCAGTTTGTTTTGTGAAAGCTCTCTCTCGATTATGTTTAAAACAATTTGATATAAAGCTGATTCCTTGTACAAACAAAGCGGGACATTATTTTCAACTAAAATCAGCAACGCCTTCGTCTCTATGCCCAAATGTCGTTTACAAATTTACTTGTTCGTGTGATACGAACTTGACCTACATTGGTATGTATTCCCGACATTTGATCACCAGAGTAAGGGAGCATCTGAATTTAGTAGACTCAATAAAAAGCACAATTACATCTACATTATGACATTGACTCTTTTAGCATATTGAGAAAATGTAATTTAGATTATGAAGCAAAAATTCATGAAGCTTGCTTATAAAGCGTCATAGCCCTAATCTTAATAAACTATGCTACGCAAGTGGAGCTTCGTTTTCGTTAAACATATATTAATTTTTTTACAATTGTACTCACTTGAGGTAATTGCAAAACCACATTCCATATTGGGTTTTTAGCATAATTTTGAAGTGCTTGCCTGTTCTACAATGCTGCAATCTTAATTTTAATGTGCTTAAAAATTTTTTCGTCCAATCTCTCCTGGCTAATTATTTATTTTAAAATTGGTTACGCTTTTAGAGCCTTTAGAAATATTATATTTTGATGATGTGTATTATTCGAAATTATCGTTGATTGTTTTTATTCGTTTCGTCAGATTCACAGACCTTAATTCTTGAAAAAGGCTTTACGAAAGTCGAAAACGAACGAAATTGAAAACATTTTACTAATTAAAATGACTTGTAATTCATTAAAGATGTCTGCCACAACAACAGTGTGGTTTTCAAGATACCTCTCTGCCATAGTTATTTTTAAAAACTTTGCACATAAAATGCCATCATTGTTTAGATCAGCACCTTTCCTCCGCCTTCGAAAAAACTTCTAGTGAAACTCTTGTCAGCAGCATTTTACTTAACACTTGAGGCTAAAAAACTGTCTGTAAATGTCATATTTAAACACAAGAAAATAATTGCAAGACCAAATATAACTGCAAATAATAATTCAACTTAACTAATATGACATCACTTACTTTTTTTTGCCAAGATAGCAAATAGTGCCAATACACGTGATGTGTTCGTCAAGGTGTGTCGTCGCTTTTAAACAAGGTATGTACCCTGTGGTCTAAATATAAAAATAGAGCAAAATTAAACCGCAGTAGTTGGTTGCTTGTTATACTAGTCCTAACTGGAAATGCTGTGACTCTGCATTGCTTTCAAGCAGAAATGAATCAGTTTTTCGGCTGAAATAAGTTTAAAACTTTTAAAGAAGAACTTGCCATTATTAAGCTAACTGCAAACAGTGACGCTGTTTTGACCTATCCGGTCTCATCAGTGCAGTTATTGCCGGTAACATTGTATACACACACATAAACACCGTACGCTGCACTGCGCTGCATCGATGAGACCTGATAGGTCGAAACAGTATCGCTGTTTGCAGCTCGCTCAATTTGCATTGCTGGCCTTTTGCTATCACTGATTATTCCTTCTCCAAATTCTCACGACAGCGGGAGTAGTGCTCACAATAGGACGATTGTGCCGTGGGTCGGGATTTTCAAGTTTCAACATTCGGCTTGAATTGCTCGATATCACTTCAATGAATTTGCTGCTTGCTAGAATTAGCAGAGTAAAGGAAACCATTGCAGAGTTCTTTTTTCAAGGGTAAAGCAATCCCGTTATCGTGACATTTGAACTCATGACCATCCGCTCACTGTCGCCAAAAATGGGGCCTTAGACGACAGGACCACGCTGTCGACAAAGGGTAAATGCAACTCTGTGAACGACTGATTGTCCAGCACGCAGTAAAAATTTAAGTCCGGTTCGATCAGGATGATGCTCAAGTGCAACGGACTTAGCTCTTCTACTTTCGATAAAACGCTCTATAGACGTATTGCTTCTGCTCGAATTTAAGTTGCTTTCTTAAAACTGCGTCTGCCTGTTTTTTCCTATAAATCTCAAACTGATTAAACAGCTTTTTAGCTACGATTTTTTTCCACTTCAGGCGTGAGAAAGCAGAGGCTTTGCAGACGCCACGTTTTTTAGCAATATTTCATAACTTTCCACTGATTCTGTTCTCGTTGTTCTGAAATAGTATTCCTCTACACTTGTCATTTGTCCCCCGCAAAGAGACATGACGAAGGCTGTTGCGCCGCTGAGCCTATTAAAACCTATTTCCAGCCTTCAAGAAGTTAAAGTTTACATGGTTCGGCCTTTTAAATTCATTTAAGGGTTCACTGAAAGTACAAGAGCTAGGGAAGATGTAAAGGTGATAACATGATTTTAATTCACGGCTCAAAGCCAATGAGTCAAGTAACCTATAACTCAATCTCAAAGACAAAGAAAAAACTACTTTCGATAATATGGCTCTGTCCGGTCTTTCGTTTTGTGACGATTTTCTTTTTGTTTTCAGCATTATCTATTTATAAAAGATAAAGTTTATTCACACACTTAACAGGTTGTGTTGAGTTTCGGTACATCGGCTGTAACGTTGATAGTTTATAATTCTTTTCAAATCTTTTGTTGTTGTTGAAAGTAATTCGAACTATTGTAGAAAGCACTGGCAAGCGAATATAAAACGCACAAGACAAACAAATAATTAAATCATTAATTAAACAAGGCGACGCCGTTGTTTCACTTGCTTCTGGTTCAATCGTCGGCTTGAGTCCAGGAAAATCTCGTTCATATGTATGAGCTCATAATCTGTTTGCACGTCTTCAGTCATACTGTGCAACCACAGCAGATACACCGCAAGGTCCCAACACCTGTCTGCCACATAAAATTGTAGGAGTCCCTTCAAGTGTCCTTTCCTAAGGGCACAACAAGCGAACTTGCTGGGTTTTTCTCCACACTATATCTTTCGTGCTGAGCGTCAAGAAGAGGAGCTGTAAACATCATTGTAAAGTCTTTTGGTATGACTCGACAAGAAAATTGAACCCAGGTCTATCGACTGCAAGGCAGTCGCTCTAACAACAACATCACGGCAAGTGCAACCTGAAGTTTTGTAAGAGGTGGAAGCAAACAACGGCAAGAGTGTTTGTCAAGGCAAAGCCGTTGGACGTCTCTGCAAAAAGGCAAAATAACATGACAATAGGGGTGTTTGCCCCCGTAACTCCTCCTTGTCACATCGATCTGAACTTGCGTGGCAGAATGGTATAAATTTTGTTTCAGAAATAGAATTCCTCTACAGCTTTGGCATCGGTAAAACTACTAGTACTGCAATATTTGCAGCACTTACAATCTCAATACCTAACGATAGTGACAAATTATGGCGATGACCTTCCACAAGTTTAAGGAATGGATCGTAAAAAAAGCTGGAACTTTTTGTTCCTGACAGCTGTGATACATGGGTGATTGTGGACTCGAAAAATACACGTTTATTTTTGCTCCTACACTATCTCATTGAGTATTCGTTGATACGAAATAAGCTTGATCGGCAGCGTAGCTCAGTTGGCCGATGATAAAGTATTTTTTCTTGGTCGCGAAAAGCTTTACCTTGGGCTCTTGCAGAAGGCAATATGCCTCAGGTTTCCGCTTGGTTGCACTGATTGAGGCAGAAATGCCAGCAGTACTGGTAACTCTGAAGCAGGTCTGAACACAGCGATGTTTTAGTGTTATCGACAAACATTTTTCCATGGCAGGAGGATAAAAATACACTGAAAAATTATGTCTCGTTTGGCGGAGCGAAGTTGGTAAAACAGCCCTGCGATAGCCTGCGACAGCCTGCTTAGCTGCTTAGCTTAAGTACAAGCATAGGCCGTGACTTTGTAAAGTGACTCCAGGGCTGCAAAATCGAAATCAAAAAATTCTTAAACTCGAACGCAAAAAAAAAACGAACGAGACCTCTGTGGACACGAACCGTGCCGCAGGTATCAAAAGAGTTCAACACCAACAACAGTATTTGGGGGAAATGCCAGGTGAAGACTAACTTATAAAAAAAATATCGTTAAACGATTTGGGAATGGACTTCGAAAAAATTTACTTTATCTTCCTTTTCTTTGTGTATTTAACTTACAGACAGAGAGATCTTGAACTTGAAAAACATCAAAATCAATCGAGTTTGCGCCCAGGTGAAACCAATTAGATCGTATCTAGAAACTGATTTTTTTACGCCGACGACAAACCGATGGAAAAAATGTTCTTAATATAAAGTCTTCATAAAGTATTAAAGCAGCTGAGAAGGGTGAATCACCGAAAAACATTTGCACTATTTTACGTAATTGCTCCATTGTCTTCGAATTCGTTTTTTTAGTAAGTCTATGTCAATTATTTAATAGGTTACAAGCAGTGGCGTACGCAGAAAGTTTCCGAGGGCGGGGGCAAAGTTTCATCACAATCGTGTAACGTCACAAATCAACTTTATAGGGAGTGCCAAAGCCACAATATAGTTCGCGAAAAAGCAGCTTTGCTTTTGCTAAAATTGCTTGGTTTTGCTTTACATTTTTCATTTTTGTGGTCTGAGGGGGGCATGGCACAGTGGCCTCCCCCCTCGGTACGCTAGTGTTACAGGTTAGCTTGATGGGAATATTTTTAAATTATTGTTGTGTCTGGCAGAGACGCGTGCGATCTACTGCCGTCATTTGATTTCATCAAGAACAATTAAACCATTTTTCAAATGGTCAACCTAATTGCTTAACTGTGTAAATTGGACACGACATGATAATGGTAGGTCTACTTTTATTAACGGGACAATTAAACTTGTGCTACCTTTGCGCATGGCCATCCCAATCGCATCATGTCGAACAGCATTTGAAAACTTAACCAACATACTTATTATGATTTGGCTTTGGTATAATAATAACTCTACGCGAAATTACAAACATGAAAAAGTGATTTCGGTAACATTTTTATGGCAACTACAAACTACAAATGTTTGCAACAGCAAAAACTTGAGAAGAGAAAAATGAAAAAAGTTAGTGATGAGTGTAGTATCATTGGTCGGTCAATGCTATCTTGTGTTCACTGCAAACTGATGGAAATAATGAGATCGTTTTGAAAAGAAGTTCTGAGTCCCAGTATTGTGAAAGATTTAGTAGCTAACAAGCTCGTACAAAACTGAAGACAGCTTTGACCATTGCCTTCTTTTTCAGTAGCTGAAAAGGTTAAGGTTGTTTTTCGTTCTTTTTATGATGAAAGCAGCATAATTACAGACCTTAGCCATTTCTACTTTGATTGCAGCAATACGCCTGCGTTGTGCGGTTGCGCGCTAAAAACATGGCGCGCACAGTTCATAGCAGCATTTGTAGTAAATTGAGCAGCATTTAAAAAGAGCAAGGTCAGCATGTACGTCATATCACCATGTGACTGCGTAGTCTCAGAGGATATAGTTGTTGGTTAAGTGCTGTGTACGTGAAAATTAGCGGTGCTTCATGAATCTGTAACACTTTGATCACAAATTAATATTTGTTACTGTAATTTCATGTGCTTGAGTAGTGGCTCCTTACGTCTTAATTGCTTTATAATAATTAAGGTAATCAAGTGTTATGAAACGAGTATGACACGCCACACCTCAAGCGTAAATTGCAAATGAAGTAATGGATATAAAGATCTGATTGACATGCTCTATCTTTTTCAAACATGCTTTCGTTAGCTCCTAAATTTTAAGCTTGCCTAAGAAAGAGAATATGAAAGAATGCAGTTTATGGTAAAGCCAGGAGTGGACACCAACCACTCATACGCTAATGATTCTTGCAGTTAAAACGTAGGAAAGCATTTTGTGCTGCTTTTTTGCGCCGCTGTTTTACGGTTGCAATCGTAAATGGAGATGCTCAAAGGCTAAAGCGGACTGCAGACCCTATGATTTCAACTTTTTGATTAAAATTATTTGAAGGCTTTCCTAGTTATTTGCAGGAGACCGACTAAAAAGTGTAAATCTTTTTTTTTCTTTTAGGGAGAAAGAAGTGGTGTTTTGTGAATTAGAGTAAGCTTCTTCTCTTCATTTTTGAAGCTCATGCGGACCGGATTTTTTGTCAAAACGGCCAAAATAGTTGCTTCTCGAGAAAAAATACGTCTCCAAGTTGAAAAACTAACAAAGAAAAGGTGTGTGAGAACAAAATTGCAAAACAAACGCTATCGACTGATCTTCAAAATAAAAAATTTTCAAGTCAATCATTCCAAACCAAAATTCAACTGCAGCCTGAAAACTAATTCTTTCCTAACTCTGAGCCCATCTTAGCCTGCGGTTATAATGCAAAACTATTACAAATAAATGACGCGCTTAATATCAACTTTTTCTATACGTTGCATATTCCAAACTATTCTGGCTTTATATAGTTGTCATTGTTGTCTTCTCTACACGTACAGCTGTCCACGCCGAACGTTTGCTTTAGGCGAGAAAGCTTAGAAATAGCTACCTGCTTATTGCCCCCTTTCAAATCATTGCTAGTTTGGCTGTGAGTGGCTTTCCGGGCCGAATCTAGCATTGTTTTTCTTTGTGTTGGTATCAAGTCCTGTACCGTAGGAGGATCTGAAAGCAATGCCCATGTATCCGAACAAAGCAAAAAAAAATTTTCCATTATTTTTGGGTGTCCCGCAAGACCAGCGTTTCAAAAAAAATGTATAAAAACTACAACATAGGCTGCATCTTACTTCAGACACCCGGTTTTAATTCAATACCATATTGCTAATCTTGCACAACTCCAATTGGTACTTCCTTCAATCTTCAACGAAAGCTTTCTTCTTTTAAAATCTAAAGTAACATGGTCAAAAAGTGAGGGGCTTCGGCCTTTTCAATTTTTCAAAAAAAGTTTGTGCAAATAAATTTTTAAAGAGCGGAAACTATTTCAAGTTCCACAAATCAATTGCAAAAAGGAGGATAAAAAATTTCCTGGGAAAGGGAAGTTATTTTATTCTGGATTATTTTTGGTGATGGCCTTTTCCAATAGAGTTTCCACCGAATTTGGATAACGATAAGAGGTTTTTAGCAGATTTTAAAGATATTTGCTGAGATCAATATTGATATGCGATATTTCATTTAGAGGTCAATTAGAAGTTTGGTCACAAACAGGGCTTTGGGAAATCTTTCAAGAAGTGGAAGACTGCATCCTTTGCTCCATATTTTATTTTGTTCGATGGAGGATGGGATTTTAACAATTCTAAAGTGTGTAACAATCCAAAGGAAAAGAAGCATAACAAACAAAAGATGATGAGAGCAATAAAATTGAAAACCTTTGGAGTAATCACCAGCTAGTATCGTTGACAATCGTGCGTTGAAAATGAAAATCGTTGATGCTGACTCGTTTGCTTGCTCGTTGATCAAACCAATTTAACAAAAGTATGGATCCAATTTATTATTTAACGAATGAAATAAACAGAAACAAATTTGAACCGAACCAAACTGAATTAACTGAAAAACTGCATTGAACTGAACGCGAATAATGCAAAGTCAACTAATTTAACTAATGCGTAAAATGCTTAAAGCAAAATCAGAAACCGAAAATGTGCGCTAAATCAATCAAACAACGCGCAAACTCAAGAAACAAATAAACGTAATTGCAATAATTAACTCCAAAAAGCACTGGGACATAGAAACCAAGTTCGAAACCGCTACACTTTGGCAAAATTTTTTTTACCTATTTCGTGGGCGATTGGACCCAAGAGTTAACCGGGCTTTTTATATGAGGAAAACAATAGTAGTTATTTCTTAGAACTTTGAAAAAATTTAAAATCTTTTCCAATTGTGCTTTAAAACGTTATATGTGTATAAGTTCCCATTTTCCCTTATATTCTCTCCTTATTCTTCCCTCTTGATTAGGCCCCTTTTTAATACAGCGATGACCAAGAAAAAGACTTTTTTACTGCTATAAAATAGGAATTTCGAGGGAGAGAGGTCCTTCTTCTTTTCTATGCCCCTGGTTGATTGCCCTTAAATACGGTCAAAAACTTGGTCACAAAGCAGTGCTCTCAAATAAGCTAATGCTATTCAATTAATACATTCATTAAATGGCCTTTGAACTCTAACACTTTGATTATAGAACTTCAAAAGTACCAGAAGCGATGTTGCATCACTTCGTTCATTGAAATGGAGTGCATTTTATCAAAATTATTCTGTAATCACAGTAAAATTTTATTTTATGATTTACAATCAAACATGAGTCAATTAAATGTAATTGAGGGGCTGCCAAATTTTAGACTCCATTCTAATTCAAAGACAACACGATTTCAAATTCTTTGAAATTGGCTTCTACGTCATTGTTTTGAAAAGTGTATGAGATGCTGAATCTTTTCCACTTACGAAAAACATCTACACGACTAGTGTGCGACGTTTAACACAGCCGGGGCAAATAAACTTAATCTCGTCAAATGCAGAACGGGTAGTTCAATTGTGTATTCACCAAAAATAATTAGAGCGCTAAATTTTTCTAAAAATGTTTGATATCTTTATGGTAAATTTGGAACAAAATTATGAAATTAATTACCTCTGTTTTTTTATGACATCAATTAAAAAAAAATCAATGAAACCCAAAGTTTAAAGGAAGTCAAAATTTTGCAAGTAAAATAGCTAAATATGCCGCTATTTTACTTGAAAATAGTTTATTAGCGCAGTTGGGTCCAAGATTTTGAGGGGACATGGCCTCGTTAGTTGGAAAGATGAGGCGGGCTTAAAGCTATTTATCATTGAATTCTTGACATAGCCTACACTATATTTCAAAACTACAGCCTTTTATTGTTCACAAAAGTTCTGTTCGCGTGCGGCAGATTGTGCATCCCTAACGTACCTCTCCCCCGTCCCCCTTACCCCCCCTCGAAGATCAGCACCTGCTCCAATGGGCTTATTAACTTTGGGTCTCTACGTAAGGACCAATTATTATCGACAACAACGACGTGTTAAGGCGATTGTTATAAGATCATTTTGTAGTCTGCCAAACCTTCTTTCTCAGCAATTAAATGTTAAATGAGATGAATGAGTTACCGCCATTTTATTGCTAAACGAATTGTGCTCTGTCTCTTGCTTTACAATGTCAAATCACAAAATTTCGAAAATTAAATGGCTAACAATTCACTGAAATTATTTTGCGTTCACTTATCTGAAGCAACTGTTATTTAACTTTTTACGTTGAAAAAAATCAACGCGACTAATGGCGAAGCTAATGTTGTACCGCCTTAAAGTTGTCACCACCCTATAAACCTCCAAAGCTTGGATACTACACGAACAAAATACGCAAACCTACCGCAAAATGTCTTAGTCTTATTACTATCCTCATGTCTGAACTATATCCAGTGCCGTACAGCAAGACTTTTAAGCAGAAAAACATTTCTACATCCCTAGCGTTCGATCAATCAAAAAATTGCCAGAGTTGTTTTCGAAGCTCAGAACGAACTCTCGTCGAAATTTGTATCTTGAAGCTGACAACTACGTCATAATAGACAATGAAATAGACGCCCAATCTCAAAAAACGTAGAAATGGTATCTTACGCAATCGGCAAAAATGGTGTATTTGTGTTTTTTTATGCTGGCCAACAAATTAATGGCTGTAAATTTTTATAGCATTTTACAATGCTATAAAAATATTTATATTTTAAAAAAAATTGGGGATGCGGCAGCACTTGATGACAAGCAGTTCCTGTGCATGATGTCGATCGACCGCAGACGAATACCTACCACGCTATCGAATCTATAGGCGTCCGGGGTAAAGTTAAAGAAGCAGCATGCTTTGCAAACCTCAGCCAAAAATTTCTTATATTTTTGTTAAAACTCAAACTCAAGACTAAAAGTAAAGAGCACCTTTTTTCTCAAGGTGTGACACTGCAGAAGAATATCCGAGGCCCTCTTAATCATGCGCAAGAAGACGTAATCATGAATTGTTCTCCGGAAATGGTAATAAATGAAAAGAAAAAAAAGCTTTCGTTAGCTTCATAGTTAGTCTTGATTTTTTTTCCACAAGGAGCATTCTTTCTTAAAAACAAAGTTCGCACATATTTTTGGGGGGGGCGGGGGAAGATTTTTCTTCGCTCTATATTTAGGTCTTTTACTCTGATCTAATAACTCAGTAGCAACCAGAAGTCCATAAGTTGTTATTTGCTATTTACAAGTGATTAGATTTATAAGACATTTAAATCCACTTTGTTATCGTTTTTGATAGCTATTCTTGTCATGAGGTTAGCTTATTCAAGTTTTGCCGATTGATAGAAGGACCTTATCTTAATACAAGCAATAAAAGATGTTTCTAAAGTCGCATCTTGATAATTGTCATAAAAATAACAATATCCACTATTTTCGGATTATTTTTGGACTCAGATTGTTTGAACACCACTGATACAAAAAATGTTGGTTTAACGGAGAGAGTGTTTCTTGACGATATTGGTAAACTTCCTTCTTTTGACACGTTTATTGCCTACGTGTTTGCGATTTACAACAGCTTTCAATTGCTTTGTCAAGAATTTTGAGGTTTCAGTCGGAAACAGATATGAATAAAAATGCGATTGAAAACTTTTAAGTGGTTAAGACGACAGTTAGTTAAAAACCTTTCCATTTTCTATCGACCTTTAAAATCTATTTTTGGAATGTTGTTAGCGACTACATGTAATCTTTGCAAGAATCTATACTATCTTACGTCATAAATAGAATTGTTACGTCAAGTAAGGAAAATACAGTAGACAACAACAGAAAATTTTGAAAGAGGAAATACCTGAGATCTACGTTCCTATGTTTTCAACATTTAACTATTAATATTTTACCTACAATTGATAAAATTGTTAGAAAATACAAAAAATTGTTGGAGTTTTCGTATTTCACATAAAAGGCATTCTAAATTCCAAAGTGAGCTCTGAAGAGAAAAAGTTTTTCAAGGTTTCCGCAGCTGCTTGTGACGCTATATTTTGTAATTTTGTTCTCGTTTTTTTTAGCATCAATACGTATAAGAAATAAAAGATGAATACCAACCTACGTGAAAGTATCTGTACGGAATATAAAAGTGCAATCAGATTGAAAGTTACGAATTGTACTGCTGCTGACTACAAGAAAACGAAGTTAATATTGACTTTTTTTACTGGGTCAAAGATGAAATCCAAAAACCAAAGTTTAAATGTTTTATAGCAACCTACAGTTACTCTCCCAGTACTGTTCATACTCATCAAGCTTTGCCTACCCACTACAGATTCATAATTTTACTCATCAGCAATCCATTTCGCCTGCTTCACTGCTTCATCCAACTTCCGCTACTTAGCCTTTCGACCTTGACCTTGCTTGAAGCACGTGTTCCGAAGCGAATAAAAGAAAAGTCTTCTTTTTCTGAGAATGATGAAGAAGATTAAAGAAAACCTTGCAAACGACTTGGCAAGAGGGGGGGACTTCAGGGCGCAATAATCCGTTAAGTCTTATCTTCTATTGCGAGTGGCAGATCGCATGTAATCTACTAATATGTCATTGAATTGTTACGGAAACATACAGCAACGTTTTCCAATTTATTTTCTGCCATCCAATTAGCGTTCTACTACACAAGTTGTTGTTTTAAATCTGGTTTTCCGTCTTCAAGTGCAGTTGCTCACAAGGTTCTTTTTTTAAGATTTTATTAGGGGCGTAAAAAAGCTGGAAAAAATAGATGTGTCCTTCTCCTCACAACATTATCATGTATATACAGAAATTTGATCAAGATTTTTTTAGAAAATAACATTTTTAGTTTTGGACTTAGTAAAACAGTTCTATTTTGTCAAAGTTACCATAAACATAAATTTTTGTTCCCTCCCGTTCAAAACAAAACCTTTAGTACGCCCTGCGATTATTACACACAAAAAAGCTGAAGTTGGTTATACACTGAACATGTTTTCGTTCGATTTTGTCTGTACATTGTTCTTGGGAATTTTTGTACAAAAATGTTCATCCGCTTGAGTATTTTTTGCGGAGTAACGGAGTATGCCTTGTTGCGTGAATATCTAATTTTGCTAACAAAAATCTTTTTGCGTTTTAGTCTCCCAAAACACATAGCTTATCGTACGTACTTTGCAGGCAACATAGGATATTCGAACAACAGCAAATACTATAAAGCATGACATAAATATCCACGAGGATGAAAATTTTCCCACGAAAAAGTATGAGAGCAAACGACGAACATAACCGGACAAAAACGTACTGGGCTACTATGTACAGCGATCTAAAAACAAAATGGCTGCTGAACAGGATAGGGCTTTACATCGTGTAATTACGTGCTATATAAAAAGGTAGCAATATCGCTTGAGATTGTTTGTAAAACCGGAAGAAACAGTCAACAGTTTAACGGTACTGTGGGTGTTTGCTTCAATGCTTTTTTACTCACGTAAGGCTAACTAATGCTAAATTGTGTGAGCCTGTCATTTGAGCACAAATATTATTCGTCAAAGGCGACATTTTTGCCCGTCTTTGCACGTCACAAGCAGCTTGCTATTTACACATAAATAATGCCTTAACAACTAAACGAAAACATTTTCAGTTTATTTGTCTTCGCTGACGTAACTACAAGCATCAAAGTCGCAAAACTTTAACGGCAATATTGATTAATGTACGATATTTATTTTTCTTTTTGTATCCCATTTTTACGTGTGTATTTTATCCTTCATTTCGCCAATAATGATTAATTACCTTAAACAAACAGTCAATTTTTGAAATTTACAGAATTTTCAACATAAAAATCAGAGCCAACATGCTGCTGGACATATGTCTACTAGAACACTCCAGTCGTTTACTAAAATTTTGTTTTTGCTTGTTGGTTGCTTTTTATGACCTAACAAACACTTTTCCTAAAAATAGAACGGAGATGCCTTTTTAGAAAGATTTACATTTTGCTTCAAGTACATCAAGTCATATTGGGGTCCCTAGTAATCATACTACCAAGCAATGCAAAAGACTAAAATCAATTCAGTTAAGTTCTAATCTCACCGGGATCGTTTTTAGCCTTTCGCATTGCTCCATAGTAAATATAAGTAAGATAAATATGTGCGTAGCTTTTCTTAACTAATCATCAATGCAAAAGGTAAAACAAAGCAATTAGCGTACGCTGCCGCATACGACTGCGTCGTGTAGTATCGCGAACTGTCGATTGATCTTGTCCCGTTCTGCTCCCCGCAGCTTCATGTCTATTTAAAAGAAATTTGGATGCCGAAATGCTGTAAGTGTGGATTGATCTCGGAAGTAGATTTTTACGACCCGAAATCCTGGTGCCTGACGAATGACTACACAACTAGTTTTGTAGTCATTGTTCTAATTGTGAGTCTGCTAGTCTGCTCAGCCTAAGATAGGATTCAGCGAAATTGCTACAAAATCAAGTAAAATTTGTGAACTTAAAATGATTACTAGATCTTGAGTTAGAACAGAAAACCTAGTTACAGAACCTAAATCTCATTCTTCGCGTGGTTGTGTGATCTGGAATAGCGTAGTTGCTACAAGGACAGAGCGAATGACCTCATTCAATTTTTGTGTTTTGAATTTTCAGAAGAGATAGCCTACTGTCTATCATTTAACTTTTGTAAATCACACCATTAATTGAAATGTTAAACCATAGACTTCTGCAAGTAATTTAAAAAATTTTTCTATCAGGTTATTTTGATGAGTAGTTTGGTGGTTACGTTAAGATCAAAAGAGAACACGCTTCAATATGTGAAATAATTAAAGCAGGTTTGCTTACATATAAAAAGTAGTTTGCTATGCTTAAATAACATAAAGGTGATGACTAAGCAGCTAAGTCGACTGCTGCATCATCTTTTCAATTTATAAGTACCAGGATGGATTTACCCACACTTTATCACACGACTTTTCATCACGCGGCTGTTAATCACAGACATTAAACCAATAGACATTTAACCACGTAGACCTATCAACACTACGAGATTTCATCACTTAGACATTTTATCGCCACACAGATTATCACGTGGACATGTAAGGCCCTAACATGGGCCTAACCCTAACCCTATCACATAAATAAATAATGTCATTATCACTTTTTTCTTTTTCGCGTGATCAAGTGTCTGTGTGATTAAAGTTTTAAGTGATTAAACGTCTGGTGATTAAATGTCCGTGATTAACAGTTGTGTGGATAAATGTTAGGTGATGAAATGTCTGTACGCCACCAGGATCACCCATGCTGTGTTTGGTCAAACCAGTTTTGTGAAGTTTACTTTGAAATTTCTGATCAGGAATTGAGGAGCATTTTAAAAATGGCGCTTGCGTGATAATTTTGATGAAATACCATTATGTCTCATATTCTAAAGTAAGAACTAAGAAGATGAATTGCAATTGTTGTCGACCCGGCCAATTCCATACTCGGTGCATTAGGTGTGAAAACGACACATAGCATAATGATCACAGCTTATTTCAGTTGCAGGTTGGCGGCATGCAGTGAAGGGCAAGCTGTGGCCAATATCTTGCGTTCGCAGAGCAATGCAACGTGGCGTATGAAAAATGTATGCGAGCGGCGGACGCATAATTTTCTATTCGCGGCATCACTGACCGAAATGCAGTCGAGCGTGAAAGAAAACAAATCTTTTCGTGCCGCAACAGATTTGGTATCAATCGTTCGATTTCGGAAGCGGCAATAGTCTGTGCGCGAGTCTCTGTGTGAGTTTTGACGAATCCAAAAAGGATCCGGCCATCAGATATCTACGTAAAAAATTTGTAATGCCTCCAAAATGGTGTAGTGACAAGCTGAAAGTAGGGTGAAACATAATCTCATCAAAATCCGCACCTTTCCCTCCAGTCAGTAAATTTAGGATCCATCACTGTTGTGTATGAGTGTTGGGTAAGGTTTACCATCTGAGCAAACTTAAAACTGTCGGTCGTCGTACAGCTTATTAAGACAAGATATTGTCGGATGCTGTTTCAACTGTCTACGTCTAAGAAAGTTGCATTTGTTATTTTTAGCTTATTTTTCTTTTGAAATCACTTGTTTTGTTGAAATATTTGAATTCACTTGTTTTCCGCTGTTTTAAAAGACTCACCAATGGGGCAAAACTTAATCCGATAAGGCATTTAAATCAGCTCCTTTCTCAAGTTTGCTTAGTGATTTCAACAAAAGTTGGGTTCAAGTGTCAGAAATGACAAGTGGGAAAATCAGTTACCGGCAAATGAGTCATATAACGCTCTTGTTTACCGCCATATGACATGGTCGCTGGCGTACTGCATTTTAGCGATGGGATTGAGGGGCGTCAACGTTTAAAAAAAGGTCAATAATTCATAGGTGTCGAAATTTGCTCCACAACGTTTTCAGCGTCGGAGCTGAGAGATTTTTAAGGGTCCCGCATTCAGAGCAGAAACTACTATCTAGTATTGCTCTAGAGCGTTAACAAACTGTGCTTCATTGGGAAAATACACGGTTGTACATTGGCGAAGGCTCGATAATGTTTTGCCTACGCCACTGCTACAAATTGTCACTATTCGTTTAAATTACCAAAAGCCAAGAAGACGTTCACAGTTGAAGGCAGGGAGCGCTGTTCATCTGCCTCGGGAAATTTATAACGTTTGTAAATGTAAATCCAAGCATATATAGCTTCATCGTAGGTTTATAGAGGCTGGCTGCAAAAAGCAATTTTCAATCTTGCAAAAAGAAATCACTGAATGAGAGGTTGTTCGCTTACAAGAAAATACAAACAATTTATAATATCCAAGTTGCTATTATTGCTACTAGCAATACACCGTTGAACATAATAATACAATATATTTAGCAAATTCAAACGTTTTCGGCGCTACATATCGCCCTCATCCTCAATTTATGTATAGATCCTGATGAGGGCGATATGTAGCGCCGAAAACGTTTGAATTTGCTAAATATATTGTATTATTATGTTCAACGGTGTATTGCTAGTAGCAATAATAATAACATGGATACTAAAAGTCACCTCTCTACCGAAATTGTATTATAATTTATAATATATTGAATTAACGTTGTTGAAGAGGCTTTGTCTCGAGACGGGAGAGTAGTTTCTTTTTAGTTTTACATTAAGCTTTATTGTATTCTACGCACACGTCATGAGAAAAAGAAATCCTGACCTTGTTTTCGAAACCAAACTGCGGCGAAAATATAGGATTACCGGCTTTCGACGGTCGACGTTTCTGACGTAATGCCTTAAAATAACGCGAGTTGCATCGATTACGGTTGATCTCGTGACCTGATTGGCAGAAACGTCTTCTATGTTATTTACTTGACAGAATGGTTTTGTTTTTAATGAAAGCATACGGCTAAAAATCGAAGTTGAAGTCAGTTTTTGCTTGTGCTATCAACAAATATATGCTGAAATAGTTTTTTGTTTAAATGCACTGTAGCAGGCATTGTCCGTTTGTAAATATGAAAGGTTTGTAAACCTTATTAAAAACTTTAGCTCTTCGGACAAATGTACCAACAAAATATTTACATTTTGCTTCCCTTAATACCGGAAATTTAGGCTTGTGTTCCATCGTATTTTGACGGCGCTTCTCAGTTGCTAAAGGAAGTCGAAACGTAAATTTGGTTAATAGCCTGCAATAGTCGCTTTCATGGCTGAATTCGTTAATACAGTTGTTCTGTGTGTTTACTAGGATAAGGCGTACTCGTGCAAACTTTTCAGACCAGAGAAAAAAATTATTTCCTTTTGATTTATGAAAGCGTCAGTCTTATCAGTTTCCGATTATCTAACGTAGCTGCCCTTTTATGGAAATTGAGGAAAATGTTTTTAATTATAGTAACGCAAGAGGCTAGCAATGCACAATTGTGATCCCAAACGAATTGAGACCGAACTAAAAAATTTCCAAGACTCCGGCATACTTAAATGTTGTCTTGATAAGAAAACTCCGTAAAATTCTCTTTGTCGATCAAGAGTAGAAATTCTCACTCCGGTGTGAGTTGGAGCTCAGTGATTAATGGCAAGTATCCCTCGTTCATACCTCACGATGGCTTTGGAAAGACACTTAAGGATAATTCCCCCTGCTTTTGCAAGAATCGCACTTTGTCAGTAGTATTAGTAACTCCAAAGTGAGCCTACGTATTTGTAGTGGAACTAATAAAAGGTTTTCCTGCGACCGCAAGATGAAAATATTCTACTCCCACTCGCTTGTTGTTCACTTCTTGGCAACTTATATAAATATATATATACAGGATGGCCCAAAAGTAGGTATACAGTTATTAAAAGTAGGGTTTAGGTCCAAAAGTAGGTTTGTAGTTATCATGTAGGCACTTTAAACCTCTAGAATGATAGTTATATCTTAGACGGAAACTGTTTAATCTCTTAAGTGCTCAAAATGTCCTCCACCAACATTGCCATATTTACTTACACCTGTCCAAAACACTCTGACACACAGTGCGGCACTAATTTCGATCTTCATCAACTTCTCTGAATGCGTCATAAATGTACGAGTAATCTTTTAATTCATTTACTGTTTTGGGATTCTTTTTATACACCTTGTTTTTACAACACCCCAAAAAAAAGAAATCCATTGGTGTCAGGTAAAGTGAGCGTGGTAGCCATTCAATGCTACCCCTTCTTCCGACCCAACGCTGTGGAAGGACTTCGTTAAGGTAATCTCTTACTCTTAACGCCTAATGTGGAGGTGCTCCATCTTGCTGAAAGAAGAGTTCATCGAAATCAGGTTTGGTTTGGAGTTGTGGCACTACTACTTCACAAACAATTTCCAAATAATTCTCTCCATTAACTGTATACCTACTTTTGGGCCACATAAAGTGCGCTGCTGGTAACTTCAAAGCGCATAAAAAATAGTTTAATAACTGTATACCTACTTTTGGGCCGCCCTGTATATATATATATATAAATTATTTCTGTTTTGTTGAACATACCAATGATGTATTGTAAAGGAACATGCATCGACTAAACTTGCGATTATTGAGTGTATCAATAATGTACATAGTCAACTAATCAATCTTACTAACCACGTGGAAACTTTGAAAAGAGTAATAAAAAAATTGATGTTTTTCTGCACATCCAGTTCTCGTTCCTAATACAAATGTACTTTAAAAAGTGATTGAGTCATCAACAATATCGGCAGGGCAGGTAAAGCCCTTATTACTATGGTCCCTGTTTCTCTATTCTTTGAAACGAGTAACCAAAGAAGGCACAATCTAAGTTAAACAGTGGGAATGAGGGTGCAACGCAGCGCTTGTTTTCAGAAATACAAAACTTCGGTGTTAAGTGGTTGGCCTTTTTTTACGGCTAGGAGGATTTATGGCTTCAGGGTCCTAGCTACGTTTTAGGTCTATATGCTCTGTTCATTGCTTAAGCGTTGCCAGAGGGACAAAAGAAGGCCTTGCGTTTCCTGAAGCTTGTGAGAAACTTTTGAGCTGTCCATGACTGTTGAATATGCAGTAATCAATAACTTTGCTGTAAAAAGAAAGAAGATAATACGATACGCTTTTTTTGCATTATATTGAGTGTGTTACAGACAAAATCCATTCATAAAATTTTTAATTAAAACTGTTTCTCGCCCTGGTAAAACTGCAAGACCACTTAGAGCTGCTGGAGACCTGCATTTATAATTCGTATCTTTGGTGCTGTAAGCAATACTAGGAAAAAATATCTAAAACAGCCATCTCTATGAAGTTTTTATTGTCTATTTCCACGTGCTCCCGTGAGAATTTCGTAGATTTGCAGCACTATAAAAACCGCGGCATTTTTGTCATTTTGGCATTTTTCTCAAAATCAAATATGGGCGAAGTGTCATCTCTGCTATAAGTTTGAATTGTTTTGAGAAGTCACATACAGTCAGTAAGTGTATATATTATAAGCTACAGTAATTTGTCGTATCGGGTAATTCTTGTTAATCAATCTGTGATGAAATCAAAACTATAATAGTATCAGTAATAATACTGTACATCTATTGTGTCAAATCTCGCAAAATCGCAGTTAAAAAGCCATCAGCTTAACTGTGGATAAAATAAAGTGCTTCTAATAATTCTCTCATAATTATTATTATTTATCGTCGTACTGTCAATGCCATCGCTGTTTGCTATTTGATCTTTCTATTCTTCTATGTTTTGTGCCCAAATAAAGTGTGAGGTTTGGCTATTTGTTTACAATTGTTTAATTATTCTAGAAAACCTGTCCCAGTAACAACGTCTTTCGCACATGCTCGATTGGATTTTTTCGTCTCTGAATTACATTTGATTACATCATTAAGAGTGCCTTTTGATCCCGCGATTGAGTTTGCGCTGTGCCCCAAGATCTTCCCCCAAAACCGTATGACTGGGGTAGCAGCAGTCACACGAAAGTTTTTGACTGTAACTGACGTTGCTGCAGAGTAAATTCCTTGTCATCCCAAACAATCGGTTTATTGTTTTAACTGCAATGTCCCAATGTGCAGTAGTTTGAGTGGGTTCAAAAGTGGATTGCACTAAAATGAGGGAAATTCTGCAGACTAACGTCAGCCATGATTAAAACTGTAACCCTACGATTCTAATCCAAGCTGTAATTCAAATCCTAACCCTAAGATAGCAGTAGCATTTTGTGTTTACAGAAAAAAGCTTCTAAAATATTAAAATTTCCGCAATAACTCTTTGGTGGGGTACTGTAACTTCTTTATTCTAGCCTATGATATTGATGAAATACCAACGTATTTGTTGTCTATTGGTTACCGATAAGTTGTTCTTGCAAGATCTTCTGTTTTGAAGAAGCTTCTCATTAGCCCTTTTGCTAGTCTTCGCTTGGACTGGATCACCACGACGGGCAGACTGCGTGACCCCGTTACCTGTCTGCCACATAAAGATGGAGGCATTCCGTTAAATGTCTCGCCAAGCGACCTTGGTGGGTTTTTCTCCACTCAATCCTTTTCGTGCTGAGTGTCAACCAGGGAAGCTGAGCGCTCAGCGTTCAACACGAAAGGAATACTGCCGAGAACAAGCCTCCAAGCTCGCTTGTTTTGTCCTCGGACAAAACACTTAACGGGATGTCTCCATCTTTATGCAGTAGACAAGTGGCGGGGCCAGGCAGTCTGCCCGTCGTGGTGACCTAGTCCAAGCGAAGACTAGCGAAAAGGGCTACTGAGAAGCTTCTTCAAAAAAGATCTTGCCCACTCAAAGAAGAAAAAGCTTTTTTTCTTCAATTATGGTAAGTTATGGGGACCAATGAGCCATAGGTTTACTGAACTGGCCTAAAGGTAAGCTACCCTTACTCAACGACAAAAACTCCTACGACTTTAATTATTACTAAAAAAATTTTATGTCTCTGAAACTTTTATAGTAACCAGCTCTACGACAACTAATCAGTGATCTTTACCTACACCTAACGGAAATACCGCACATTCTTCCAAACCAAAAGATAAAAACAGATAACAAGTTGGTGGTTGCTCTCATTTCTTTCAGAAATGGCGACTGCTTCGAAAGTAAAATTAGATCAAAGATATTATGCTACTCGGATACGTAATTTAATTTTATAGTAACTTTTTAATAACAATTGGTATCGAAAGTATTGCGTTTGTTCGGTAGTACAGGTAGCTCACAGTAGAAATTTACGGTACATTTAAACCTTACATTTTATTTCACTTTGCTACACCTTATCAATAAAATAGGTCATGCGCGAAATACAACTATACCAAGGTATTCTAACGAGGTGTCCTTACAGTTCAGTTACTGTGATTTTCGTACTTGCCATTGCTTTATCAAAAAATATTTACGGCTGTATGTCAGTACTGTAAAATATCGCTATACTATATTAAGCAGCATCTCAACAATTTGTGTTTGCTTTTATGATGGAAATGAATAATAATAGCAGTTGCTGCCTGCTGCTGTAGGCACTATAATGGTACCAGAAGGCAGGATGAAAGAGAGCTTTTTTGAAGCGTTCAATAAAACAGCCTTTCTTAAAAAATTGCTTAAACGCTTGACAATTAGTTGAATTGTCGATGGAGCACAAATAGTGTTACATTTTTTATATTTTAAAGCAGCGAGGTAATACCTCCGGAAAAGGTCTTCAGCCACGTTTCTACGGTCTGTATTTTTTGAAAAAATGAAAAATAATTTTGCAATCAATCTTTTATAATACCGTCATCTTTACTACTAAAGGAGTAAAATTTTGTAAGCTGGTAAGTGGCTTTTGTCCAAGCTAAAAATCGTTTTTCTCCGTCAAAAAAAGGAAATCAAAAAATAATCTTTTGTCATGACGTCATCAATTTCCTTATGATATCTACCAGAGAGTTTAATCCAGCCAAGTTTCATGTTTGTACACCTGTAGCTTTGGAGGAGTTACAGTGAACGTACTCACGTAGAGACAAAACTCTGCTTCATAGCATTGATGAGTACATGTATGTGTGCCACGGTCACGGGAAAATCATTTATTGGTTGTACATAAAATAGCTTGTGCTCGGGTGATTCATTCCAACAACCTCACATGAGATGACAATGAAACCAGAAAGAAGATGTTCAAGCAGTGCTGCCTCTCAGGGGAAATTGTTTCGTGTTTTCTGTGAGACTCACAGCATATATCAGAGGCGGATTTACGTTGGGGAAAGCCTGGGCACGTGCCCTGGGGCTTCCACAAAAGCCCTTTGATTTGAACTAAAAAAAGAACTTCAAGGTCTACAGCCACAATTAGCTGCTTGATTTACGCTCGGATTAAGAATCAATGAGGTAAGGCAAAGCGAAAAGTACCATGCAAAACGTTAACAACGTGGATAGTGACGTCATCAAGAATTACGGAATGGCTAGGCAAGCAATGATTCTAGTTTGCAATAGGCATAGGCAGCTTGTCAGCTAACAGTTAAATATCAAAGCAGTAACGATATGCGATCGTGCGAAGATTCAAAAGCTGTAGTAAAATTTAATAAGTCTAAAAACGATGGATTACTGTTATGGCCTAATTTAAAGTTGCTGTGAGTAACAAGGACTTCAGCAGATTTCAATACTGTCAGGTTTTTGCAGGACAGCTAGCCTGCTGCACTAAACGGGCGAGGAGTACTCAGCAGTGGTCAAGAGCTATGGCTGCTATGCGCAATCTATCTGCACCTGCTCCCCATCTGAAGCCCAGCGGTCTTTTTAGGAGCTAAATTTTCCGCTCAAGCTTGTTTCAACAGATTAACTTTAGCCAGCGCGTTTTTTGAAGCCATCGTTATTCCTTTATTACTTACAAGGTGCTTTTTCCTTTCGGTCGCATCATTGCCTTAACTTCAAGCATGCAACTAAGGCCCTGCACATGCCTAAATCCGGCATTGGTGTATATAAAGAAATGTCATAATTGAACGTGCGAAGTGATTCAGAATTGATTTACTGGTCTGTACACAACATGCAATGACGTCTATTTGCGTGATATAATGTTCAAATTTGGTTAGAAACAAATTAAACATTGATGTTGTGATAGTAAAATATATTAGGCCTAAACGTGAGCCCTTGTTATCCTGGATGCAGTTTTGGCATCAAGCTTTTAACGATTTAAGGTTTGTTTGTTTGTTTGTGATTACCCCTCCTCTTCCTCGGGATGGAGGTACGGCATGAACGGCAATTCAGGTTCATGCCGTCAACCTAATTGAAATTAGGCTAGGGGAAAGATGGTAGCCCATTTCGAACCAGTCTTAAGTGACTGGTAGCCCCACCACCAACAAGGCGGACTGCCACTGGTGGGTACCCAAGAGTTGTCTGACATGCTGGGTTAGCAACTTCACAATTGTAACCCGGTGAAGTACGGGAGGGCCACCTGTCTGCCACATAAAGGTGGAGGCGTCCCGTTAAGTGCCTTGCCCAAGGAAACAACAAGCAAGCTTGCCGGCTTGTTCTCCACACTATCCAAGCAGGGAAGCTGTGAATACTATTTTTTAAAGTCTTTTGGTATGACTCGACTTAGGGAATGAACCCCAGGTCTACCGACTACGAGGCGGACGCTCTAACCACTACACCATTGCGCCAGTAACGATTTAAGGTCGGTGTTTTACCTAGTTAGGTAAAACACCAACGATTTAAGGTCAGTGTTTTACCTAGTTAGGTGAAAAATTAAGTGACAATAACTACCCAACACAAGAACAAGATGAATAGAGTTCCAATGATTGCCAAGTACAATAACTGTCCGCAAATAAGTAGCCACACACACGTCGCTGCAAGCCTTTACTGCTCATCCGCTATTACCAAGGATAAGTTTATCAATGTTGTTCTAGATAAGGGGGCAGCAATCTTATAAAAAGGCGACTTTTTTGCTCAAAATATACCACACATTTGATAGCTTTTGTGGGAGTACATACAGTTATTACCAATGGTATCGCTTCTATATACTTTACCTTACACTACAGCATCTGGAGTAGAGAAAAACGAGAAATCAAAAAATAAACCAATCAGTAGCAGCCTCGAATGGGTGGTGCGGTCTCCGACCCCGTTTGGGGTGGATCGAAATGGCTGTTGGCCTTTTCAAAGGCCCCGGTTACCTCCAGACACTCTCCACATTCAATCAACTTTTTGCAGTGCCGCCCTCTGAACGACCGCAAAAGGGCAGCACTCAATTTCTTTAAAATCGATCGCCTGTTTTTTCTCCTGCCTCTTTCTGACCCGTATTTTTATTTTTCTGCCTCTTCTGATGAGCGCCAACGTTCTCACAAACCCTGACCTGTTTTTCCCTGCTCACTGTGCGATGGAAATGTGACCTGCAGGGATAGGCAGAGCAATGCCGCACCTGTTCTAAATGGGTTTATAAAAGATGCTCACTACTTTCCTCCTCCAAGTATCTCTCACTCATGGACCAGTTTCTCCTGGAGATCCCCAAACTTCCAGCATCGTGACTTGTTCTTCGAGCCTCCCCTCTGCCAATTCAGCGCCCACACACCACCCTTACCTACAAACTTCCTACCCTCCTTCCGCTCACTTTGTATTTCCTGTTTCTTTTTGCACCCTCCCCACCTTGTTTCTGGATGTTCTTCTACACCTACTGATCCCTTTTCCTCCCTTGACTCACTAAAGGCTTTTCAATGAAATCCAGGAAATATCCGAGCCAGAAGTGCTGAACTTCTTTACTTTATCTCGCTTCATCTTAAAGGCATTATCTGTATCCAGGAATCCAAACTTAACTCGTCTTCCTCTGATCGGATCCCTGGATACTCTGCGATCTGATCGCACTCACTCCCAGTCTGGCATTCTTTCTCCCCATGATCTGCACACCAGCAGTGTCAGTATCATTTTCGTCGGGCAGGGCAAATCTTTCTCTGAACTTTCTATCTCCTCTTTCTCTTCGCTTGGCCCTGCTCTGATTATGTAGGGATCAACATCTCACTAAATGACTTCTCCTCGATCTCTTTTCTTAATGTTTGTGCTCCCCCTATTCGCCTTTCTTCAACGGATAGCAGAACGGACTACTTTTTCCACTCCATTCTTTCCTCCTCCCGAAATCTTTTCATTCTGGGGACTTTAATGGGTCTCACACCCTATGGGGCGCAAAAGATACTTCTGACCGCCGCAGGCAGAAAGTATTCAATTAAGTCATTCCTTCGGATCTCCTTTCTAGATAAAAGGGGTATAAAGTCGACCAACTGCCCCCTTTCTCCGCTCTTCTATCACAACCAACGCCCCCTTCCAACAGTTTTCAGAAAGTTGGTTGAAAAGACTTTGTCTTTTACTTTAACTCTCACTGTCCATCTGCAGAGGAATACCTCTTTTTTTCCTCTGCTGCTGCCCTCTTTACTTATTTGACATTCAATGCGGCCAAACTTTTTCAGTCCTTTTGGCCGCGTCAAATGTCAACCTCAAGCCTGGCGGTCTCCTAAAATGGACGAAGCAGTAATCAAAAGACATAGGACTTTTACTGCCGCTCATAGAAATGATGAAGATCGTCAGATTTACATCTCTGCTTTCTGACATGCCTCGTTTGTCATCGCCAAAGACAAGGCTGAGGAATGGCAGGCAACGTGCTCATCTCTCTCTCTCTCTCTCTCTCTCTCCTAAATTAGTTTATTCTCTCCTCCGTCCTGTTGCTGGTTCTTCTTCCTCTTCTCCTGACTATTCCAACTGTTCTTCTCCAAAAGAGTTAGCACCGGTTTTCGCCGACTATTTGAAATTACATTTCTTCGTTTCCCAACCAAAGGCTTGCCGTAGCAGAGCAAGAAGCTAACTGTCTGAGTTTCGATGAGGCGCGTGCCATGAGGACTCGCATTCCTCCCTCTGTTCTCCCTTCTATCTCACTGAATTTCTCCCACCTGCCTCAAATCTCTTTTCGCCCACGGCCACTGACCAGTACAAAGTTGTCTATCCAATGGAAAAGCACCTTCTTTGCTCTGGCATGGATTTTCTCCTACTATGGAATTTCCTACGGCCTATCTCTCTCACCTCCTGCGTCTCAAACCTTTATGAACGCATCATTCTATCACATCTACTCTTCTTTCTGAAGTTCAAGTCCATTTTCTCTCCCCGCCAGCCTGGTTTCTGCCCTGGACGGTCTATCCTCAATCAAATTTTGCTTCTTTTTCAGTCCATTTCGAATGGGTTAAGCAAACCCAGGCCTGCCATTCTGACGATTCTTGCTACGATCGACTTTTCAAAGCCTTTCGACTCTGTCAGGAATCCTTCCCTTTTCCACAAACAAATTTCGGCTGGCCTCCGTTCTTGTTTTGCTCGTTGGACTAAATCTTTTTTACTGACAGGTGCGCTTACGTGGTTTTTCAAAATCACGCAAGCGCACTTGTCAGAAAAAACTCGCTCCTTTTGAGATCGCCGAGTTGTTCCGCAAGAATTTGTTCTTTGCCCTGTACATTTCTCTCTTTTCATCAATAATTTTCCTGCTTTTCCACTTTCTTCTCTAAGCTGCTTTCTTTATACAGACAATCTGGCCATTAAGCTCTCCCTACCCTCGGTCCCTGCTACTGTGGAGGCTACACAAAGAGCTCTGGTGTGGATACTGGTGTCTTCCTCTCAATCCAAGCAAATCTGAGGCCTCCTTCTTCTTGGTAGATCGTATACAAGATAACCTCCAGCTTCATCTCCTTTTCTCCCATTTTCCCGCTCCACTTCTACCACACTTCAACTTTTCTTGGTGTCACCTTCAACCCCACTCTTTCCTTTTCTAAACACGTATCTTCCTTCGTCTCAGGATCTAACGCTGTTTCGTTGCTTCTACATGGGGCCCGTTTAAAGAGTTTCTCTCTCTATCGTACTAAGCTTTTCTTTGCCCCCTTTTCGTTTATGCTTCACCCGGATGGTTTCCTTTCCTAAGCCTTACCAACATTACTAAGTTGGAACGCCGAGCGGCCTGTCGCACTATTGCTGTTTGTCTCTCATCCTCTACAATCCCACTTCTCCTCCCTGAAGTCTCTCTTCCTCCAGTACGAGTCGCCCTGTCTTTTTATGAGCGGGCCCTTTGTCTCCCAACCTTTTTTATCATTTTAGGTTTGGTCAGACTTGAAGTGAAACCACAACCTCCAGATCCTCCTGGAGATCTTTTGGGTCCACTCATTTGTTCATGCTTTATCATACTTCTCCAAAAGAGATTCTCTTTGCTTGTCTTCCTTTTCCAACTTGAAACCCACCTTCCTTTGCTGTGGAGTTGATTCTTTCCTCTCCATGCTACCGCTCTGATCCTTCTCTCTCTCTCTCTTTCTCTCTCGCCAAGGTGCAGCTCTCGCTCACCTTGATTTTCTCCCATCTCATGATCTGGTTGATGATCTGGACTGATGGCTCCGCTCCTTTTCCATTTAGCAAAGGTGGCTCTGGCGTCCTTGCCAACTGCTCTTCGTGGTGCTGAGGCCACTCCTTCCTTTTTGGCATCCCCAGTTTGTTCAAGGTTTTCCTCTGAAGACTGCGCCTTCTGCAAGCTCTCCGCTGGTCTCGGCAGCACCAATAAGTCTTCCACTTCTCATTTCCTTCTGTTAGACTCTCGCTCTATCCTCTCCTCAGTTTTTCCTTTCATCCCAAACTCTCCCTTTACTATCAGGCTGCAATCGGACACTCATTTTTTTCGGGAAACGACGCGCTGATAAGTTCGCCAGGTGGGGTGTGCTGTTCCTGTCTTCTGCAATCCATTGTAGACTCCCTCCTTTTACACCTCGTATCTACTCTTGTCTTCTCCCGCACTAGAGGCGTGCTATCTCATCTAATTTCTTTGACGCACAAGTCCCCTCGGGGTCCCCTTAAGAACTTGTGGTTCCTCGTCGCGCTCATTGTGTCCAATCACGTCTTCGCTGCAACAGACACAGCCTTCTGTTTAACTCTTATACCTATAGAATTGACAGAATCGAGAATCCTTTATCCAGCTCCTGCAATCATACTACCCAGGACACCTAACATCTCATTCTGCATTGTCCAGCTATGGACTCAGCGCCGCTTGCTCTTTGGCAACTCTTTGTCTCTCTGCAACCTCAGGCCGAAACCCTGGAGAGTTGCCTGGCTTCTGGCACTCCATGGTCTTCTGCCATGCTCCCATTCCTCGCAAGGGGTCGGGTGACAAAAACAACAGAAGTGAAGAAACTTTGAACAAGAATATCTTCACACTGCTTTTCACATGTGAAGAAAATGTGGTTAAAGATTATTTATTTATTTATTTGCCCATACTTATTCTCCATTCACGGGAAAGTGAATTGTGTCTCTGTCTTTGGTACGAGATGTCCGCACTCGCTTGGGAATTGCCAACATGTAGAAAAAAATAAAGAAATTCAAACAGAAGGCCAGCAAATCACTGTGAAGCGTAACTGCAAACACTGCACTATGTTTCAACTTATTAGATCTCTTTGGTGCAGCTGGTAACCGACAAATAACTAAATTTTAAAATAAAGCGCGGTCTAGAACCTCACACTTGTGAATTGTAGCTCACTAATTTGCGAGCAAAGTCATGAAGTTGAATTCTAGAACGGATTTTCACTCTGCAGGCTTTCTGTAGCCATGGAAAAGCGGCAAGAAGGGACTGCGCTCCCTGCCATGTAGGCTACTCGTCAAATTAGAACAGTGGTTCTCAAACTTTCCAAACTGCTAAACCCCTTTTGCTTGTTCGAAATAACGCAGGACCCCAATCAGTTTATCCATTTTTTGAGATAAATTTGCAGAGAAAGCTTCGGTTTTTTTGAGATTTAACTTAGGTCTAGGGCAATAAATATCAATCTTTGATTCAAAATCCAAAATTTTAGCGAACTCTTGATAATGCCTCAAAGACACCAGTGATGCGCGGAACCCGGTTCGAAAACCATTAAATCATATTTCTCAATTTGTAACCGGTAATCGACATTTTTCCAAAACAGCTTCCTGATTTAACACTTTTCAGTTCGCTTTAGTTGTAGAATTACGTGTTAATAATAATGACAAGTTTGAATACTGGAAAAATGTAAAATGGCTGCCACGTTTCCTTTACTTCAGTTCATGGACCTCCAAACTATGGCCCGCTGACAGAGTCCGGACCGACAAGGCTTTTAATCCGACCTGCGGAGCTCTCTTCGTAATCATACACCTTTGCTTCAAATAAGGATGATGACCATTTTTTGTTTCAATTATTGTTTTTGGAAATTACCACTATTTCAAACGGCTGAAATAACTTATTGGCAAAATAAATAATTTGGAATCTTGGCCCTTAAAGCTTAAAAAATTCAGCAATGTGGCCCTTCGTTGGATAACGGAGACCCCTGCTATAATTGAAAACATCATTCTATGAAGTAGCTTGAAGTCACGACCTAGCGAAAAAACAGCCTACACACAAATCACACCGTAAGAACTGATTTTATTACTAGTAAATCTTAATGATTTTACATGAGACAGCCCGGGCTCAAGCCACTTCAAATTTAAGGTATATTTTAAGGAGAGAACACCCAGCTGAAATCGGGACGTTTGAACACATAACGTTACCGACAAATTTTATCTTGACTTTGTTGTTTTACTGCTTCTGCAACTGATTGGAAGGCACGACTCCAGTGAAAATGCCTACTCCAAGAGAGAAAAGAAATACAATTTTTTAAGTACGATTTTATCTCCGTTAACAGAGTTGGCTGAATTTACCAATGCATCTCGCAATTTTATGAACAGAACTAGGCCACTTCTCGGTTGATGAGCATCAACTTCTTTCTCTAATTTATTCTTTTTTAATTTTTTCTTCCACCTGCCCTTCCCACGTATTTGGTAGCCCTCGCTTTATTCTTCAAACCACTTTAAAATCTAAAGCACACATTAGCATTCTTCCTCAAAACATGCTCATACCATCGCACTTTATTCGTTTGGGGTGGTGTATCTAAAGGTTTTTCTAAACCCAAAATATTCACAAGTTCTTGGCTACTCCTTTTTTAAAATCAACTTCTCTCATTCCCTGTTATTTCTCACCTTCCCTCAGACACCGCGTCTCACTTTCCTACATCGTCGACCTTATGCAACTCCAAAAAATCCTTACGTCGTTAAAGACAGCTTTCTTGTGTAAAGCAACTCCCCGCATTCTCTAAATTCAATCAATCCAACTCTAGTTCTTGCCGACACCGCAGCCTCACTACCAACTCTGACATTCAGTCAGCTATCCAAATAACAAAAAAATTTTGCCAACTACACCTGGC
Source organism: Trididemnum clinides (assembly GCA_963675345.1). Lineage (NCBI taxonomy): Eukaryota > Metazoa > Chordata > Ascidiacea > Aplousobranchia > Didemnidae > Trididemnum > Trididemnum clinides. Next base: position 12,956,598 of record OY776285.1, on the reverse strand, counting down.
CGTAAAATGCTTTCCCATCTGGTTCCACTGCACCTCTTATTGTTTCAACGGATCTTTCACAAGACAAAAAAAAACAACTCCAAAAATATTACAAATTTCATTTGCATACATTGTCGAACAAATTTTATTATCATGCAATATCGTAACTACTCCAGCACAACACTAAACATTTAACCAAAAATATCTAATAAAATAACAAGCGAAACAAACCAGAAATACAATAGATAAAAACGCTTCATCAAAACTAAGAGTTAGGATAGATCTTGAAAATAGTTTGGTCATTGTTCTTTCACTCTGATTTTAGTAAGTTGCCTTTGAAAATCGATTTTCAAAAAAACAAGAAAAAGAAAACCTTTGGCATAATCGTAGCCTACTCTTACAATGTGCTCGTGAAATAAGCAAAATTTTCATTTTTACTTTGGGCTAAGAACAAACATTGAAGACATGGAGATACCACACTTGACACAAGTCTAACTTTTAAATCAAACATGATCATTCAAAAAAGTCTTGAGCGTACACGAGTACTAGCTTTAAAATTAGTTGGTCTTGTTGAACACTTTAGGAACGTTAGTTTTTGTCGAAAGTAATAAAAGCGAAAAAGCTGAAAAAACTTCTCCAACAAGAGGAAATTTCTCAGTATACAGTCAAACCTCGGTTTTCGAACGTCTCGCAATTCGAACAATTCGGTTTTCGAACGGAAAATTCGAGATGAAAATCACTCGGTCCTCGAACAAAAATTCGGTTCTCAAACAACTCAAAGAGAAAGATTTACCTGAACCAAGTGCAGTCCCCGAGAGCATTTTGTGCGGCCCGCGAACACTTTTGAAACTTTAGTAAAGCTGATTTACGATTATAAGTGGAGAAACAATTGCCGTATTACAGAGGCAAGGAAAAGGTATTACATGCCACGTTAAAAAGAGCCTTTGATAGTTTGTACAGACGCAATTTCCGTCGAATGAGAAGATGATGACCTTTTTTTTTGGAGATCACCATGTCCACGCGCGGTGTAAGTCAATGTAAGGAGGTCTCGTATAACATGAAGTTGACGCAGGCTATTGCAAGATCCTGAGCAATGGCCCTCGACCACTTATACTTGGTCAATGCGGCCCTCAACCGACTCTTCAATCCCCAGTGTGGCCCTCGCAATGCCTTTCTTAATAAGTGCGGTCCTCAACAAGCTTCCATGAACGTGATGCGGCCCGCAGACCAAAACAATTGCCCACCCCTGGTATAGTGTAACCAGGTAAATAAGTTATTCTTTTGGTTATAGAACAAATTAATCTCTTTTTTATTATTTGTAATGAGAAAATACGACTCGGCTTTCGAACAAATCGGTTTTCGAACAGCCTTCCAGAACGAATTGTGTTCGAAAACCGAGGTTTGACTGTATATAATCATATAACTGAGATGAGCGGGGTGCATACACAGTACAAACCGGACACAACTACAGTTCATTCTAGGCATAACATAATTCTAGGCATAAAACCATAACATTTCTATCGTTTCCAAAAAACTCGAAAAAATTTGTGTAAAACAATATACCTATGAGGCGTAAAAAATTTAAACCACTTTAAGCGGGAAGTGCGCCTAGTAAAATTATATGCAGTTTAATGTAAATAATTCAGCGGTTTAACACTTTTAAGAGAGAAAAAACACTCCATTCAACTAACTTTCATTACAAGACAGTTTACTTTAAAAAATTCAGGATTTAGGATTTCTCTGACCCTAACTTGACCTTTCTCGAGAAAACTGTAAAAGCTAAAGTTATTAAGATTTTTCACACTACAGCAGTGATGTCGTAATTACCGACGATTCTACTGGGCAAAACATGAAATCTGGTTGGTTCAAAATAACATTTTCGATATTATGTTCTGATACTGTCCATTAGTTTCTTACCAATAATGACAATAATGTTTTAGTTTTATTGGATAAATATGAAAGCAGGGATGTTTGAAACAAACTTTTGAATATTCTTCTAATGTTGGGTGTATCCACCACTAACAATGGCTTTAAATAGCAAAAATTGTAGTTGTGTTTTCAGTAGATATGCTTTTGAAATAAAGGGATCTATTTCTATTGTAACGCTTTTTAGCCTTACAGAGATCGTAAAACTGTAGCAGTAAGTAGTAACTGTTGGCTTGCTGAAAAAAATGAAAACAAATACAACCAACGCCAGAAACAAAATCTAACACGTGCAAAAAATTGGTTCTAATATAAAATGTACTCATGCACTTTTTTTTGTTCCTAAACGACCAAATGCAGACAAATTATCGAACATAGCATGATAAGTAAGCCAAGGCCACAAATCGTTGAAAATACCACAGAAATCTCTCAAAAACAAATATCTGTTTATTTTGTAAGAGCATGCGTACTTCAAGCCAAAAAAGCAGGATAATCTTTCAAGCTTTCCGAGGATTTTGTCCCCTTACTCCCCAAGAAAAATATAGTTAACTTTTATATCGTTCAAGACAGATTGCCCCTTCCAGTTAATTCGGGATCAACATTGACAGCAACGTAAGCTGGATTGAACTGTACACCTGTCGGGCCAATGCACCAACAGCTTGCCAAAGGCGTCTGCCTGGCAAACCAGGGTGCATTTCGAAGTGTACCCAGTAGCATCACTCGCAGAGCAATCTACGCAAGGCTGCTTAAAAATGCAGTTAATCAACAACACTGCAGAAAATCACGTTCTACAATGGATAGATGCTCAGTGCAACACGACACTGTATATTAAAAGACATTAAAAAAAACAATTACAAACTGTGCAATTTTCTATACTACGATACACGATTACATGTACTCCTACAAGTCAGCAAGCAAAAATCTCATTTTTTCAACGTAAAACTAATTAAAGATGATATTAATATATTACCGCATATATTCAACCGTTGTTTTTAAATCCAAAAAGTACACAAAATCATTTCACCTAACTTTTAGCAAAAGCGTGAAATTTAATGCAAAATAACCGATTATCAACCAACGCGACACGACCAATAACGTTTTCGATTCTTTTGTACACTTTCTAATCACCATATTAGGCGGAAAAAATTTAAATTATGTAAATAGCACTATATATTGCAATCCGGAAAAGATAATTTTAAGTCGATAACTTCTAAATTCAAACATTTAACAACAGACCAATACATAACCGGTGGCAAAAGCAAAAAACAGCTGAGTAGTACTCGCAATACGTAAGGGTGTTTTAGCTGGTTGAAGGCAAGTGCACTCAATGCTCAGCTTATTAAGACTCTTTAGGTGCATTGTGATCTTGTCCCTCGACAGTCCACAATGTACACCAAGCCTCTTTTTAATAACATAATCATATCAGAAGTCATTCAAGATAAATTATAGGTCTTTTTAGTGTATAGCTACTTGATAGCATAGATTTAAAAAGAATAATGCAATTATCCCAGTTTTAGTGTTATTGAGCAAAAACAACATGATTGCATACGATATGCTGGCTCAAAGAGTGCAAGCTCACTTCACAAAAATTCTCGATTTTACATAATTTGATGTTAAAAAAGTAAAATCACAATGACTAGCGCTTTACCCTTTAATAATCCCATACAGGAGCTTATCTGTATATCAAAAGCAACCAGTCAGTGATAACCCAAACTCTACTTATAAAATTTGACGTCATCATAAAGAAAAAAAATCAATGTGGTTAAAACTGTTTAATTTCTCATATCTTCTGTATGAGTTCTTTTATAACTTAACCCTTATCGTTATTTCTGTGGACATTTTGTCCACAGACGGATTGTAAACCTCCCTTCTTCAGGCAAAGCTTGTATTCCAGGTCTGTCCTCAAACTATGATGAAAGGATATATGTCATCATCATTCAAGCCAACGGGGACGAAATTTATCTTTTTACATTTTATTTTAATCAAAAAAGTTACGTTGTCTTATTTCTGTTGACAAATTGTCCACAACCTTATTTCTTTATGTCGAGTGGTTCTATAGACAGGTTACAACGTAGAAGTGACCTGCCGATTGGCGTTGAGCCAAGAGCGTGGTTATTACAGTCCCGTTTCTTTGTTCACACCTGGTATAATGTGAATGGTAGCTTTCTAAACGTCTTCGTAGCGTTTATATGCAGCTGCAGGCAAAACAGAAAAATCTTTTTTATCAGAGCGTCCATCCATGCTCTAGCACATGGCAAAGTTTCTAGACCAGTGTTTCTCAAAGTGAGCCACTTGGCTCCCTAGGGAGGTATTCGCAACTTGAAGGGAGGAATAATGCCTAACAAAAAAGTGATGTCGAGCAAAAAGGTGTGAGCAAAGTTCGCCAGTACTCGATACATTATCTAAAATATGGTTTCACTGAGGAGTGCGGAAATGAAAGCAAACCATTTTGTTTGTTATGCAGCAGCTCTCTTTGTAATGATTCCATGAGACCAGGAAAATTGGCAGAGCATCTTAAACGTGTACATCCTGAACACGCAGGCAGATCATTAGATTATTTTATACGCCTAAAAGAAAATACGCAGAAGACAAAAAGGTCATTTATTAACTTGTTTAAGGTGCATGATGATAAAAAAGAACAGCTGCTGAAGGCTAGTTACGAGTTAAGCTTTCTTTTTGCTAAAAAATCTCGACCACACACAGATGGCGAGCAGTTACTGAAACCAGCCATCGAGACGTATCTTAGAACTGTGCAAGGCAACAGCAGAGCTCATCAAGAACTAGATGCTTTAAATTTAAGTAATGATACAGTTCGTCGTCGTTTAGATGGTATTGCGACTGATATCAAAATACAATTGGTAAGAATTTTACGAAATACCAAGTTTTCATTGGCCCTTGATGAAACAACTGTTTGTAGCTGTGAAGCTCTTCTTCTGGCCTACGTAAGATTTCAATACAACTCAGAATTCATGGAACAAATGTTGTTTTGTGAGTCTTTACAGACTACTACTACTGCGAAAGACATTTACAACGTTGTAAAGCAATTTATGACTGATAATGACATTCCATTGATCAACCTTATTTCAATTGCTGCAGACGGTGCTCCAAATATGATTGGTCGAAACAAAGGGGTGTTAAAACTGCTGAAAGATGATCAACCTGATATGATGGCTGTCCACTGCATTATTCACAGAGAAAACTTGGCCGCTGCCACCCTCAGTCCCCAACTGGATGAAATACTGAAGAAAGTGGTAAAAGTAATAAACTACATAAAATCCCGTCCAAAAACTGAAAGACTTTTCAAACAGTTTTGCCAAGAGATGAATGAAGAATATGTCAGAGTACTTCTTCACACCCAAGTGCGATGGCTATCTAAAGGAAAGTGCTTAGAAAGATTCGTTAGTTTGTATGATACGTTGCTGGAATTTGGTGAAGAAAATGTGGATTTTCAGTTTATGAAATGCAAAAAAGCCAAAGCTTTGATTTTTTATCTTGCAGATATATTGGGCAAATTAAATGTCTTAAACAAGGAATTACAAGGCAAACAGAAAACTCTGATAGATTGCAAGACTAAAATATTTGCTTTTATCAATAAACTGCTTTTCCTTAAAGGGTAAATTTCGAGAAAAACCTTTACACAATTTTACCATCTTGGTAAGTGTGATCCTTCAGATGAAGTTTTGCAAATAATTTCTGTGCATCTTTCCAGCTTACATGTTCATCTAAACGACAGATTCCTAGATCTTAAGAAACTAGAATTTCCTATCTGGATTACTCAACCATTTTTGTTGGACATAGAAAAAAATCATGACTTGGATAATATGAGCGGCAGTGATATTGATGAACTCATGGATCTTCAAAATGACGAGAGTGCTAAAGCAATATTTGCTTTCAAACAACAGTTAATGTGGTTGGATCAACACATTGTATCAAAATATAATAAAGTAGCAACAAAGGCACAACATTTTCTCTTGCCTTTTCCCACAACATATTTGGTTGAAAGTGCTTTCAGTGCAATCACCGATATTTTGTGCAAAAAAAGAGGACGTCTTAATATTTGTGACCGGGGTGATCTTCCAACAAAGCTGACTTCCTTTGTTCCTCGGTATTTGGAAATTGTTTCAGCAGCTTCACGTGAATAAATAAACATTTGTGTTTTTGTGCATTGAGTTATTTTGGTCTTCAATAAATGCGTTTTTTAGTATTCTTTTTGTGTTTTACTGAAGGGGGGAATTGACAATTCCTGAGGTTTGCAAGGGAGGAATACAGGAAAAACGTTGAGAACCACTGTTCTAGACAGTGAATCAGCAATTCAATACTTGTTTTTCATTCGTTATCGGAGGCTAAGGATCAGGAATCATGTAGTACTATTCAAACCGTCACAAAACAGGCAAAATTTTGTATCTGGCAGTAGCTTCATCTCTGTTGTGTAGTAAGCTTTTATACTGTCAGCGATCTCTATCTATAGCCTAAGGTTTAAATTGGTGCATTTGAAGTGTATTAGGCGTAGCAAGGATGTCCCAATCATGGATGGGCTTATTGCTGTTTCTTGTTTTCAGGAAATCTATAACTGCAACTTAATATTTACCTATAAGCCTACTGTAAAAAAACGTAACTGCTGCACTAAACATGAGCGCTAGCAGGCGATTCCCTTTCAGAGAGGTTTGCAACTATCTTGGCATCGCTGATGATGAAATGAATGTCGAGGATGAAACTGAAGCTGAAGATGACATGCAACTAGATCTAACTGAAGATGATGAAGATATGGAAGAGCAATTGGGTGCTATTGATGATGAAGGCGATATTGAAGTTGCCATGGAGGGTGACGACGAAGATGATGAGGATGACGAGGACCTCACACCAGCAGCAACCAATAGTGACATTGGTAGAACCATATTTTGAAACTGGCAGGGATGTGTGTACGGATAACTTTTTCACCACATACAATCTTGCGAAACTTCTGTTGGAGAAAAAGCTCACTCTACTTGGTACTGTTAGGAGGCAAAGACGTGATGTGCCAAGGTCTATGGTGAACGAAATGGAGCTGTGTAATAGCAAATTTGTCTATAACCACAAAGATGGAATATGCCTTGTTGCATACCAGGCAAAGAAAAACAAACTTCCGGTTATTATGCTAAGCTCAAGCCATTTTGAGGGAGTTGTGGCAACTGATGAAGCGAGGAAACCAGAAATGATTCTGGACTACAATAAACAATAAGGAGGAGTAGACATGTTCGACGAGAACGTGGAAGAATTTTCTTGCCGTAGAAAGACAGTGCGATGGCCTCTCCTCTTTTTCTATAATTTGCTGGACACTGCAACAAACAATGCATATATTCTGTTGAAAAAAAGTGGAACATATACTTGTTCCAAGAAAGTGTTCTTGAAAAATTTAATGTTTGACCTAGCAAAGCCAGCTGTCGACACACGATTGAAACTTGCAAGGCAAAAGGAAAGCGTGAAAACTGCGGCACTCCAGATGGGATTTTCCTTGACAAGTGTTCCCGCTCCTCAGAACCCAAACACAGGCGCCAGTGGATCAAACCAGAAAACACGATGTAGGGAATGCAAAAAACGCACCCGTACACGCTGCGATGTTTGCGGTAGAGGTGTGTGTCCTTTGCACAGACGGCTGGTCAAATCTTGTAGATGTTTGTATTGTGATGATGTTTAGTGACAGGCAGGGGCGCCGCCAGGAAAGAACTAGGAGTAGGCTATGTTACATAAGCAATGACGTTATAAGTGTAACATTATACCATATTAGCTTAGTGACGCATTACGTTTAAAAAGTGTATATAGGCTAAGTCAATTGCTTAATTGTTATGCGCTTTACACATAACCTACGATCAAAAAGATAATCGGAGGCAACAGCACCTCCCCCATGGCGGCGCCTTTGGTGGCAGGACACTTTTGCGCATTTCTTCATGTGCTATTGTATGGTATTGTAACAAAAATACAGCACTTGTAGCGTAATAAGCGTAGTTTCACTATTTGTGGACAAAATGTCCACAGAAATAAAACAACGTATGTAGATTTAGAAATAATTATAAGGGCTAACAAGTGATACTTGCGCAAAAAACGCAAGGTTCAGCAAGCTATAATTTTATCCCTTATTTTCAAACCAGCTATACAAAAAATATGCTTTTTATTAGCAGGATTCCAATTTAACACGTTTGCAATTGAGTTGCATCTAAAATATAATGATCAATATTTAGTGTTTATATCATGTAATGTAATACAGGGTGGGCCATAAGTTTCCATACACATTGTATTTTTTTTGTTTTCCAGATATATAGTGTATTTGTTTTTGTTATAATACATACATAGTGTATTTTTTTTGTTTTCCACATACCCTAGAAGATGCGTTTGACGAAAGAGCAACGAATTGAAATTATACTGATGGCTGGGTCGGGAAGCAGTCGCATGGTTGCACTGAACTTCAACAGAAAACATGGAACGAACATCACACATGACACTGTGGCTAAACTTATTAGCAAGTTTAAGAAAACTGGAAATGTTGCAGATCAACCAAGAAGTGGTCCAAGACGTACGGCCACCGATGAAAACACAACAGCTACGATACTTACAGCGCTTGTACAGAGTCCCAGAAAAAGCACGCGACAGTTGTCTGCAGAAAGTGGTGTCAGCAGATCGAGTATCAGGCGCATTTTAAAAGCACACAAATGGCATCCATACAAATTGCATATGGCACACCATTTGAGTGAAGATGACCCGGATAGACGCATGGAGTTCTGTGAATGGGCATTAAGTAATGTGAACGAGGATCCAAACTTTTCTACTAAGATTTTGTTTACTGATGAAGCAAATTTTTACGTCAATGAAGAGGTTAATCGGCAAAATCTACGTTATTGGAGTAATGAGAATCCTAAATGGCTGAGTCCGACGAAGATGCAAGGTGCCGGCAAATTGATGGTGTGGGCCGGGATATGGGAAGACAGAATTATTGGACCACTTTTTGTCAGTGAAAATCTTAATGCAGGAAAGTATCTTAATATGTTGCAAGAAGAAATTCTCCCTTCCCTGCTAAACGAGGAAGGTGACTACCCAGTTTACTTCCAGCAAGATGGAGCTCCACCTCATTATGGTATTCAAGTGCGTCGGTTTTTGGATCAGCAGTTTCCGGATGCTTGGATTGGTCGGCGTGGTCCTGTAGAGTGGCCTCCAAGATCTCCAGATCTCTCCCCTCTTGATTTCTATCTTTGGGGGCATTTGAAGTTTATGGTGTATCAGGTAAAGATACAAGACATAAATCACCTAAAAGAGCGAATCACCGACGCCATTAGAAGCATACCTTCAAATGTGCTAATGCGTGTTCATCAACAGTGGGAAACACGGGTTAATATGTGCTTTGAAAACAATGGGAATCATATAGAGCACAATATATAAATAAAAATGGTTTTTCAACATAAAATGTTTATTTTGCCTATGTATGGAAACTTATGGCCCACCCTTAGATAAGGTCAGCGCGTTATTTGCGTTTTGAGAACTTTGCAAAACCATTTTATAAACTGTTGAATCTTTTTTTTTGTTGGGATACTCACTTTTTTTTCTGTGAAATGAAATGATCTTTCTGATTGTGCTTTTTTTCATTTAAATAAATAAAGTGTTACAAGTCACGAAATGAGGGAAGACTTTGTTAAATTTAAATTCTGCGAAACAAGTTTAAAACTTTTTAACTTTATATCAAGTCCAAAGAAGAAGCCGGACATCGTATAAACCACCAGTGTTTGTAGTGGCAGTTGCTTTTTGTGCTCAACGTTTTGTCTAGCTCGGGCTCCTGGAAAATAGCCAAACACGCTGTGCAGAGAAATAACGAGAGAGAAACGATTTTCAAGCATTTTTTCGAATCAAATCTAACGAGGGCTTGATTTCAGTTGCCCGAGCTCTATCAATGCGAGCGTTTATTGCGTTGTTGCAGACACTTTTTTTGCTCAATTTATTTGATGAACTCGGGCCCGCGAGAAACAGCCCGAGCTGCAATCAGAAAAAGGTAAATCAAAGAGTAATGTACAAGCACGTGTACTGTCGTTTTGTCTAGCTCAGTCTCAAGGAAAATAGCCAAACACGCTGTGCAGAGAAATAACGAGAGAGAAACGATTTTCAAGCATTTTTTCGAATCAAATCTAACGAGGGCTTGATTGCAGTTGTCTAACCTATAACAATGCGAGCGTTTATTGCATTGTTTCAGACACTTTTTTACTTAATTTTTTGTTGAAATCGGGCACAGTTGATAAAAGCAGGCGTTTTGCTATAACTGTGTAAATAAAGGCGTTTTGCAATAATTAAACGGCCGGATAAATTGTTGCTACTTTTTGTCTTCTCGCTAGTTGTAGTGCTTTATTGACGGTTTTTGCAATATTTTGCGACACTGTCAGTGACGAGCCCGAGTAGCCATAAAAAGCTGGAGTCGCCACTGCATATCACCCACACCATTACTGCATTTATTTGTATAAATTAATATTTTTATTGACTATTTAAGACAATCAAACTCTATCTTAGATGGAAGCAAAAAGAAATAATTTTTCGGATAGCAGCATTGAATTTTTTGTTGTAAATGCACAGATCAAGTCGGTCCTTCAGTCGTATCGCTATAATGCCAGCCTGTACCGATCATGCTTTTACCGATTATATTTTTCTTCTGCACTCTTTTTTTCGTTCCCCGCTGGTTCTATTTGTTTTGCACTGTGGTAAATTGAACGAGAATAAATTGCTTACCGAGTACCATAAGACCGTAAATTACGTGGCACAAAGTCGTAAAAATTTTTACAAATCATTGTGGAAGTTATTTAAAGTTTTATACAAAAAAAAATTACAACCTGTAGCCGTCTTTGGACAAGTGAATAAAAAACTGCACAAACACAGTAACAACACTTCGGTTAATTCAAAAGATACTCCGGTACCCTTAGTTCGTTCAAGCCACTTGCTAAAATGTAGACTCTCATTTCAAATTTCCAATTATAGCTAACAAACCTTGTAGACGAGCAAAGATTCTTCAGAAAAACTATGAAGCACTTCCGCAACTTAGATAATCAGCATTATCTAAAAAGTGTATTCGAACGCCCACAATGAATTGCGTTCTTGATACTAAACATTCATATACAGTACAATCAATCAATCAATCATACACTTGTTTTGAAAGCATACTGTAGTTTTGGAGCAAAAAAATTAGCGACGAGATCTCATCAGACCTAAGTTTTCTAAATTGTTTGCATTATATTGTCATGCAAGCTGAAACTTATCAACTAACTTATTTCCAAAACCTATACCAAGAGCATATAACCCGTCTACCTTGCAGGATTAAAAAGTTCAACGTTTACCAATGCAAGTGCAAATGATAAAAATATTTGTTCTTTCCACAAAGAATTCATTATGAGATTTTGCTTTGCAAAAAAAGTACAGTGGTCCTACCATTACGGGCGTATTTAGTAATTTGCCTGCGAAAAACGCAATTCCTTTTTGAACAGTCTTTAGGTCCGAAAGGAGCTATTAATGTTGACAGGTTGTGCAGACATTGACCCCTAATGCAATTGTACATGACTGAATAGGCAATTCAGTTAAAAGGCAATATTTTTTTGATTTTCAATTTACTGATCTAGAAATGATGAGCTATTACCAAACATAGTAGTTGTCATTTCAACAATTTCCATTGATGCTCTTTTACATAATAAAGAATATCTGCCAACAAAAACTCAATGTCTAAATTTCAGTGTGAGAAGTATAACCAATTGTGAAGTCAAATACAAAACAATTGTAAAAAGTAGCGGAAAAGTCAAATCAATGACATAGATTGAAGATCATACGTAACAAAAATACAAAAGATCGAAAGTTATTGGGAAATAGTTTACTACCGAGTACATGGTTAAAGTGAATTCTCATACGGTTTCAAAATTTTTAACAGGAGTAACGTCAAACTCTGGTGCAAAGTTTAATTTTGTCTTCCAGTCTATAATAAGTGGTTCGAAAAGTCCCAAGCAGGAGCATTGAAAGAAATCTGCCAGATTATTGAAAACTCCACGGCTAAAAAGAAAAAAAAACGCAGTGAAGCTGATGGACATAGGAAAATTACACTTGAAGAGAAATACAGTTGCTCCACTGCTGATTTGTGATGTTACTCGACTGCTGGAACTGGTTGCGCAATCTCCAAGCTTAGCTACAAGCTCGGCCGTAACAAAAGCCAAGAGCACGGTTTTCTTTTGTGTTTATAAATATCAATTTTGCTCAAATCATTGTCACTGGCACACGTGTTATGACCATTACCATTTGTTAGCTTGTTTTAAAGGGTCACATTCGCGTCCACAAATATGTCGTTGCAATACGAAAAATATCCTTCTTCCTGGTGAGCAGCGACCTCACAAACTTAGCCACATTTTGCAGTACTGCACTATTCTCAACAACACGGCTAAGACCGAAATTTTGTGAGTGCAACTTAAAAATTAAAACGGATTTTCTTAAAGTCAACTTTGTGCATACTACTTGTAAGGACATATGGGTACCATTCAAAGAGATTTAGAGAAGCTAAATTTCATTTATTCAATGTTAAGATAGTGAATTCAGTTCATAAACTGTTTCAAAAACCTTAACAAGGATATATATTTAGTGACTTAAAACACACATTTTAGTTTAAAGCAGTAACACTCATTTATTTTGGAGCAGTGGTTCTCAACCGGCGGGCCGTGGCACGTTAGTGGGCCACAGCACATAAGTCGGGTAGGCCACGGCTTGCATATTTTAATTTCAACTAATAAGGAGAACATCACCAAAATTGAGAAAATATGACGCAACTGGACCTCAGACCTCTCTGTGTATTTTGGAAATGCTTGTGTACAGTAACAGAATCTTGGAATCGCAAATAGCAGACTGTGGGGTAATCCTGTTTACTGGAGAGGTAAAGACCTTTTTTTTGAGATCAACTTCACGGCTATATTTTACAATCAACGGAGGAATGGAAAGTTCTTCTTGCCTTATAAATTTTTTATTTTGCATATCTCCTAGACTTATGCTATTGACACTTTAAATATTGCATTAGTCTTTTTTAAGAGGGCCGCAAAAATTTGTGGCTGCCTGAATTGGGCCACGGCACGAAAAAGGTTGAGAAACACTGTTTTGCAGTAAACATGCAGAGCGACAACGAAGAGAGGCTTTTTGCAATTACTGCGTGATATAATTTTTCTGTTCTCCTGTTCGAAAAAAATCTTTACGGTCATACAAACGGCTCGGGTTCAGGCCCTCCTCAGAGTTACTACTATTGCCAATACAGTACACTTCCATGAAAAGCATGGTAATCACCCATGAAAAAGTACAGGGCAATGATTTTTTCAAACGCACCACCTCAAATAACATACGGATCATTGAACTCGCAATTTATCGGCTGCATACCAACGCTTTGTTTACTCCTCCTCTTCTTCAGAATGGGGCCATGACAGAAACGGCAACTACAGCCTAGTCCATCAAACCAAAACCTGGCTAAGGGAAAGCGGCAGTTCTTTTCGCACCAGTCATGAATATAAATTGCTAATTGCCAGGCCTACCACTAAAAGGCAGACTGTTACTGATAGATGCTCAAAGGTCGCTTCCAATCGCACGCAACTTCACTAATATAACGCGGTACAGCACTGCAAGCAGAGCTTTGTCGTGTGGAGATGCCTTGCCTGCAACTATACATTGTTACTCGTACTCGTTTAGATTGCTTCACAATCATTACTCCATCGCTCATCAGCAATACTTATCTCGCAAAAACTCGGCTAAAATACGTCAACTTTCTGAGACAAATATAAAAAACACATTCTACAAAGCCTAAGCTTGATCATGCGGAGAAAATTCACTCAGCCATCGCCAATACACATCTATTCAAACTAAAGATTTCTGCTGTGTGCTTCAACGCCATAGTGATAGTAAACAATCATAGCTTTCAATTTATTTGTTCTGTTACTTAGCAAATTGTGATATTGCAGCTTGTAAGTATCAACGTAATGACTAAATCTACATCTCTCAGTCAATCTGTCCACAATCAGATCCATCTTTCATTAAAGTTTACCTACAGATCTGTACTAGACTATTCATTACAAAATGACTTGTAAATGAACATTCATCTTTTATCAATACATTATAGCTCAAGTAAGTCAAAAAAGTAAGGATCACCCTACTTATCTTTTAAAATGGCTCTACTGAAGGGTACAAGACTAACAGGCCTGATTTGTCTGACGAACAACATCAAACTTGCGGCGAGGTAAAATTCATTTCAAAACTTCTGTTGTCACACTGAGAGCTTTTTTAGTTATCTTATTTGAGCAGAGATTCTGTATATTTGGACAGAATTTTTTTTTTCATTTTACAAAGTTGATTTTTTTACACAGAATTTTGAATCATATTACGTAAAATTTCTCATCAAATAAGACTACTGAGAAAACTGCGAGTAAATTTTCGAAATGAAATATATATTACAATTGTGGAAGGTGGAAGAGAAAGATATAGCAGAACAAAGCGATGGAAGAAGGTGGTAAGACAGTGTATTGAAAATCATGTCACGGAGAAGAAAGTCGCTATCGATTGCGCCAGACGGAGATAACTGTCACGGCAACCTTGCTCCGGCGGAAATGGCAGCAATGAAACGATTGTTGCTAATTGCGTATGTTTAGTGTTTACTGATACGTTAAAAACGGGCAAAAGTAGAAGTTTCTTTTAAGTCCCAACAGCAAAACAAAATGTCTTGCACTGTCAATTAATGGTAAATTGAACATACTTCATACTTAATGAAACTACTTTAAGAGATAAAAGTTCACGCTGGAAAGTTAAGATAAATGAATTGGTCAATTCAACGAGCTATGTATCAATTCAGTTCCAATTAGTCAAGTGATGTATCAAATAACATCAGTTGGTTTAAAATTTTACAAGTCATTGGAAACCAAATAACAGCTGACGTTTTTCGAGCGTTACGAAAATGTCATTTTTTCACTCTACCATATCGATTCTTGCATTTCAAATTCAAACCCAAGAAAAAATTTTGCAACAAATTGAAATTTTACTAAAACAATTTCAAAAAGTCGAATGTAGCATGATTTGACAACAGCCTTATCTCTTTTACATAGAAAAATCATCAATTCAATTGGAAGTTATGAAGAAAGGCCTTCTGAAGAAAAGATCAGAAAGACCTCCTCATGCTTCCCGTTAAACATATATTTCCCACTCGTTGTCTGCTTAAAGCTACTGTTGGCTTGCAGTAGTTTTCTTTTAACGTATGACTCTCTTCTGCTCGCTGCTACGTTTGAAGTTCAACTTTCTACCCCTGGCCATTGCACAATTTTACTGGAGGAATGTAAACAGATTTTTAAACCTCAAAATACTAGCTGGAAATATGCAGACCTAACTACGAATCAATTTTTGACAGCAGCAATCAACAGCTGCCTCAACGTGGTGGTGCGATCCCCGACCCCATTTGGGTCGGGTTGAAATGCCTGTTGGTCTTCCCGAAGGTCCCAGTTACCCCAGGCACTCCCCCCATAAAACCATTTTTTCGCCATGCTGCCCTCTGAACAACCGCAGAAAGGCAGCACTCCAGTCTTTCTAAATTTGGTCGACTGTTTGCTCTGTTTTTCCTGCTTCTTTCTTGCCTGTATTCTCAATCTTCTTCTACTTCTGATTTGCAGCAACGTTCCATCCTAACCCTGGCCCGTCTTTCCCTGCTCAATGTGCGATGGAAATGTGACCTGGAGGGTAGGTCAAAGCAATGCTGTACCTGTTTCAAATGGGTCCATTTATGGTGCTCACTACTCTTCTTCTCCAGGTTTAATGCTCTAGGCAGCTCTCAATCTTGGAGCTGTCCTCCTTATTGCACCTTGCTTCTCCTGGGGATCCCGCTATTTCCAGCACTGTAACTTTTTCTTCAGGCTCCTCCAGCTCATATACCTGCAATGTCCAACCTGGTCCATTTGGCCTTCCCTCTGGCAATGCCGTGCTCCGACACCACCTTCCCTACACACATCCTGCCTTCCTTCTGCCCACTACGTATCTCCTAGCTCTCTCTTTGCACCCTCCCCACCCCCTTATGTTTCTGGATGTTCTCCTATGCCTGGGACTCATGTTATCAACCTCCTCGTGGTGAGTCCCGGTAACTGCTTAGCAGGCTAATGATAACGAAGAGAAGACAACGAAGAAAGAGAATGCAAATTCTTTCTCAGTATGGGCTATCTGATACCTCTCCCGAGCACGTGCCCTTGTCAGGGCAGACTCCATTTGTCGTGAGGAGTGGCATCATGTTGCTCCAGCTGAATGTTGAAGGTATCACAAAGGCCAAAATCTCCATCATCAAACATCTGGCCGATACCCATGATGCTACTGCCATCCTCCTACAAGAGACGCATGCAGATGACACCATCCGCTTAAAGATCGCTGGTTATGACCTGGCTGCCCACACCAACAGCACCACCCACGGAACTGCTACTTTTGTGCGTAGTTCTGCCAGCTGGACATACATGGATTCCTGCAGAGAAGATGACGATCTAGAATGGATTATTGTGAAAATCGAAGGAGTATCTGTCATGAATGTGTATAAACCGCCAAACACACGTCTTCAGGAAAGCTCCATACCTTGCCTGGAGGCTCCGGTTATGTATGTTGGTGACTTTAACTCACATAGTGTTAAGTGGGGGTATAATTCAACTAATAGTGACGGCCAAGTTTTAGAGAACTGGGCTTCTACATCCAATGCCCGCTTGATCTTTGACCCCAAGCAACCGGACAGCTTTAGATCTCCACGATGGGGTACCACAACTAATCCGGACCTGGCTTTTGTCAATCTGGAGGGCCCCTTACCTTGCCGACTTGTGCTGGACCCCTTTCCGCGCTCACAACACCGCCCGTCGCTCATCTCCCTTTAAATCCTGTCCAACCAACACAAACTATTCCACTAAAAAGATGGAACTTTCGTAAGGCGAACTGGCCGCTCTTCAAAAACATTCTGGACCAAGAAACTGACAGTCTACCTCACCCTGAAACATGCAATGTCAACGAAGCGTACAATATGATGTGCAAAGTTATGCAAAACTCTGCCAAGCAAAGCATACCACGTGGACGAAGAAAATCTTACATTTCGACTTGGGATCAGGAAAGGCAAAACAAGTATAATGATTTTGTTAATGCGCAGAGTCCCACAGAAGCTGATTGCAAAGCAAGCGATCTTATAAACCATCTTAACCAAAACCGCAGACAACGTTGGGAAGAGGCTGTTGAAAGCATTGATTCTCCCACTCCAGTCGCTTGGCTTGGCAAACATTTAACAGACTCACCGGACGCTCCAACAGACCAAAAAAATGTCCTGTTTCCCCCAACGCCATTGCACACCAATTGCTTTGTAATGGTCGCTACAAGAATGTGGATAAGGAAACAACTCGAGCAGTGAAACAAGAAATCAAACAGCGTTGGTCAACTCCCACAAGCAATACGGAGCTATCATCCCCATTCACCACACGCGAGCTAGAAACTGCGATTGGCCAGGTGAAATGCGGGAAACCAATGGGCCCAGATAAAATCCCTCCTGAATTCTTGAAACATAGTGGTGGTAACTTCCGAAATTGGCTGAGAAGATTCCTTTCACTATGCCTTCAACGAATTGTCATTCCTAAGATCTGGAGAAAAGCTTCAGTAATAGCAATCCTCAAACCAAAAAAACCTGTTGACGATCCAAAAAGTTACAGACCGATCTCCCTTTTATGTGTCCCTTTCAAGGTTCTTGAACGACTTCTGCTTACACGGCTGGAACCTATCGTAGAGCCGGCCCTACCAGCAACACAAGCAGGTTTTCGATCCGGTCGCTCTACAGTTGATCAAATCGTTCATCTGACTGATGATATTAAAATGGGTTTGAAGAACTTAAAAAACCTGGCCTGGTATTGGTTGATTTGACCGCTGCCTATGACACAGTGTGGCATAGCGGCCTCACTTTAAAAATGCTTCATGTGATTCCTGACCGTCATATGGTTCGTTTCCTGTGTGAGCTGCTCTCCAATAGACGCTTTACACTCCAGACAAGTGATGGCCGATTGAGTCGCCCATGCCCTTTGAAAAATGGCGTTCCACAGGGTTCCACTCTTTCACCCCTGCTGTTTAACATCTACATCAGCGACTTGCCTCACACCCAGTCCCAACAGTATGGATATGCTGATGATCTGGCCCTACTATATGGGGATAAAGACTGGAAGAAAATGGAGAAAACGCTGGAGTCAGATATGATGAACATCTCTACCTACTTGGATAAATGGAGACTGAAACTCAGCACAGCTAAGACTACAACAACCGCCTTCCATCTCAACAATAGGGAAGCTAACAGACATCTAAAGATCTTTGTCAGGGGATCACTGCTGCCACACCAGAGACATCCCACATATCTGGGAGTTAAACTTGACCGGCAACTCACTTATCGGCAACACTTGGAAGGCCTACGCTCCAAAGTGTCTGCTAGAAATAGTCTGATTAGATGCTTGGCAGGAACCTCATGGGGTGCTAAAACGTCGACACTCCGCATTAGCGCTTTGGCGGTAGCATACAGTGCAGCAGAATACGCAGCTCCCGCTTGGTGTCGAAGCAAGCATACAAGGAAATTGGACGTTGCCCTTAATGATACAATGCGCATTATTACTGGATGCCTCCAACCCACTCCAACAGAGTGTCTCCCAGTGTTGGCAGGTATACCTCCACCTAACCTGTGCAGAGTGGAGTTTACCTCCAAGTTCGTTAACAAAGTTGTTGCTTCTGAACACCATCCTCTGCACTCCCGCATTCCCTCTACCCCAGGAAATTTTTTACCCAGGCAACGGCTCCTATCCCGACAACCTTTCACCCGTCATGCAGCGCTATTACATGGTATACCACAGTTCAACATCACGGAATCCTGGATGAACATCTGGAGCTCTGCGCGTTCCTGCCTTGTCAAATTTGGTTTGTCACCTGCAAACAAACTCCCCCCAGGGTCAGATCTCTCCCGCAAGGAGTGGTCTACCCTGAATCGTCTTCAAACAGGAGTCGGACGTTTCAACTACTGCTTATCTAAGTGGGGTTTAAGATCATCATCTAGTTGCAGTTGTGGTCCAATTGACCAAACTGCGGACCACGTCATAGTCTGTCCCTTAAACCCAGCTCCAGGTGGCAAAAGGGGCTTCATGCAATTAGATGAACCAACCCGAAGATGGCTGAAAGAACTCCCTTCGTTTTAAATCTTCATACGAACGACGACGTCCTATACCTCCTGTTTCCTCCCGTCAGGGTTTTTCAATGGAATGCCAGAAATATTCGACCCAAAAGCGCTGAATTTCTTCACTTTATCTCGCTTCATCCAGTAGGCCTTATCAGTATGCAAGAATCCAACCTCATGATCTGGACTGATGGCTCCGCTCCTTTTCCATTTGGCAAAGGCGGCTCTGGCGTCCTTGCCAACTGCTCTTCGTGGTGCTGAGGCCACTCCTTCCTTTTTGGCATCCCCAGTTTGTTCAAGGTTTTCCTCTGAAGACTGCGCCTTCTGCAAGCTCTCCGCTGGTCTCGGCAGCACCAATAAGTCTTCCACTTCTCATCTCCTTCTGTTAGACTCTCGCTCTGTCCTCCCTCAGTTTTTCCTTTCATCTCAAACTCGCTGGTACATCTGGCACGAACTGTCTTCTTTCTCCTCCTTTACTATCAGGCTGCAACAGGTCCCTCGGACACTCGTTTCTCCTGGGAAACGATACAGCTGATGAGTTGGCCAGGTGGGGTGTGCTGTTCCTGTCTTCTACAGTCCATTGTAGTCTCCCTCCTTTTACACCTCGTATCTACTCTTGTCCTCTCTCGGACTGGAGACGTACTGTCTAGTTAAATTCTTTGACACACAGGTTCCCTCGGTGTTTACTGAAGAACTTGTGCTTCCTCGCCACACTCGCTGTGTCATCTCTCATCTTTGCTGCAACAGACAGCCTTCTGTTAAACTCTTAATCGAAAACCCTTTATCCAGCGCCTGCGGTCATACGACCTAGGACACCTCTCATCTCATTCTGCATTGACCAGCTATGAACTCTTTGCGCCTCTTGCTCTTTGGTAACTCTTTGTCTCTCTGAAACCTCTGGTCCAGGTCCTGGAAAATGGGGCTTCTGGCACTCCATGGTCTTCGGCCATGCCCCCATTCCTCGGCAGAGGTCGGGTATCAACAACAACAACAACAGCAATTAATTTTTGACCTCTTGGCATCAAAATCAACTACACAAATTTGTGATAAATATCATTAATCAATTAACAAAAAAAAACAACACAATTCTTTACGTACTTGAAAGGGCTGTATTCTAAATTCCCACTGTGACTTGTTCTAAAATATCGGTATCTTCCTGCATTCATTCGTTCATTTGTGGTTACACCAAGCCAGGCAATCTGTAAAAGACGTCATTTCCCAGATCACTAAATACAAGAAAACATCATTTCCCAGATCACTGAATACAAAACTACAGAACATAAAGGTAAACCGTAAAGACACAATATTCAAGGTCACAACCACAGCCTGGTATTCCTGCAGTGAAAACATAAATACAAACACCTTAAAAAGAAGTCAACACAAGGCTGCTGCAGTAAAGTAATCACAAGCGCTAACAAAAAAGTGGTCAATTTAAAATTCAAATTTTACCTTTGACCCAAGCATATAAACTACCTACAGCAAAATAGGCGCAGAGGCCAAGTAGGAGAACTCTTGGGTTCCGATCCCTGGGGTAAAGTTGAGCCTCCCATGAAATGCCTGATTGCTAATCATGCTTTGATGCAAAAGCAAGCAGTTAATTGTAGATATATACGCAATCAGCATTTAGAAACGTCCAAGCACATATCGAAAAACGATGTAAAAGTGCATTGATAAATGCTGATTAAAGGCTTAATCTGCAAAACTAATAAATTGAAAGAACCAATAGCTTTCGAGACACCTAAAAGAACAGTTGAAAGATGAAGCAATATTGCAGGTGAAAGTATCAATTACTTTCAAGACACTAACGTTACCAAAGCAGTGTTTAGAAAGCTAGAACTAGTTAATGCGAATAAGTTTCGCGATCTCATTTTTGCATGAGGGAAAGTCCCTTTAAAAATTACTTGTCAACTGGTTCTTTGGGCTTTACCCACATTCTTACTAAACCACGCAATTGCAGGAGCAACAACAATACGGAAATATGGAAATCCTCATCGAATTATAAAATTTCTGAATCACGGAAATTCATTTTAACACATGGCATACTGAATTACGGAAATTCAAACCGAAAGGTGGAATTACTAAATTATGGATTTCAGAACATAATGTGGGGTTACTGAATTACCAAAATTAGGTTTTTATCAACTTCCGTATTTCTGTAATTTTCGTACTTGAGTTGGAAGTCTTTCCGATTTCCGTATTTTCTTATATCGTTATAAATTATCCACATTTTAAAATCAATTTCCCTATGACCGTAAATCTATGTTGTCGCTTTTTAGGATTGCCACGCTATTATAACAGTCTAATTTCTTGGAATTTGTTTCTGTTGTTTAAAATCATTTCAACATCCACTCTAGCCTGTACAATGTGACCGGCTACAATCCTAACGGCATTAAACAAAAACAAACTTCAGGGTTGGACAATTATAGAATGCCAAACCAGCCAGCAAATATTCAACAAACCTGTCACGACAGCAATTAAGTTTTCTTACAAAATCACACGAAGTATAGCGGTAAAAGCTTGGCAGGACGGTAGAAGGAGCGCTTAGACAAACTTCAAGATGGTAAGCATGCACAGCACAATTCTCTCGAAGCCAATTTTTTTCGGCAAATTGACAATTTTTAGGGCATACGCCAACTTTTCGTCAGGCCACATGTTTTCAAGCACCAACTAAAAGTACTTTTTGTAAAGTTTTCTGAAACACTTAGGATCAAATACATTAAAACTTGCATTTGGGCAAAGGTAGTTAACCTCTTTTTTAGGAATTGTAAGAAATGTTGCTGTTTTTGCGGAATAAAATAGATATAGAACAAGTTTATATACCCGTTTTCCAAAGACAATCCGGATTTGTATGAATCAAATATACATTCTAAATTCCTGGTACTGCTTATCCACGGGTAGAATAAGTTTGAAGCTGGTTTTTGCCAAAATGATAATGCCATGATCAAGTTTTTCCACGAGTAAGCGAAAATATGGTGTTAAAACTATAATATGAATTCTCCACACCAGTAACCGTTGTGGTTATTGGTATGGAGAATTCGTAATGTAGTTTAAACACCATATTTTCGCTCACTCGTGGAAAAACTTGATCTGGAGATAAAAAGGATAACTGTTGTGGTTTCCAATCTGGGGTGCGTATTATACTTGAAGATAAGGATTTTTACCGTGATTTCCTGCGGATTATCTACGGTAAAAACGGTAGTTAATATTTATGACGTAATAATTGCTTTTAAGTGACAACATTGAGCCTTGTCTTTATCAGTTAGTTGAAAAAATCACTGCGTTATTTTGCTTGCTTTTTGCTGCTCACGCTCAGGGTTGAAATACCACCCTGAGCACGGTTTTTTCGATGAAGTTGGTGAATCGAGCAAGTGAAAAGTTAATTACGAGCATTTCCGTATTGCTTGTCATACATACTGTTTTACTACGGAAGAACGACAACATCCTCACAATTTCTATAATGCCTGGTGTACAAGAAAATCTTCTTATCTATGCAGAGCTCTTCTTCAGGGTGCGAAGGAAGCGGATTAGCTAGCTTATGAAATTAGAAGCATTTCATCTTTAAGTTTAGAGCAAAAATTTTTCGATACAGTTGTCAAACGTTTAGAGGGAACATCAAACGAATCGTTATGACAATGTAATCAGCCGATGGTAAGTTTTGAGATGATAATTTTAACACTTTTCTAGGCTTGGTGTTCAGTCCATGCAAGTTATTAACATAACCAAATATTGCAACATCAAATAACTCTGTAACAACTGCTCATCGTATTTATGCTATTACGTGATTAAAATAGATCTAGCAACCAAGACTGACCTCTCCGTTGCTAAATCAATGACTTTAGTTGCAGTAATCACTCAGTTAAAGTTACCTGGTAGAGTTGACACAGAAGCAAAATTGAGACCCATAGTAAGTGAAAACAACAGTTGAGAAATATCCAAATGACCCACGGAGAATATTGTACCATGTACCACAGGTGCGCTATAGGATTGTTGGCTTCAGGGCTGAGGTGAATAGCTTCCCAAACTGCAAAACGTACATTAACGTAAATTATAAAAAAGCTAGGAGTAGGGCGTAAGCTTCGTAAAGCTTTAAATATCAGTCAAACCAGATTTAATTTCTTAAACTCGAAAAGTAAACTTGCGCATTTGACAGAGCAATCTAAAACAAAGATAATTCCTACTAACTAAGCTTGGTTGGCCAGCCACATAAGCTAAACGTAGGTGAGTTTATATTAACAATTACTCAGTTCAACATTAGTGTAAATCTTACTTAAGAGGCCGAAAAAGTTTGTTCTAAAGATAGCTATTGCCGCACAAAGCAGAAAACTTAAGTTTTCTTTTTGTACATCACAAAGAAATTTACGTAAGGCAGATAAATCAGACCTTAGTCATCTACTAAACCGACTAATACAAAGAAAACTAGCTATTTCCAAACAAGAGATGATGACCTATTTTACTACAGTAAACATTATAAATCCAATCATATGTAATTACCAATTAGACCTATATCTATTGATGACACGAGAAGTATTTAGCATTGCCGCATTCTCTGGATTGGTAACATCAGCAATTTATTCATGGGTATGAACTCATGCTCAGTTTGACATTCTTTAGTCAAGTCTAAAGGCTGGTTTCCATTAAGCGTAAATTGCAGGCGTAGCGTGAAAAATTTTTTGTTTCTCTATTTAGTTTTATGGGCGCAGCGCTCGCTTGCGCGCATAAAACTAAATAGAGAAACAAAAAACTTACGCCTAATGAAAACCAGCCTCAAGCCACCGCGACAGTTGAGACTGCTTTGGATCGTAATCACCAACCACTACATTGCGCATAATTACAAGCTATTCTGAGGTATTTCTTACAAAAACCACAAAGCAGCAACTGCGAAAATTCTTCACATACGTCAAAATATTATCTAGATGTGCGGAGACAAGCGCCAACAATTATATCGGTAAACCGTAAGTAGAGCAAAACACTTTATGTTTACAGGCTTTCTACTAACATTTAAAAGCTCCATACACATGCCATGATAAAATGCCGAGTAGGAAAACAAGGTAGCCCATGAAGTAACGGTGGTTTCCAGAACCGACAGCGTTGAACACCCACGGACAATAGTGGTCGAATTTAGCCACGCATTTATTGGTAACTGCACAATGCTTTGATCTCAGCGGCTTGACGATCTTAAAAATAACATTGTTTTCATAGCATTGCACATATTTTGCTTGTTAGTTTCTTTATGAACAAACATAAAAATACAGGCAGAAATTAATTTTGTGTATTAGTTCTATGATATATGTATACAAATTCAATTTCGCTCTTTGAACATGGCAAAACAACGGGGTTAAAGCTCTGAGGTTGAGAGATCACATGTTGTTTTTTTTGTGAGATCATATGCACCATCTATATTCACTAGTATGAGCATCCGGAACATGAAGTGTCATGTTGCATCACTAAAAGTGTGGTTTCGAGAGCGGGTGGTTAGTGACGCACCGGCGCGATGGTGTAGTGGTTAGAGCGTCCGCTTCGCAGTCGGTAGACCTGGGATTCATTCCCTTAGTTGAGTCATACCAAAAGACTTTAAAAAATGGTATTCACAGCTTTCCTGTTTGGCGCTCAGCATAAAAAAGGGATATTGTGGAGAACAAGCCGGCAAGCCTGCTTGTCGTTCCTTGGGCAAAGCACCTAACGGGGATACCTCTATCTTTATGTGGGAGACAGGTGGCGTACCCGTACTTAACCGGGTTACAATTGTGAAGCTGCTCACCCCGCATGTCGTAAGAGGCGACTCTTGGGTATCCACCACAGGCAGTCTGCCTTGTTGGTGGTAGGGCTACCAGTCATTTCATGACTGGTTCGAAATGGGCTGCCATCTTTCTCCCAGTCTAATTTAATTAGGTTGACGGCGTGAACCTGGATTCCCGTTCGTGACGTACCGCCATCCCGAGGACGAGGAGGGGTGACCACAACCACAACAACAATGGCTAGTGACATGTCCACTGAGTCAGCACGATTAAGTCCCGCCTAACCGTGGAAAAAAGGACGTAAAACTGTTTCCTTCAAACAAGGATATTGTAGATTATTATTCAAAAACAACTTCATCGCAAACTCGCTTCGAAGTCAGCAACATTTTCGGCAGAATGCAACTAAGCAGGAAAATTGCCGAAAAGCACTGCTGCAACAGGCTTCGACTCAACCCACTCAAGTACGTTGTCGACTTACCCAGCAAGAGCTGCATATTGATTCCATCTTCAAGCCTTCGGCCTCAGCTAGACTTATAATGGTCTGAAAATACAAGCCACACACTACATCAAAATACACAACTTCAATTAGCAAATAGCAACACCTTATTTAACTCGCGGAGCAATAGTAATGTTTACTTTTTCTATTGAGTTTATACAGAATCTTTTACATTTACATTGAGTGCTTTGAATATTTAAATCAGAATCCAATTCCAGATCAAGCGAAATGGTCTCAGCATTATCAACAGCAACAAAAGAAATCTTTGTTTTAGCTTTCGCTTCTAACTGTTAACGCACTAAAGCTTACTAATAGTAGACCAATAGTACCAACACTTTGTAAAGTCTTTTTTTATAAAAACTGCCAGAGACAGACCAACCTTCTTTTTCTCTTCCTCTAGAGCGACAATGTAGCCGGGATCCGTTTTGAACGATTTGTACAAGAAATACCACATCCCAGTCGAAAAGACAAAAAACAACAATTTTGCAACAGGAGAATAAATAACAGGCCAATAATAGACAAATGAGGTCATGTAGACCCAAAACTTGGTTGCTAAGGATACAGCCAGAGGTAGAATCATCGAAACTTCATGAGGAGTAATCACAAGTCTAAAAGCAAAATTTAACATTCTTAAGTTCTACTGCGGTGAGAATGAACGAATAAAATCGGTTTCAAGAGGCCGAGTCGATGAAAGATGACAATTAGAAAGGATAGTCGTGATAGCCAGAGACATCATCACCAAAACTAACTCATAGTGGCTCTAATAAGGATAACTTTATACCCGAGCATCTGAAAACACGCAGATCTGTGAACACAACAAAGCTCTTATACAACTCAGTAAAGGTAGGTGTGAGCACTTTTTTTGAAAACTTCCGAGCGGTTGATCACCAATATGCAAGCAAACTTTGCACAGCAGCTTTAAGCTGGCTGCCTTGGGATTTTGCTGAGTCATTATTACGTAACCGCAGCTTAAAAGCAGGACCACCAATCAGTAGTCCACGTTCAAAGCGGATATAAAGCAGTATAATTGCAAAGAAGCTGTCAAAAAATTATACAAAGCAGCAACAAAAGAGGTAAAGCTAGAAGTGTGGCCGCTAAATTCAAATTCGGCAAGGCTTAAAGATTGATTTTTTTGTGGACCAGGTTAATTTCGTGCATAAGTTGTAACTACTGCCGAGGCAAACTTACATTGATAGTCCATACACAATCAAGTAGCAAATAACAAATAACAACAATTTAAGAAGCCATGAAGAAGTGGAAAGTTCAAATATAAAACCCACAGAAAACATGACCAAGAATGCTAGAAAGAAAGTAGTCCGTTGACGAAACTGCAAAACACAAGTCAAGAAATTAAGAAATAGATTTTAAATCTTCGTACAGTACAAAACTATTTAAGCTGTTTACCAACCAATCCGTTACCACTGCGATTAGACTTGTTGCAAAAACAAATATCCTGAACACCTGACAAAGCACCAGGAATAGAATTGGCAATAAGGTCAAAGTTGATGTTTATAAGGTGTGAATAAGGTCAAACTTTGGAGCTGTTAAAGCCTATGCCTTGCTGTCATTGAGAACACCACAGAACATGGGACAAACACTGCATCGCAGAATTGCCACCAACAAGGTTACAACGTAATGGTTAAGCACCAATTACACAATCACTTTTAAGGACGCTTGCTTCACTGTTCATGCAATAAACTAAATGCAATCACATTTTGCTCAATTACTTATAAAAAGTTACCGCTTTTGTGGATATTGTTACATTTTACTCAATTACTTATAAAAAGTTACCGCTTTTGTGGATATTGTTTGCTTTATAAAGCTATTGTTTGAATCTAGGCCTCTTTCATTTCTTATCATTTGAATTCGAGAAGTTATCCAAACGTTTTTCTTAGACTTGGCAATATCTAAAGGTGTTTCACCCTGAAACAAAGCGAAACAAGTCATCAACATTATTTATCATCGAATTGCATGCCTCTAAGTCAGGGGTGGGCAAACTACGGTCCGCGGGCTGCATGTAACCCACCAGAGCATTTTGTGCGGCCCACCGACACTTACAGAATCTTACTTCCATGTATTTAACTTAATGTGACAAGGGTGGCCGTACTTGCCGTACTAAAGAGCCAAAAACGATAGAAGCCATTATTGAAAGAGCGGCTGCGCAATTCTTAGTTTGAATTGACACATTTTCATTCCAAATAGGGTGTAATGACTTTTTTTTGGACATCATCATTTTCAATGATCTAGGCAATAAGACTTTTAACGTATAAATGACTACGGTGATATAGCCAACACTTTTTGCTGTAAAACAAATGTAAGTGGAAAATGTCGTTTCAAGAGTGCTGCTAAACCAAAATCGTGTAAAGATTTTTCACTTGTTTTTGAATTTTCTCTGCTTCATAGTTTTATAAATGCGATCACAAGACAAGTACTACAAACCTAAATTTCAAAAGCCACACACATAATGTTTAAAGACAAAAAACACAAAAAAACTTCATAGTAGATTACTTTCTTAATTAAACGAAAACAAAATCACATACCATGTCATTTTTGGCATTTAGATCAGCACCAGCTTTTATAAGCATCATGACAACATTGGTGTTTTGCGACAAGCATGCCCAGTGCAAAGGAGTATTGTGCTGAACCAAATCTTTCATATTAACGCTGGCATACAATGACAGCAATGTTCTTGTTGGATCGACTCTGAATACAACAGACAGAACATTACTCTAAAATATAGCTATTGATGCATACCTGCCTAGTATCAAAGAAGTATTTATCAGTGTCGCAAGTTTACGAATTTAAACTTTGCCAAAACAAAGGCTTGAAAAGGCAATAGCTTCAGGTAATGTCTTAACATAGCATGATAGCAAACTAAATTACCTTCAAGTGTACAGTTAAATGAATTTCATAAGTTTCAGAATCCCTTAAATTCAAATTACCGGTACAAATCTCAAAGACTAGAAAATAGCAAACAAAACCTCGTTTTAATAAACGCTTAAAATGCGTTTAAACTGCCCAAGCTTCGTCTTTGATCGCTACCACAAAAGTATTCCATTAAGCAAGGCAGCCTCCCAGTTAGTTCTACAATATAGCAATTGTCATCGGCTTCCAGTAAATGATGGACTTACGCCAAAGTTCTCCAAGCTGCCCACATCAAAGGAGTTTTTCCATTTGCATCATAAGAGTCGGGGTCAACTCCTTTAGCTATTAAGTAAGCAACGATATGCGTATGCCCGCACTGAACTGCAACATGAATGGCTGCACAACCTTCAGCATCCCGAACACCAGGGTCGGCTCTGCGTAATAAAGAAAAGAGTTACAACCTATCCAGTCAAAAAAGACATAAAACTTTTCGGTCTTTGCAGAACTTGGGTTTAAATTTGCTATGAAGTTGCCACTGCTACCAGTAACAGCTCTCTTTGAGTCGCTGTATCAGAGCACAAAACAGCTTTATTCCAGGGCATATATTTTCAAACAGCAGATGAACTTTCTTTTGATGTTTTCTGATTCACCTGAGATTGAAACCTACAATTGCACTTTGGAAAAAATGATAGTTTTTTTTATTAAGAAATAAGTTAGTCCTAAAGCCGGATACAGTGGCTATAGCATAAATTTCGGGACAAGCGCCAAGTTGCGAGAACGCCCTGAGTTTTGGAAACTGCGGACAGAACGTAGCTAATTCTGGCATCAGAATCATAGGAGTTGAAAAATTGCTTTAAATTGTTTTTCAATGGCGCATCTGTGCAAAACTAAGTGGACGCGAGCAGTAGAATATTAAGGGGCTAGTAACTGCTATACCAATGCCTTATCATACTGGATAGTTTAGTAAAACTAATCTTCATATTTATGTACATTATTTCAAATAGCACTTTACCAATAAATGAAAAATGACTAATCATAAATGAACGAAGTCATTAATAACCAAATAAGTTTATGTAGGCCAATTGCACCGAAAACTAATTAGTTAAAATCATTTATCCGCTGTCTACAAAATGGACATGTTTAATGTATTTAGCTCACCCATGCTGCATAAGCAGTACAACCATTTGCAAATGTCCTTCTCTAATTGCCCAATGCAATGGAGTGGCCAACAGATCACCACCAAGTGAATCAACAACAGATCCCAGTGAAATGTAATATCTGCAACAAATTTTAGACCGAAGAATTAACATTAGTTAACCTATCACATATTACACGTTACTACGCAGCTTATAAAAATCAGTTACTGTGTATAATTCAGCAACGTCAAACCTTTACAAATGACACTTAGAACAACTTGTGTTTGACATGAAAACGACAATAGTGTTGGCCATTGTTCCCTTCAGGCGGACATTTGTTGGCAATCTATTTGCACTCACACCAATTTTATATCCAAGAAGGTACGACATTATACAACAGCAAGAGCAGCTTTTTCTTGATGTTTTGTAATTCATCGGTTATTAATGACACTAAATATTGCATATTGACAAAATTTGATGTTTTTCTCTCGGAAAATTAGCTAGATTTGTACATTGAGCTCACTTAATTTTCTACTTTCGACAAATGCCAAGTTATCAAATACTTAAGAGGGAACATTGCAGCTGACAAAGTTAAGTACAGCCATCCTAACTAATAAATAATTAAAAATACTCATTGGCATTTTTGCAGTGGCAAGATGACTTTACCGTGTTTAAGTCATCACAGTCAAGGCATGTCTGTCTTTTCAATCTAAGTCATACCCTAAACCCAAAATATGAGCCTGAAAGAATACATTTTAATTTAACTAGGCCACCAACACTCTGAATGCTTAACTCGCAGCATTATATGGTTAGTTTAATATTTAGTCTAATACACCATTAGATAACAGCACATTAAGTGGTTTTTGAATTGCTACAGTGGGGAACCAATACAGTAATCTTGATTATAAGCCCTGTATCCCAAGAACTCAACTAACACTATAATTATGATGCCGTATGGTCGTTGCACAAAGTTAAGTACCTTTTATAAGAGGACTCAGATCTAGTGCAAACAACAATAATTAATGAAACAATTCTACATCAAACCTTGCAATATCCAAGCGATTATTTATGGCAGCCCAATGCAATAACGTTATATTGTCTTTATCTGGAGCACGAACATCAAAACCTTCTTCTACCAGCTGTTTGCATCTAGCCATCAATCCATACTGTGTAGCCTTCACAATGCCCCATGTACTGTACAAACATATGAGAAAATTAAAATATTTAGGCAAGAATAGTTTGTTAGTTATTTGGTTAACATGCTGGTACATTAAAAACTATTTCAGCATACAACTACTTTGAAAGCGAAAAACTGCAACAATGTAATAAATTGCTTATACACCTTTCCATACCAGACTTCTTTCAAGCAAGCTCATGCTCTTGTTTGCAAAATTGTTTTTAGTTAGACTGAGGTACCACGTTGAATAGTTTGCTTAGCTGCGCTACCTGTCTGCCACACAGAGGTAAAGGGATGTTGTGAAGTATTATTTTTAGAAGATAAAATAAAGCAAACTTGCCTACTGATTCTGCACACATTTCTTTTATGCTGAGTGCCAAATGGGAAACTGTGAATTCTGGGCATTATCACTTTCTAATTACTATCATCATGGGCAACTTTGTTCTCAGAAGTAACTTTGAAAGCCTACTAGACATGTTTTATAATTTTGTTTTTATTTTAATTTCTCCTATTTGTCAGCTGGAATCTATTTTAATTTTACCCCAAAGTTAGAATTTATGCCCAAACGACCAACAAAAGAACATTTAAGTGAAGATATTAGAACAGTAGTTTAGTGGTACAAACAGACTGATGGTGTTGCAATGAGCTCTCCACTTAAGACATACTTTAATGGAACTCTACTGCACAGGGCTCTATTTATGTGCTCCAAATTCAGACTACCTCAAGAGCTGAACAACATTAAAACCATTCTTTTGCAAAATAGCTGCCCAGTACTATTCAGGCAAGTATGTTCACGTCTATTGTCACATTTAATAGCCCCAAAAATGAAAGTCCCCAAAAATGCCTAGTCTATTTCACACTTCCTTGGATGGGTAACACTTCTCTTAAATTCCAGAAGCAAATCAAAATTGTAAAGAGAAACTAATACGGAACAACTGAATTTCAACTTTATTTCATACTCTCCACCATATCTATTCTATCTGCAATCTACATGGATGCCATGCCTTGCCTTCAACAAAGCACTGTCACATATAGACATGGGTGCTGCTGTAACTACCAATACCTTGGCCACACATCCCAAAGACATGTGATAGCATCAACAAACATGCGCCCAAATCAATCAGACTTCGCATGAAAAAAGACAAGTACCCTCACAAAGCTGTAAGATTACTCCTTTCCCCAAACGATGACAGTACGGACTAGGCAATTGGACAACATTTCCTTGAAAATGAGGGCTGTGCGACCACCTACAATGACAGTCAACTCTCATTGTTGGAAATTGCTAGATTGTTCTTCCATCTAGCCACCCTAGAAGTAATTTTTATCACACACAACTAGTATTATGCCACCAAAAAGAATGTCTATGCACTGCAACCGACCAACTAGCAGCTAAGATTTCAAACAATATTGACATATAGCAATTTTGGTAGTCCCACGAATTATAAATAGGACTATTATCTTTTCTGATTCATTTGGCAATTACTTCTAATGAGAGCAAGATGAAAACGTTTAAATTTTCATTCAATATGTAAGAGTGCAATGAATTCATCACATAGAGGTTTATCCAAAGCTGGTTTTGAAGGAAAGCTATGGGTGTTTCAATTTGAAATGTAAAAATTAAGCTTTTACTAGCATCATCAATAGTGAACCAGACAACACATTTTAAACTACTGCTTGCTGCATTGTAGTTGCTACCAATATGGTGATTTATTCTCTCAGAAACAAAATATCGCAATTAACTGTGTAAGGTAATTCACACAAGGATCCAACTCTTATTTGCATTAATTGTCCCATTAGTCACAGATTTTAACCCTTTAAGGATCATAAGATTCCAACTCATAGCATTTGAGACAGTTCTTCCCTAATTGTTAGGTAACAACACAATTACAATAAATTTTAAGAAAGTGATTCTTTTTTCATAATGACATAATAATCAACAACCATGAAACACATGCATTACATTGATCCTCAATGGGTTAAACTGTTTAGCATCACTATTTTGAATTGATATAGATTCATTTATTTTGTGAGACACATTAGCTAAAATGAGAAACAGTGTTTAGTTTCATTATCCCACTTTTCAAACTACAACTATATCCATCCATCACATTCTACTTGGAAAATCAAAATAATTTAGGGATTTGACTTTCACACCACTGCCCTTTATTTCATAAAGCTTTGCTTTCACACATTTTTTCAATTTTCATGTTTCACAAACCCTTTCATTGTCAAAAACTAATAGCGAATCAAGTATCCAGCATTTTGCTTTGAAAACTTTTTTATGTAAACAAAGTTGTTCCAAACAGCAGAGTAATTTTGTTTACTGAAAAGTGTCATCCCTTGGTCATTCTGATATACCAGCACCAAACAAGAACTGGAGATAAAAGATTTTTAGAAATCAGACGCCTAAAACCTTACATTCAAAATCAAAAAGAGTTTAAAGTGGTTGCAATAAAGAACAACAAACCACAGTAAGTCATAAATGATATTTAGTTTTTCTGACATAGTTGGCAGGGTATACTGGGGTAATTCAAAACAAATTACAGCTTTTCAACATTTACCTATTGCTTTTGCAATTGCAACTATGATTTAAGTACTTTTTTTAACATTGGTATATTTATTTACCACTTGGCAAAACAGCACATTCTAGTAATTTTTGAATCCGCAAATATAGATCCTTAAACTGAGCAAACCTGCATGAATGTGGTAATTCGGGACATGGTTAAAAAGCCTGAAAATGTTGAGGGTAATTGAAAAAAATGTTGTAACAGTTGAAGATACTGGTTTGATACATGGTGGCTTGATCTGTAAATTGATCCTATCTGAATCAAACTCTCATCCTTAGCCTAATTCACAACCATTCTTATTGGTTACATTTAACTTATGATGAAAGCGTCGCTAGGCTGGTTTGGTCATTATGTTGTATCTACATCAGCCAACCATCACTGCATGTGCAGTCAAGCCAGACTAGCTAAGTAGGAGTAACAAAATATTGTTTCAAATTACTCAAGTTTGAAGAAAACCAGGACTCGATGTACATCAACCTGTCCTAAATTAACCAAGTATACCCAACCACTTAGCATGGGAATTGCAACATGGTACATTGTTCTATTCTAACACTGTACACAAAACTTGCAAGTAATTTTGCATTGTAGCCTTCTTGCCCTAGGTACTTAGTTACCTGTAATCTTCTTGAGAAGACATGCCCAACTTCTAGTTGTAAGCTAGTCCAATTAATAAGTTGATAAGCAGTCACTACTGTAGGATAATATACCGACAATAATTCTGTACATGAATGATTATTTTAGGGAGTGCATACCGGTGGCAAACACCTATAAAAAAGTAACACATTCATCAAACTGTCTTGACAGTGTGACATAGCATTACACCTACATTAGCCAGTAAATCTAACAGCAGGGTCTCGAGCTGGGCATACAAAAAATGCTTCCTCATTACCTCGAGTTTAAGGTAGACACCAGGATTAAGAAGCACTTCCTACCAATATCCGTTTTGAGTAGTATTTTGGAACAGTTTATGCTTTGACTCATTTATTTATAAATTTGGCTCACAGTTGCTTTGATTTTTTTCTGGTCGCATAAGTGCCATTGCACTAAATAGCTAACATATAACCGTGAAAATCTCAGGTTCTTAGTAAGTACACTAGCCTAACACAAACCTTAGGAGCTGTTCTTGAAATTTGGAAATTTTATAAATGCATTTGAACGACTTTTTGGAACAATTTTTTAGGATTCCGCAAAACAGCAAAATTAGAAAAAATCTCCGGAGAAAAACGCCTAAATATGAAAACGTAAAGTACTGAGCGACATTGTTTAATATTAACGTTTTTTTGTATTGTATTGTTCATATTTATCCTCGATTTACGAGAAAGCAAATTGTATTGCTATATTTTGGACAGAACGTCCGCACTCGCTTGGGAGTTGCCATTTTCGAGGTGTCTGGGCCACCTAACTTCCACATAAAGGCGGGGGCGTCCCGTAAAGTAACTTGCCCAAGAACATAACAAGCGAACTTGCCGGCTTGTTCTCCACAACCTTTCATAAATGCCGCGCGCCTAGCAGGGAAGCTGTGGATACCATTTTTTTAAAGTCTTTTGGTATGACTCAACAAAGGGAATGTACCTCTAATCTACCGACTGCAAAGCAGACGCTCTAACCACTACACCATAGCGCCGGTCTAACCACTACACAATTACTTATACAAATGAATATTTTTTGCTGCAAATCCACGAAAGTGATGATTCTTCAAGAAAGGAAGATTAAAACTAATGAAGGAGCTGAATATTGGTGCGTACAAACAGGGGCGGCCTTAGACCGATTTGACCGATTGCTCCAAATCGGGCCCCGCGCTGAGAGGGGCCCCGCATTTTTTTTTCAAAAGGCGACAATCTCGGTCATCTGGATCCTCTGGCGGCCGGCCCGAGGCGTGATCTTGCTGATGCAATCACATGTGTGCACTCAACCAGTCAGCGCCCAGCAGTCAAACCAGTAGCAACCAGATTAATTAATAACGTATCTTTCCCGCCAAAACATCAAAGCAAAACGTGGTACGTCCTCGCCAGCAACGTATTTATTACGTCGTATATACACCGTGCTTTGGGTGCCAGTGAGTGTTATACATTTAAGTATTCTGTCTATGGCAGTGATTCTCAACCTTTTTGTGCTTGAGGCACACTAAAGAATCAAAAATTCATCCGCGGCACACTTTCACATTACAAAATTTAAAACTCAAACATACTCCAAACATAAATGAAATGAGATTGAAATGAAATACTGAATTGAAATGAATACATAAATAAAATGAAAATACTCCAAACATACATGTTTAATGGGACGGTTGTGCTTGCTTTTTCGAGCAAATCAATTCGAATCGAGGCTCTAATGACGTAAGACATACTCTCATTTCATCGTCAATAGCAAGAAGGCGTTGTCTTTTTTTACTTTTGATTTCAGTGAGTGCGGAAAATCCAAATTCGCAAAGCCAAGATGATGCAAATGGAAGAAGAATTTTGATTGCTTTTATTCTTAGCAAAGGATATGTTTTTACGATGGACAACCAAAAGTCATGTAGGTTTTCTTCGGAAAAACTGGACCGATAAAAACAATTGTTTTGTAGCTCAATAAGCTGCTCCTCTTCTTCGGTAGATAGATTCGTTGTGTCGTTATTTTTTCCAAATGGATTGATTACCCACCCGTAATCTTTAACACTGAATTCTGGAAAGTAGTTTCGGAGTGAAAACTGGAGATCTGACAAAGTGTTTAAAATTTCCGGAATTATTCTTTTTTTTAAAGAAGACTTGTTGACTGTAGGAAAAGCATCTACATTTTCCTCAGATACTTTTCTCTTCCATAAAGACAGTTTTTCGTCAAAAGAAATCAATGTTGATGTAGCTGTTATTGTATTTTCGGATGGCCCTTGTAAGCTTGAATTCAAAACATTCACTTTTTCAAATAAATCTGCTATAAATTGCACTCGTAACCACCACAGTTCGTCATGTACAGAAAACCCGAAGTCTTTTTTTTGAGCGTCCAGGAAAGAACAAATTTCAGCCTTTAGTTGGCATACACGTTTCAGTACCTTTCCTCTCGA
Organism: Trididemnum clinides; assembly: GCA_963675345.1. NCBI lineage: Eukaryota > Metazoa > Chordata > Ascidiacea > Aplousobranchia > Didemnidae > Trididemnum > Trididemnum clinides. Next base: position 12,920,477 of record OY776285.1, on the reverse strand, counting down.
GAGCCATCGGACCTCTGTGTGAAACAGCAAGCATTTAAATTTTGAATCCATTTCTTGACAAAGTTGCGTAAAAAGTCGGCTTTGGAGGGGACGAGTTTTTATGAAATTTACGACTTCAATAACTTGCTTCATAACTGAATGTAAATTTGTTGGCAATGTTTTAAAGACGAGAGCTTCTCTATGTATCATACAATGCACTACAAACACGTTTGGATTTTGGTGGCGAACATAAGCAACAAATCCCCTGTTTTTCCCTTGCATGGATGGGCAGCCATCAGTGCAAATGCTAACACAGTTTTTCCACTGTAAGTTCAACGACAAAATGTTTTCGTCGACCAGTGTAAATATGTCTTCCCCTCTAGCAGTGGTTTTTAACTCTTTGCAAAATAGGCATTGGTTTACAAACGACCCGTTTTTTACGAATCTAATAAAAGCTAAAAGGTGCGCTTTTCCTGTACTATCAGTAGATTCATCAACTTGCAGTGCCCAAAGTTGAGATAACTCGTCATCTTGTCCTTGCACATCAAAATGCTCACGAATTTGATCATTTATATCCGAAGATAGGTCTTCAATTCTTCTTGAAATTGTGTCATTTGATAATGGAACTTTGCTTACCGTATCTGCAGCATCACTTCCAAGCATAGTTTCTACAATAATGGATACTGATGGTGCAATAACAGATTCGGCGTCAGTGTGAGCTTTTTTGCGTTTAGCCAACAAATGAGCCACTTTGTAGCTGGCAACTAACCCCTTTTCTGGCAACTTCATGTACTTGTTAAATCGTTTGGCTTCTATATCTTTTTGTAACAAGAGATTCTCAAAGTATGCTTTTGGTTTATCTTTTAAAGATTCGTGATTGGTTTCTAAGTGTCTGCTTAGTTTGCTAGGAACGAGGGCCTCATTTGACAAGGAAAGATTGCAAATAATACACAAAGGAAGTTGGTGATCGTAGGATCCAGAAGCAACAAAACCGTACTTTATGTAGTCTTCTTTATATTTACGCTTGACTCCTTTTTTTGCAGGTACTTTCTGTTGCAATGCACCACTTTTGTTACTGGTACTGCTTATTTTTAAATACTTTTCCATGGTTTGACTACTAAACTAATGACTAAATTTTGTCACTAAAACTAAGTCCATGCATTATTTAAACTTGAATTAATCTGTTTCACTAAAAATAGCAGAGCCAAAGTTATTTTAAATATATTTAATACGGATACTATTTGAATAACAGTGGCATAGAATTATAATTTATTCTAAACGTCTACTTTAATAAATATGATCAAATACCGTAAACTTGGCTCTGCTATTTTTATTAAGATTAGATTTTTTTCTTAATGCAGTTGTAGCTTATAAAACAACTGCTTTTATCTCTGAGAAACCGCTCTCATCAGGCATAGCTTTAGTTTGCCTACTTAGGCTTTAAGCAGCTCTCGAGACTATTTCAGGGCTCACTGTATTGTATTTTGACTTTTAAAAAGTTATCTTGTATTTTGGCATTAAGCTGAGCTAGATCTGCGACCAAGATTATCAGACTCTCTTCTTTCACCCTTTTTTTTGTCACACAAGTCACGCTGTTGCATCCTTCGATAAGCTGCTTCACGATTAGGCTTGTACTGGCTACGCTCGAAGGTTTCAAACGAACAGCAATTTAAAGAATTAAGAATCGAAAATGCGATCAAAGAATTGATCAATTTGGTTTTGCGGAAAAATAAGCGATCAAAGACAAAAATATACGCGGCACACTAAAAAATTCCTCGCGGCACACTAGTGTGCCGCGGCACACAGGTTGAGAATCACTGGTCTATGGTATTCTGTCTATGGTACTATGAGTTGGTGGTAAGTGATTTTAAAATAATTCATTTCGATACCATTTAGTTTTTCTATTGTTGCACAGGGATAAACATACCACGTGTAAAGTTATGTTTTGAGCTGCCTCCCATTCATGCTGTAGCATAAATTTTGACTTAATGATTTCATTAATAGTTACCATCTAAAAAACCCTACTATGACACACAAAGAAAAGAATTGCAACTTGGTGTTTTGCAAAATATCTCTATTTCTCTATTTTGTATTTCTAAACTTGCCCATTAGCTCCAAGAAAACTATTACCAATTTCTTTTATGTTGAAAATGCAATGAATCTCAAACCATTATCCATGGAAACAGGAAAATCTAAAATCATGATTAAAGGGCTAAACTTTTGCTCAAGTTTGGAGACCTTTCACACCCGCGTAAGACAAAATAGGCTTTAGATTTTTCATGAATGTAGAGCAACGTCAGACATTTTGATGTACAGTTGGATTCAAAAAAATCGCTCCGTTTTTTCCTGAATAAAAAATATATAAAAATAAAATTGGTTAAAAAGACAACTATTTAATAAAAGGGTGTATAGAGTCTTTTTCGTTTTTCAATTTTTATAAAATTTTCCGCCATGAGAAATTTTTAGGATATAGAAAATTTCTGAAGAATATATAAAAAAAATATTAGAAAGGTTGAGAATGGCCACTTTGCACTTGCAATTCTTTTCTTCTTTATGCACAATAATAAATAGTATAGAGGGGCCCCGCAAGCATCCAACTAATTGGGCCCCGCAACTTCTAAGGCCGGCCCTGCGAACAAATACAAAGACCTAACATAATGTCACCAACACCATAAGCAGAGAAAGTAAAATTAAAATCTGCCTCTATTGGAAAGCTGTAAGTCACAGTCACAACTAACATGTGATAAAGAACCTGTCGTGTTATCGAAAAATCGCCTTGATGAAGGCAAGCCAGTCGTCACAAAGAGAAAGTTGGTCAATTTACTTTGTTTAACCATAAACTAATATCAGGGTAATGTGGGACCTTTTGACCGAATTTTAGTTTTTCTTAATGACATCCGATGCCACCCGCGGTAGGTAAAAAATGCATTGAACAAAGTCTAAATATTACCACACATATTTACTGTAAAAATTGCTGTATCTCCATTTGCTTCATGCAAAATTTTTTATATCACATTGTTAACAATTTTGGCTCAAAGGTCCCACAGTGTGGGTGCCAATTGACCATGTGGGTGGAGCCTTTGGACCAGTTAAACACAAATGCGCTTGTAGAACATTAATCATTTCTTCATTTCAAACATCATTGGTTATTCAAATAAAACAGTAAAAACAAACTGCTGTCCTGAGACAAGATTCTATTTGAAGGTTACCGACCTGCTTCTAATGGTTGTATCTCGGCTTGCCGTCCTGATCTTGAGTGATCACCAAAACTTCCCTTTCTCGAAAATTCGATATTAATTTTATTTCAAGCTCGTTAACTATGGGGCGCCATTTGTTCACCGCTGATTACACATGTTTTAGGACAACATTTATGACTAAATCAAATGCATTTGTTTAAATGCACAAATACATTTAACATTTGTTTAAATGTTTTTAACATTTGTTTAAATGCACAAATACATTTAACATTTGTTTAAATGTTTTCAACATTTGTTTAAATGCACAAGTACATATGTCACTCAACCGTATCATTCACATATGTCACTCAACCGTATCGTATCGTTCTTTAAAGGGAATGTACTGCGAATAACGCTTTTCCGATAAATTTGGTCATTGGACCATCACGCGATAGGTTTGCGACAGACTCGTTTGAAATGGGCGACAGGCGCGACATAGTTAATAAGAAATATTGACCCAACCAAATCCAGAGAAATTTAAAATCCCTAATTATTTACTTAGAAGAATATTTATGCTGTCGAATTAAGCCAAGAGTTTACATAATAATATATCATCAGCAGAGGAAAAGTTTGGCGAATGATAAATCGCTCAAAGATGTTGTAACTTATATTCATAAAAAGACTGCGAGTTTAGCACTTATAGTTACATTGCATGTAGCATGGCCGAATCGAGTCGGCATTTACAGTAAATTGATTAAACAAGATAATAAAGAAAATATAAATCATAGGATATAAAATTAAAAAGGTTTTTTAATGTTTTATCCTATGATTAGGGTGGCCATACGTCCCGTTTTAGGCGGGACAGTCCCGCTTTTTCAGGCCTGTCCCAGTTAAATTATCGAATGTCTGGTGTTTTCGCTCAGTCATGCAGCACAGCTTGACCTAGGGTATGCCAAAGTTAGCCGTGATAAACTAGGGCATGTTGGCAGCGAACCCTACCTGAATGATGATTCCGGCCGAAAATGACAACAAACGGGCAGCGAAATAGGTGGTGACCTTTTTTTTTGAGATCCACCCCACCGTAGGCGCGACCGCGGTCTTGAGCGTCCCGATTTTAATCTAAAGTCTATAGTAAGCCCAACTATTTCGCTTCGTGAAAGGCGGCCATCCACTGTCCCGTTATTTGCTCATGCAAAAACGGGACGCTCAATTGGAGGTCTGTCCCGCCTAAATCGGAACGTATGGCCACCCTACCTAGTCATAATAGCAGTCTGCAATAAGCGTCCCGGTTTTGCATTTCGAAAAAATGGCCAGCCTACCTATGATGAATATATATACATATATAGTCTTTCATAAGTACCATTATTTTCTGCAAGAAACTGGCAGACTGAGTTCATTGACTAACAGCATGAATCTATACAGCCTATGTTGCACTTTTGCTTCCAGCAGTCACCCTATATCCTATCCAGCAGACATCTTGTAGTAAGAGACTCGGACTTTTGCGGTTGGTGGTTTAATTTGCTGCAGACCACATGTTTCAAGAATTTTAACTATGTCGCGCCTGTCGCCCATTTCAAACGAGTCTGTCGCAAACCTATCGCGTGATGGTCCAATGACCAAATTTATCGAAAAAGCGTTATTCGCAGTACATTCCCTTTAAAGAACGATACGATACGGTTGAGTGACATATGTGAATGATACGGTTGAGTGACATATGTATTTGTGCATTTAAACAAATGTTGAAAACATTTAAACAAATGTTAAATGTATTTGTGCATTTAAACAAATGTTAAAAACATTTAAACAAATGTTAAATGTATTTGTGCATTTAAACAAATGCATTTGATTTAGTCATAAATGTTGTCCTAAAACATGTGTAATCAGCGGTGAACAAATGGCGCCCCATAGTTAACAGCAGCCAAAAACACACAGCAAGACGTAAATTAATTTAAAATACTAAAAACATTACTCAACCATTTCTTAACCATAAAAAGCTGCATCAAGGTCTTATCAAAACAAGAAGCAAGCATTAGTCACTTCAATAATTTCTGATTAACCTAGATAACTTTATATTTTACTCCCTCGCGCACGTGCTCAATTTTCTTGCCCAAGTTAATTTGTCGGTCCAGACTATCGTACAGTAATTTTGAAGCGACTATGCTACGCGCTATTTGCGGACATAGTAATAATAATTGTAAGATACAAGAAGGCAGCATTAAACTCTCAGTCTCTCACGCTAACACAAACTACTACACAGCAAAACAAACAAATTAACCAACACAGAAACAAACGAATTAAGCAGCACCAACACAAACTTATTAACTGACTTAAAAGCAAACAATAACTAAATACCATCATAGCCAGGGATGTGGAAGCGGAAGCGGAAGCTGGAAGCGGAAGCTGGAAGCGGAAGCGGAAGCGGAAGCGCGAAAAATCCACCGCTTCCGCATAGGAGGGAAGAATAGAGAGAGAAAAGAAATTGGTTCTGCTATCCTTCGTAGAAGAACGAATAGGGAGACCATAAACATTAAGAAATGAGAGCGAGGAGAAGTCGTTTAGAGAGATGTTGACCTCTACATAATCAGAGTAGGGGTTAAGCAAAGAAAGAGAGGAGGTAGAAAGCTCAGAGAAGAATAAGCTCTGCTTGATGAAAATGATGACGCCGCCACTAGCGTCTGTGACACCAGTAGAGAAAATACCAGATCGGGAGTGGGTGCCATGGGATCGCAGAGCAGAGAATCCAGGGATCCGGAAAGAGGAAGATAAATTAAGGTTAGATTCCTGGATATAAATAAGGTCAACGGGATGAGACAAAATAAAGTGTATTAGTTTAGTGCTCCTGGCTCGGAGACCCCCAGCATTCCATTGAAGAACCCTAAGGGAGTTATGGAGGGGAAGAGAAAGCAGGAGGTAAAGAGAAACATCCAGGAGCATGAGGCGGTGGTGAGGGTGCAGAGGGAGAAGATACAAAGTGGGCGGAAAAGGATAAGAAGTTTGAACGTGAGGGTGGAGTGCAAGTGCTGCATTAGCAGAAGAGGGCCAGATTGAGCAGTGAAGGTATACCAGCTGGAGGAGTCCGAGGAGAAAGTCACACTGCTGGTAGGTGTAGAATCTCAAAAAAAAGCAGGGAGGGTAGTTCCAGAAGTGTGAGCTGCCAAGAGTTCTGAATCTAGAAAACGACAGTAGTGAGCACTTTAAATGAACTTAATTAGAGCATATGCAGCATTGCACTGACCTACCCGGCCATGTCACATTTCCAGCGCACACTAAACAGGGAAAGACAGGACAAGGGTTAGGATGAACGTTGCCACTCATCATGAGAAGGAGAAGAATGAGAAGACGGGCAAGAGAAAGGCAGGAGTAAAGAGAAGACAGGCCAATTTTAAAGAGGCTTTTGCTACCCTTCTGCGGTCGTTCAGGGGGCTGCATGGCGAAAAAATGGTTTGTGTGAGGGGAGCGCCCAGGGTAACTGGGACCCTCGGGAAGACCATAGCGATTTTGACCCAACCCAAACGGATCGGGGACCGCACCACCACGTTGAGGCGGCTGTTGATTGGTGCAGTTCAATTTTGCTTGCTTTACATGTACATACTATATATACGACAGAAATTTCGCACTTCACTATCCAAAAAGATCGGAGTCAATACGTTTTTTGAGGACGGACAGAAGGTCCGTAATGATGATTAGAGTTAAAGTTAACTCAAAGTCAGAGTTAGTCAAGAACGAAGAGGGAAAATCAACGCTATACGGTGTAATTTGTTGATGTGACGACAGGTTATTGTCGAGAGCTGTGATATGTGGTCATACGATTTAGATCTGAGAAGCATTAAGTTAACTGTTGTAAAAGTAGTTGTAAGTAGTGAACAAACTTGTAATAACTGTCTATTTGTTGAAGTGTTTAATTATTTTTTGAATTGTAGTAACGAAATATTTGATTTTCTTGCAAGTAATTCGTGGTTTCCAAATTTTTGTTAGTGGGGGTTCCGTGACAAACGCGAAAGTACATTAGGGGCTCCGCGATGACAAAAAGATGGAAAAGCACTGTTCTACATTCAACACGATTTCTGATATCTAAGAAAAACAAACACAGAGCAGTTCGAAACAATAAGCTCAAGCGAAGTAGGTAAAGTAATAGCAATAAATGAAGGTTTTTGTTTTCTCAAAACGATAAAGTGTAGGAGAAGGCAGGCTACAGACCCACAAAAGTTAAAAAAATTGTAAACGATTGTTTTCTCGTTTTTTGTTGGTGGAAGCGGTGGAAGCGGAAGCGGAAGCGATAGGTGTGGAAGCGGAAGCGGAAGCGTTTGAAAAATAACCGCTTCCACATCCCTGATCATAGCTCATATTTTCTGAGGTCTGAAACTTGAATACGCCGGCTGCAGGCTTCGTGATTATAATTTGTGTTGCTGGTGGCAGCATCATCCCTGTTGAAACTACCAAGGTCGTCTTCTTCAGGAAAAGAAAGTGGTAAGCTCAAGTTGTTATTTCTTTGGCAGAATTCTTATAGTCAATCCATCCATACTATTTCTGCTTCATTGCAGCTGCTTGGGTGCGATTCTTCCTTATAACATATTTGCAACAGCCAATAACCTAGTGTGTAGGCCTACCTTTAAAAGATTACAAAACATTTTGCTGCTCTTCACTACCCTATGCATTCAACGCGAGACGCTTCTTCCACCGTGTTGAAAACCTGAAACATGAAAATTGTTGTCAAATCACAAAAAGTAGGCTACGTAGGATAATAAAAGTAATTTATCATTTCCACCATCTAATATCCCAACACTCTTCTGAGGTCAGGCTTTACTTGTTTAAATGAAAGACATAAATGCTGCCGATATTAATACTAAAGACCGACTGAAATCATCGCAGTTGTAAAAATGTTGAAATGGTTGTTTGATAAACGAAAGCAGGCAATAAGATTAAGCCTACTTGTGTTGTTATCATGTTCCTCTTGGTCACTTAATCCTCGTTTTTCAGGACTAAATGATGTAGGTTCGGATAAACAAAAAAGTCTGTTTAACACAAATGTATATAGATAACACAAACAAAATGAAATAACGGTTCTGAAAATGATGGAAGACAATAGCACTACAGTTTTTTGCTCCAATAAATTTACACCATTTACATGACTGGGGCTGAGGACATAGAACGATGAAGTGGGGAGAAGTCAGTGACTGTTGTTTGACGGCTATTGGGCGGATAAACCGAAGTCTGGATTAATGAAGTCTGGATAGGCCTAAACGAGGGTTGAGTGCATTTACTTGTTGCTTTCCTTAAAGGCATGCTATTTTCGATAACATCTTTACGTAGCTTGATATCACTGTGGGCCTATAGTCTATAAATATTCTGAGATTGTTTAGTCGTATGCATTTTATTCATGTAAAAATACTAAAAATACCTATAAAATGCATGTAGCACCTGTTAACTGCACCTGATAACCAACATGCGTTCGGGAAAATCTGGACATATGCCAACCCTAGCCTAAACAAGTCACCACGCTATTTTCCTTAGGCTTATCGAAAGCCTGCATCCAATCCCCACTCACCAACATTAACTAAGCAGTGATGGGCACCCGTTAGTGGCAAACTAAAGGCGCTATCACCATTGCTAGTCACTAAAAATTATATCAAGTCTACAACTTTTTGCTAACATCCTCAACATTAGTGAGATAAACGAAGCGCTCGTCATTTCGAAAAACGAGCGGTCGCTAATGCGCAAAAGGCAGATGTCACAAGTTTTAATCTCACTTAATAAGTGGTCATGTAAGGTGAAAACAATAATTTCTTCTTAGGCCAGCTGAGAAAATACTAGAATACCAATACATATTACCAACAAAAACTGTGCTGTTGCAAAGACAGCACAAAAAATAAATATTTATTACAAGCCTAACACAGCTATTTCAAAACAAATCGTGCATCTCGAAAAGTTCAGCGCTAAACTCAGATTGTTTTGGCTTCAGTACATACTTTCCTAGTTAAAACAGGCCATCCACTGCTGCACTGCAAGGTATGGCAGTGTTGTATTTTACAAACAATCTCTTGACGCCATCTAGGAGAGCAAAGTAGCGATCGCTTTGCTTTGGGACTCGTGTTTTTCTTTGAATCGCTGAACAGCTTCTCGCTGCAGCTGTCTTTTTGTGACTTCTCCGCAAAGCTCATTCAAAAAATTTCTCTTCGGAAGATGCATTCTGGTAGCTTGTATATTTTGGAACGCTTTTCCCTTTTGAAATCATAATATCTTTATTATAACAAGGCTGGGCTTAGAGCTAGTTGCAACTACCTGTTAAAATAAAAGTGGCGCAGCGTCTGCTAGCGTTATTATATAAAAAAAGTAACGCCCGCTAAGATTGCCGCTAGTTCATAACGACAATAGTGGCGCTAAAGCGAATGCTAACGCAACACTAGCGGCGCTAATAGCAGCCGCTATTTTTCAGGACGCTAGTACTCACCACTGTATCTAAGCAGTGATGTATTTAGGGAGGAGTAAAGAGGGATGTCCAAATGGTATGACAGCACAGTTAAAAAGTTGATTTCGAAGAAAGTTCTTCATACTTGTTAGCAAAATAGGCAAAACTCTAGCCCACAAAAATTTTAACTGGCTTAATGCTTTGCTCTTTTCCCCCAATTAGCATTGAGCTTATTCATTTTACAAGAGTCTTGACTGTGCTTTCGTTCTTCCAAAAAAAAGAAATTTGATTCTAAGTAGACCAATGCAACTAAGTTACTTAATTGCTTGTGTTCCTCAGCATCCATTCTGCCAGATTAATCATCCTTTCTGAGTAGCTATCGCAACAGCTTGCGGTTACAGTTTTTATACCTAGATTTATCCCTGCTTTTTGGTGCTGCTCATTCGCCCAGGAATCCCAATATCTTTTAGTTTACCACAGCTTAACACAAATTCATAATTGCTTTATTGATATGAAAAAAAGATTAGCTTTGTTTGTTTTAAACACTTCTCCAGAGAGGTAGCATCATGACTTAACGAAACTATGGAGCAGCACATTGACATTTTATTGTATCAGGAAAACTACTGAAGGTATAAAGTTCTTGTATCAAATTAGGCATGAGTCCAATCAAACAACTCCCAACAAATTTTCATGCAATTGTATATGTTTTGTGCATAATAATATCTGAAACCAAAGGAGATGCTATGGCATCATTCCCCCTGGCTGTGCCCATGACCTAGTGGTGTATTTTGGTGAGAAGGATAAAGAGTGATGCCTCCCATCCAAACGGAATGACAATAGCAAAAAAATGTTAAAAGAAAAAAACATTCATGTCTGTTTGGACACCAAAATTGGCAAAGCTATCTCTTTGAAATAGTTGAGCTTCGAACAAAAAGTATTTGTCTGTTTGGAGATTAAAATCAGCAAAATTATCGCTCTAACAAGTAAATCTTCAAAATTTAACTCTTTGTCTTTGTTTGACGAATAAATTGGGTTAAATTCTGGATTTCAAAACGTTGATCTCGAAAAAACAAAAAAGTTTTTCCCCCTTGAAATGTTCAGGCTCCCTCAAAATTTGTTTGTAGATATGCAACTGCATATTGTCTAAGGTTTAACCTCTAATTCAGTGCTCCTCAAAGTGTTAAACACGTGAACTTTATTTGCGTGTTTGAAATAATAAAGAACCCCCACCGGTTTTTATGAATACAATGGTGATTTTTATGGAAAGCAATTAGCACAGGGTTACTTTTGTTTTCTTTTCTTCATAACGACCTTTTCTATTGGAAATTATTTTTTTTGATGGAAGCCTTTGAGGTCAGTTTATAACTTAGAAACAAAGAGTTGTTTTGCGGACTCTTTAAAAATTCCTCACGGATCTTTGGTGATCTGCAGACCCAGTTTGATCATAGATGATAACCATTGCTCTAATGCTAAAGTGTTGCTGCAAAAACGGTGGAAAACATGATGCAAAATAGACTTAAAAATAATAAATTTTATGTTCTTTTTTTCAAGTGTTTTCCCAGCTTAGTTGTGCTAATTGACTTTGCCTGAGAAATCAACTTTTATCTGCGTTAGTGGCGAATTATCATTAAAATTTCAATTATATGTTTTTATAGAGAAGTTAGGTCATATGCGTGTGGGGAAGGCGCATGGCACCAGCGCCCCATTGCATAGCTATCACTATGTTCCATAGTCCCCTTCCCTTTATTAAAAGATGATAACTTAAAACTAATCTAACGATAATCAGAAAAATGGTGTAAGTTATTGCCCACAGACAGACAAGCAGTTTAGAAACTAATTTTGCTGGCTTGATTTAATCTTATTTTCGTCGGATCCGTCCTGTCACCCTGACCTATTCTTTCATCGGTCCTTGGCATAGTGTCGATCGTGTAGTCTAGTGGTAAGGGCGTTCGCTTCGCAGCTGATGGACCCGAGTTCAATTTCCTCGTCGAGACATGCCCATGACTTAAATACGGTATTCACAGTTTCTCTGCTTGACGCTCAGTACAAATGGGGTAGTGTGTAAAAATAACGACAACTTTGTTTCTTGTGCCCTTAAATAAGGCAAGCAATGGGACATTTATTTAGCAAATAGGTGGTATCCCGGTCAACAGTCTACCCACCATGGTGGCCCAGCCAGACAAAAGGCTTGCAAACAGAGCATCAGCTCATACACTCAAAAGAAAAACTAGTCGTTTTTAATTTACTGAGGAGTGATTTTAATTTTTTTTAAAAATGGTAAATGCAGCTCGATATTACCATACCACTGATAACTGGCAGAAGCCCAACACTAGAATTTGCAACTTACGTTTGCTTACAAAAGAACGGAAGATAATGATTGTAGATGCTGCTGTTTTCGCTAAAGTGATATTAGGCAGCGCTACGACGTATGTGCATTATGGCGAAACAGAGCTGTATTAAAAGCGTACAAAAAAAAATTATGCTACAAAATTAATCGCTTATTGCGACGTCAATAAAGCTCAAATTGTGGATGAATTTTTTACCGGAAGCAGCTTTTTAATATTTCCCATTAAAGCTTTCAACCGCGGCCAGCTCTTTTTGAGACAATAAAGAAAACAAATTCTGTAAAACAATAGTTTAATGTGACTTTGTCTCACCTCATAAAAATGTACACTTTTTTGCAAGTTGTTGGGTCTGGTGTTGGCTTTTGTTTGAGCTCAACTAGCTCTCTCTCAAGAGATGCAAATTTTAAAAGTTTATTTTTAATTGTGGGGTTATTGAGGAGTCATCGAAACTCTCATTATACCCACTTTGTGGCAGTGATCACGTTTGCTCACTTTTTATGTTTGTGCGCCCAGTGGTTTTATATGAGAGAAAGCGTGCGAACGCTTGAAAGCGCTGTCAGCATTTCGTATGCATTGTCCTAATTGTATTTCAGTCCTTCATCCTACCTATTCTGAGATGTTCCCTGATTATTCAAGGAAGGAGCGGGTAAATTTTGTAAATATGTATTAGTGCAGGATCTTTGAGTTTGGACCTTTCTTAATCTTGAGAATTGACGGCATTTTTGTTTATGACTCAAAAGAAACTGAGAACACCATGTATTTAAGACCGAAAATAAATTTTATTCATCTCTAAAACTTCATTTGAACAACTTGTCTTTAACTAGATAGCTTCCTTCTTACTTCCCTACCACATTGCCCGGGATTTACATGGTGTAGAACCAAGGGTCTAGCTTTGGTGGGGACCTTTTATTGATAATGCGATGACACAAGTGCATATTCACTGTGTTTACCTTTAAAAACTTCATCAAGACACTTTACAGTTAGATCAGCCAGCTAATCTTGCAACACGTTTAAGATTTTGAAATCTACTTACACTAACGGTCTTAGTTTAAAAATAATAAAATAACCACCGCACGACAGGTCAACGTTTGCATGTAACACTGTGTAAAATAGATTTTTCCTCAAAAGCAATCCTTTTTCGGAACTCCACCAATATGCTCGCTGCGTATTTCGGGAAGCAAATGGTGGACAGCGCAATGGTGAAACATTTTGGGTGCTCGCAAACGTAAGCCGAAGCCAAGCAGGAGTTAAGTAAATGAAAATCGGAATGTAGCCTGTACTCACCCCTAAAGGACAGAAATTAAAAGGCAAAAGGAACTTGGCTTAGACTTGAACCAATTAAGTTGGCCAAAGTGGCAAGAGATTGTGACGGTCAATGAAGATTTTCTAGGGAGGTGCTGCTCCCGCAACATTAAGAGAAAAAGAGGAACAAAAAGATGAATAAAATGTATTCACTTACTCAATCAGCTTATTAAAAGCATCTAAAGCTATGTTTTTAATAGTCTTATGACAACCAGACTCCAACATATTCCCTTCTATTGCTCCCAAATATGTCAATTATTGTTATTTAATCCCGTCAACTTTTGACGTTTGTGTCGACTTTTAGAGTTGAACAAGTTTAAACTGCACCATTTAATTGAGGAGTTGTTTTGCATTGTGTAGTTAAAATGAATAGAAAATTAAATTTCTGCGGCTAGTGTCTGATATCAACACAATTCCGAAAACGGGAGTAACGCAGTGTTCTTGGTTGTCAATAACCGAGGTTGTGAGAGAATTTGTCTGCTTCCACGCCAGGAAGTTTACGTTCATTCGCGTTTTACGACGTTTCCAGTGAATTGTAAATTGTTCAAGACTTCAGACAGCCTATTACTAGGCGAGAAATTAACTGTATCTGATATATGCAATCGTCTTATGAAAGTTTGATTTTTTGCCAATTGCTTTACAAGTTAAAGACAAATGTTTATAAACCGCCAATAGTAGTTTAAAAACGATTAGCTGTGAGAACGACGGGTGAAGCAATTCTAAGTAATGTGGAAAATTACAGAAGGCGACCAAATGCCTCCCATGGTTAAGGACGAGTCTAATGTGGATTGCCGTCGTGTTGACGAGGTTATTCCGCAAAATTTTAGGAGTGAGAAATCGAACAGCAAACCTTTCAACTCTCTTTGCATTGAATCTAATGAAAAGGAGGAGTTCACTTCTTATAAGTTCGAAAAAAAATATCCGCTTTTTATAGATGGGACGACAGAGCTACAGCAAGGATATGCAAATCAGTCAAGCGAAGAGGCGTACGCAGGTATAAACACCACTAACCATTGCAAATTTGAGGAAGGTTTTTTACCCCAATCAAGCCAAAACGGAGCAAATAAAAACAACTCTTTTTACAACAACCAGGCTCCTTTTGAAGACAAGACAAACTTTATAAAACCAGCGACATATTTAATCAGTGCGGACCAAACCCAACCGCTCTGTCGTGAAACAGCAGCTACTGTGAAGCCTGAAAAGCGAAGTGACGGTTTGATCTTGAACGAAAGCGCATCGTATCCGCAGCAAACGTACAACCAAGAGAAGTTAAATAACTCAAGTTTATATTTTAGCAACTCTGCGAACTTCTATGATTACCAAGAGAATCAACATTTAGTTGGAAGTTGTTTGGACAGTTATACAGAAGAAGACCAAACTTTTAACTATGCAAACCAAGAATCGGTAGAAATCGAAAATAACCCAGTTTTTCCGAACTTCGTTGAGGAGTCTTTGTTACCAAGCCAGCCAATCACACATTGTCGCGTGGAAAACACTGGCGACTCGATTGAAACAATGAACGTTCTTTCTACCCCGGCCGGTAGCGATCAAAAAGCGATGACTCAAGGGGCACCCAAATCTTTATCAGCAGCTTCTTATGCATTTCAAGCACCCACAAACGGCTTGCATGTGCAGCAAATGTCAGGATACAATTTACCAGGGTATCACACCAATATTCACGGATACCCCCACCAAACCCCTCTTGCTCAAACATCACGTGACAACCCAGGCATCAAGTTTCACATTCGCACAATTACCCATTGTGAAGTTGAGTGCGCACCACCAAACAACTTGCCCATATCAAACGGCTCCTCCCAATATCTGCCAAACTGCCTGTCTCATACGCAAGATCGAGAAAGCAATAAAGAATTAAAAAACAGTAATCATACACTCTCCGGGCCCCAATTGTGTCTCCCGAATTTTAATTGGAACCTTTCTTCAGCTGATGCAGCAGAGAAAAACAACGAAAAACCAGCAAATGCGACAGAAATTCACGTGAATCAGTCGCTACCGCTTCAACATGGGTGTAATAACTCGTTTCAAAATAGTTTCGGTGAGTAATGTTTAATTTTTATTGCTTAAGATCGTAGCAAAAATTGCTTTCAAACAAAAGAAATATTAAATTTCATAAAATAGTTTCTACAATCAAGCAAAGCTCGAAATAAGTACAGTATAACAATCAGATAAGAGAGAAATGTTCTAAGTAGCTGATTGTTCTGCCCAACTCAACTTTGAGCGATAATTTACTCAAAAAATAATCTCATTTTTCCGATAATTGCTGAGTTGCTTCCCGGCTCCGTTTTTGCTCCTTTTAACAAAACCAGCATTCAGCCTTGATTTTGGATTAAATAAGTTGAAGCAACTTAAAAAGTTTACTAAAATCATAAAAATTTTCTTTTTCCAATTGCAGATTTGAAAGTTTTCAAAAATTTATTGCCAAAACTTTTCTGGCAAAATTTTTCAACTTTTTATGATTGCAATTTATAGATCTAGAAATTTTATGATTTAATTCACCTTAAATGTTACAACTCTAAGCCTGTTAAAAAATGCTGGAAAATTATTCCTTTCATAAAATAATTATTTGTTAGGTCTTTGATATATTTAGACCTAATACTACAACTTGTAGATTTTAATTTTTCTAGAAAGAAAACTATTTCGTCTTATAACAAATTGGATCCCGCTGCGAATGTCAGCCATTTTGATTTGTGCTTTATCGGGAAACGGACCACACGATTAGCCATAAGTGATTCTATTAATGAATTTGACACTTCGTCTCTGATTCTATAAAAAAGTTATCAATTTCAATTTATCCTAAATTTAAAAAACATTTTATTTAGAAATGCATGAGTATTGTGTTTAGCACTTAGTGCGTTTCTATTTCAAATTGGATAGGCTTTGTAGTTTTAGTGGTTACCTCCTGCTATGAGGCGAGGACTTATCTGTTATCACTTAAATAATTTTATCATGTTTTCCAGAGCACCCTAGAGTTCTGCTACACGAACAAAGACAAACTTCTATCGTCATTGGCTATCCAATGGCTCCAAGCAGTGAGATAAATTTATGCTTTTATCTATAAGCCTACTTTTTATCTGATCATATATCAGTGGTAATTCTGCTAGTAGTCTAATCGATAACTGGTTTGATACCAACTTTTAAACAGTGATGGTGTCTCTAGAACCAGGGTGGGAAATAGTTAGGAGGTGACACTCTAGCAAGCAAACCGTGTCGCAAAAAAAAGACAATCACGCCTTATTAAAGGTTTTGGAAAGTTATTTCAAAAATTTTCTCAATACACTTTTATTAAGTCTTCGAGACTACATTGGCTTCTTGTTTGCAAACTTAGAAATGCGTGAGTCTGACTCTTGCGGACCTTGACCCAATTTTCAAACTGATTACACATCTTGTTGGGTCACCAAAATCCCAAGTTACCGATTTGAAGATTCAGAATTGGCTGACAAAAAGCCTGAAGTAACTAATTTATTTATTCAGATGCTTTGCGAAAGTGAATGCTGTAATTAAAATAATAAATTAGTAGTATGACAAAAACTATAAACAAAAAACAGCTGTGCTGCAACCTGCAAATCCAAATATGGTATGGGCGACACCAGCTCTGGTCATCTTTCACCTGTTGCTGTAGCTCTGAAAATTGATTTTAGAGTGTACTGTGACGCAATCTTAGTTTTCCTTTTTTATCTCTATATTAAAGTCATCCAACGTTGAAATTTGTTTCAGATAGTTGTGTGGAAAATTTTTCAAACCAAAGCGGAAATAATTTCTATGGTCCACAACAAACTTCTCCGTTTCCGGATCCGCAATCCGGAAATTTTGTTGAACCGAACCGGGTCAATCCTGGTCCGGAACAACGCGAAACTCTTTTCAATTCTGCAACCTTGTGCGAAAGATCAATCTCCGACCAGGTAGTGCAAAGATTACTTTGTTTTATTGTATGATGCTTGCAGTTGCACAGAGCTTTAAAATTCACTGGCGCGGTGTTATAAAGGTTTGAATTTCTAATTGGCAGTGGATGAATCTGGGCATATTATCCTTGCCCAGTAACACTAAGGTCTTAAAAAATGGTGTTCACGGATTGCCTGCTTGGCGCTGAGCAACAGAAGTAATGAGGAGGATGAAACTGAAATCACTCACTCATGAGCAAAAAAGTAAAAACGCCTCAATGATCTACGCTCGTAGTTGGTGCTGGCGTCACAAAAAACAAAACGCACTTAATAAATGCATTGGAAATGAAAACTTTTCGCGTTTTTAAGTCATCAAAGGGTAATGTTGCGTCATTGTAGGCCGTTATAAAAGGTTACAACTCGCTGGCACTTAACCAGATCTTTTGTGAGAGGGGAATCAAATATCATGGTAGTGATATTGTTTCAAGGTTATTGGAGTCCCTGAAAAACATTTTCACTTTTTTGGGAAGCCAAAAGTCATACCGAAAAAAAGCGAGTACTGCCCCTTATTTTCTGGCTATACCTTTGACCTCTCATTGTATATCATTCGATTTTAAAATAGAAACAACGACGTCATTAAAGTCTGATCGAGTGATTTAAGTGATTTACGGTTTTGTTTTAGGTAATGAATGTTTAAAGTCGACTGAGTCAGAAGTTAAATGTCACCAGAGTTAGCAGCCAATTACGCGTATTGAAAACCACTTTAGACCATTTACGAACTGATCTCAAACACAGAGACAAAATAAGATTCAGCGCAAAGATTAAAAGATTAAAATGCATGATCTTAATTTTTTCGAAGATAGTTTCTTTTGTGCTCTTGAAAGAAGAAGATAATTTTAGATCATGTCCTTGCCAGAAAAAAATTGGGAGAAGTGTAATATAGAATTTTTTTAATTTAGGCGGTTTTTTAATTTTTTGTTATGTTCTGTAAAAAGGGACATCACTTTTTGTTTAGGCAAATTTTTCGTATGTTTGGAGGAGGAACGCTGTTTCTTTTATTCTTTCCTTCGCTATGTCTGTGACATTTTTTGGTTTGGATTAAATCTTTGAAAAAACGTTTTCTCAAAAAAATGGTGACCAGGCAACAAAAAGATGTAAAAATCTGAAAAAGAAGGTTTATAAGTTGTATATTACGGGGAGGTGCGAATATTTTAGCTCTTAGTTTTCAAACGCGACTTAGTTGGAAGAGTTAACAATTTTTTTCTTTATGGAGCGTTTTTTCGCTGCTTCTAAAACCTTTCAAAAGTCTTTTTTAAACGTGATACTACTCAAATAACTGCAGGTCTACTTTGAAATGGAGGCGCAAGCAAACATAACAAATTGTTTTTTTACATTTTGTAGAACAACCAACGTGACTTGAACACGTCGGCTGTCAGTGAAGACTTCACAAGGTATATGTTAATTGGAATTGTAAGCCTACTGGGGGCATCCAAACAGAGGTATAGATGTTGGGCGGGTAGACAAAAAAATTGGAGAAAAGGGTGGGTGAGATTTGAGTCTTCATTTGTCGTGTTAACGTCATCACATGATGCTAAGCCTGCTGCTGCGAGATTAAAATTTGAGGGAGGCGACGTTGTCTCCTCTTCCCTAGACACGCAAGTAATAGCAGTAATTCCTTCACATCGGGAACATTAAATCCAGTGGTTAAGGATAAACTACGTTTATTAATTTTATCATATGCCTACTGCATAAAGAGCTGTTGTAGTGTTGAGCAATTAGTTTACTCATTAGCATTTAGTGCAATGCTATTTATTTTTAATCTCCGGTTGGTTTATCAAAATTTGGAAAAGTAATTACCTATTTTTCAAAGTTGGCTTCTATGTAAGAACTGAAGTGCCCGTCTGTCTCCTCCTGGACACCAAATCCCGACTTATAAAAGTCGTCTGCTTTTAAGCCCAAAATTTTGCAGTTTTGATTTAGCTCTTAGTCAATCGCTGACATCAAAAGCAGAACAGTTGTCAGAAAAACTGTGGTTGCTGATATTGTTGAAAAATGGCGCTGTAGTAACAAGAATTGTGTCGTCACGTGGTTTACTCCCTGCGGTTAAATTGTGGGAGGTCTGTATGTAAATACAGCGGACACCTAAGCGAATAACTGCTTGCTTGAATAATGAACGCGATTATTTGTCTCAAAGACGTGAATAGATTACGATGCGAAGT
This sequence comes from Trididemnum clinides, assembly GCA_963675345.1. Classification (NCBI taxonomy): domain Eukaryota; kingdom Metazoa; phylum Chordata; class Ascidiacea; order Aplousobranchia; family Didemnidae; genus Trididemnum; species Trididemnum clinides. Next base: position 12,901,154 of record OY776285.1, on the reverse strand, counting down.
AGTCAAGTGCAACAGAGGTTCGTTTCAACTGCGGTTATGACAAAACGATTGGGTGTCGGACATCCAAAAAGCCCGTGTTTTTTGTCATTGGGATAGGCAGTTAGGCACATTATGACGATTTTCTTTGCTGGTGTCTGTTTCTAACTATCGAAAATAAGCAATTTAAATCAAACATGGAAACCCACAAACTCCGTAGCAGATTTTAAGAATTCCTGCGAGTCAACGAGCGAGCAAAAAGCGGAATGATAGGTTTGCCCGGCGTAAAAATGCACAACGCTCCACTTGTAGCAGCATTAATACTTTTTAGTCAAACGTTTTATTCATAGTGCAGAGACTGGCATCTTTAAAGTGGAAACAAAGCGCGATGGCTCCCCCCAAAAGGTACTAGAGTAGCTTCCGTGCCGATTTTGAGACCAAAATAAATATAATCTGCTTGTGAAAAATCCCCACAAAAAAGGCTTTTACATGTTTTTGGAGACCAGGCTGAGCGAGAATTTTCAGTTTCATAAAGTTGACCCCAAAAATACAGCTTCTATGTTTTAAAAATACTCCGGCTGTCCCAAAATTTGTTTCTAAATACATCACTGGCTGCAAATGCTTCCATTTCCAAAATACTTTTGTAAAGAATCAAAATATACTTTATAAAGTTCCGTTTCCAATTTTGTTGAAGCCCCCGCGGTAAAGGCAAAGCTAGGTGTGGTAAGGGAGTTGAAGCTTTTTTTCAGTTAGGCGTGGTAATTTGCCTCAAAAAAAAGTAAGAATTTCTGTTATTTTAGAGACCCAAACGCTCCAAAAAAGCACAATATTACATGAAAGACCTATTTTTTTGAGAGTCACTTGACAATCTTGACACAAAACATCATCAACCTCCCTTACAAATATTCTGGTTCCGAGACTCTTCTGCGGTTTAACTTAATCCAGCGTAGCATTTACCTACCTTCATCAAAGAACTGAACTTTTTGAAAGCGATTTCATAAACACTGTTTTATTTTACAGGACAAAGGCAAAGAACGCAGCAACTCTAAACGTGCAATGCGACGCCCCATCTGATAAGATTCCTTCTGCGGGCTCGTTTGGGCCAAATCACGTGACTTTTCCGCCTTCGTACACCCCTGTGTTGGGATTTTCTTCACACCCTTTCACCTGTTTGTCCCCAAATGCAACCTGGCTGTCAGCGAAACAAACTTTCAGCAGTATTTCTTCCCAAAACCCAGCCCACTTTGATTACGCTATGCCACCGCCGTCAGTTAAAATAAATGGCACCGACAAAATGGCGGAAAAAACGAAAAACTATACGCAAATGGACACAGAAAAAACAGATTTTCCATCTAAAGAAAAGCAGGCTCAATCTTGGATTTCCAATAACCTTCCGATGTCAAAATTCGAAAGAGGTACGGTTAGAAATTACAAGTAATCTTCGTGTATGAAGGGATGGAGTACTCAAAAAGAAGTGTAGGAACGCCAGAGTATAAAATACATCTTTCAGTCAGGTTGGTGTGAAACAGTGTGGGAACACTACTCCCTCGTGTTTCCAACTGCAACGCCCCTGAGTGTATTTGAAGTAGGAAACAGCTCAAAAAGTAAAGAAGTGAGAATTAGAGATTTTTTTTGCACAAAAAGTACATGTCAGCGAAATTGCGATGACAAATTGTTCTGCGCGCGGCTACAAAGGCTTTTTAATGACCTGAAAATGCAGTTAATCAGCAAAAAAGCGATATTGTAAGAAGGCCAGCAGCTTTCAGAAAACGCTAGTATTTCCTATTTTCTGCTGCTTGTCCTGCGTGGCTAATGTCAAGCTTATTGTGAGGTGTTTGGTTCATTACTGGCGTGCAAGTGCGTAGTCAAGGAAGAAAAAGCAATTACCCCAGTGGCACAATCTTTATTAAAGCACTTGAAATTGGGAAAACTTAAGGCTGGTTTCCATTAGGCGTAAATCACAGGCGCAGCGTGAAAAATTCTTTGTTTCTCTATTTAGAGATATTGCGCGTCGCGACCTGACGCGCATCTCCTGATTGAAGCCAGTCTTTACCTGATTTGATACTACAGAGCAGTGGTTCTCAAACTGTGCGTCGCGACGCCCCGGTGCGTCGTTTCAATTTTCCAAGGGCGTCGCGGGATATTTTGGTATTGTGTCATAAAGTGTAAGTTTTATTGCGTCAAAAGAACTCTGATCGTAGATTCCTTTCTTACCTTCTTCTGACATTTTCACAAAAGTGTTTTTACTACACTGTTGTAACGGTTGACTTGTTATTCAAGAATCAAATTGCAGAAGTTTAACTTAATTGGCGAAAAATATATGAAGAATAAAGCATTCAGTTGTATGTTGGACGAAAACAGGAAAGATGAGTTACAAACTTAGAAGAGCGTAATTTTACGATTGAAGATGACAGACCAATCCAAAATCTCGGGAGCATTAGGACAGTTATTTATGTAGATTATGGGTCACATTTATCTCGCAGTACGGCAAACTACACTGAAGGATGCTGCCTGGTGCGTCGCAAAGTCTCGCAAGCTTTTTTAAATGCGTCGCATCGCAAAAAGTTTGAGAACCACTGCTACAGAGCAATCAAAAAAAAGAACGTATCAAAAATGCGTCGAGATCTGCCGTAGCAATTTGGTTCGCCCTACCCTACAAAATTTCGCGTTTCGGCAATGACGTGTTCTTTGATGACCCACCCCCAGGCAATTCTTCCTGCTTGGTTGCATCAGCGCTGTCAGAAACAATTTTGGGGGAAAAGGAGGCCGAGAATATATGTTTTTGTCTTTGTGTTCCTCAATTTCGTTTGATGATTGTGTTTCGCAAATCGATTTTCTGAGCCCGAATTTTGTAAATACCTTAAAACACGTCTTACTTTTTTTTATGGACATAAAACATTTTATATCCATTAAACCTAAAAATCTCCGCATTTCTTGATTGGATTCAAAAGCATGGTCCTGCGTCTACCCCTAACTACCCCTGTGGTTGGTTGTAGAATTTGTGAAAGAATAGAAAACTGTCATTTTGGAAAAGGTAAAAAAGAATAATCATCGTATAGCATAGGATGCTAGCATGTGTCATCGCTCGCAAGGTTTCGTGAAAAAGAAAGCCTAACTAATACTAAACGAAGAAAACAAACCATTACATTCCTGCTTATTAGGCTGTACAATTTTTTGCTGCATTGACAAATCTCCGTCAGTTTTGTTTAACAATCCATCGTTTGGTTCATTCTCTTGTCTCCTTATACGAATATACGAATGTAAATCGGCCGTACGCCACAAGGCCAGTTAAAATTTTGCATTTATGTACTTTTCAAAATGTTTTTGCAGACAACAGGCATTTGAACAAAAGGAAAAGTTCTACCAAAGTCACTTCAAAGGAACCAAAAAAGTATCAATGCACTGAGAAAAACTGTTCAAAAAAGTTTTCAAAAGAAAAAGAACTGCAAATTCATATCAACAAATACCATTTAAGTAAGAAAAAACGATTGCGAATTATGATAAAATGATTGAAATTTGCGATTTTGAAATCCTCAGGCTCCTTTTAGTGTTTGCAATATGTGACCTTTCTTGGAAAATTTTAGTGTAGGAAAATATGGGACCCTTAATCATAACAATGGTCAAATTTAGGCTCGGGGCCTGGTAGTGCTATTCCTAGTTAAGAGATAAGAAATTGAACAAGTGAACAAATTCTCGGCCAGACGATACACTACGTCGTTAAATTCTTTTTTCCATAACTTGTTTTTGATCAACTGCTTTTTCTTTACCCAGGGACACAGACTTTTTATATGCCACAATGATTTTGAATCTAAAAACCTTAAAATAGGACCAACTTTTGAAATTTTCAAGTTAGCCTAATATTAATAGACCAGCCAATATTGCAATCAGCATTTACTTCACAAAAAGAACCTTACATAGGCATATATTATGGTCTAAATCGGCGTGGAAGGTCGTAAATTTTTGAGTAAAATTATTTCCCGTTGAAATCAATTATGATAAAGTAGGTAGAGGCTTAAAGCTCAAGGTCGCAAAGTTATGCTTGGAAAAAGATGATAAAAAGAAAACATAAAACCAAATGAAATCTTATCAGTTTTTGAAATCAAAGTGAATAAATAAATTTTCAAATTTAGGATTAAGAATAGTTAGACTTGTTAACCAAAACGTTTTTGTTTTAATAAAATATGCAACAAGAGTATTGGCTCTGCTATTTGAAGTTCAATATTTATTACCTTACTTAACGTATACTAGTGTCACTAACTTAACGAGATATGACAGCTTTGGCTTTAAAAAGTGATGTTCTTAAACAAAAAGAGTTATACTTTGTTACAGTTTCGGAAGTGCTTTCTAAAATAAACATCTGTCATCTTAATTTTACTCGATTTTGAGGCCGTTTCTAAAGACGTTCTGCCTTGGGTGAACCAACCTAGGAAATGACACCCCTAACATTATCTTTTTTCAGTGATGCTCAAACCTTATATGTGCGCCTTTTGCCGGAAGCATTTCAAGCGCCCAGACCAGCTGAAACGTCACGAGAAAATACACACCGGGGAGAAGCCGCATCCTTGTTCGATATGCGGCCGGCTCTTTGCCAGAACCGATCACAGGAACACTCATTACAAGAAGCATAATGGCGTCGAAAAATATGATACCATGCGAAAGTTCACGAAAAGTAAAATGAAAAACCTGGATCCGAGAAATGGAGCAGACAATTATCCAGATAACAGAACGTATGTATCATATACTGAACACTGAATTGCATAAAAACTAGCATTTTAATATGGTGTGTTCAAGCAATATAAAACACAAAAACGATGTTTTCAAACTGTTATCCCTTTTCATTAAAACTTTTAAAACCAATAAGGAAACAGATATACCATTTTTCTAAAGGAAGCTATAAAGTTGTGGTAGTGTAGAAAAAAATCAATAGCACCACCACTGGAGGAGTCGATCTGCTTCGGGCCTCACTATTTTAAAGAGTGACGCTCATAAAAAAGATCTTTGCTATTGGGGATAGGGTACCCTTGCAACACCAGTGTCTACAAAAGCGTTCATATTTAGTTATCATTGCCAAGGTGGTTTGTTTTAAAATTAGGGATTACTCTTTTATGTCCGCAAAAGGTCGTCGCCTTTTGTGCAGAGTTAAATTAATTCATAAACCTCAGCCAATCTTAAGAACAATCTGATGACAATAACCTCCTGTTCGTCAAAACTGAGCAAAAACAGAGAAAACACCAAAATTCTGAAGGAATCTTTTTTTGCGTTTTTCCTTTCCTAAGCAAAACAAAACCTCGTTTTTTTCCTAGTTATTTCTTACCCACGATTTACCGCTACAAAACACAATCACTGACTGATTGTTTTCTTTAGCTTTGAAGATGAAACAAACATATTTCTTCCAGTGAAATTTACCCAAGTATCAGGTACGTGATGTAGGCCCAGGCCACAAGGTTGTAAAATGTGCACTTTATGAAAGGAATTTTGATGGCTCTTGACTTCTTTTATTAGACTAAAAAACGTGTTTGCCTAACATAAAATAATATTTTAGCTTGTAGTTTTTAATTCTATTGGCTCCTATTAACAATTTTTACTCACCTAGTTACCTCTCTTCTACTCCATGCTGATTGGCATAGGCTGCGTCAAAATTTCAAAAAGCCTCTTGCACTTGTATCCAAGGTCTTATAACACCGATAGACATTTATGTCGAAGAAAAGGCGGCCGAGAGAAAGGAACTGCCTTCCTGTTCTCAACAATGCCGTGAGTGCAAAGAATTGGGAAAGGTAAACTTTCCTTTCCCAAATTTCGGAATCGAGAGTAAAACTATCTTTCTTGGTTACCACCATAAGCTTTGAAAGTTACCCATATCATTAAGCAAGATTTTTAGCGACTACCAGATTAAGAACCACTTCTCTTTTGCAGTCGTTTAGTATTGTAGGTTATTGGAAAATAGGCCTAAAATATTGCTTTTCAGGTTCAAACGCTTGGCCATCGCCTTACTTTATCTCCCATCCGCAGTTATACGAAAACCAGCAAAATTACGTCCCAGAAAATCAACAAGTAAAGAACTGTTTTGAATGACGTAAACCGGCGTGTGATAACAGCTGAAACATTTCCCGTTATTCTGAAAAAATGGCTCACGAAACATGCCTAAAATACACGAAAACGCGATATTGCAGTTTAAGTATTTGCAGATTATCGATACTTGGTATTATTTACTTTGTTCTTGAAGTTACTGGAATGTTTTTGCGGTTAGGCTACAGGTTTACATGGAGGAATTATGATTTACGTTTTAACCCTGTTCCAAGGTACCAGTGTTGCTAACTTATCTACAAGATTTCTATCGCTTATATCTGCACGGTGGCGTAGTGCCGGTGCTGGTGTTGCAGTCTGTTGATCTGGATTTAATCCTCTTGTCGAGTTACACCAATTACTTTAAAAACAGCTTTCAAAGTACTCCTACTCGGCGCATACCAACAGGAGTGACGTAAACCATGAAATAAGAAGCTTAGTTTACTTATTTGTGATTAAAAAAGCGCTATGAACGTCAATGATTCCAGCACGAAACCACAGTTGACGCCGCAACGACATCTACCGCTCATGCTCCAACAAAGCTGGGGCACTGGCTTTGAAACGCCTTTTTTAAAAGCAAAGGTCGCCTCAACATCGTAGGTGTTGATCGCACAAGCTCGCCATTGTAAGCGATTTTTACGATTGACGCTATAGCTTTGTACGGTTAGTTATTCAAATAACATCTAAACTTAGTTGTCTACCAACAAAACTTCCACGTAAACGTATAGTTTCCATTTTAATTGTTTGTTTAGTGTTTAACATTTTTGATGATCATTTTATTTTACACTATTGCTGAACTTCCAAAATTGGTTTTTGCTGTGATTGAGCTTATCTCTTCACACTAATTCATACTTTCATATTATTATATAATCGGTTAAACCATGCAGTTTGCCAATCTTTTTTAATTACTGAATTCCTCAACTTTTATGCGTTTTACGCACTTCTTTCAGCGGCTTACATTTTTTTCATTGTTTTCTTCACAACTTTTACATTGTCACAAACACGATGATTTAATAACTTTTGTGAGTGCTTTGCTTAAAAAGAAAGCCATTGTACAAAAATAAAAGTAAGCAGATTTTGGAAAGGGGGGGGACTTCCAGCTTTTGCGAAACAGTTTGTGACAGGCTGGAACAAAACCTAAATAGTTAAAAATATGGGCGGGGGAGAGCCGTTAAGTTTAATAGCAACCAGTCAGACCAGTTGCGGAGCTGCACGATAGGAAACAAATCAGTAAAAGGGACCTTGTGTCCAAGATCAACGTTAGGGTCTACCACCCGAAAACACGGAGTTATACATCCCATCTTGGCAAAGAAAGCCTTAACTACTCTCACAAAACTAAAACGTTGAAGTTTGTTTCGTTTCATTGCTCTAATATAATTAATAGTGTGCTTAAAGTTTAACTAAACAAGTAAAAGCATTCCAATGTGCTTTAGTAAAAAACTGGTGTTAACGTATCTGTAGATAAATCACAAGAAAATTTCTGAAAAATATTTTTTGAAATATGAAGTAATTGCAAAAAAATGCAAACACCAACACATAAACGTATATCAAAATGTTATTCAACTTTGAACAAAAACAAATGGCACAAATAACTTTCGTGATACGTTAAACGAAAATTGTATTGACATTATAATAATAGTAATGCAATTTCAAACAACATGTAAATTGTAACTCTCCGGGCAGTATTCAAAGCTAACACCTCTCAAAGCAAAATGGATCACTACGTCTTAACCCCTTCCTCGGCAGAAACGAGTAAACTCGTTTTCACCAAATGTTCCGTTTTCAGTCTGAAAAAGAAACGTTTTTAATTAAAAAATTGTTGGGGAAGGGGTTAGTAAAGTTTAAAGCAATTACAGCACCAGTGTCCGAAAGTTACAACAAAAAAAAAAGGTTAAAATAACAACTTACTGCCATGCGGTAGAAATATACACCATTTTGAAGCCTTTTGAACACTCATCAAAGCGATGTCCTTAGTTTGCAAATGAATTTATTTATAAAACAAATAAAATCAATTCGAAAAGGAATAAAAATACAATCTAAACGCTTAACTCAGCTTAAAAATACTTGGTTGCTTAAGCGATATGCAGAAACTCTGGTTAACTGAAGTCAAACTTCAACAAAAGCTGAAGCACAGCTTAACATTAGATGGTAATTAAGTAACTTTGAGAGTTCCTTACGCACACTAAACTGAAAGAGCGATAGATGAGCCTCAAATACAAATGTCAATCACTGTTTATCGACACGGTTTAACTTAAATACTTGTGTTTGCTAAAACTGTTGGTGCGAACGGAAGGGGTCGGGTAAACAACAACAAGTTGCCTTTCATTTTGATAAGCTAGCCTTAACAACTCTAATCTTGTATGTCAACCTTAATCGGCAGGTATTAAGTATTAGGTCAGGGGTTCTCAACCTTTATTCTCCCAATTATCCCATGACAAATTTCAAAAGTAAAATTTACCCACAATTTTTTTTATATTTTCACTTTTACAAATGCCTATTGTAATAGGTGAAAGTGTAAATTTTTTGCTAACAAAATTTACCCCCAAGGCAGGTAGGGGTAAATCTATCCCCGGTTGAGAACCCCTGTACTAGGCAAATACAAAATGAAATCTAGAAGCCGGAACGTAAAAGCAATTTTATTCAATCTGAGCAAAACAATAATAAAACAAATGCCCCGAAAAAAGATAAACTGTGTATTAAATTAACTTGCAAATAAATCTGATGCACACCTTTTGAAACCAGAAAAGTGAGTTGACACTTCCGAGGTTAAACGCAAAGTAAATTTTTTTTGCGCTTTGTGCACTTACAAGGCTGCAAAATGGCCAAAGTAAATAAAAGTGCAGCTAAAAGTAAGCAGAAGACTGGAAAATTAGAAGTATTGTAGTTTAGTTGATATGAGCATTAGATTTGAACTTTGCAAAAGGTAGTAACATTATACAGATATCATAGCAAAAATCCTTCTAAAAGTTGCAACTTTTCGCTTTTTTATCTTATTTTTGATGCACGAGAAAAGCTGAAAGACCATGATCATATATTTATTATCTACGGAACATCTTGCAGGAAAATGCTCTCATAAGCGGCAAAATTATTTTAAATCAAGTCCAACTTAGCTGGTTAACCTGTAGAACAAGTGAAAGCTACCAAACCTACATTAAAAAGCCGCCTCAATCAACACAAACAAGATTCAACTAATTCCTACAACGGTAAAATATAAAAATAAAGCGTAAAAGAATAAATAAAAAATCAAGAACAAAATGCAAGTACCTACAAAGTGATGAAATTTCATACTTTTAAAAAGTATAACTTTTGGGGGAAGAAAGACATTTACCTTCCCATCGCCTAAAAAATTGTCCCGTTTTTTTAAAGAAAATTAAACAAAATTGCACACCAATAACAAAATGCAGTGGAGTAGTGCAAAAAATCAGCTGAACTTCAAAGCTCAAAGTCGTTTGAGCGTGTTAGCCAGGCTGAATTACTTTTGTAACATCAGTTGTACGTTTGCCACTAGGTGGCGCGCTAACTTCATCAAAGCGTCGCCGTCATGTTTTTCGGCCATTTCTGAAAGAGATAAAGCGAGAATGCATCAACGTGGTAACCTCTAACTTTCCACAAAGTTCACAGCTTGCATAGCCACGTGATTGCTGTGAGCGGTGGCCATCGACAGCAGGCTTGAGCTTTTACTGCTCCTACGCTCGCAAGCTGTTGTTAAGCTGTGTCTACAGGTCGCTGTAGCAGCACCACTTCAAGCCCAATACGTTTAGAGTAAATCATAATTTAAACAAATGAAACACCTTCGTAGGGTATTTGATGCCTTACTGGTGGGCTGACCTTCACCATTCCATCACACACTTCTATCGCCCTATTACCGCCACTGGGTTTTGTTTTCGCAATGAGACGGCAAATCGCCATGACAACCAGTTACAGTTGAGCAAAAGACTGCTAAATTTGCATTTCGGAATGCACAGCATGAACAAGCCATTCTGGCCCTTTTAATGATGTAGGATACAAGCAGAAGTGTCTGCCTTTAAACCGTTACGGTTCTATGAATGATGACCCAAGGCAACGAGAAGAGCAGTCGCACACGTCAACACCGCAGGACGTCGTCAGGAAAAACTGCCGCCCCATATCAAAGTCCCATCTCACCGTTAAAAAACTTGACGATTCCTGAGAAATCGAGCTCGTTTTCAAGTATGATCTCACGGTAGTAATGCAACATCGCGAGCGCGAAGAAGAGACCAAAGTCGTGGGTGGAGCAGGAGCGAGCCGCCCACGAGCATTCCCACATTGAAAACACGTCATCATCGTAAGAAAGCTCTGAACACAGATTAAAGTTTGGTTTCCATTTGGCGTAGATTGCAGGCGTAGCGTGAAAAATTCTTTGTTTCTCTATTTAGTTTTATGCGCGGAGCGAGCGAGTCCGCGCATAAAACTAAATAGAGAAGCAAAGAAACTTTCACGCTACGCCTGCAATCTACGGCAATGGAAACCAGCCTCAAAAAAGCAATGCTGTTATCCTGAAGAAAGCCAACCATATGACTAAAACGATCACAAAATCACATGGTCCTGCAATTTCCATTCGTGATTGATGCAAAATGGGCTAAGGGTTTCCACTGGATTAAAATCTTGCCCACGTTCGCGGAGTGAGCCTGAATATCCTTTGCATGCCACGAATTCATTTAAACCAAGAAGAGGATAAACACAACAATGACATCAAACACAAACCTCTTTTAAATTCTAGTAGAAACCATCGATAGCAAAAGAAGAAATGTGTGCTGTCAATAGCTTTGTATAAATGTTCGTATAATTCGTAATCTAAGACCTGAAACACAAAGCAATATGGATGCAATGCTTTTCTAGCACTGGACTTCTTGGTCTATAACAATATTTTTTTCTGATTGTTGTGACTGTTATGGCATGTACAGATCCGGGTCATTTAGATCCGGGTGGTGAGAGGATATCAAGTTAAGTCCTTCCTAATACGTTTATAATTCGTAAGGCACCTGTAACAGTAACCTAACAACCTGTAGTTGTTATGCACTATCAACGACAAATTCGTGTAGTTTAGTTTTAAAAAATTTTTTGACCGACTATTAGAAGAGCTCCATAAAAAAACAGGTCGTCAGATCTTCAAAGGAAAAAAACGTTTGAAACTCATTTCCCTTCTTAACAAACATTGGCACTCTAATGTTTTTGTCATAATAGACTGGAATACAAACCAAAATTTTAATAGACGTATATATTTCACAATTACAAAAATTGAGTTGACGTACCAATAACCGTAAAGCAGCGCAACAAAGTCTCTACCTAGAATTTAACCCTCAGACTTTCGCGCATCTACATGTTAAGTATTGGTGACCCAATATGCGCGATTGTTCATGGAGCAAACTATAAGTCTTTATAGAAGGTTGTTCCTGATTTTCTACATGCCTTACCTGAGTTAGCGAACGCAAATTGCCCAGCCTTATATCCATTAAGTTTCCTTTTTGAAAAGTGATTTTCTCCATCAATTTAACAAAGCATGAATACACCAAACTTTCGTCATCGAAAAGAATTAGCAGAGGAGCAGCTAGGTCACACATGCCCTGAAAAATAATTGACTATAAGCGCCATCTTTTTAACATCGGCTTTTGACTTAACTGTCTCAAATCATAGCTTCAGCGCTCCAGAAAATGAGACAAAATTCTAAAAAGTTCAGATTGTAATGATAGGGGTTAACCATGCTATCAGTATTCGACTGTTTTCATGACCTAGAAAGACGTTAGATCTTATGTCCCCTTTTTTGCAATTTTTGCAGAACTTAGACGTGCTGGTTCAGCATGAGTCTGCCACTATGTACTCGGTTTCGAATCAGACCACTACAGGACCAATTCAGCTTTTCGTTTGCGTAAGCTCTTTCTGACAAATGCCAGAGGCGTTTTATTGGAGTTTCGTACTTCAGGCCTTTCGTTTTAAAGAGAGGAACAATTGCCGCTATTCCCCGTTAGTAGCTGATTATTATTTTTCGTCATTACTCTCTTATGCGTAAGCAATGCAAAAACACACCTGCACGTATCCCAGTTCTGGATGTTCCCACACGTAACAGCTCATAATGTGACTTAGTTTTCTTAAATTTTCAGTTTTAGTGAAGTAGACGTGATTTCTGTCGCAACGGAAAACATCTTTTTCAATTTGTGTTAAATTGACGTTGATCAAATCGCTCGAATCCGACTAATAAACAAAAAAATTATCAAAATAGTGATTTCTTTGACTGCTGCAATAACTTTATCACAAACATATACTTTTGGTAAGCAAACCATGTCGATTTTAGAAGCACATCACCATAATTTGTTGTATTTTCAAGTTACAATAAAATTCGCAAATGCTAAGATCACTAGCAGCCAACATGAAAACGATAAATAATGGAAACGATGAGAATTTATTGACCTAATCAAACACAAAATGTACGGCGAGTATTGGAGAGTGCAAAGTGACCTTGCTGTCTTCAAGTCAGCGGTTACCGATACACGTCGCCACGGAAAGCGTAAATCAGAGTTTGACCCTAAAACGTCAACTTGAAAGCAAGCAACGGCTCCATTTGTTCATGCTGCGTATGGTGTAAAGCTATGAAAGGTAAATTCAAAGGCCTTCGACTGATACTCAGTCTATTGTACAGTTAATAGTGTTCCATGTTGCCAGCTACTATCCTCACCGAAAACCTAGCATACCTGCATAGTTGACGATCTAGTTTTGAGGACGTTGTTGTCAATACTTCGAGTTGAGTCAATAAAGCCATCTTCTGTGTGGTTAGCTACACCATCATTAGGCTCGTCTAAAACGAAAATCTTCAAGAAGGATTCTTCATAACTGCTTCATAGCACGTCTTTTTAATGCGCAATTAGCATTAGCTATTTTTGATGTTTCGACATATCATAACAAAGAATGTTTTTGATTACGTAAGTCAATTTAATGAAAACGGGCCTTTATTTACCATAGTGCTTTTTATTTTCCCATCACAGAATAACCTTTAGTGATCATGCATGGAAGAACTAATGTTTAGATCCTCGTCGGAATCGGTAATTACGCTGGCACTGTACATTTTTACCACAAGCACTGCAACAAAGCAGGGGAATTACCATAAAGCGTCGTTTGCGCAGAACTTAGCCAGTACTTCTTGATTGACACCTAGCATCTTATTTCATTGCGCTACAGTTTCTATGAAGATTGATCCATTTGTTCCATTTTCTTCACACTTGCAGAACAGTGACTAAGGCGCTACAGGCGTAGGAAAATTGATAAATATGTTTCGGGGTTACGCAGTATCAACATTACGTTCGATATGCCAGGTATATTTTTAAGTAAATCTAATTCAAGCAAGAACCCGTCACGCAGGAAAACCATTACCACAACGTTGTCATCGTGAGTATTGAACGCATGACTTGTGGATGATTTTTTGCTTTGCTACAAAACAGCGCTTTAACCCACTCGACCAAGTTGCCGATCGAAAGTTGCTGGGACAAGGGATCTGACAATTTAATTATCTAATCTGGATTAGGCTTGTGATATGGACCGGAATACCATCGATTCATACCGTGCCTCAGTACCTAGTGAGGGGAGGAGTAAGCACAGCAATTAGTGCCTTTACGAATATGTGCATCAAGTGAAAGAAGAAAATAACTGCTTACCAAGTGTATGTCCATTGAGATTTGCGGTAAAGTCTACGCTAGGTCCACTTTCCGAAGGCGAAAGGTATCTGTGAAAGAGCGTAATAGCGTAACTGACACTGTTCACGACTTCGGAACCAAACCTCGGAAATCAAAGCAGGTTAAAACGCCGCTTATTTTTTTCGGGAAAGCCATCTGGAATTAACAGTGCCGTGTTGTCGCAGCAAACGTCTGGTTCTCGTGGTAAAGGCAGACACGCACTGAACCACCAGGTCTAAGCCTGTAAATCGGGGGAAAACAAAGCACTTCATTTTATCTAGCCTTCGCAAGTAAAATACTCGCACATGCTTTACGTGCGTGAAAAAAATTACATGTCAAAGTGGACACGTAAATGTTCGATAAAAACTAGATTTGATAGGAAAACGTAATTAAATTTCTTAACTCACCCGTTTTCTCCATGCAGCACTGATTTTGCATCTTCGAAACTAATACTTCTTGTACGAGTAGAACTGTTAGGCGCTGCACCGTTAGCAACATCCTGAATGCGCAACTCTTCGGAAAGGGTTCTCTAAAAACCAACAAATTCTTATAATCAACATTAGAAATAACAGATAATTTAGAAATACTGTACTTTTATAGGTTGTGTCAAGTTTCCCAGTTTTTCGAGTTTACACGAAAACACTGTTTGGATGATCAACATTAAGCTAACCAAAAAGCTGTGTCGTAATCAGCATGCAAAAAGTTGCATTTTACCACCTTTTTCCCACTTTGTCAGCTATAGACGCTTAGTATGTGCTTGTTGCTATCCATTCAGATTTTTATTGCAGTAATACAGCACTTTATATTTTAATGAAGCTTCGAATTACATCTTTGCGATCCGAAATTTAGACCAATTGCGCAACGGGTATTTTATCGGCCGGAAAAAGACTAAACGTGATTAACTAGCTTTAAATAAAACCCAAACACGATAACAAACGCAGTCATTTTACCCGTAATTTGAATTTTTTTCTTTCTTCTCTCAAAGTTGTATGATTCTTTTTTAAAATTTCGCGAATTTTTTTAGTGCAGTCGAACTGGTCGTCCTCCTAAGAAATTCACCATTTTACAAAAAATTTAAACCCAACCAACGATTTAGCACAAAGTGTTCCACGTCAACACGCGATGCGCATAAACGGTTTGCTAATGGAGAAAAACTTGAAACTACTGTAGCTTTGAAATGCTGCTTCCAAGAGCTTCTCGCAAAGCACACACTAGTAGCAGTATTCAGCCAAATCGCAAAACTCTACAGTACAATAAATCAAAATGCATTTGCCAAGAGTTTAGATGCACCTTGTAAAAGCATCTGTACCCGTGCCGCTGCTGTTACACAAACCTTCTTGGGGATGGGAGCATAGAGGAAAACCTTGAAGCCGTACAGCTCCACGCGGTCACGAACAAAGATCGCAGCTTGAAAAAAAAGTTGGAAAAAGTAATAAAGTAAAATATGCCGCAGTTGGATGCAGAAATCCCAATCCTGCCATGCTGCTTAGATTAGAGTTCAAGAAAAGTACAATTAGAGTTTGAAAAAAACGGTGCTACTACAGCGTGAGGTCTATCGACATAAGTCACCTACCGAGATGCAGGGTGAGGTCCACCGCTTGACTCGCACCTACCGATGTGCAAACCGCGTGAGGTTTGGGTTAGGGTTAGAACCACTGCCCTAACCCTAACCCTTAACCCTTAACCCCAACCAATGATCTATTTGGCTCATTCTTAGAAGATGTATAAAGTGCGTATCGTTGGAATAAATTTACCTTTGTATGTGGAATGTATGTGTGGTGTTTGAAATTATTATGGCTATAGTAGTAAGTGTGTAGCTATAGTGTAGCTATTGAGGAATGAGGGATAAATAATTCAGTGGTAGACCTCGCGCTATAGTAGTAACCGGAGGTAGATCTCATGCTATAGTAGCACCAAAAAAACTACATCGGCTCTAGCTCTTTTCAGACTTGTCGCCTTACAGCCACTGATGAGGAAACCACGAAACGCATTCAGTAAAACAGCTTTCTACAAAGCTTCTCACGCCCGATCCCCAATAAAAATGAACCTTCCACGTAAAAATACTCACATTTGTCACGTGATTGGTTGGAAGTTCAGGTTCAGAGGAAAATACGTCACTAACACTTGAAGCCTGATGCACGAACGGGTACTTCTGCAAAAAAACAAGTTCTTTGGTTTTATTTTTTGATACCGGAAAACCGTTTCGGTTGTTCATACAACCGCCTTAGGTTCAGACTTGCCTTGGCCGTCTGAACATAAAACGGTATTAAAAAGCAAAGTCTGAACCTATGATGTTGGAACAGTGCACTACTATGTTGTTTACCTATCACAAGCAGTGCAACCAACAAAAAAGAAGTATGAAATATGCCATTTCTCCTACTCAAAAATAACGCCGGTTTTGAACACACGATGTCACCGCGGAAAACCATCGCGGCATTATTTATGGCAACACTAAAATTGGCAAAACGTAATAATTTCGATCCTTTAGTTGTGGCTCGTTTTCGTTAGCATGATGTTCGAGCGAAATCGGAAGCAAGATCTGTTATGTCGAAACACGCGCTTTGACCTAACACACAAAAGTGCGTTTCCGATTATGCTCGAAGAACATGCAAATGAAGACGCGCTTTCGTCGCTTTCGTCGCTTTCCAATCAAAGCACAGCTTCAAAACACAGATGTGTCGACCAGAAGTAACGTCATCAGCAAAGCCGCTACCAATCAGTGCTTTACGAAAAGCTCTGGCAAAGAAGCTTTTTCGTACCTCCGACCATATTAAAGTTTTTCAACAGGGTACTATATGTACAACTTACTTTCTTGACGCAGTCATGGCCGGAACATGATGACGACACGTCGCTCGACGATGACATCATGACGTCACGTGAAATCGAAGACCTCCCGGCGTATCTCTAAAGGTTGATGAAAAAACGATAACTTGCAAAAGCTAAGGCGCCTTGGGCAATACTATTAAGTACACAAGAAGGAATATTTGAGAAAGGTTTACAAAGTGGGGACAATTCTGGTGGGGTTTGAACCACACTCTTCCAAACAAAGGGCTGTGTCTTAAATCTCTAAAATTGTTTGTCTTTTGCGACGCTCTATATTAACCGAGAAAGTGTTTCTCAAAAAACCAATGCTTTCTGGGTTCGACACATGGAGAGTAGCTCAAGATGATGAGGTTGCAAAGATGAGGTTGTCAGTTTAAAACCAAGTTGGTTCTACGTTGTTATACATCGAAGAAAGGCACTTTACGGCAAATTAATCCTCGCTTGCAATAGAAATACAACGCTAACACCACTAGCAATTACGAAGCAAGTCTGTTGCTCATCCAGCTTGTCGTCAGAGGCGACTCTTGGGTACCCACCAATGGCATTCCGCCTTGTTGGTGGTGGGGCTACCAGTCATTTATGACTGACTGGTTCGAAATGAGCTGCCATCTTTCCCCTAGCCTAGTTTCAATTAGATTGACGGCATAAACCTGAATTGCCGTTCGTGCCGTACCTCCAACCCGAGGAAGAGGAAGGGAAATCACAACAACAACAACAAGCAAATCTGTACACAACCTGTTTAACGTAAAACTGCGTAATAATTTTTGGTGATGATAAAGATTCAGATTCGATTTATCTAGCCGTAATGACTCCATGTATTATGGCAGATAACGTATCATGCTTTGTACTTACCGTTTTTATTTCGCTATCTAGCGCTTTTATTCTTGCGTACTGAATCCTAGACTCCTCATGGATCCTTTTTCTTTGCTCTTCATCACTTTCCGGAGGATAGTATTCGAGTAAATAGAGCCACACAATAGGTCGGAGATGTTTCGAGCGGACTCCGCCATAGTAAACATATCGAGATAACTCGTCGAAGTCAGTAAGCTGTAACCGAAGAATTACATTAATGACCTTTTCGCCTGACCCTCATCAGAATATACTATATACTATGAGAATTGTTTTCAGAACTCAAGTGAAATGAGATGAGCTAACTAAGTGTCTACAACCAATGCTAAAGAAGAAATACGCATTTACGATATCATCTATACTAGTATATGAAAAAATAATAATTAAAAAGCCTAAAATGGGTTTTCTTTCCACATTTTGTAAAAAGAATAAAGCAAATAAGAGGTAGTCGTACAAACACAACGAACTTGATTAAACTTATGTAGCTAACAATATAATGAACTGATTAAGCTTTTATTAAAAAAGCGAAACCTTTTACCAGTATCTTGGCTGTATTTTTTATAAAAAAGAAAAGCACACCACCACGAAAACACCAACAGCTTCTTATTAAAATAGAAGCAAATAGCGAACAACAAGAATCTTTGTTAGCAAAATCTAAAATTTTAGTACAGCATTCAGTTTAGAATTTCATAAAAGGTATTCAGTCAAAAAATCTCAGAGTAAAAAACAAAAAAATTCACCAACGTTTTGATGGCTGAAAGTAGCTCAGTTGGCTATCACGACGTTGGCCGATTTTTGTTAGCTTTTTCTCGTTCTTTTTCAGCCTTACTTGAAAGTGCTTCGAAAATGTAAAGCGTTTACTGGACAAATCGATTGTTATTTAATAGACTGATCACACTCATTTATGGGTGTTATTAGAGAACGAATTGTTTCTTCATTCGTCACAAGAATCGCCGGTACAACTACAAACGTACTAATCGCTTTCATGGCATGGAAGACCAAATGTGAATGAACTAGAGTCGACTGTCACAACCAAAAGCATCGTCTCTCGACTTTGTACTCATCAAGCCTCTTTGTCAGTAGCTCTTCGGGGTCTGCTCATCGGTAAAGCGTCAGGACGAGCTAGTACAAGGCCTTGGCTAGAATGATCACGACCTTGCCTGTCAATTTTAAAAGTAACCAACCCGGATCGCGTACATTAAGAGCTCTTTGCTACTTGACGGGATGCTATAACAAACTTTGAACCACTTACTTTACCGCCCTGAAATAACCGATTCCATACCGCTTCTGTGACACCGATGGTTGCGTCTGTCGGTCGGTTTGATGACGTCACTTTGCTATTGACGAGCGCGGCTAAGTGAGTGCGGACGCTAGCAATGTGGCGACAGTGAGCAAGCCAGCCGTAAAAAGCGCGGGAAATAATCTGACGCCGCATCGAGTCGCAGAGGATTTTCAGCGAACAGCTAAAATTAAAAAGCTGAAGGTAAAGACGTCAGCGTAGCGCAATAGCCATAGGTGCCAGATTGCTTAAATTTTGGAATGGGCTGAGCTGTGACATCACGCTTTGGTGACGTAATAATTTTGCATAACCGACTCAGCAAACGAGCTGTCAGCAATTTAGATCAGCGAAAGTGAAAGATCAAGCAAATAACTTAGTGTCGCGATTTCAATTTATTTCATATCATCATAGTGAGCCTGGTTAACAGAATAACGAAATAGGCTCCATTTATAACCAAATAGATTTACTTGATCAACGGGGGCTGCCTTCCCAGTAGAAATTGTTGGAAGAGGGACGATGCGGTAATCGGCGCCACTGGCCATCAAACTCGCAGTCAAAAGTCTATATGGCATATGTTGCGTACGACATGGACTAGCGGAAACGTCGTTCATTTTGAAGCTTACACTTCCGGTTTAGAATATGACTAACGTTGACCGCAATGACAGAGGTATGAATGGCTGCTAATTGAAAAATCGTACGATCATCATGCAGTTTTCAACACTATCCGTTGATCTTGCGTTTAGTAAGTTAGATAACCCGTGTTTCATCGGACTAGAACTGTGAAGCTACTCACCCAGCATGTTGTAAGAGGCGACTCCCGGGTACCCACCAATGGCAATTTGCCTTGTTGGTGGAGGGGCTACCAGTCTGTAATTTACATTCATGACTGGTTCGAAATGGACTGCCGCTTTCCCCAAGCCTGATCTTGATTGGGCTGGCGGCGCGAATCAAAATTACCGCTTCATGCCGTAACCCCATCCCAAGGAAGAGAAGGGGCAAACACAAAAACAACAACACAAATTAAATAGGTTCTCATTGTTCCTCTAAAATTGAAGGTGATGTTACTTCTAAGCTAAACAAAGCAAGACAGGAACAGCCATCGACATATCAACTGATAAAATAAAAATGCTCAATCCTTTTCTTTTGTTTTTTTCTACAACAGCTTAAATTTATGATAGCTGAAGTAACAATTATTATTTATCCTAGCTGCAGTGGCAATGTTTTGTTTGTCTTGATGGTAGGTAAAATTTACAATCAGTTAAAAACATTACGATTTCAATGTTTGTTGTGGGAGGTAAAGATTTGCCTTGATTGATTGGCCTTTCATTAGCAATAATTGCAAAAACAAACGATCCGGAATCCGTAGAATTTACCTTATCCGCAATAGGCTACCCATCCGTTATTTCATCAATCAAAGACATAGAGGAACATCAAATTTTCGTTCCACAATGCAACTCCTACTTATCAATGCAAAGAAGCATGGTAATTACTGATCAGCATAAGAGAGTAATTTCTAACCAGATGATGGCAGCACCCAAGTAGGGCACGAAACACTTTGGTAGAATTTGCGAAGATATTATTGATATTTTCGAGCTTATTCATTAAATGCGCATTACGATAGGCTGAACAAGGTCGCAGTACGTGAAAAAAATCAATATATACGCGATATCTTCAACCACAAAAGATAGAAATTCACTGGCGCCATAAGACAAACCAAGAAGCTATTCTAAACTAGTCGCAAATGCAAACCGGTAACGCTATTCACTCTAAACACATCACAACACTTGGCTAGGGTGATCCACACTAACGGAATCGCAAGTGTGAACTTACGAGTTCGAATCGCGGTCTGCGCAGAATAAAACAACGTTACGCTACATAACCTACCCAGAACGGTTAAAAGATCCGTTTTGCGACGAAGATTCTTTGTAGTGACGCGGATTCGTTTGATCCCAAACATACTTGTCCAAATTTGGTACATATTTATCGTTGGATATTTCTGTACAAGAACTCAACTTTTAAAGGCATGCAAATAGTCTTTTTGTGAAGCAGGTTACATGGCGTCCTCATGACGTCATGATAAGTGATTAAACAAAAAATCGTTCTTGAAAAAGACCAAGACTAATGCCAAACTAAGAGCAGAAAACCGGTTTGATGACGCCATAATTACGTCACGAACATAATGCGTCATCCTGTGAAAAAGCACAAAATGGCATGGCAAGTTATGGCATTGCTCTATCACAAATGCTACAAACGAGCAGACAACACATATGCACACATGGCATACAACACAACGGCGTTGACATGCAAAATCAAGCACAATGCGAAGACACTGCAGTGAAATGAATAAATTTTGAAGATCAAACTCTGTTATAGCATTGGTTCAACTTTTACTAACATTGTTGTCAGCTGACTCCGTTTAAGGGCGGAGCCAAGCAGGATGTCCGTTATTTAAGTAAACCTACACATAGGTTTGATATTGGAAGTCTTCAGTGCAGTGTCTTAGTATCCTGTCAACAAAGCAGTGACCACAGCACCTGTCCGCATTCGGTCCTCCGATTTATCACTTGAGAGGCTACTGATCCTTGATGCTCTTCTGCTGGGCTCCCCGGAAGAGTCTGAAGACGGAGAAGATCCATTGACGGATGAGATTGAAACTTTATGAGCGGAATTTCTCGTAAAACTTCGGAAACTTGATTCCGAATTCGGAAGCGCGGAGGAACGTCTTTGACTTGACTTTTTTAGAGATCTACTAAGGAGGCGTGGAAGATAGGAAACAGGATGCATGAGGTGAAAATCATCCGAAGCAAAATGATTGGTGATTGTACCATCTACTAGCCGCGGCATTGCTACACATGCATGGAGTGATCAAACTACAGACCAACACTAAACAGCCAGTTCAACAATCTGAATTACTTTGACTGCCTCCCATTCACTTAGGCACTCTTTAAACGGAATCATATGTTTATTTAACGATGTGAAAAAGTGCCACCATGTAATGACCCACGCTTAACAAATCAGTGTGCTTGAAATAATACAGATTACTTTTAAAAAGTGAGTGAGTAAAACTGCCTTGCTTCCGTTCACATGAAGGTGTTGAAAGAGTTAACCTCAATCAGTAAAGTTGGCTTTCTTCGTCTAAATCTAAAATCAACCTTAGCAAGTCGAATAACAACAGCAAAAGTGGTTGCTTTGCTCCGCCCTTGGATGACACCATAAAGCATCAGGAGCAGTTATCTGCAATAGCAGTGACGCATTGTCGGCAAAAAAATAACTTCCCCTTAAAGGCTGAGCTTTAACTAATGAGCAAATCAAAAATGTGACCACCAAGCCCATGAAAGTATTGCTAGAATGGGACATGCACCTCTTTGTTGTTTTCACGCACCGGTTTATCACTTTTGCGTTAAAAATTTCCTGCTTTTTTAAATGGCTGCAATTTTCCAACAAGAAAATAAGTGTACATGGAACTAACAAAAAACGTTAAGCACACGAATGCAAGCTGCTCGACAAAGCAGGCTTTAAGCATGCAATGACACTGGAACCAACATGAAAGCATTGCAAGCGGTTGCACTTGAAAAAGAATCCAAGACATAAGAGCAACACTCCTCACGCAACGTACCAGTATTTTCGGCATTGGCTACAACGCGAAACACGTATTCAGTGGTGTCTTCAAGATCGCTGGTGGATAAGTTGCGACGGTCGGATACGCGACGAAAACGGGGAAAAATTTTGCCCTGAAATAATCAGCGGTAAAGAATTTGTACTCATCCAATAAAAGGTTTAGGTTTGCAGTTGTGCTTTCAGTACTTGACCTTAGATTCATAACACATTGCTCAGCCCTTTTACAGGTCCATTTAAACTAAAAGAATGGTCACTGTCAAAAGTAGAACAAACAGATAAATAGCACATACCACAAAATTTCGCCCACCTTTTTTTAATGTCAAGTTCCAGACAAAAAAAGCAGTGAACATCAAACGCTGAACTGACTTACAGTAACGCTAAAAGCCTACCAACTGTGAGGAAAGTAGCAAAAGCGAGAATCCCACAAGTGACCAGAAAGTTTAACAACAATAAAACCAGAATATCTTCAATAACACTGCGCCACAAAAAAATATGACCCAAAAGTTACTCTGACCAAACCATCTGTTCTAGATGGAATTTGGGCTGCTGATTCCGAATCTGAACTCCGTTTTGCTCTATCACGTCAGGATTTTAAGTTATTTGCATTTTTTTGATTTTACCGATTTGTATGATTTTGTTACAGAAATGCCAAAGCTAAGCTTATGCAGTATGGTTCAAAGACGTTTCAACAACATTCAATATACTCGCAAACACAACAAAATCAATGAAAAATATTGTTTATTCAAATGAAAAGTAAACCACCAATAAAGCTTAGACACATCAAAAGTGTTGGGGGCATCTTCGTTTTCTGCGGTGGTCTTCATCCGTGTCTCTTTGAAGAGACCAACAAAAATCGGCCATCATGGCAGGGCTGACATTTCCCTGATATCTTCCTTCGATGATTTTTATTTCCTGGTGGAATCTTTCTCCATGCTCATCGCTAACATCTCCATTGTTTTCCGGAAAGAAATCTAGGTGCGCATGCAAAAAATGCATTTTAAGTGACATGCGTGCCCTCATTTCTTTGTAAGCATGAAGCATTTTGTCAATCTCTTCTTTGTGGTTAGCAGCTTTGTACTTTCCCAAAAAGTTTTGAACAATCGACTCAAATGCATTCCAGGCAGCGAGTTCATTTGGATTTAATTTTTCTCTAAAGTTTTCATCTTTTAATAGTTTTCTTATTTCAGGTCCAATAAAAACTCCTTGCTTCAGCTTTGCTTCTGTTTTGTTGGGAAAAAGTTCCCATATGTGCTTGAAGCCTTCACCTAAGTGATCCATAGCTTTCACGAAGTTTTTTATCAAGCCAAGCTTGATATGAAGTGGAGGTAGAAAAATATTTTTGGGGTTGACAAGTGGCACATGCATCACATTGAAACTGCCTGGAGTTAGATTTGTACGAGCAGGCCATTCAGGAGTACTGTAATGTTCATCATCTGCCCTACTGTTCCACAAACATAAGAAGCACATTTACTTAGTATATCCCATCTGCAACCCTAGCAACAGTCCAATCACTTTCAGATCTCCACAGACATGCCATTGATGAGTGTCATAACGGATACATGCTAACAGTTGTTTCATTTTCTCATATTTTTCTTTGGTCTTGGTGCAATAAGCAATTGGAACTGAAGGTTTTCTGTTTCCATTGTGTAGCAGGACAGCTTTCAAGCTGGTTTTATTTGAATCTATAAAAAGTCTCCATTCGCTTGGTTTATATTGCTGATCCAAAGACTGCATGAGACCATAGATATCAATGCAGTAACAAACATCATCTTGTTTGCTGAAGAAGGAAGCCAAATCAATGTGTCTTTCTCGAAAAAACGAAATGCTGACACCTTTTTGCAATAAGTTCCATTGCTTCAGTCTCGATCCAAGTAATTCAGACTTTTCTTTTGATAAATTTAAATCTCTCGATAAATCTTGCAAATCTCCTTGGGATAAAAAATGGTGCGTTGTATCGGGATTTATTGATGCTCTTTCGTCGGCACAATCTTAAAATTCAGAAGCACTACTTGTTCCCACATCCGTGCTTGCTTCTGATTCGGAATGAAATGGCATGATTTCAGCTGGAAGTTCTGGAACTGGATGTTCAGTGTTGTGAGGCATGGGCTTTATAGCAGAGGAGCAGTCAGGGTATTTGATTTTTGATTTTGTTTTCTTCGAAAATCCAGAAATTTTGGTCATGCAAAAGTAACAATCTGTAAAATGATCTTTTTGTTCACGCCAAACCATTGGAGACCAAAATGCCATCTTCTTCTTTTTACCATTAAGCCATTGGGTTAGGAGAGAGTAACAAGACGAACAGCTTACATGTGGGGCCCAGGATTTATCTTGATCGCCCAATTTAACCTTGAAATACAGTTTGTAAGCAAGTTTCAGTCTGTCAGTAATAGATTTGCGAAGATCTTGAGGGGTAAATTTTCCACAAATGTAGCAGAAATTGTCAGCATCATTTACACAGCAGCGTTTACGTTCACTCATTGTAGTGGATACTGTATCTTATAAAATATCAAAACTATATCTTCTAAAATATATGAAATTGAAGGAGCCGATGTAAGCTTGTTTAAGATATTAACAACAAGAAAGGGTTAGGCTAGAAAGCTTACTGAGAATGAATGCTGTAAAAATCCGGTCTTGTGACCATAGTTTCGCGGTTTACCGCTCATCAGACAAGCTTGGATTTGAACCCGCGACCTCATGACCGGATAATTTGCAGTTAAAATTCATTGTATTGGTTAGAACCTATAACTTACGTAAAGGTATGTACACAATAAAATTAATAAGACAAGGGCATTCGCAGAAATATGTGTCCTCTCGAAAACTTGATAAGTGCCAATTCTCCTTATTTTGCTTATTTTAAAAAAATTGAAAAATGCACATAACTTAAAATCCTGACGTGATAGAGCAAAACGGAGTTCAGATTCGGAATCAGCAGCCCAAATTCCATCTAGAACAGATGGTTTGGTCAAAGTAACTTTTGGGTCATATTTTTTGTGGCGCAGTGTAATATACGAAAAAACAGCGTTACGCTTTTATCCGATTGATTTTGTTCCTTTGAACGTTAATACACTACGTTATTACTACGCTACGTTCCTTTGAAATCAATACTACGTTAATACACTGTTGGCTAGTTTTGATAGTTATTTATCGTACTGCCATTACTTTTATTATTATTAAGCTGTTTTTGAACTTTTTAACTGCCACCGTCTTTTAGCTACCGGATATATTTTAATCACAACTGTATAAACTTTGTATGTTTTATATTTCACTCCCCACATTACTTTTGTTGTCCAGCGCTAGATCTCGAGATTAGTGAATGCTATCTTTAAAGTCTTGGGTAACCTTCAAAAAATGGTTTGTAATGTTTTGGTTCTGCTTGGAGACATAAATGTCGTACAGAAAATCAATTCGTGCTTCTCGTATTGAGATTAATCGTTGCCGGTGCGATGCATTTTCACTTAACCGTCTCTGCTTTTTTCAAGCTTGACTGACAAGCGAAATTGTATGTTTTTTTGCTTTTTCTAAGAATATAAAAGAGGCTTACGACAGGTTAAGAAACAAAACTCAAGCTTAATAGGACAAGAACATTACACCTAAGCTTATTTTAATAGAAGAAAGATATCCAAGGACGTAGCCACAGAGTTTACCCGAATATAAAGATTTGATTAGTATTCGAAGATGGGGAGGCAAAGTGGGCTATCGCCCTACGCTACCGAAATATTGATCAGAGCTCTTACATTTAAACAAGCATCCCTCTTATTAACCAAAATTTTGAGTAATCTCCAAAAAACGTTATCATCGCCGGGTTTCCTCTAAAATTTATTAAATATTCTTAATTTTTATCTAAAATTTTGCGGGAACTCGGAACAGATCATTATGAAAAGTTGGTTTGAATTGCTTCCCTTACCTCCCTCGACACTTGATACTGAATGCACTCTTTAACAAAGCATTAAGCTCAATTTATATCATAGACTGAAAGGAGAGAAAAACAAAATTTTTCTTGTTAAAATTTCTATCTATAGTTTCCGGGTTTGTTGTGAATTCGTCCCCATGCAAAAGCAACGTTTTCTTTTCGAAAATGCGGCATTTTCGATTACAGAATTTTAAATGGCAAGTGTTGAAAAATTGGCACAAAAAGTAGATTTAAGTAACAAAAGCTGCATTACAAACGCAGAAGAATTTAGCACTGCTATATTCAATTACTAAGCAATGCCATTACGTTAAGTTGCTCAGATCATGAATTTACAGTTCCAAAGGAAGCGAACTGACAAAAGTTGCAAAGTTTGCCAAACAGTTCTGAATGTACGATTAAATACGTAACTGTATATCTAAAGGAAGTAAAAGAATTCCAGCTGCAATTTCTGCCTTTTTCTTAATGCATCATAAGTTTTGCCCAAATCAGATGTTCTTTGTATACATCGAAATTCACAAAAAGGTTATAATTTCCCACAATGGAACACGTAGCCTTCATTCAGTGCAAGCAAATAAAAACTGGTGATTTTTCTTGATATGGATTTCATTTCATGGATATCCCAAACTAAAGCATTTTTACAAACTCAAACGCGTTCAGATCTTCTAACATGGGCACTGTTTCAACGACCGAACTACTCAGAGGATTGACAACATGCTAATTGCTATATGCAAAATGAAAATATTTTGCTGCCGACAGCAAGCTTTTCCTACGACTTTATTCCCATTATACTACTAATTACAAAAGCGTAATATAAGAGCGCAAAAAATGCAGTCTAAACGAAAGCCAGTTTTTCATTAAAAATAGCAGCTAAAATAAAATTTAAACACTGGTGGCCAAAAAGATGTACAACGAAAAGTTTTTAACGATGGCAAGATATCTCAAGTGTAATCTAGGACCATCGCTTTCTTCTCATGAAGTTTGTTCATCTGATTACTCATGAAAATATCTTTTAAGGTTTGCCCTCGTAAACGCTGACAACAGTGTTGCTGTTTAAACGACACAACTACTTCTAAAATAAGCACAATATCTCACAACGCAAAATCACGCTTACTTTGCATTTGTGGGACCAGAGAGGCGGATCAAGATGGCCGCGAGGTAGAAGTGCTGTTTCAAGACAGGTTAGGAAAGTAAGAAGGTGTCCACCAGGAGGAAAACGGATAGCGGGCCACTGCACCCCATCTTTTCCTACGAGGACCAGAGCACCTTCTTCGTCGTCTAAAAATAGGGATGCATATAAGAACAGAACAATGAGACCAAATGCGAGCCTCACAAATACGCAAAAACTAGAGCTAAGTAAATCACAATGCTTCACGTGTTTGCGATGCAGAAAGTACGTCAATCTAGCAACAAAAGAAGCATGGAAGGCACGCAGAGTCGAGATCTATCCTTGAAGAACTGTGTTAATTTCTTATTCCGTATGATCTGAGAGCCAAAAACCTTTTCCACTTTTTGATCTGTTACTAGCTGAATCACCCAATTACCACTTAATTTTCAAACTTATATAGAAGACAGGGTTTCCTAACCTTTTGAGCCACGGACCCCCATGTGCAAATCTGTTTTTCTCGCACCACATGCAGTCTTATTTCGCCCCAATTTTTGCTCGTAACCAGCTCCGAAAAACACATAACTAAAAATAAATGACACTGAATGATGTTTCCTAGTAAATTAGTTTCTTTACATTGCAAAAGATATTCTGCAAAACCGAGCTTACTATACTCATCATATTTCGCAATTTTTGATATTCTTCCTTCGAGACAACATACTTGGCTCTACATGTAGAATCATCAGCATTGTCATATAGGTCGACTTGTTCGACCTTTTTTTTGTTTTAAGACTCCAACCTTAGTACTCTCGACTCCTTTTGTAGATCTAAACTCAATTGTACGATACACGCTTGTCTGCATGAAAGAGCGCATAAAAAAATGAATTTCTAAGAACCATTGTGACAAAGCAATCAATGGAGTACATTGTAAGGCGACAATCTTCAAAATTACATTTCGAGCATGTTTGTGTACAAGTTCCATAGCACAGCGCAGAATGAAAAGAGTGTGCAATGTGCGTACCATCACGTTTGACTTTTTCCCTGTTTGTTTTTCGCTTACGAACCACAGTGCAGTCGTCACAATCCCAGTTGGAAAATCTTGCATTTGACAACCAACAGAATTCTTCAGTTAACCTTTTTTTAGCTTTAATTGAATACGTTTTACTTTAGTAAGAATAAAATCTGCTGCAGAAGAGCATTTTATGCAGCGTTTTAAATGTGAAAAGATAGGGCACAGCAATTGGCGGGAGGGCACAATCAGATTCAGTGCACCAATGTCTATAAAAAAATCCACCCTGCATAAGGAGTCTTCAAAAAAATATATTCACCCACCATTAGCGGGAAAATATGGCTGTACATTTCTAGAGAATTATTGTGGGGCGTACATCACTTTTAAAAGTGAAAGTGGAGTGCAAGATAACCAAAAAATATAAAGAAAAACTGATCTGATTTCAAGAATAAATAATTAGACATTAATCTTTTAGTCAGCCAGTCTTATGGAGCGTCAAGTAATAGCCAAGCAGCTACAAAAACCTAAGTTCTTCTGATAAGCAAGAGAGAGCATGGAGTCTTCGATGAAGATTGAAATCTTAATTGGGAATAAATTTACGTACTGCGCGTAATATCATGCTTCTTCTCGCTACCGTAAACAAGCATACCACTACACACTCACTCTGTTGGTGACAGTGCAAATAAACAATGTTCCGAACATCAACAGAGATGGCAAACTCCCGGTAATAGCTGAAAAAATAAACGCAGTTTGAGCTCATCTGGGGTAAGTGGAGCAATAATACATACACCAATGGTAAACAGTAGAGGAAAATCAAAGTAAGTATAGTTAGAAAAGATATAAAACGGAGGGCAGCTGAAGTCAATTAAATGGCGGGGGGGAGAAAAATAGATAATACTGTCACAAATTGAATCGAGTTTTGTAATATAATCTTCCCGTCAAGGGAAAACTTTTGTCGGTTACTCACAGCACGACCTGTCACGTACTGCCACAAACAGTGCAAACAAACAGGGTTTATTTCAGCAAAGTGCTTTTTCCAAGAACAAAAGTAGTAACCACGAAGTTTTAACTCATGATCACACAATCACTACGCGGGGCGTGATGCAGTGATTCCAGCGTCCGCATTGCAGTTAATAGACCTGGGCTCAGTACCCTCGTCGAGTCATACCGAAGACTTTCCAAACGGTAATTCAAAGCTTCCATGCTGGACGGTCAGCACAAAACGGGTAGTGTGGAGAAAAACCCGACAAGTTCACTCGCGATAACTCGACCTTTGCAAGGCAGATAGGTGGAGGGGTCAAGCAGTGTACTCGTCACGGTTGACCAGTTTGACAAAAAATGAGCAAACAGAGCATGAGCTCACGCGCATGAATGCCGCTATACAATGGAGTTCTTTTCCACCACGTTACCACATGGGGATTTGTAAAAACACATGAAATGTAGTAAGGAAAGCATCCAAAGTACAGGCCAGAAAGCAATCACGAAGACGAAAATGTTTTTTCAAGTAGCCAATACCGTGCCTTGGTGAAAAATAGCCAAAGCAGTAGCTATAGTGTTTCATGTGTTAGTCGATTTCTGCGAAATGCAGCACCTTGTAAACACTCATAGTTGCCTCTAGCGTTCGATTGTAACTGATAAAAACAATATACTGGTTCTAAGTAAAAAAAAATAGAGTCAGTAGGCTGCTTACATATTTTACTAGGTTTTACTAAATACCGTTTGTTGGCATGGTTAACTATGATAGTGCATCTAACTCTAGATGCACTATTTTAGTTGTCAATGCTAATAATGTTTGGCGAAACGTTTCAATAAAATGCATGCAGCAGCATATTGGCTCTGGTTGTTTACTTAAAATTATCAGATGATCCCAATCGTTTGCTTCTAAGTATACGGGTTGCTTTTAGTGATGGGACGATTAATCGGAATCGGATCGAAAATCGAAAAAATCGATGATTTTTCAGGAATCGACATTTTTCAAGATTTTTCAGGAATCGGTAATGTTTTTATGAAAAAAGCGATTTTTGAAAAACGATTCTTACTAGTTTATGCATTTTTATAATTTTCAAGGTCAATAAATCACTAGACATGATTAGTTTTCACGATAGAACTGCCTTTTGGTATTTGTAATCATTGCCATAATTTCAAAAAAAATCACATCTTGTACAGATTTTACAAGCAATAGCCTATTGAGCAGCCAATTTTGGCATTCCTTCATTTCAAGCCACCCTAACTAACTTTTTCATTGAAATTTGGTCATAATAAATGTATAAACAAAACAGCTTATGATGAGATAGCTTATTTTTATCAGAACAAAGTTAATTAATTGTTTCAAACGCAAAGAATCGGAATCGGTATCGGAATTGAAACTTTTTATTGGTATCGGCAACGGATTTGAAAAAATTTTGGTATCGTCCCATCACTAGTTGCTTTGAATGAATTATTGACAATCGAAAGCTGTTATCTACAGAGAAATCCTGTAATGATCTGAAAATCATCCGTGGGTCAACACAGTAGTTTATATGCAAGATGACAATTGACTTTTTCGCTCATTTAAAATGCGCAACAATACGCTCCAATGCAAAGTGAAAATGCGCAATAGTTTTAATGTTGTTACAATAGTGCGCGTGGGTATCAGTGGAAATCCACACTGTTCTAACTAAGCTATACGGCTCCTTCACTGACAGATCACCACATCACTTGCGTTTAAGTATATAGATATGCTTTGTCGTGCTTTCCAAACTCAAGCAAAATCCTTTGTTTTTTAGCAAGGAAGCATATTAAGACAAGCCGATCCCGTTCATTTACAATATTTAACGGCCGATTTTAAGAAGATAATTTTCAATCCAATGCCAAATCCTTCCTTTGTAGGCACCAGTGTCATTACTTACGAATCGCTAAATAATTAATACCGGCTTATCCTATACACTGAAAGCTACTAGATACGATTTAAAATGTGCGACGGAAAAACGAGTACATTCGATATCGAGCCAGGCTGTTACAATTTAAAATAACCGCGCTTCGCAGGGTTAACCCCTTCCGCACGACTGCGGGCAACGCCATACGATGCGGTATACGACATTTCCTATTAATACGATTTTCGTGCTATATCAATGCTATTAATGTTGAAATGTTTAGTAATTGTCATCGGAGGCAAGCGTTGCGGTCGTCATGACGATAGGGGTATCATCATCGTAGTAAACGGGTCAAAATAATAAAGCTGCATATACAGTTGAGTAAACTCCCATTATGCCATTAAAAAGCATGTTGTAAAAGGCCACTGAAGCTACCAATCGCAGTCCACCTCGTTAATGGAGCTACTAGGTCTCTTTTTTGCATTAGTGGCTGATTGAATTGCTATATTTTATTACTATTGTAATTGTTATGTCCATTTTCTCCCACTATATCTAGTAGTGAAAATTGTGTATATACGTATGGGTTGACTGGATCAGAAGTATGGACTGACCGTGTCGTTTCTCACAGCGACTGCAGTCCAAACTGGTAAAATTATGCAAAAAAATTATCACGGTTATAACTGTAATAAAAGCAGTGGCGCAATCACGACTCGCCATGAAATATATCAATCTAGAGCAGCGGTTCTCAAACTGTGCGTCGCGACGCCCCGGTGCGTCGTTTCAATTTTCCAAGGGCGTCGCGGAATATTTTGGTTTTGTGCCATTAAGTCTAGGTTTTATTGGGTCAAAAGAACTCTGATCGTAGATTCCTTTCTTACCTTCTTCTGACATTTTCACAATAGTGTTTTTAATACACTGTTGTAACAGTTGACTTGTTATTCAAGAATCAAATTGCAGAAGTTTAACTTAATAGGAAAAAAATATATAAAGAATAAAGCATTCAGTTGTACGTTGGACGAAAACAGCAACAATGAGTTACAAACTTAGAAGAGCGTAATTTTACGATTGAAGATGACAGACCAGTCCAAAATCTCGGGAGCATCTGCTTGGGGGCAGTTATTTATGTAGATTATGGGTCACATTTATCTCGCAGTACGGCAAACTAAACAGTAGGATGCTGTCTGGTGCGTCGCAAAGTCTCGCAAGCTTTTTTAAATGCGTCGCATCGCAAAAAGTTTGAGAACCACTGATCTAGAGATTCAGCGAGTCAACAAAAATTGAAATCTTCACACCAATTTTTACGGAATGCTCAGTACGCGAAATGTACTGTTGTTGCTGTGATTGCCCCTCCTTTTCCTCGGGATGGGGGTACGGCACGAACGGCAATTTAGGTTCATGCCGTCAACCTAACTGAGATTAGGCTAGGGGTGAAATGTACTCGTACATTAGATGTCTTAGATTTAGCAATGCATTAAAACCAAATCTAAAGCAAAATATACTCGTACATTAGATTTGGTTTTAATACATTTCCGTGATTGATTTTCGTTTTAAACATCAGTAGAAACAACTTAGGCGAGACCGTGTTTTTCAAACTGAATAAGATACAAATTAATTTACGTATCATTTTGTATACGTGACCAGTACATTAAGCTAAGCTAATCTAATCGCAAAATGTTATTCCCCTTACAAAAAAAATATACAGCACAACTGTATAACTTCCTCTGGCAATTTTTGGATTGCGACAATTTGATGTGAAAAAAAACTTTAGTTTCTGTTTAGTTAAAATCTGATTGTTCTACGATTCAAGCTCAGATTGATATGCGGTATTATGTTTCAGCTTAAGCTAGACTAGGTTGTCAGGATCAAACAATCAAAAATAAAGCTCTCGCTACCAAACCAGCTGTAATTTATCTGACACCAACCCACGGAGGCTTTAAAAAAATCAGAATTGCTACTAAACCACGCACTTCAAATGCAAATTAATCCATTTACTTTACATTTCCGAATTTACTCATGCGTATGAGCTCATGCTGTGTTTGCTATTTTTTTAAACACTGAGTCACCGCGACAGGCAGACTGCTCGGACCACCGTTCGTTTGCCCCACAAAGGTGGAAGAACCTCGTAAAGTATCTTTCCCAAAGGCAAAACAAACACGTTAATCGGTTTTTCCTGCACGCTATTTTTCCTCTACTTAAGACACCTGCTTGGCGATCACTATTCTGACCGAAATACCAATTCGCTCATTCCCCCAATAACCTATCAGAAAATTTTTTATTTGAGAATATATTTCGATAGCGTTCACCTGCCAGTGGATCAGCAATGCCGAAATACCTTTTTCCAAGAAAAACGGTACAAAACGGTTACTAAGAAAATAAGCAAATTAATTCAGCTTACAACAGAAGTAAATATCGGAAGCCAATAGAAGACCAAGTGCTAAAACTACTTAGAAGGGATCTTAATTTCCTGAACAACAACTCAACAAATAGTGCCTTAAAGAGCAAATACAGCATGCAACCCTGATTTAATACAACACAAAAATTCAAGTAATCTGAACAAAAGCAAGAAAATGAAGAAAAGAATTCGTTAAGTGTATATTTAGGTAATAATCACAAACAAGCAAATAGACAAGAACAAAAGAAACAGCATCTGAAATAAGAAACGGTGAAAAAAGTAAGTGAAACAATAAAATTACGCAATTGACATACCTACGGTTTCTGAGATTAAGTAAAGATACTCTTCTGCGCAATTTTCTTCTGTTTTTCCTGTGCACAGTGAACAAACATGCTGTTAGTACACACATACAGAACATGCTATGTTTGTAGAATTTGACCTGGTTACTTCTGTTTGACTTATTGATATTGCAGTGGAAGTTTTTGTCAGGACACGATGCAAAATCCAAAGTGTACCCAACACTGCTTCGCATACTAAAGAGAACGTTCTGCTCAAATCGTAACGATACTATACGTTTGTTTTTAACGCTCTGAGAAAATATTTTCGTTTCAATTAAACTGATGGCCTGCTTTAAACCAGAAAATGGGCTTTTCTTCATACTTTAAACAAACATTTTGGCCCCATAACTGTTTATATCAGGGGTTCTTAAACTTGTTGAGACGCGCCCCTTTTGATAGGATCAACAAAAACTCGCGCATCTATTAATTCATCACAACTTTTTTTATTTGTAATGACCGCCAGATTTTTGGTCATTTTCGCAAAACTGCGCTCGAAACCATCAAGACCCTTTTTCGAAGATCGACTACTTTGGAGCGCCGTTTTCTCAAAATTTTTTTATCAACTTAAAGAATAATTGAGGGCCTACGACCTCGTACCCTCTAGTGTGACAAACCCTGGTTTATACTGAATGTGTTACACTTGCACTTGATAGCATACAACACGTTACACGCAGATTTTAGAAAAAAAAACGACCTTTACGGTAGACTGTTCTTGGTGTTGCAAAGTACCGAATGAGGCAATGAACATAATACTGTTATATTATTGGTTAAAATTCTTTTGTCAACAGCATAAAATA
This sequence comes from Trididemnum clinides, assembly GCA_963675345.1. NCBI lineage: Eukaryota > Metazoa > Chordata > Ascidiacea > Aplousobranchia > Didemnidae > Trididemnum > Trididemnum clinides. The sequence goes on along the minus strand of OY776285.1, from coordinate 12,866,467 downwards.
TAGTGCGCAGTTTGTTTATCACAGGGGTGGCCAACCGTGGCGCATTGCATGTTTAGAGGTGGCGCATTCCAGGTTTAAGATTTTTCGGGCAATTTGGGTAAGTGTCCTTTCATCTGGCCGAAAAATTTGTCACTCCAATAACATCTCCAAAAAAAAAAAAAAGTCCGCACATGGTTGGCCTCACGTTTGGTGGCATATTTAAGCCAAAAGTGATGGAAAAGGTGCAGCGAAACAGGGGATGACCTTTTTTTTTTTTTTAGAGATCACCGCTAAATATGGCCTTGTTTTGACTTCAAAGTATAAATATATTACTTCACGTTTGAGAGCAATGAAAAGCTATGAATGTTTGTGTGGCGCATCTTCAAATGAATGCTTGTGTGGCGAAAAATTTTGGCGCATGAACTGAAAAGGTTGGCCACCCCTGCCCTACATTTATGGCGCATCCGACACGGGTTGGTAGAAGAGTTGGCGCTTTGCATAAAAAGCTTGGCCACCCCTGGTTTATCAGGTCACAGTGCGACAAAACCACTACGTGTTGTGCAGATTACAACATCAAACAAGCATCTTCTGTTAGTCACACAACATTGACAACAGAGTTAAACTCACTTGATGTCTTCATCTTCATCATCTGACGTATTGATCACCGGACTTTCACGCAGACTGTTCTCATTAAACGATGGCTTGATCCTAGGATCTTGACCACTCATAAGTTGGTTAGGCGTCCACTTAATCATCAGCCGATGGCCGTCTTGGTGGAGTGATAGATACCCAGGTACAAGACCAACATCTTCTTGCTGAAGAAAAGTTTGGAGTCATGCATGCTGTTCTACTTTAGCAGTCGCGGAAAGACATTTGCGGTTGCACATGGAGCAACCTGTGTTCACACCTGCTTCAAAGCAACCAGGCAGAATTGACGCTGGAAATAAGTTAACAATTTCAATTTCCAGCGAATTTGTCAAGCTTGTACGTGCAGTTTTAAGCTTGTCCCGTTAAAATGTTTATTTCTGCAGAGCAGACCTTTTTCCATGTATACCTTTCTGCCCGTGTGCAGCGACTAAGGTAAAGGATCAAGCAGCCGTTTATTTAAAAAGAAACATAAACCCATATAAGAAAAGCCGTCAGCGCATAACATTATAAGCATTGCGACTAAATTCTTTGTAAAAAGAATAAAGCCAAAATGCTAGTAAACACTTTTACAGAAATGCTTCGCTATTGCTCCAAAACCGTTTACAGTCAAACAAGTAGCTACCTAAGCTGTATAGGTCAGTCACATCTTTTAAAACGTTCGTTTTAGAACCTCATTTAGTTCAGGCCAGGGATGGGCAGCCTGCGGCCCATAGCATTATTAAATTGCAATCATCAGCTTGAAATTACTGGATAGTTGCTCTGTTAAACTGAAAAGAAAACGAGGAAACTTTTTCCTTTGGTCCTGGGTTTTTTCAAAGCGACATTTTAACTGATTTTCGTATCAGAAGCTTCTTTTTTGTCATCGATTTTTTGCCAAAGCCTTTAGTTCCAAACGCTTCAACAAAAAATTCGTCGACTGCATCAAAAGTTTGTAATTAAGTGCTCTTGCGGCCCGATAAAATAATTGAATTTGTGATTTGGCCCATTAGGAAAAAAATGGGACGTCCATAGTTCAGGCAATATAGCTAATAGCTACCTACTAGTTTCACTCAAGATGCTTGAGTAAAAGCTAAACGAGTTTTGTTCACTTCATTATGAATTGCAAATAAATCAAGATTTTTTATGCGCTTAGTGACTACAGTTTAGGAAATATGTTTCAAAAGAGATTTCATGAGGATATGAGCCACCTATGGTCAAATTTTAAAACTTGCTCTCTGATGTCGTCAGTTGACCGTAAAACCCGCTTTCAAAAACTCACCAAATAGTAAACTACACATCTTTCGAAAGAAGTGCCAAGCTGTTTTGGCGCTTTACGGTGATGGATCTTTTGCGCCAAGACATATATTGACGACAGCTGAGTAAAATTTTGCACGGTATACAATTCATAGTTCACATTATCCCTATTGCTAAGCGCTAAGCAGGAGATCAATGAATGCCATTTTTCATGTCCTTAGTACGACTCCAAAAGGGAAATCAACCCACATCCACCGACATCAAATCAAATGCTCCAATTAGCACACCAACGAAAGAGAAACAATAACAACGCAGCCTAATAGTTCGCAAAAAGTGCGATCTTCTCAGTTCATTAATAGATCAGCCTTTGATTAAATGACCCTAATTTGCACCTTGTGCTACGCAAGCTGTTTTCACACGCCGATAGCTATTAGCTATTACAGGTTGTACCAATCACATCCAGCAACTACATGTTCATACATAAAACAAAGCCCTTAGTTATTATCCCTTTCTGCGATGAGATATGCAACTTTCATTTTTTGACTGTTGTTCCTATTGCAAATTTAGCAACGAGCAGGCGTTATGAACAATCGGACCACGAACTCTCGACTGCTGTACCAGTATCGGCGCTGAGCAAACGTCATCAATAACCACAGAAGCGTAAATTCGTGATTTATCATTTTATTGGTATACACATTGTGTTCTGCATTTTTATCCTTTAAGGCCTACATTAATTTTTTATGAATAGACGGCTTGCGTACAAATCAACTATTAGTGATCGCACTAAAATGTGCCCAGACATAGGATTTCGTCAGATTCCTGAACAACAACCGCAAGTTATACGTTAAGGAATGTGGGACAGCTTCAAACACTATCAGTAAACAAATTGGATGTCATGATCAATATCCGGACAAACACTCTGAACGACCCTGCCATGGGATTAGTTACTCTTTTGTAAAAAAAATAACGGGCATTTATTAAATCCGCAGAGTTTAGGAGGCTGCAATTATTCTGCAAATCGTTAAATATTTTTCTTTGAACCAACAGTCATCCATACATGTCATTACGACAGGCACAAGTCATAGTTTTTAGTCGTTCCGTTCTGTCGCACGTCGCGCAACGCTCAATTCGCAGTTTTCAATAACGAGTTTTTATACTTAGTCTATCTCTGCGCAACCGACATTTTCTCTGCTTCGTGGAAGTGCTTGTTGAACCACGCTGCCCCAGTAGAGCTGGCAACTACCAGCTAAATGGACCTATAATCGTAAAGATTGTCCAGAGATAAAAGTATGAAAGCAAGCATCAAAAACATTACACCCCATCGTCAATCTGTTTCACGTTGGAACATACTATTAACTTACAGGTTGAACTAAGACGTTATTTTTTCCGTACAGTAGCGAAACTTTTGAATTCTGATGAAGCGATTCGACGTAATCTCGAAATCCCGAGCATCGATCCATCCGATCAGCTGACGAAACATTGCGTAACGGAGAATAGTGAAGGGCAGGACGCTTGATGGGAGAGTTGGGGCACCCTCTGAAAAATACATGGTACAAAACCAGTCAACAAAGTCATTAATTCTACCAGCAATCATTCACTATATTTTTTGAAAATATATTTTCACAATTATATCATGGCATAGAAATCTACTCGCATTTTTTACTGGTTGATTTATTGATTAAGAACAAATAAGTAAGTTATACGTTATAACGCGCAATTCAGTCTGTCTGTCTTAACTCCTCCAAAACTGCCTGTCGTATTAACATCAAACTTGACACGATTGATCACCTTTTCGGGGTGAATGTCATGAGGGGGTTCGCGACGTCACGATGACGTCATAATTAAAAATAATTTTTTTAATCGCATTTTTGAACTGAGGAAAGCGGTTTTCAGCTTAAACGAAAGCCAGTACCCGACTTGTCAACTTAAACAAATTTTACTTGTTTGAGATGTCACATAACGTTTTAATTATCAATCAATTGTAAAATTTGTTTTCTTAGTTTACTCAAAAAATACAGATCGTAGAAAGGCGATTAAAATCTTTTTAAAGAGATCTTGGCGAGGTGACCCTACAACATTTAATATGAATTGGCAATACAACAACAAATTCTTTATTTAAGCATTTTAAACTTTCTAAGCATGCTTTTTGCTTTTTTTCTGCACGCTTTTACCCGCTCTATGATGTCATTACGCTGCCTGGCACGATCAACACACTCTTCTGCTACTAGAGATCATCATTTCATGATTTTCTCAAAAATTGCAACATTTTTACAAAGTCAGTTTAGTTAAAAACTAATTTGTGACCTCTTTTCTCAGCCGATTTTCGAAGCTTTTTTTAAAAAATTAAAGGATATTTCAAGCCAACTCCGATGATATATGACATGCACATTCACTATTAATTTCTATACCAAAAAAGCTAAACTTTAAAACCTGTAGTGTAACATTATTTTCTCAAAAATGTGGTAAGCTGAGTAAAAAGAGTTTAGTTTGATGCATTAATGTTACGATAAGGCGCTAAAAATCAGTGACGTTTGAAAGCAGAAGAATTTTTTTTTCAGTCATATGTTTTTCTAATTATTTAAGGCTAAAGGATTAGTTCATAATGGCTGATCGAAATTGGTTGCAATATAGCATGTTTCTTTGTTAGTTGAACAATTTTCCTACTAGACCTAAGAAATCTGCAACTTTTAGAAAAAGTTAGTTCTTTGGTACATTTTGAATACTTTTTCCGAGCAAGCATGGTTCTTTGGCATTGTCTATGAAATTTTCAAAAAGATTTATCAAAAAACGAAGATTGGAAAAACTTTTTGGTATAGCCTACCACTTCAATGCACCCAAAATTTTGGTGCCTGCACTTCAAAAAATTGCAATTTCTAAACAAAGTTAGTTGATTAATACATTTTCACTATTCTTTCTCAAAAGCTTTCTTCTTTGGCATTAGGTATCTACATTTTCCTGAAAGATTTATATAAAAATGGAGTCTCCAAACATTACAAAATGTAGCCGCTAACTACAAACAAACAAAGTGGTGATCTCCCTACAAAAAAACATGAAAGCAAAGATGGTCCTGTTTTATCTTTTGCAACAACTTATTATTAGTATCGAGCTACGCATCATCTAAATGTTGAAGCCATTTCCTTTGCGATTGGGTGAGGCCGACGCAGCCGTGTGATTTGATATTCTTAACCTCATCATTACTAATGGCTACTATTGTAATAACTTAACTATAGGTGCATCACTTCGGGTTACTTTGTTCTTTCCAGCTGTATATATGCCGAAACCAAGCAGCATGCGCACAGCCAGAGGTTTTACGTCTTACAAGCAGGCATTCAGCTACGAAAAAGTCGTTAAAACTGGTTCTAATATTTAATAGGGTATTCCTAAAAATACTAAGGTAAATTACGTAGGCGCCTCTCCTCTCCATAACTTTGAAATCTTGCTTTGATGCGCTTCATCCAATTAAAATAAAACTTTTTGGAATCGCTGGCTGTTCCAATTGCGAGCAAGTTCAGTTGCTACGTAGAACACAAGCCAAGTAAGATGTAGCTAGGAACTCCAGAAACTTTGGAAAATAATGGCGGCTATGCGCAACCCCCGTAATGATTTTTTTAGGCTTAATCGATTTCCGTTAAAAAAAACGGTACTTTTGATTTTGGAACAACAACTGGCTGCGTCAACAGCGCATTAACTTTTTATTGCTACTCTCACAAATACTAATTTGGTAAAGCCGGCTGAACCGATATTCTTAAACTTGATAATACTGTTGAGGGCGGTGCTATTTTCACAACTTAACCGCGAGTGTTTGGTTTTGGGTTAGTTTGCTTATTGCCTGGCTGCGTTTATGCTTAGGACCACGCAACATGCACCCATTCAGAGGCGATAGTTCATACAAATACCCAAACAGCTATGATAAAGTTGTAAGTAATGGGCCTAATATTTGATAGCTTAATCCCGAAAATACATATCAATTATTTTAGCATCCTTCCACAACTTTAATATACTTTCAATTAAAGCACTAGCTCATTTTAACGAATAAAAGTTTGTTTGGTTTAAGGACGCTTATGGTGAAAACAGTGCAAATAAGACATTGTCAGGGGTTTCAGAAACTTGGAGTCATGTAGTGCCTATGCGCAATCCCACGCAAATTTTTTTTTATCAATTGCGTTCCAAAAACGATAGTTTTATTTCGGAACGAGATTTGGCTATGTGAAAAATACAAACTTTTTATTACTGTTTTCACAACTATCCATTGGGTAAAGCCAGCTTGGCCGGCTGAACCGATATGGTAAACCTCGACGTTACTGGTGGGGGCCCTGCCGGGCGACGCCGGCAGAGCCGGCTAGTATTTTATAAAAGCACGCTGATTGACTACTGAGAGGATGAGTGAATTTGTACTTTGGATCACTTTTTAAACTTGCTGCTATTAGAGTTATTCAAGATGTCTAAAAACCGGCTTAATAAAAGTATATTATTTAGGGGTAAGCTACAGGTGTTCCAAAAACTGATTTTTTAGAATTCTTGTATATTCTAAAATTCAAGTAGTTACACATTCAAGTATTGCCGAGAAATCCGATGTTAGAGCACAAACAATATGTAGTTAACTCTTCTTAGATACTAATACTGCCAAAACAATGTACACTCACAACAAGCATTGCACAGGGCAGGAGCTGATGTAAAAAATCGTTTTAGAAACAAAACGAAAAGCTGCGAGCATCCGCACCACAGACTTCTCGATCGTAACACCAGTGTCTTTTACACACTTAGTCATCGCTGCCGATTTCTGACAATATTGCAGTAAATTTAAATAGACTCGTAGCAGCCTACATGCTGCGTACCGGCTGAGCAGTTGGTGACGCTGAAGCAGTTCGTCTGCTGGAGGATCAGTCCAGTAATGATCATGAGTCTTTACTTTTGTATATTCAAGTGCACACGGACCAACTGAAACAAAAGTAATTGATGCTCAGATCAGACGTAACAGGTACAAACACCAATTTAATAAATGTTAATTCTGTGTATAGGTTGGCTTCTATTTTCTCAACCGGTAGATGGGCGGCAGCGTCATTTTTGTGAGTAAATGACAATGTTCTTTCCACAAATTTGTTAATAAACTCTTACGGTAAAACCGGTAACTTGATCAGCTCCACCGTTTTCTGATGAAGTTTTGCATTGCAATGTAGAGTGAGACGTCAAGTTAAAAAGCAAATTCGTCAAAAGAATGTTTTCGTTTACTTACAAGACCATACCCGACAAACGAATAATGTCTGGTAAAGTATGCTATAAACCGCAAGCTATGAACTTTTTAGTAAACAAAAGAAACCATAAAAACAGCCAAACATGCCCTTGAAGTAGATACAAGAATGATCAGTGCCAATTTCATAAGCTGGAAAAACTAGAAAAAAATACACCTACGTACAAAGGTACTAGCTTGCTTTCGCTAAACGAAGTTTGATGCAACGCAAGTGATTAATGGTAGAATACATCGCTTCACTAACGGCTGACCCCAAACTGTACGGCATACGCCAACGTAAAACGACTTTGATATAATACACAAAAACACGGCATAGCACTGTACTGTGTATAAGCACACAAAGCTGTACTGTAGTATGGAGCTTTTTTAAGAAGGAAGTCTTGACGTTGTAAGTGATTACAGCATTGGATCAACTAAACGTCAGCATTATGTAAACGGATTTATTGTAAAAGATGGGTGTGTTACGATTCAAAGTCAGTTCAAAGTATTTTCAAGCAAGACTTCAACCACGTGACAAAATTCACATTAGCTATAACCTAAAATAGGCGATGGCAAGAGAGTTTCGTGTTCTTGTCTGCCAAAAGCGGGGGTATTAACTGTTTTATCGGTTCTAACAGAACATCGTTGCGTTCAGACCTGCTTTGGAGTAACCAGTGCTGCTGGCATTTCTACCACAAGCAGCGCAATCAAGCGGGAACATTGTGTCAAGCGCACTTTCAAGGACAAAACGAGGCTGCCATCGTGAGGTTTGTTCTCGCAATCATTGCCTCCACAGACAGCGATCAACTTTGCAGATGATATCACCCGCATGATATCACCGGCATGATATCAACGGGTTTGTACACGATGTCAAGTCTATTTACACTAAACTAAAAAAGACGCCACAGTTGTTCGGCAAATACCGCTTCTTTTTTTAGAATACAATTGAAAAATAAAGTCTCTTTTAACTCGTATAAGCCACAGTAAAAAGGCTATAAGATACTTCACCGATCTTCTGCTTGACGCTCAGCAATAAGCAAAGAGCATATATTACAATAAAAACTACCGAAATTCTGTAGTCTAAGGTTAAAAAATAATAAAATGTTTTGGCGCTACAACTGAAATAGATAGAGCATCGCAAAATCTAAATCACTTGATCATTTTCCTAGCGATCCAATACCAAACAAAACCGATAAAATCAGCCAAGTAGTTCATCATTCCCGGCCTCAAAAACAATAAACATTATAAAAATGGCTTCGGATACAGTCTTCATTACAACACCATTAGAAATATTATTTGCGGTTGAAATACGTATTTGTGAATATGGGTACGCAAAATCAGGCATATTAGTACAAAAAAGCAAATCCTCAACTTTTTATAAATAAACAGTGACGGATTAAGGCAAGATTTATCGCCAAAAACCACAAAAATCTTATCAATACACCAGATAAGACGTAAAAAAACAATCATCACGTGATCACATTCTCTATTACGGAATAGTGTAAAATACAAGGTTTTCGAAATTGAATAGGGTATTACATCGTGTTGACCCGATCACGTTTGTTCGACTATCGAATAAAACAAAACTCAAAAGTTACTATATCTTTGTCCACGTGATATCAATAAATCTGATTACAGGATACCCCTAGCGATGCCTGCTTTACTTGAATTATTAAAGCTCACTCTAACTCACCAGGGTGCTTGGGTTAATTTTACTGACATGTGTTTGAAATAGAGAAACAACCTATTTCATATCTGAAAATTATAGGCGAAGGTGGGAAATTACAAAACCTTGCACCTAATTGGTAACGCAGCGTACGAGCGCAAAAGGACATTAACAATTTGCCAAGGTTGAATATACAAGGAAACAATAATGAGTATAACCACCCAACCAATTTTGACGAGACCATCTCTAGACGCGTTTCGTCTTTTTGGACTCATCAGCAGGGCCCGTCCCGTCACAAGCAAAAGAAATCCACTCATTGTGTTGTCCTTCAAACAAGCAATATTCACGAAAAAGTACTATGACTTGAACCAACGACGTCTTGCGGTGCTTAGCGGGGCAGGTTGACGAATTGGTTGGTTTTAACTTCATATCAACTGGGAGATCAGTTTAAGCAACTATAGCGGAAACTGATCTGAAGAAGCTAGATTGAACACTGTATATAATGCCTAGTGCCTCGCTTTTATAATGCCAATGGCATTTAATACATTTTATTTATACGACCGTAGGCATTATAAAAACAAGGCACTAGGCATTATATACAGTGTTCAATCTAGCTTCTTCAGATCAGTTTCCGCTATAGTTGCTTAAACTGATCTCCCAGTTGATATGAAGCTAAACCAACCAATTCGTCAACCTACCCCGCTAAGCACCGCAAGACGTCGTTGGTTCAAGTCATAGTACTTTTTCGTGAACATTGCTTGTTTGAAGGACAACACAATGAGTGGATTTCTTTTGCTTGTGACGGGACGGGCCCTGCTGATGAGTCCAAAAGGACGAAACGCGTCTAGGGATGGTCTCGTCAAAATTGGTTGGGTGGTTATACTCATTATTGTTTCCTTGTATATTCAACCTTGACAAATTGTTAATGTCCTTTTGCGCTCGTACGCTACGTTACCAATTAGGTGCAAGGTTTTACAACTATTTCATGTCGAAAGTCCCTCGTGTTATAGACTCTATCCTTTACTACCAACTTGATATCAAAGACCAAAAAACAAAAGAAAACGAATCAATCCCTTGCTTCAGGTTGGAAAAAAGAAACTGCTGACCCAGTGTGTTGTAAAAAGAGGCTTTCAAGCGTCCACCAACGGCAACCCGCCCTGTTGGTGAGGAAGCTTCCAGTTTGCATTTTGCATTCACCACTGGATCGAAATGAACTGCCGCTTTCCTCCTGACTGATAGGGATTGGGTTTGCGTAGTAAGCCTGTATTTCCGTTTCATGCCGTGCCTCCATCCTATGCTAGAGAAGGGGGTACACAGACAATAGCCTTTAAACCGAGAAGCAGTGAACTGCATCCAATTTGACAGACCTGGCATCAAACCTTGACGTAAATGCTCTGATGATAACTGATAGGTCGAAATAGACTTGCCAGCTTTTTCAACACATATTTTTTTAATGAATTAAATTATTACTTTCTTGAACATAAGAATACAAAGTAAATTATGTATCTAGTACTGAGCCGTCAGGGGGGGGTCATTAGTTGTTCATTGTGATTACCATAGTGACCAGAAATGTTGTGCCAAAAAACTTAGGCGTTCATAGTATTTAAGGCTGTATAATTCACAAACGGTTTAGTAAAGAAAAAAGTTACAACTCACCTAACAAGGAAGCAAGTATTTTGCCATATACAGGGTCAGCCATTATAGATGTGTCTTCATAGAACTTTCTAAAAACACGAATTATAACAAAGCATGAACAAAAACAGTAAGTAGGTCACAGCTTAAATTAGAAGCGCCCAAAGTGCTGCTTGCGAAATAGATTTTCGAAGCCGCAATACGTGATCTGATTCGATCAATAAATTTTGTTCGCAATTGTCTCAAAATGAAATAAATTATTTATGGTTTCTAGTTTTGTTATATTATCATTCAAGACAATTTACCACTACCATCATCTAGTGATTTTCTTGCTAAGCTCTCATGTAAATTAAATTAAGCTCTCAAGTAAATTCTGCTTTTGGTCCCTGGTGTTAACTCTTGAAAAAACTAAATAATTTGAATAGTTCATCTCTCTCGATAGTGAAATATTTCAACGAGTCAAAATTTACTTTAGCCTGTCAAATATCAAGAATAGAAAAACGCAGCCACTGCCCTGAAAACTTTTAAAGCATTCATGGTTTACACTAAGGAGTTTTATGAAAGATAATAACCAATTTTTAAGTTAAAGCTTATAACTGCAATAAAACAAGCGTTATAGGTTACTACTTATATTAATGATTAGAGTGTAAACAGCTTTCAAAGCTTCAGTTGTACAGCCTATAGTGAATAATTACTGTACATAAATTTGCTGTTAAGAAATGCCTAGCTTGTCACAAATCTTTTCTCTAGGGATAAAAAATCAATAATTTTTGCTAAAAAGCCGATGAATCCAAAGCAAAAATGACTGTACGAAATCAAAAGCTGCAGCATAAATCAGTGGAACTTAAATTAGGACAGTTTTCATAACATTACATGTTATAATTAATATTTCATCACAACGAATATTTTTGAACGCAATTAAGCCAATTAGGCTAATCACTGAGCAATTTTCGCTCCGATCAAGCCCAAGGTAAGTCATAGCAGCGCAGCCGCTTAAGACGATTTCAAACGTGATCGGGATACGGTTCTGTTTGCTGCAATGAAATAGGCTAAGTGAACGCGCGCCTGTTGTTCAGTCAGGAAAGCAAAGTTGTCCGCTGCGATGGCGTACAATTTTACGTCCGTCTTAAAAACTCAACATCGAAATTTATTGATTGTTATCAATCAACAATATGACGCAAGAATGACATCACGTTGATGAGAATAGAAATTGCGTTTACTAACAGTAGTGGAAGTTATGACGTCACGGCATTGCGTAGGAACATTAAATTCGCATTCATTGGCTGGCAGTATTAACGCGGCAAGACGGCATGAAGCAGTGCTTTTCAAAACAATTTTCTTGACATGGAAAGGTAGAACAAAGTCATTTCAATAAACAACTGTCGAGCGTGACTAAATTATTTTCGTTGTGACTGATTGCTTGCGGTTTTTAGATGCTTAGCTCACAGCATGGCGTAATAATAGAAGAAAATATAGAAACTACACCCTGCCTATGCTGCGCGTTTATGCACGTTTCGCCGTAAAGTTACCCGAGTCGTGTCCGCAAGTGCTACAAGGGAACATTAACCTGCAATTGTGCACCAAGTAATCGACAATCCTGTCCAGCATCTTAGCAGTAACGGCCATCCGCAACCAAACATACTTCGCACAATTGTGAAGGGCAAACGGAATCCTCCCATTCGTTGTTCTTTCCGATTGAATTTGTCTGTGAAAATATCGTAAGGTTTTTTCTGAACCACCAGGTAAAAATGCCTGTACACAGTATACGTTTTTGTATGTTTTTTGTCTAGTTTTGTACGTATCTTTGTCCGGTTTTGTACGTTTTTTGCCCTCAAGCATTTTTGTACGAAAATTTTCATTCAACGGAGTTACATAGTACAGTATGCCTTGTTGAGTAAACTTCTGGTTTTGTCCACAAAAACTACAGTAGACGCCGCTTAATATGACCACCTTGGGGCCAGACCATTTTGGTCATAATATCCGAATGGTTATAATAACCGAAGCCGCCATAACAGCTCCTGAATCGACGCCGTAAGCCACAAGAAGTCCAAATACCGTCAAATTCATCGTTCAACCGAAGTAACAGTGTGACGTTGGCAGTAAAACAAAGTACAGGACTTTAACACTACAAGTGACGGTAAAATTTAGTACAGTGTGTAACAATATGTTGAAAAGGCGAAGTTATAAGTGCGTGGCGGGAAAAATATTATACTGTAACAAGAAAGATGGAGAAAACGTTGGTCATATTATCCGAAATTTGGTCATATTAAACGGAGAATTTTAAATGAAGAAATTCCGGACCGTACCAAATTGGTCATAATAAGCGGCTGGTCATATTATCCGTGGTCATAATAAGCGGCGCCTACTGTATTTTGTACATTGTTGTCCGCAAAAACAAACACTCGATTGGTACTTTGCGGACAAAACCAGACATTCGAACTACAAAACATAAGCATCATACAAATTTTACAGGGGTGGGCAACTTCTCCAGTCGGCGGGCCAGATGTGGGAAAATGAAGTCCTTGGTGGGCCGGATTATTACATAAATGGTATTCAATATCTTAATCACAAATTTATTCACTAATGCAAGAAATAAAATAATAAATCGTGTTTAACGTAAAGTTTAAACTTTGCAAAGAATAGAGACCAATAAGTACATAATGAATTTATCATTTTATCATAATGTACTAATTGTACTTCAATAGCTACTGAAGTCAATGAGACATTTGTGGTCAATCAAAGTTGTCAACAAGTTGTTTGAACTCTGGCTGCATGTTTGATGTAGAAATTCTCAGTAAAGACTGCAGGTGAACAGCAGTTAGATTGGAACGTAGCTTGGTCTTGTTAATGTTCATGGTCGAAAATGTTTGTTCACAAATGTAGGTGGACCCAAACAGAACACGTAGTTTCATGGCCATCTTTCTCAGGTTGGCAAACTTGGATGCATAAAATTTGTCAATGGTTTCAAATTGGAATTTCTCTTTCAGGGTAGAGTTACACTGCAGATCAATCAGTTCCAGCTGTACAGCATCCGGCGCTTTTTTAAAGTCAGTTGTAAACGGTGATGACAGAATATCAAATTCAGCAGCAAGTTTTTGAAAGTCCGGGAAACGATGATCAAATTCATTATCCAGTGCAGATATCATATTGGTGTACTTTTCAGTTGACATCATTAGTTGTGCCGTAGTTGCAAGTGTTGCAAAGTGTGTTGTGATATTCTGGCTGAGTTGGCGAGAAAACAGTTTTAGCTTTACCCTGAATGCCTTCGCTGTTGAGTACATTTCGTGAGCAAAAGTGCCCTTCCCTTGAAGTTTGGTGTTCAGTTCATTCATATGTTCAAAGAGATCGACTGCAAACGCCAAATCTGACAGCCATTCTGATTGTTTGAGTTGAGGATAATCTTTATCTTTCCCTTTCATCTCCAAAAATAGTAAGATTTTTGTTTGTAGGTCCCAGATACGTCTCAGAATTTTCCCCACACTCAACCAGCGTACAGCTGTATGATACGGAACACCACTGTGATCCCAGTCGCAATCTTCCAGAAGCGTGATAAACTGTCTGTGATTTAGATCTTTCGCCCAAATGAAATTAACAATCTTTACAACTGGATCCACAACATGTTTCATGTCAAGCACCTTTTTACACAAAACTTCCTGGTGTATTATGCAATGTAGAAATATTAATTCCCTAGTGCAGTCGACCTCTGCAACACGGTCACTTAGTCTCTTCAGCAGACCAACATTCTTTCCTGTCAATGATGGACAACCATCCGTAGTAACACTGACCATTTTCTGCCATGGTAATTCCATTGTACGAAATGTATTTTCCACACACTCGAAAATATCTTCCCCGGTAGTTGTGTCTTTCATTGATTCCATAGACAGCAATTCTTCGGTGAATTCAAAGATTTCTGAAATGCCTCGTACAAAGATGAGCAGCTGTGCAGAATCATCAATGTCAGTGCTTTCATCCAATGCCAGTAAAAACAGTTGAAATGAAGGTACAAGCCCTTTCAACTGTGATACCAGGTCTTCACCAATTGCTTTGATGCGGCGAGCCACGGTTCTTCTCGATAAACTTACTTCTTCAAACTTCTGTCTGTGTTCAGGACAGACTTGATCAGCTACATCGGGCATGCACTTTTTAAAAAATTCGCCATCACTGAATGGTTTGCTGTGCTTAGCAATGTTGTATGCTACTCTATAGCTGGCATGAGTGGAAGCTTTTTGGGTTAATTTGCCTTTTACGAATACATTCTGCTGCCTCGCAAGTTTTCTGTCCAGTTCTGTTGCTCTAGTTTGCCGTTCCACTGCTGATAAATTATTGCCAGAGTTTCCATGTTTCGTCGCATAATGACGACTAATGTTGTACTCTTTCAACACAGCAAACATACTGCTTTATTGCCAACCTTTGTAAAAAAAATACTTCGGCATCCAATCTTTGGAAATGCTCGACACTCTCTGTCAACTCTACGTTTCTTGGGAAATCCCATGGTTAATAAAACTTAATTTCAAATCTAATTTCTTTAAAATGTAAAAAATTGTAAATTCTAAATCTAAATCTAACACTAACTGATAACAGCCAAAGAATAACTAACACTAACAGTCACGTTGTCACACAGTAGTGGGAGATGTTTACAACACTCTCTGCTGTGACCTAATTTCCAGCAATCGCAGTGAAATAAAATGTAACATTTAAAATTGTGCCAGTAGAATGCAGTGTCTTAAGCCAGTTGCCGCTCGTGTCTCGCACCGACAGTTCGGTGAGAGCACAGCGATTGGCAACTGTCAGGAATGAGGCCACGGGCGGCATTACAGGGTATGGTTGAATACAGTCTGCGGGCCGGTCAAAATGCCTTCAGGGGCCGGACCCGGCCCGCGGGCCGTATGTTGCCCATGCCTGATATAAATATTAAAGCGAATGAAAATTTTAGTACAAAAATGCATGTAAGCAAAAAACGTGCAAAACTGGACAAAAATGTTTACTGTGTTCACAGCTCTATGGAATAGTAAAGCTATAAAGGGCAAGCCACAAGCACTGTACGGCTCTGTGTACTGAACTAGCCAACTTTAAGACTATAAAACGTGTGTTCAGTTCAAAGCTCTACGCTGCCGATCTAGTACTAAGGCTATAACGTTGCAATGCTTTTTTCTTTTACAGGAGTAGTATGCACCATTTTCGAGCATTTTGCTTCACCAAAACGTTTGTTGCTCAGTAGATTGATCGGGCAGCAAGGTAAAAAGAGCCAGTGTAAGATTGCACTGTTGAGTGGTGACAAGACAACCAGTCGTTGCTCGACTGCCGATGAACTGAAGATTTACATTGTATAAAGCAATTTGCTTTCATACTTTTCTATCTTCATTTTTTCTTCTTCAGTCAGTGCTATCAGTTCGGGTAGACCTGGAAGATTTTTGCCTATCTTTGCAAACAGGTTCGCAATGTTATTGGAGCGGAGTGATCTCTTTCGAATGCCATCAAGCAAGCATCGTTCGACAGTACCTAAAAAATTACACACAACTAGTTATCTTGATTCCTGGTCACGGGTAAATAATTTCGGTACGTCAGATACAGTGGATATTTTTTGTTTTTCGAATTTATTGATCTTATTAACAGATACAAGCGTACCATTAGTACATTAACAAAATTTTCGTTTTGCTTCCCTTAGTGTAGAGGAACATTATCAAAATACGATGAAAGGTACAACTGCAGTAAGACATTGGTGTGCAGTTTCTTCAATTATAGGCTGTACCATATTTTGATCATGCTCCCCGGTTACTAAAGCGAAACGCAAATATTACACACATACTTGTCGAAGGCACGTTAATATCTGTCAGTAAAATGTTTAATACTACAGCATACGTGGAACAGCTTGTGTTCGGACTTACGACCACCTAAACGTAACTACTACATTAACGTAAATGTTTAAAATTAATCGGAACCGCAAGGACTCATCAACACCGCAGCTCCCACTTAACACTCGAAGAGCCAAGCCGCAAAGTGTATATACAAGCTTATATTACCACGATATCATCGGCCTTGAAAAAAAAGCACGCAGTAAAAAAACGATGTCTTCGTTGAGAATTTGCGATTCTCACACCTAATTCATGGTGGAAACCTTTTTTGGAGATTACTTTTCCATTGCCTAAATGACACATCGTTTTGGTAAAACACTGGGTCCAGGCCTTTTTTTCCTTAACATTTAACAATTTCCAAGTCAGAAGAAGCACGTTTCTTAGAAATAAGCACTTTTTATTTTCCAAGTCAGTGTCCTTGAAAAATAACCACAAATCTGAGAATTAGCACAAAATAGCAACCCTGCATATAAGCATGTTTCCCATTTACAGGCACATGCCTTGCTACCGACGGCGCCTTAGACCTCTTGTGACACTTAGTAGTAAAATGCCATAAAACTAGAAGTCGTCTTTGGTCACTACTTGAACAATGACAAAGGATAAACTTGAAAACTTTGGAAAAACGTCTTTCCACAAAAAGCATGTTGTATCAAAACGGAAATCAAACGAAAAACAACGCGCTAAAAACAAAAAATGCCTCCTAGCAAATAAATCAATTTCGAGTAAATAAATTTTTATTCTTGGATCACTGAAAACCTAGATCGGCTACGCACACAAGTATTGTTCAGACGCGTTCGAGAGATACCAGTACAGTTAACCTTCGATTTTACGGACTAAAGGCTGATTTTCATTAATCAAAAATAGTATGAAAATTCTTTGTTTTTTATTCAATTTTATACGCGGAGCGTTTTTGTCCGTAAAATAACTTCAAATAGACAAACAAAAAATATTTACGCTACGCCGACAAGTTACGCCTGATGAAAAGCAGCCTTAATGCGGACAAGCAACTGTGTGCTAATGGAAAAGTTCGTTGTGGAAAAAGACTCAGTAATCTCAGAAAATTGTACTGAAAGTAGGTCAACTATTGTGAAGCGAAAGTTTTTGATTACTTACCGTAAATCCCGGCCTATAAGTCGACCTAGTCTTTTATAGATAAAAATTCATGATTTAAACCTAGACCTGCCGTTTAAGTCAACCCAACTTTTTCGTAACAAAAACCATTAGACTAGCCTAGCTATTTTGTAACAAAAGTATGAGCCGAGCTATATTTGCAACCTAATACATTTTTATTTAAAAGGGGCGGACAGTTGCGAACAAATAACTTTTTTCCAATGTTCATTCAAACCTAATTAAGTCCTGTAGTTTAAGAATCTTAAGTTTATCTTACGTTTCCAATGTAGTGTGTTTTATTTTTAAAAGTGTTATTTTTTTAATTGAAAATAAAGGTAACCCTAAATGATAGCCTAGATGTTGGAGGTCTGAAAGCTAGACCTGACGTATAAGTCGACGAGTGATTTTCTAGACAATCTATTAGGCCTGAAACTTCGACTTAAAGACCGGGATTTACGGCAATTAAATGATAATTAAAGGTCGCAGTGCACATGCTACGCAAGATTTTTACAAAACAGCTTGATTTTCTAAAAAAATCCTTGGTTTTTAAAATCTGTGTCATTTTCAGATCTTAAATTTGGAAATTCAAATCGAGATCTGTTAAATCGAGGGTCGACCACTGCATCATGTATTTAAACCACAAGCACTACAACCAAGCAGATGAACAACAGCTCAACCTGAAGGCACACTCTCGTTCGAGCGACCGGAAAAAGTGCCTTGTTTCGTTATGTCACGTCGAACCAGTCGTTCAACGCTTTGGCGCAAATACGAGCGAGAGTTTCAACACGAGTTTTCAAAAACGGCTCTCTTCAAGCCGGGCTGCGTTTCCTATATTTTGAATCTCAGCGCGTAACACGGAAAAATGACACTGCTATTAGATGGGCTTGAATCACATATTAGCGCTTTTAGTAAGAATTTAGCCACAGCCGTGGGTCTTAAATTCTTGGCATAAATAATTGAAATGCACCGCTCGATAGCTACAAGAACACTGTCTGAACAGCCACCGTACTGGCGAAAATAGCTTTAATAGCACAGCAATAAACTACAATCGCCAACAATAAAATCAACATTGTCTGCTCGTCAAATCTTATAAAATGTTCTGAAATTTACCAGTGTTTGATCCAGTTAACATTTTCACATTCCAGTGTTTTGCTGGGAGGTAATGAAAGCACTGTTCATTTGTTCAAATTTTTCACCCAAGTTACGCTTAAAATCTACCAAGTGGTGATTAATCACCAATAGAAGGGTCCAGCGAGAGTTGAATAGTCTAAGACAGGGTTTCCCAAACTTTTTGCTTGGCGGACCCTTTTTTGCGAAACTCTTGCTTCGCGGACCCCTTTTTGAGAATCTGGTGTTTCGTGAGCCCCTTTTTGCGGATCTGCTCTTTTGCGGACCCCAATTATGTGCGACATTACTTTGGCTACCTGTCTCACTTACAATCATAATAATTGAAATACAAATCCACAAAAGAATGGAGGTGTCCTCCAGAAAAAAGATCAACACCAGTATTGCCGCCGCGATTGTGTCACTCGCGGTCCCATTCATCATCAGGCTAGAGTTACATTTCATAATTCCACTAAAGGGAATTTCCGAGACTGTTTGCCAACCGGGATAAGCATTGAAATCGGGACGTACGATAGGTGTAGCTATGCTGACTGACTGAATGCCTAACCGGCACTTTTGGATTGCCTGACCGGGACGAAGCCACGGACCCCTTGTACAGTCGTCACGGCCCCCAGTTTGGGAACCTCTGGTCTAAGAAGTCTCTACATACTCGGAATTTAAAAGGGGGTCGGAATTTTTTTTAAATGCTATGTTTCGATTTAAAATTTAAAAAATAGTCTTCGTCCCTATATTTCCCCCAAAACATCCATTTTTGGCGAAAATTTATTAACCCCTAAAAACCAGACATCGTTCAGACCTTAAATTAATTTGACGCGGAGTTCGAGTGAGCCTCTCAACGTCCCTGATGATTGCCGCACGAATCTGTAAGAACACGACAGCTCTGGTTTCTCAGTCAAAATTAAATTTCGGTGTTCCGTGATTGAACATATAGATTGGTAAAGTTTTGTTGGCCATAAAGTCTTATTTACAGCAATTGGATTCTAGAAATTTGAGAAATACAACAAGTCATTTGACAATTTACAGTTGAGTTAAGAGCAACCTATTTTTAACCGTTCAGTCACGAGAAAACTTCGCACATAGCATTTTTTTTATGAGCAACGCAATCACTCAAGAGAAATTGCCGTAACGTGCTTGTCTGAAGAACTCAGCAACGCACTCATGGTAAAGTTTGAACGTACAACCAACGACTGGTTCCGCCATGAAACGGCGCTCCAAGCCATTCGACCACATTGGCAAATTATCTTGGTGCGTAATGCTCACACTTAAAAAATGAACATAATAACATAAAGCTTGATGCTACAGGACAAAACTCTAGAACCGGCGCGCCGTTAGAGTCTCGTTAGACAATACTAGATGAGCTTTAGTCCAACTGCAACCTAAGAATAACTTGGTCCAATGGACCAAAGCTTCTACTTTCAAATGTAATGGTAGCAGCAACAATTCGTGATGCCATTTTTTGGCCGGTGCATGAGCAGAGCACGTTTCCAGGTCATGTTTTATGCCGCAGTTATCTGTTTCTATTGTAGGTGAGAGGCCTCTTCTACTCTTGGAAAACACCCCATGATTTGAAAAAAATTACCGTGGTCGAATTGTTTCGCCGTATCTTAAATGTTTGCCAGGGTCACGAGTAGCTAATCGTAGGGGAGCATTGAGAAAAGAGCAACGCATGCCGTTGAGTTTCTGACAATAATTACTTTATTACAAGATTATCATCCCAACAGTTTTAAGCCTGAAGTAAGTGAGCAGTCTTTTGCACTCTGCACCTTTGTTGACATCACTAAGATGTGCGCACGGCACAGTAGCCTAGAGGTTATCCAGTGATGGCCAAGAGACAGGATATTGCAAATCTTTTAATTAATTTATGGCTGTTCATTGAAGCACGAAAGCAGTGTGAGCTACATCCCCAACAATACGACAACGAAATCGTATGTATGTACATTACAATTCTAATGCCAGTTCCTTTGGTTCCGTAAATCCCTTAATACGATGCACTCCTCTTTTAAATATATTAAGCAGTGGCAAGCACACAATAATTAAAGACTTTAAAACAAGGTTCGGCAAACTTTTAGTAACAACGGGCCATATGTCCTCTATGCAAGGACTCGGCAACCAGAATTACTCCTCCATTTGCGCACACTGCACACATCGTGTTGTTCCTGACTATAAATACATGTTTTTGCCTACAACGCAAGGAGAAAACTTTTTTGCAATTTAAAATTTTCAGAGTGTAAATTCACACCGAAACCATGAAGAAGACTTTTTTAACTGAACCACTCGTAAATACGCACGTCTCTCTTAACAAGCACATTGGCATTTTCAGAGTGTAAATTCACACCGAAACCATGAAGAAGACTTTTTTAACCGCATCACTCGTAAATACGGACGTCTCTCTTAACAAGCACATTGGTATTTTTCGACACAGCGTTCTTTTAAAGCCTTAATGAAGCAAAATTCAAGCGACAGACCATATCAGACAGTTCGCGGGCCGCATCCAGTCCATCAATTGTAGGTTGCCGACCACTACTTCAGAACAATAGACCTTCCCAGCCTAAGCAATGGAACAGAAAATCAATTTGGAAAAAACAGCCCAAAATGGTGCACAACATTCTGTTACGCAATAGGCAACTATATCTACACAGAGGGTTACCAACTCATCTTCTAATTCTAGCACAAGCGATCTTCATTTCACATGCATTCTAGTTTTATTTGCTTGTTGCAAAGGCGCACAAGTGGTGGCTCAAAAGGCTGAAGCCCTCCCTAAACCATGAGACTTTGCCACTAGAAAGGTAAAGAATTGGCTCTTCACAGCAACCCAACACTTTCGCTACAAAAAAAATCTTTTAAGTTTCGTTAGCTCCAAGCATTACAAAACTCCTGGTGACGCATGCGCAGAAACGAGTCTGCAGCATCACAAAACAACAAAGCTTCAAGCCTTGTAGTCTATCGTTGCTTTTGAAGAAGAACAAAACACAAAATATAAACCAGTTTTTTGATACTTTTCAACTGCAACTGCCAGGATATATTTATAGCTACTGAGTAGCGTTTCGCGTGGCTGAATGTTTTTCTCCTCATTGTCCTTAACGCTGAGCAACAAGCAAAAGATCTGTAAGCGGTCTATAGCACGACTCAATAATAATGCTTTCGTCACTCAAATATCAATTAGCTCTTGTTTAAACCTGTGAACTTAACGGGGGACACGTGTCCACGCTGCGAGTATTTAATGTAATGCTATGTTAAAACAAAATTCTACATTGGAGTTACAGATACAAAGGCTGAACAAGAATGAGAAAAACATGCAAAAAAATTAAGCTGCACTGCCATAAAGCATTTTAGGAAGTGGGCAATGCCATTTCTCAAAGCTTCAAAGACGAAAACATTTGAAATATTGAGAAAAAAAAGTTGGTAGAAATTTTGCCTTCCAAATCAATATAAGAGCAGTTCGTTCACTCTTTGCTTCAAACAACAATTTAAGCATGTCGCTATTCCTACCAAAAGATATTTGCCGTACAGGTGTATTGAGCACAATGCAAAGTTTTGCAGATTGAAAACGCAAACACACGAGCGGAAGTACGGGTCGTATTAGTCATATCACAACCGGTACAACAGAAAACGTGATAAAAAGTCAATCATATTTCGACAAAGCTGACGTAGAACGCAGAAAAAATAAAATTTAGTAGCTACAAGCATGATATGCATAATTTTGTACACTATCATCTGTTCATTTTACCTTCCTGGTCAGGGCTTGGTAAAGTTAATCTACAAGCTGCCATTTTATTTGGTCCCGCGGTGGGGTCAACACGCAATTTTTGTAAAGCCTTATTAGTTGATCCATGCACTGAACTAGGCAAAAAGGGGTTATTTTGGTTAACTTAGTGACTCAAAAAACTAGCACTCTACAACTGAATTATTTAGCTATTCACATAAGAACTACCTGAGCCACATCTTTCTGGTAATGTTTAGAGTATTGCTTGTGTGTTAGTCAAGGGTTCGCTCAATGCTTTTTTTCCTAGAAAAGAGTGATCAAAAAAGTATCAAAAGCTCTACTGCATATCAGCAAGCAATACTTCCCAAGATGATAAAAAGTGCAGTTGAAAAATAGGAATACGACTGGACACACTTCGATTCAACAATCTACCGTCGGTTCTACTGTAAATAAGGAGAACAGGTGTACGCGTTTTGACCACGGTTTGCCTGTCTCCACCCGCGAATTAAAACAGATGCTTCCAAATTTAATTAAACAGTTATGCTTTTTCATATATCTCAAATTGCCACGTTTTGGATAAATTTTGTTGAAAAGAGCCACAGTTTAAGTGTTTCTAAAACGTTTTGAAATCGCCGTTCTCCGTCGAATGCTTCCAAAAATCATACTTGTATACTATCGACAAACCCCCGTTCCATTTATTCAAAACATCCTTTGAAACAGTTGTTACATACAAGCCATCGCCATTGCTCATCCTCTGCAGAAATTCGTTATTTAATACCGTTTCCAATAAAAAATAAATAAATAAAAGCAGGTTCGTTTTTCCGTGTTACTCAATGTTACTATGTGCAAAATACATTATTACTTAAAAAAGGTAAAATAGAAAAAATTTGTTCAAAAATGATCACCAACATCATACAGTACCATACAGCAATCTATTACATCGTGTTAATAACCCGCGACCGGTTTCGACCTTATTGGGTCTCATCAGGCAGGTGTGAAAAACACTCAATAATAAACGTGCTGAAAAAAAAAATTGCCATTGGGTGCAAAAAAAAGATGCAATACAAAACAATATGATACAGCAACACCTATATCGTGGGAGTCTCATTTAAGGACACACACACATGACATGCACAACAAGTCACATTGGTAAGCCCTAATAGGGGTGTAGGATCATTGTCAAGACTTATCATTGTCAAGACGTTGCTAGTTGCTAATTAGCAATTTTCAAGCCGATCTCCTATTAAGAGGGATCCGCCTCCATGTTCTCCATGTCATGTGTGTGTGTCCTTAAATGAGACCCCCACGATATAGGTGTTGCTGTATCATATTGTTTTGTATTGCATCTTTTTTTTGCACCCAATGGCAATTTTTTTTTTTCAGCAAGTTTATTATTGAGTGTATTTCACACCTGCCTGATGAGACCCAATAAGGTCGAAACCGGTCGCGGGTTATTAACACGATGTAATAGATTGCTGTATGGTACTGTATGATGTTGGTGATCATTTTTGAGCAAATTTTTTTCATTTTACCTAAGTGTGATGCTGGAGGCGGATCCCTCTTAATAGGAGATCGGCTTGAAAATTGCTAATTAGCAACTAGCAACTTCTATATTTTACTTAAAAAAGGAAGTAAAGTTGAACAGTGAAGCTAAAACAATTAGCATTTGAAATTTTTAAATCCGAGCGTTACAACAAACGTTTCACGTGGAAGCGAAACAGTGTCTAATCTGAAATCTGAATTATTTCATACTTTTTAACATTCCAGTAAAAAAGCACGAAAAGAAAATTGCGGGTCAATTCCGATGTTAAAAAAAAAGTGAAAACACGAATACGTATATGCTGCCGCTGGCAGGGATGTAAAAATAGGTTTATTATCTTCTCACTGCTTCATTGCAGCCTATACTTTCTGACGCAGCGGGAGAACTCACGGCATTGAAAATTCTTTTTGAGGGGTAAGGGGTAACGTGATGGAAAAAAATTTCGTTAGGTGTCAAAACGAATATCCCTTAAAAGTGCGAGATTTCTGTCTATTTCGAAAAAAAAGGCGCTCTTTCCTCCCCACACACAGTAGCTATAGCCATGGTGGTAAATCTAAAGTATTTTAAAATCTCATTGAGACTATGTAAATGTTAAAGTCTTTGACTTTAAGTATCAAACCCAGACCTACTGCATCAGAGTCAGCGTCGGATCTCACTTGTTCTTTGCAAAATATCCTTGTCAACCATTAGGTTTATATCGGTTGCTTCTATTTAAAATTTGTTGACATTACAAGATCTGTCATTAACATAATAGAGCACGTGATACTAACAGTATAGGAACTGTCCTATATCAAATTAACCTACGCAACCATTCAAAATGACATAATTATGTTTATACCAATTGCCGTCTATGAGATTAATAACATTCCATTCGCTTTGTGATATTTAATACAAAAACTTCAATGCTTGTAAACAAACTTTTGAAAAATGGCATATGTCAAATGGCTTGCAATATCATTCAAAAGGTTCAAAAGCCACCTCTATTTCTGTTTTCTGCATACGTGTAAATGAAATGGTCATGAAAATTATAACGAATCGTTTACCAACAGTCAGCATGTTGAAATTTTACTTTTGATCTTTTAAGCACGCACACATTTTTAAGCTTAACCTATATTTTTGTAAAATCATCAACAAGCTAATACATTGAAAGATCCGAATAACAACAACAACATGTAGAATTTTTATTTTTGTTTCGTTTTAACATGCACAAACTTACGAGTTTATGCTTTTACTGAATTGTCACTAAGCTGACGTAAATAATTCGCCACTCAACTTACCGACTGGCGAAAATTTTTCTTTTTATATCAATTTCTGTTCAAAATATCATTCACAACATACCACATAGTCTTAAAACATGAGAACTCTCTTCATAAATAAACTTTTTCGTCACAGATTCTTCCATAATTGCTTTGACCTACCAATAAAATCACAAACATTGCTGACTTCTTTAGATTACCGTTATTCAAATTCTTTGATACAAAAGTGAAAACGTCTGTGAAATGGCGGCAATTACTGTACATCATCATTCAGTGCACATCTAAAAACTCCACCTCCAGAAGAGGGAGTACCTAACCCTTCAAACGATTGTTGCTGCTGTGGTGCCCTAGAAAGAGGCATTTTAAGGTAATGCCTCCTAGTTGGTTGTGCTGCCTGTGGTAGAAATGCTCGGTGTAATATTGTTGCTAACTACAAAGCAGGTCTAAACAGGTAAAGGTTTAACAAACAACAAGTAAAGCCATCAACGAGTTTTCTCATGATCGAATTGCCCTAGGTGTATGACTTAAAACTATAACCGGCGACAGGGTTTATGTACCTTGAGACGTAAAGGAGCTGTCTCTTAGCTGTCGTTGCTCCCAGGTCGCCCTTGGGCAAGGCGTAGCACCTGATAGCCTTCCCTGTTAGGGTTAAAATACGACAGTTTTTTTTATTTTTATTGTATCTAGCGACACTGTACACACTGTATATGCTTTTCTTCGTGTGTGTTTTTATTTATCTGCTATTTTACAGGTGCGATGGCCATGCCACTATCTTCACATTCAATATAAATTCTTTTCATGCGCATGTACTGTATCAACGTAAATCGTTTTGCCATTGCCTCCTTTTTTTGTGCACTGCTGTCAAATTTATTTTCTATGAATGCTCATTTGGGCAAAAATAAAATGATTGATTGATTGATTGATTGATTGAAGAATAAGCGTGTATAACTCAAGTTGTCAAAAAGAAAGCAGGCTATCTCAACCTTACCGCTATTTAAGCTCAATAACTCAGGACGATGAAAACCACTTATAAAATCTATCTGCGGAAAATGCATTCGAGGTAAAGCATTTAACCCAGTGTTTCTTAACCTTTTTCTTCCTAAGCACCCCTTGCGGTCAAAGCTAAGCAGTCCAGCACCCCCTGCCACTGGCTGACATTTGGTTACTTGGAAGGTTAAAGTAAAGACAAGTGCAATACATCTTGAACATTACCTTGGTGTATTCTTCAAAACAGATTTCTGGCCCCTGTGGTTGGGTAGATCTCCAAAAAAAAAAAAAAGGTCGCCACCTATCTCTTGTCGTTTTCGGCAATTTGGCAGCGAAACCTGCCGAAACTGACAAGAAATAGGTGGTGACTTTTTTTTTTCTTGAAGATCCACCCAATCACAGGGGCGCGATCTAAGGCTGAGGGTCCCGACTTTGGACAGAAATCTGTTTTGCCTAACAGCACAAAAGCGGATCCAATCCTACGGACCCCTTAAAGTACCTTCATGGACCCCTAAGGGGTTCATGGACCCCCGGTTAAGAACCCCTGTTTTAACCGCTCAATTTTTTCTTTTATGCCTGATACCTTTGCCTACATGTCTGCAAGCAGCAACATTTCACATGAAAACATTAATAAGAATTTTTGTCCTTTCCATAGTTAGTAAACTAGCAAAAGCATGATTTAAATAGTTAAATACAAACCTGTTTCTTTAGTAAAGTTAACTGCTCTTCGTGTTTTGGTATATCTAAAAAGTAAAAATTGACCTGAATCTAATTAGTAGAGAAACAATTTAAAGTAAATTAACACGAAATTTTTTTTTAATTGAATTAAAAAGAAAAAACTGAGGACAGCGAAAAGAGTAGTTAAAACCATAACTTCTGTTTAAATTTACAAAAATAAAACCCCATACTTGGACATAGATACATACTTGAGATTGTACTCTCGACTTTATTAGGCATGATGTCGCTGTTTTTTGATATATTTTTATATACAGTTCAACATTTTCCAGTTTTTACATTGTTTTTAAACTATAAAAGCAAATTATAATGCACTTTGTTTCTGTAACTACAAATTAATACAAATCAAATTAGTTTAGGCTACTCAACAAGATCACACTAGCGCTTAACTATTTCACTACAGGTACAATTACTGCAGCTGATCGCGAAATAAACGTGAAACTGTTAAAACTTGCAATTACGTAAGCTTAACTGTATTTTCAAAGCTAAAAGCCATGTCCGAGCTGCACAAGAAACAAATTTTGAAAATTTTGTTGCGCACCGGTCAAAAACAGCACTGCTAAGGACTCATTCACTAATGCGGAATGCAGACCAATCATTTCAGTCACACAACACTACTCAACGGCAGCTTGCTCTTCTGCTTATTATTCTATCACGCGAGTAAACCGACAGTGCAAATAGCGTCGTGCAGTCATAGAAAACTTGGCTTTCTACCGCCGCGGTGCGACGTAAATGAACCATATACGTAAATATATATTTTTGTTCAATGAGGACATTTCACAATAAAAATAAATATAAACTATTGGGCAGTGTGTGTTCGAATAATTTTGCCTCGTAGACTTAGAATTTTGGCAAAGGGAACCAGATTGCCCTTTTTACCTACTCTAAAAACGATTTGTTTTGTTTCAGAAAAAGGGGAAGAATTTTTTTTAGAAAAAACACCTAATATTTTTGTCCTTGTCTTCAATCAATCGACAAAAGTTTTTAATCAATTCTATGGCAAAAAGCAAATAAAAAATAACTGTATTTTTTCGAACCAGATCGCCATTGTTTAATTTTACTGCTTCCTTGGAAAGGCAAAAACCAGTGATTGCCAAAGTTGCCAAACGGGGGTTCACAGAGGATTTTTTGGGGTCCACGAAAAGTTTTGGTAAGGTGCGCTGCATGTCGTTTTGAAGTCGTAGCGAATATAAACTTGTCGTTAAAAACATCCTTGAGTGGAAAATTTTTTTCTGATATTTTCGAACAATTACGACGAGTTTTTAAATAGTGAAATCCATAGCAACATCAAGGTCTTCATAGAAGTCTATCGGCGTTGAATAGCCTACCTCATAATTAGGCTTGTAAACTTTCCTACCCGCATATATTTTGTGAACTTACCCCTTTTAAATCAATTTAAAATTGGAAGCAACTGATTGTGAGCCGGCGTTGGTGCATTTAAGGCAGGCGCATTCATTGGGCAAAGAAGGCAGTCGCTTAGAGCGCAGCTTTTAGGAGGGGGTGGAATCAGTTTTAGTATGCTACATCACGCCTTGGTATATGTCTTTTTTAAATTAGTTTAAAAACCTATGGTGCTTTAGTAAAAGTATTGTTGCTAACTCAAGAAAATATTCAGGTAAAAGTAAGAGGTAATGATGGATATTTTTACTTGAATAATAGTAAAAAGTAGTCGAGAATCAAACTACTTAAGTTGTGAAAGTAAAAAGTATTCATACTTTCAACAGTGGTAAGGATTCACCTCACGACGGTAATGAATCTTCTAATACATAGGTGTCATAGGCGGACGACCAGGACCTTCCCCGCACTGTTGTGTATCCAATAAAATAAATCAGAAACGAAGTAAAATCCAAATAAATATATTAAAAGCAAAACGATAAAAAACTATGCACAGACCAGCACGGGAAAACTGATTAAAACTTTATCCTCCGAACGATTGAACAGCAGCAAATTCAAATCTAACCCTTTGAACCCTGCAGGCCGGAAAACCGGCCTTACTGAGAAGCCTTATAGACCCGAAAGGCCAGTTAACCGGCCTTTGTGTCTACCGTCATTATCCGGTAAGCCGGTGTAAAGGATAAGCCGGTGTGCCGTCCTGTCAGCCGGTGTACCGTACTGTGCCGGTGTACCATCATTACCATGTAAGCTCGGGTTAAAGGCGGGAATGATCAGAGAAACCAGGGTTAAAAGGGTTAAAAAAAAACATCCAAATGTCACTTTTTTTGCTTATATTGCTAATTACTAAAACCCTAAATCCATGCGTTTTTGTGTGAAAAATAGTGTAAGTGAAAAGTGAAAAATAGATAACGTAGTGTAGTGCGATAAACAAACCTGCAAAAAAGGCTGTTGTTCCCAGGGCATCAGTTCGACTCCAGGCGAACTCAATTGAAGAACACTTGTTTAAAAAGGGCGTTGGTGCGATAACAACAGTTTTGTCATTCTATCTCTAAACCAAAGTCTCTCAGTTAGAGGTGCTCTCACCACACAAAATGAGAGAACAGTTTTTACAGATGCAAATTTTCTCTGCCACTTTGTAGCTGAGTTTGCATTAACACTTAAGTTAAAGGTTTGCGTATATGGTGCAGGCAATGGCATTTTTATCAAAGAGGTTCCGCTTCAGCAGGTACTATGTCAGGGAGTCACATGATTTGAGAAGAATCTGGGAAGGGGTTATCTTAATTTAGTTGATGTCCTTTTCGTTTGAAAAACACTTTCTAAATTAAAGTTGAAGATTTGTTTCTGGAAAAACTTTGTTGTTGTAGCACTGTTGGAATGATTCTCGGTTACACAAGTAATGACAGGAAGGAAGGTGAAAATTGATTATTTCTCTTTTAAGAAGTGTGAGATGCTAAATAATAAATTAAGATCCGCTAATCTTACCCGCACAACAAAGAATCCAACAGATGCGTTGACCTAATTCTAGTAATCACTACTTTTTCTTGTACGTCTATTTGATTATATTTTTTGACTGTTGTTTTATGCTCTTGATAGAACGTTTGTTAATATTTGAAATCGGTTGAAATGCGAAGCAAATTGATAAGGCCAGTGTTTTTAACTTCTAAATAAAATCAAATGTGTCTTCATTATACAGTATTCCAATTTTATCTCAGAAAAACCACGGAGAAATGGTGTAGTAAGCTAAAAATTTGTTTAAGGAACATTGGCAAAATTTTTATATCTTTCATCACATATTTGGAAATGACCTTCGTTTTATCATTTTTGGAAATTCCGCAATATTTTGGCAAGAATCGGTGGTATTAAAGCAAATTTTTGAGATTTTTGCTGAGGGTAAGCATATAAGAGAATCTTTTCAAAAGGCACGAATTTAACCGAAACCAAAATTTTATCAACCTTTGGGAGGGTAGTTGCCTTCTTTTTTTATTTCCTTGACTGGAGCAACAGCTGGTTGGTAAACAACACAATGTATGTTTAAACAGATAAAACAAACTGCAAAAAATGAAACACTGAAGAATATTCGAATACATTTCAAACCTAATGGTGGCTATGACAACACGGTCCAATGATGATAACTCAATGCACCTTACCTAATAGGCTTTAAAAGGTGGTAGGTCTACCGGCGCATTTTCAAAATTTGAACCTAAAATGACTTACTTCAATAAAGGGTTTGCAGAAGATCAAAACTTGAATTCAAAGCTGTTTTCGTTGGCAAGCATACTGCATTTCAATTCAACAGATATCAAATTTTTAGCCTCTAGCCTTCTAAAGTAAAAGTTATAACCACTTCAGTAGCGTTACTTCCTACTTGATCTATTCAAGTAAAAGTAGAAGCAGTAAATACTGAAGCTACTGAAGTATGTTTATCGTCGCTGAAAAACTTACATGAGTAGAACCACTTCGTTACTCACCATCTCTGTAAACATCCTACAAGAGATTGGACCAGCTTTTCCTCCTCTCGGTTTTTTTCGTCCATAACGTCAAGCAGGGAAGCTTTGAATTCCAATTTTACAGAGTTAAATACAATTGAACAAGGGAATTGAACCCAGGTTTACCGACCGTAAAGCGGACG
This sequence comes from Trididemnum clinides, assembly GCA_963675345.1. Taxonomy (NCBI): domain Eukaryota; kingdom Metazoa; phylum Chordata; class Ascidiacea; order Aplousobranchia; family Didemnidae; genus Trididemnum; species Trididemnum clinides. Next base: position 12,835,750 of record OY776285.1, on the reverse strand, counting down.
TTCAAATTAATAGGCCTACACTGCGGCTCTGGTCTAATCAGTGCTTTACAGGGGGGGGGGGGGGGGTTAAGCCTCATATTGTGAGTAGTAGTTGTAGAGCGTCTCATAGCTATGGTTTTTGCTTATAAATCGTCAAATAGTTTAAATATTGTTAAAACGAGATTGGGTCCAAAATATTTTGTAAATAATTATGCAGTGTTTGAATTCACTTTTTTCTCGTAGCTGTGGTTATTATTACTTCTGGTCATCGTTTCGTCATTAATTAGTCTCCACCAAGGTTGTTATCGCAATAAATTTTTCAATGTGTTTTAAATTTGGACCTTCAACCCAGATTATTGTTGTTTTGCAGACGTATAGGCGTTGGCATTCTACCGGCATCCGATTAGCCTCATTTGAGTGAATAAAAGTAGCATCACATTAAAGCACTCTCCTATAACTTTCAGAAGCAGAAAGTAAAATCACATTTTCAACTTTTAATTGATTTTGAAGGTTCTAGGAAAATTCGCCGTAGACAAGTTTGCCGTAGGAAAACTCGCCTCAGGAATTTTCGCCTCAGGAATTTTCGCCTCAGGAAATTTCGCCTAATAGGAGAAATCGCCGTAAGACAATTTTGCACCCCCAGTATCTACCTCCCACCCTGTACATTCCCTTCCACTGTACACTGCCCCGTACATTTACATACCGGACCTGCCCCTTCGGTGTACACTGCCTTTCGCCTATTAGGCGAAATTTCCTGAGGCGAGTTTTCCTACGGCAAACTTGTTTACGGCGAATTTTCCAGACACGGATTTTGAAAAGGTGTTAAGCTGATCTCATCTGTCAGCCACCACGTCCATATGTCTATTGTATGCGTTAGCTTATTGTCTGTAATGTGCGAGATAAACATGCTATTTGCTTTATGGGGTTTTGGGGCCTGCTTACAAAGCATTTTTGGAAAAAATCCTACGCAAAATTATGTGGAATGGCGTTCCCAAACCACAAAACAGGATGAAAACGACATTTTGACGCGTTCCACCCCACAATACCTTGGTCTTTACCACTAGACACTAGCATAGCGAATTAAAAAACAATTTTTGGAAGCGGCTGAGCATTTTGTAAAGTTGTAAAAACCTTTGTTGTTTGGAGATCAACTTTTTTGAAACCGAGAATTTTGCCCAATTTTGTCCTAAAATATATGTAAGGACCTTTTTTTGCCAATTTTGGTTTTGGTTAAACAGACACAAAGACCTTTTTCTTTCAACATTTTTTGCTACTGTCATATCGATGCAAGGGCGTCGCTTTTTATTTCCCCTTTTTTTACTATGCCACTGCCAATAGTCATGTTGAAGCTGGAGCTGTTGTGGTCAAATTTTCGATTAAATGCAAGCAATGTATTTTATATACCGGTAATTATTCTCGTATTTTAAGCAAATGCTGGCTGCGTGAGGAAACGGGTCAAATAATGTCTCAAAACGATTTTCGGAGCAAGTAGGCTGCCAAGAAATAGATCGGAATAAGCATTTCTTACCAAAATTAAATCAAAAATTTATCTTCTTTAAGGCCGCAGGTGGAAAACGGAAGTTAATCAGAATGCTCTCCGAAAAAAGAATTATACTATTAGCTGCTTTAGAAGTTGTTGTACTTCGGGAAAAAAATTATGTTTCACTAAACAAATTCGTTATGTCCGTTCTCCGTCAAGTTTGATAAACATACAAGTTTCTGAAAAAGTAAGGCCCACATTTTACAAGATTTTAACCAGGGCTACCAACTCCAACTCGAACCAGATGAGCTCAGTCTTTTTTGCCGAACTCTTAAAATAAAAGTTACTGGACTCGAACTCAACAAAACATCGATCGAGTACGAGTTCATTAATTGCGTAATTTTGAAAGTAGAATAGCGAATAATATTTTGCAGTGATGTAGATCTTAATACCGGTCTTGGTTTTACCGTAGATACAAGTAGGCATCATAGGCATAGTACAGACAAAGTAGGCATAGTAGGCATAGCACAGGCATAGTAAACTTAGTACAGACATTTAAATATTTTTAACTCCACCGTTTCTACAGAGATAACAATTTATAACTAAGCTGCGTACGTTGCAGCGAAGACCACAGAAGACACAGTGAAAGTGACGAGGAAGCACAATTTCCTGAGTGGATACTGAGGGGACCTAGGTGTCTGTCACGAATAAGTAAATTTGCGTTAAAGGAATAGTTTTTATATATGTATAATTATTGCAATCTGTTGTTTTATTTTGCCGTGATTATTTTAATTGTGAATCTGAATTGTCTAAAGCCCTAAACTTGTTTGGCTGTTTTCGAAAAAAGACCTTTTTTCTTTTGCATTTACGAATAGATTTGTAACTAGCACGCCTTTTCTGACGTCACAATGGTTGACTGCATAACTAAATTCCAGTATATTCTAGTGAATCTTATTTCTAGTCAAAGATTTATTTTTATTGCCAGTTACATAATTTATAAATGGCGCTTTTTTTCTACGTAACGTGATATTGTTCTGGCCATTTTTGAGATTATTTTCCAGTTGTATATATAAGGCGGCGATATTTTTCATTCATTCAGAGAGAGAGAGAGAGAGAGAGTAGAGAAAATGGAGTGTAGTTAAAAGACGTTGTTCTGTGGTGATTGTTGTGACAGAAATCAAGCGATTATTTTGGTGGTTTTAGTGTTGGTTAGTCTCTGGTATTCATATATGAAGGTGCTTTAGTTTCTGTATTTGACAAGCAAAGGAATTCGAAGTTATAAAGTGGTTTGTAAATATATTGTTCTGTTCTTGATCGAGAAGTGCGTGAAAGTATTTCAGTGGAAGCCAATCTTTTCCTAGCTATTAAGTTGCAACCAGACTTAATTATTCGAGCGATACTACAAGTCGCCTCAATTTTAAAAGTAAAATTTAGATTGAGATAGAATGAAATTTCCATTGAAACGCGACAGCGTCAAAAAATTTGATGAGTCAAATTACACAAGTTGTGGCACTACTTTCTTTTTGTTACAAGTGTCTCGGCAATGTGACCTGGAGGGGCATGTCAAAGTAGCCAACGTGTGTTTAGATCCGCTACGGAGTTGCTAGTAGATCTATAGCTGGCACAGTGCATTTTTACCACAAGCTGTGCAATCAAGCAGCGAGACAACCGTAAAGTGCCTTTCCCAAGTGCCCAACAATGCAAACCCATGCTGGCATCCCACTCACGACTACGAGCCACCATTTTCTCGTATTGAGTTACACTGTTAGCTTATTATTTTGCATAAGCTACGGTAAATTCGATGAGGCTTTACAAATTTGAAAAACTTTGGAAATGAACTTCTGGTGTTGTCACAAGAACCTTTTTTCTCTTTTGGCTCCTGGTATTGGGTTGTATGGGAGAATTAAGAGATTAATTGTTACATTAATCAATTAGCACACCAAGCTATGGCAGGAGATTTCGATACAATAATTTTGTAAACTGCATGGAGTAATGGGGCGGCATTTATTCAGAACCGAGAATAAGTTTTAGGGGAGTGGTGGATTGAAGAATGTAGGAGCTTGAGGCAAGATGTCATAAGAAACCCTAAATTCCCTAGGTTACCAGCAAATTATTCAGTTGAACTGTTGCGCGTGAGACGAAACCCCCCGCAGGGTTTCAGTGGATGCTAAATCTTTGCTCTCTATTTTGACCTGCACCTTAAATAAAGCACATGAAACATTTTTGTCTGTTTAGCAATAAATTTCAAACGCACACTGATACTGGCACGCCAACTTGAACAACTTATCAACAAATAACGTTCAAAAAGCCTGACCAGTGAATATATCTACCTGGGCAATAATCTCCAAAATAAAGACCCCCTTAAAAAGGGGCCCTGAGGCAAGCTCCTCACTTGCCTTTCCCTAAATACATCATTGGTCTTAGGTTACGGTGTGGGCTTCGATAAAAACCATTCGATCCATCACCACTATGAAATGGCATCAGTAAAAACTAGCGCGGGTGGGACTTGAAACCGCAATCAGTTGCATCTTGGGGTGTAAAATGTCCTATGGTGTGTCACTAGCTTTTGATAACGGTACGTTTTTATACTTAATGGTTTTAATATACACTACTGGACGTTTGATATATATAGCCTATGCTATTGAGTTGCAAATCAGTTTCTGGAAAGGTCTTTTTGTCACTTTCTTCTTTCCTTATTCACTTTGGAAATTAAGGTGTGTTGAATGCGCCAGGGATTGATAGGTCCGGCGTGTTTGTGTGGCAAAAAACCATTGGTGTATGAAGTGATGGATATTCGGTAAGACGTTCCAGACAGTCTCATCGGGCCTTCTTTTAGAGTCTTGTAGAGTAAGTAACTGCAGCAAGTAACACGATTAACAGAGCTCGCTACCCAAGTCACTGGATTTTGAAGCAACAGCCTTTTTTTAGAGACGCTTTCACAAAATTGGGCTAATAGCAGAAAAAAACATTGTTTAGAATACATCTTTAAAATGCGTAAAGTAGTGGGCTGCTTTCAACAAAGGTACATCACTGGGCTTAATTACGACTTGATAGTTTATACTGGGCTCCTTTTCAAAGAATTTGCCTCGGGTTCTTATACTCTCATATCCACTCTTGCCAAAAGGTAAAAATATAACAGCTCGAAACAATTCAATTAAAAACATAAGGAACATAAATGCATACAGAACAAATTACGTGAAAACACAATAGTTTATGTTTGGGGAGCTAAAATCGAGCGGGTACAGATTATTTACTCTGACCATTAGATAAACGGATAACGGGAAAATACAAGTTTCTGAATTCACTCTAAAATTGGCAAAGCTTGCCCAAATTTTAGTTAAGTTTTTCGGTACAATTTTAAAATAAATTTCGGGGCACATAAAACCAGGAAAAAACTTTGATCGTCGAGTCACTGCCAGTTATCTGCTTCCTCATTTCTTCTACCACTTCATGATGATAGAACGCTTTAAAATTTTCAATCGATAAACCAATATCGTCACAATGCACACAAAGAATGATAATACAAGAAATCATTTGTTTCTCCGATAACAAGCCACTTGTCTTCAGAAGGATCATAACATTCAATGCTGTTTTCCAACGCTGGGTTGCTGAACCCGCCAACGACGTATATTTTTCCATTCCACACCACTGCAGCGTGAAAAGTTCTTGAGCAATTCATGTCACTTACAAACACCCACTTTTTCTTCTCGGCATCATACTTTTCAACACTTTTTAACATGGAATCATTCTCCTCAGCGCTCTCACCCCCAATTGCATATATGACGCCATTGCAGTTCACAGCGGCAAGCCACCTTCGAGGGACTTGCATTGGCTCAATGTTGCTCCAACCTCCGTTTATATCGTCCAAACTTTCGACAGAAGATAGATAATCATGATCAGTGTGACCTCCAAGAGCATATACTGCGCCATTGCACGAGACGAGCGCGTGAGAATCTCTAGCCTGATTCATTGGAGCAATCATTCTCCATTTATCAAAGGAGGGATTATACACCTCTGCAGATGACTCAATATTGTTTGAAGTGCTAAAGCCGCCGCAAACAACAATTTCTTTGTTCAAGATGGCACAACCAAAAGAATCCCTTTTGACGTGCATAGATGCTCTGTTTTCCCATTTTAAATCATCCTCTTTTAAGCCCATTCTCCACATCTTTTCATTAATGTCATAGTTTTGGTCATTGGTGTCTATCTCTCCTCCAACACAATAGACAAAGTCATTCAATTTCACTACGTTGTGACCAAAAAGCCGAAGCGGCATTTCGGGAAAGCTTGTTTTGCAATTTGCACAATAAATAGGGATCTCAAAAATCATTTTTGATGTATCTCTTCCTCCGAAATTGACCAACTTTGCACGAGCATCTTTTTTCAAAATCAATTGCTTTTTACCAGGATCTTTTGAGACAGCATCTATGACTAAGTTTGAGCATGTATCATTATAAAAAATCAGATCTTCGTTGCAAACAATCTCTGTCAAGAAATCAGAACTCAATTTACTAAAATCTACGAAGTGCAGCAAATCCGGAAAATTAATCATACGTGAAATCATGTCACACTTGGTCCAATTGATTATTGACAGATAAATCGCTGAGTGATCAGCATAATTTTGCTTCAATTTTAAAAGGCAAGATTTTAAATCTTCGATTTCCAGTTCTTTGAATACTGTTGTGTCTTTGATTTGATTAAAATGGGTTAGCAAATATTCTGTTGCAACACTTTGCAAAGAGGTAGTACCGTTTGCTGCTGCATGGAGTATAACAAGAGCGTTATCAATCGAAATTACTCCCTTCAAAAACTCAGAGCAAAATTCTATTACATCATTCATCTTAAGATAACTTGCAATGGAAAGGACTCTTACAACATTACTGTCATCAATCTCAATGCTTCCAGAATACATGTAGTCTACCAGTTCTCTAAGAATGCCATCATCAGATAAATCAACTTCAACAATTGCAGCTGTGTGGTCCTCATTCAGTTCAAACTGCCCGCTTTGGAATCTCTGTTCGAAAAATGAAGAACAGCAAGACAAAACTAATTTGTTCGCTGGAATGCTGTCACATTGTATGAAAATCAGAGCATCAGTTAAAAAGCCCCAACCTCTGTGCTTGCTTGCATATTCAAACAAATTTCGGTTTGCTCTCAAAGTAGCAGATTTTTTCTTATCGAGCTTCAAAGACATCACCGTGATATTTCAAAGTAATCGCTCTAAGAAAATCTGCTTTTCATGAACTTAACATAGTTTGTAAACTTGCTATAAGCAAATGCCGATTAAGCGTGCGTACAAAAATCAAGAAAAATATATATTTGATGAAGTTGATCACCGGGCATTAAATAGAAATTAAATCTTAGCTTTCGTTCTACCGGTGAGTAATAATCACCACACAAATTTCTTTGGTGGTACCTTTATTTAAGCTAACATTTCGTCGGCCAGAACAACCAATATCATCAAACCAAACTGGCAACCTATTTGCTACAGCAGCATATCAATAAAATTTCAAAAGGATCGGCCGCACTCGATTTACAAGTTAGGATTATCCAATAATTTATCATGTAAGTAGTAGCCTACTGCAGTAATTGAGAAAACAAACCCACTCTCGCACTGGCTAAATGGTGATTGTGATGGATCAAGCGTAGCGTAACACTAATGACCCCTCAAAGTGTCACGCTACACTTGATCCATCACAATCACCATTTAGCCAGTGCGAGAGTGGGTTTGTTTTTCAATTACTGCGGTACTACTCACACGATGAATTACTGGATGATTCTAACTTGTAAATCCTGTGCGGCCAATCCTTTTGAAATTTTATTGATATGTTGCTGTAGCAAATGAATTGCCAGTTTGCTTTGATGATATTGATCGTTCTTGCAGATGAAACGTTAGCCCAAATAAAGGCACCATCAAAGAAATTTGTGTGGTAATTATTACTCATCGGTAGAATGAAAAATACATGGTTTACTAAACCAGAGATTTCCAAACTGGGATCCGCGGATTTCTGGGGGTCCGTGGCGACTGCCCAGGGGATCCGCGAACCAATTTATGAAAATTTACTCTTTAGCTTGACTATGAATTGGACCGCAAGTGACACAAACGTGGCAGCCACAAGGGCGTTGACCTTTTTTTTGTAGCAGGACACCTTCACAGGTGTGAGTTAGAGAGCACTTTCAGTACTTACTAATGTCATTGTCGTAAATGAGACGAGTGACAAAGCTCTTGTCATATATTCTTGGTGGTCCGCAAAGAAGCACGACAACAAAAAAGGGGTTGGCGAAACAAAAAGTTTGGGGACCACTGCACTAAACTATCAAAAAAATTGTCATAGGACAAGACCAGTCATAAGTTGTCACTCACACAGTTGGTTTGGTGCCTTTACGCCAGTTACGAACTCCCTTTCAATATTCGCGTTATCCACTTAGCAAGAAAATTAAATCTACAGCACGCTAGCGATTTTCTCACAGCTATTCAGCCATTGCGCTTTCTGTTACGCATTGTCTTCGCGAGCAAACTTAACTACGATTGCTAACACGGTCTGGGCTTCTAACGACTTCTAACGATAGCAGTGTTTACTGGGCGACGGCCGCGACGGAAAGCAATATTGACACAGTTGCCTGGTGCATTACTGCAGCCAAGACCAAAAAAATTCTTTTGGTCTTTAATGTTCCAAACATTTCTCAGTTTGATAGATGACCCTCTTTTGGAATCGACGTTTTGCAGGCATTACATCTCAAAGACACCTTCATTTCTTGGTCGGATTAAAAAACTACCGGAGGAGAGGCCATGGCCCCTGAGCCCCTCTAACTACGTCTATGGCCAGGTTCACTGCTTTTCTGATAATATAAATGACAAATGAACATCTAATTTTTACGAAATAGAGTGCAAATTGTTATTTTAATCTAATTTCAAACACTCAATTAAAAAAGTGATATCTGTTAACAAATATGGAAAACGAAGTGATAAAAGAGGTAGAACCGTAGAGGTGGTGAGTGACGAAGTAGTTCTACATTAGGGTTTTTAGTTCTCTAGTTTCCTTGTTTCCACTTCCACTTTTACTTTTACTTGATTAAATTTGGCGTAAAGTGACTCTACTAAATTAGAATGCGGTCTGCAAGTTTAATAAGCGGCTTTTGATTCCAGTTTTCATTTTCTGTAAATCCTCTGTCGAAGCGGAGTATTTTTAGTTCGCATTTCCAAACGAGTTGGTACCAATTACGTAAAGTGAATTCAGCTACGTTTGTCGGTGGGCTGTGTTTATTGTTTTGTAGAGTTGACATTAAGTCTTTGAAATTTTTTAAGAGTTTTAGGGTCAGAAAAAAATTTAAATACTGTATTCTAACAGTGTTTGAATTTTTCTAATGTAATTCATCTGTCCAAGCATGTGTTAGCTCGTCTACAAAATCCAGGAAAAAAATGATCCCAAAAAACTGAGAAAATCTCCAATTTTGGGTGAATTTTTTGTGACCTCTACAAAAAGAGTTATTACATAAATTTAAAATTATCAAGCAACTCAAAAATTTGCTTAAATACCCTTCGTTCTTTTCAAAATTCTGTATGACCAGTGAAATTAATGAAAAAATGTCATCACCAAAAATGTGATCCAGCAAAAAAATGTTGTTACCTCCCCTGAAGTTTTCAGTTGTCTACTCCCTTGGCTGTAGTTATTGTAGCTTCAAATATCATCGACATTTAAGTTTTGTTTGCAAAAGTAAAAGAGCTTTCGTCGCATCGCCTCGCTCTACGTTTCATCGCCTTTTTACCATCAATGAACATTCCACCGCAACCACGTGACTACAGTCACAAAATAAAATAAATAGAGTCAAAGAAAGATTATGAGCTACCAGCTTAAAACAAAAACGTATCTGTTCTATATTCAATGCCATTTAGGGCAATGGCAGAGCAAAAAGTGCTAAAGAGATGAAACTTCTTTCTACTTTTACTACTGCACTTCAGTAGTTTAATTTTCGACCCCTTTTTTACTTTTGCTCGAGAAAAAATAGGCATCATTACTTACTAATCTTACTGCAGTATTTTTTGGGTGAGAAGCAATACTTAAACTCACGCTAATTGTTTGGCTACTTCATCTCTGGAAAGAATTCAATTTAGGGGAAAAAAACACAAAAAATAATAATAATTATAAACAGTGCAGAAATGGGTGACATCACTAGAGCTACTATGACTATGACAGAATTAGAGTTTTCAAAAGGATCCCAAACTTTTTCAAAAAGATCCAAATACATAAGACATAATTTATTGGCGGAAAACCCTATACAAACGGCGGGAAAATTTGCACCATCATTACGATTAATTACATTTGGTGAACAAGCTTTTGATTTATCAAAAACTTTCCGCAACGCGACGCCTGTACGCATGTGACTCTGACTTCAGTATTTTCGCATTATTCCAATCTATTCTATGATCGAAATCCATAACATGTTAACTGAGCGCTAACCTTTTAATGTTTAAAGTCTTAATCGCATCAAATGTTCCAGTTTTCTAGTTCAAACACTACGTTCTGTTTTACCTGCCTACACAGCCCTGCAATCCCCGCACGAAATTTGATATATTAAACCACTTTTTTGTGCTGTCTTACAGACCACGTGTTATATGTACAGGTGTTATCTGTCGTGCTATATCGTGTTATCTTGTTATGTGTCGTGTTTTGTCGTGTTATATCGTGTCATGTGTCGTGTTATGTGTACAGGCGTCGCGTTGCGGAAAGTTTTTTGATAAATCAAAAAACTTGTTCACTAAATGTAATTAATCGTAATGATGGTGCAAATTTTCCCGCCGTTTGTAGTGTGTTTTCCGCCAATAAATTATGTCTTACAAGCAGGTTTTGCCGGCGTCGCCCAGCAGGAGACCTCCATCAGTAATGTCGGGGTTTAGTATTTCGGTTCAAGCGGCTACGCCGGCTTCACCCGTCCGGCTCTTGTGTGAGCAGTAGCGAAAAGTCAATGAATTTCATGCACTTTCACAATTCTTCTACACGAAATCGTGATCATCATATTCTCTTAATCATGACTGGCAATGCTCGCAAAGAATATTGCCACAAATTATTGTTAATACTTGTAAGGGAGTACGGATTGAAAGATAATCAAAACTGATTGTGGCGGCATACTAGTGGTTGCTTTCACAATAAAAAAAAAAGCTATTTATTGGTAAGCCTATTTTGCGATGTGGTGCTACCCCATTCCTATGTATATTTGTGGTATTACGTTCTTAATTTGGCTGCGTCCTTGGCCTTGTTTCCGGAATAGCGACAAAAGCGGCTATTGTTCTCTCTTTATTCAGTTTTACAAATTATTATGATTAAGGTTTTATGTTGATTTTTTCTTAAACTTGGGATTTTATTACATTGCAGTAGAGTATAGGCATAAATATCTTAACAGGCAGCACATCAGCATAAGAAAAATTCTTTGCTTTATAGCATACAATACGACGGCGTCACCCGAAGAGCCCCCGTCAGTAACGTCGAGATTGAGAGTGTGGGTTCAGCCACTCAAGCCGGCTTTACCTATCAGATTCTTGTGTGAAGAGTTAACAAAAGTTTAAGTGTTTTCTGCACATAACATGTTCACGACTTTTTGTGCTCCTTTTCCTAGTAGAATATCTCATTTCAAGATCCTGGCTATGCCTCAGGTCTATGTGCTCTGTTCATTGCTGACACTAACCCAAGGGAGCCTTGCGTTTCCCGCAGCTTGGAAGTAGGGTACAATTTGCCCACGGAAATAAACAATTGCTCGAAGCATAGTTAAACAAGCTTTAATTGTTGTAAAGTTGTTTTTATCGCAAACACCTTATTAAAATCTCCTGATAGAACGTTTAATCAAGTTTCTGCGATCAGTAGTTTTTGAGAAAAAAACAGATTGTTCAATGAATTCTTGATTGTGACGTCATTTTAGACCCCAAACAAATGAAGGTTTTTGTAATATGGTAAGTCGAAAGCTGGTTTTTGTTTGAGCAAAAAGTGGCTGTTTTTTGTCAAGTAATGCAAATTCTAAAAAACTATTTTGATTATGACCTCATGATGACGTCATGAATCCCTTATGACACTCACCACATGGTGGTGATCAATCGTGTCAAGTTTGATGCTTGTACTTCAAGCAGTTTCAGAGGAGTTAAAATAGACACACAGCCAGAATTGCGCTTTATAGTACAGATGTGTCTTGTAACACTCTGTACTTGTGCCCACTCCTGGTTCTGGGATGTAATAATGTTTTTGTTGTTACGTAATTGCCTGCGTTTTTGGAAAATAATTTTTAGTGTTCAGTAGTATAGGTTGTCCTAATATTTTTATGTTCTTCAACAGTTTATATGTTTCACAGGTAACAACATCTGCCGTTTTCTGAGGAAGCTCCCGGTTACTAAGGGGAGCGAAACGTCAAGTTTTAACAATAAATTGTCCAAAGAACAACTCTATCTGTTTATGATATCAATATACTCAACAAACGAAAAATGCCTGCTATATTTAATTTAAAACAGGTTATTGGATCGATTTTTTCCTGCTTTTGTCGTATGTTTCAACGGTTTTTGTTTTCGTAGTCTCTCCTTTTTTGCCTTGCATTTCAGTATATAAGAATTTGGCAATGAATTTAGTCTACAAAAAAATCTAGCTCAAGTGAAGTTTAAAAGTAATGCAACATTTAGGCTACTGCCATTTTTATTGTGACATGAACAATCAAAAACAATGATTTTATTTTTCAAATCAAATTTATGACTATACATGACGTTATTTGTAGTTTAAGGCATCAAATTTATCCTGATTTTTGTTCCAAAAGACTCGTATGTAAGTTTTTAGATGTAGACCTGCGACGTCCAGCCGGTGGCCCACGGAAATGTTCGAAGCGGCCCGCGTGGTATTTTTTGAATTACCGTACGCAAACTCAATCGCGAATACAGTTTTACCTCGTTAACTCGGACAGCTGGGGGGAGAGGTGTCCGTGTTTGCCGCTTGTCCGACTTAACCGACGGCCTATAGGCCATAGCCTATAAACATGCCTAGGGTAACGAAGTTTAGTTAAAAATGCCGTTATTATATAGGCTATTTTGTTTTACTACATTTACCTTCATAGCATGTAAAAAAGCAGATTTATTTATTTATATATTCATTTGTTTTTGTTTATTCAAGTAAATCACCTGACAAAGGCTACGTTGGGCTAGCCTAGCCCAGCAAACAAACCTGTACCGATATCGAAGGTTATTATCAGCTATTACCAAGGTTATTTTCTTTTACCTTACCTTCACAACATGTAAATAATTAATTAATGTACAGTACACCTGCACACTGAAAATGAGATTTATTTGTTTGCTTAATGTACCGCATTCGTGTAATGTAAGACCATATAATTCTTTCGCACAAGAATAATGTGCTTTTAAGTTAAATAGTGATGTTAGTGACCACTCTACGGTAGTAATAAAAAGGTACGAGCCAAAAAGAGTTTTGTGTGATTACTCTCGCTGCCGTGCTATGGTAAAACAACAGTCTACTATGCTAATACTTTTTGATAGAACTGACGTAGCAAGTGCCTGATTCTTTGCATCCTAATTCGTTGCATTCTCTTCAGAATGCTCGTCAAGTAGGTCTGTGCCTGCTGCCTATAGTCCTTCATCTCCAATACAATACCTCGAAAGTATTAGACATATAGCACATCTTTGAATTCCTCTTTCATATATTTGTCGGGAGTTAACATAAAATGCCACTGTACAGATTTATTAAGCTAGTGCTGGTTGCCCCAGTTGATTTTTTCAGCGGGAGGGAACTATATGGTTGTAATTAATTGCTTGTGTGTATGTGTTTTGTTTTGACGTTTTTTGTGATATGGACTATTGGAGTCCGAGACAAAAAAAAAAGCAACCGATATCCGGCTTAACAGGGTCCGTGTTAAGGAGGTGAAACTGTAGTGAAATCAGCATGAAAGTGCATTCCCCAAAATGGCGAATGATTTCAATATTGACAATCTTTTCGTTTTTGCCGTTCGCTTTGCAGATATATTTTACACAGGCCGCCAGTCATTGTTCAAGTTATTTTGTGACGTCACAATCCACTTTTGTAAGTTATCACAATCGTCAACCAATCGTTTTTTTTCGTGTTTTGCCTTTTTGCTTTATTTGTTAAACATTTGCAATGGTAATTTACCCAATATGTCGAATACGATACGAAAAGCAGGTGACAACGCTAAAAGAATATCTCTAGAGAGTTGGACATGCATATACACTCCACCCTCATTATTCTGAACAAGATGGTGCAGGAATCTGTCCGGATAATGAAGAAGTCCGAATAACATACATGTATTTATGTAATGCAAATAAAAGGAAAAAACCGTTCTGAACAATATGTTTCAGTAATGTGACACAATAAATCAAATTTTTGTATTGTTTTCACTGTTACCTGATAAAATTATGTAATTTTCCTTTCTCCCACGTTGTGCTTTTGTACGGAAGGGTAGAATTGATCATTGATACCCCACAAAACACAGTGTTTACGAGCGTAGGTGGCCACCTATCTAGCATTCTGGCAGTACGCGAGGCGTGCGTTGTTTGAATTCATTTGTAGGCCGTCGGGACTCAGTATCTTGATAAATCGAATTCCGGATTAACGAGGTCCGAAAAAACGAGGGTCGAGTGAACGCTTTTGTGACTTTCGACAATAAGCCGATTTGCCTGGTATGTAATCAACTCGTATCAAAGCGCAAAGAATTCAACGTAAAGAGACATTTTATAAGTAAACATTCAGTGAAATATGATAACTATCAAAATGAGTTCAGACAAGATTACAGTGAAAGAATTAACAAAAGTTCTTTGTGTACAGCTATCGGTTTTCTCAAAGCTTTCTTTGCGGTAGGAGTGAGTTGTATAAGCGAGCTATTTGAGACAGAAATAATCGCAAAAATTGAAGCCATTCTACGGCGGAGAATTCGTAAAGGATTGCATTGTTTGGGTTGCTGATGTATTTTGTCACCAAAAGAAAGAGACATCAGCAAAAATAAGTCTTTCAAGACAGACCGTTGCGCGTTGTGTTGAAAAACTCGGAAATTCTATTGGAAATTTCGTTTCGTTTCGACGCAAAAATGCTTTGTTTTAGTTTTGTTTCGTTTCGAAATTAACTTTTTTAGTGAAGAATTTTGTTTCGTTTTGAAATATAAACCATTTCGTTCTGCGCTCGAAATCAAAACGTGAAAGGTTGGACTCATTCCCTGAAAGGAACCTGCTTTACGCGTGAGCCGCATTGAAGACACCGAGTGGCCACCTACTATCGTACATATATTTTCGAAGGAGGACGATAGAAAAATTTCGAAGTGAAATTTCGTTTCGATTTCAATCGCCTTTCATAGAGTAAAATTTCGTTTCAACCTAGTAAAATTCGTTTCAAATACCTCTAAATTTTATAGAGGAAAGCTTAACTGCAAAAGCGAGAAATTTTTTATCATATTCCTTGAGGCCTGACGAAAGCACTGATACTAACATTACTGCTTAATTGTCAGTCTTCATACGTGGGGTTGATGACCATTTTCACATTACCAAAGAACTTGCTGTCTTTGTGCCAATGCAAGACACGACTAGAGGCATTGATTTGTTGGAAGGTGAGATGGCAACAGTCAAGCTCCGAGGCTTGTCTTTGTCAAAACTTTCGGAAGTAACCAATGATGGTGCACCGTCAATGGTTGGAAGAAAACGAAGCCCAAAAAGCTTATTTCAGCTTGAAGCAAGCAAAGTCGGGAATGACTCCATCACGCAGTTCCATCGCATAATACACCAAAAGAATTTATGCGCAAGTCATTAATGATGCAAAATGTTATGTCGGTTGTCATAAAACGATCAACTTTATTTCTTCTAAAAGGGCTGCGACACAAAGAGTTTCAAGAGCTGCTAGAATGCACGGATCTAGAATTCGAAGACATTCCATATTACACTGAGGTCCGATGACTGAGTCGCGGCAAAATGTTGAAATGAGTATTTGAACTCCAGCATGCAATACGATACGATACAGGTTTTTATGAAAAGGAAATCCTGTTCCTGAATTCAATGTCAGTCAAATGCTTTGTTTTTAGTATCGCTTCAGATGAGAGTACAAACTTGAGCGATAATGCTCAACTGCCGGTTACTTGTTTTCCCATGAGGAATGACAAATAATTGCAAAGTGATTGATGAATTTTTGGACATGGCAAATATGAAATCAACAAAAACTGGTCACAATATTTCCGAGGAGGTAATGAAAATGATAAAAAGGTTGAAATAGATTCTTCTGAATTGGTTGGTATCACTGCGGATGAAGCGCTATTAATGGTGGAGAAAAGCAGTGGATTTGTCAAAAAAATTATGGATGTTATTCAAAGTAAAGATGTTTTGGTGCGCCATTGCATTGTTCATCAGAAAAAAATTGTGCTCAATTCGTCAGAAAAATCACAAATCAGAAAGTAGGGACCGGAGTTAATAAAAAAATAGGAGAATGAAAAAGAAAAAGCGCAGAAAGGTGAAACATAGGTTAAAAAAACTTAAACTTTCTTAACTAAAAAACTTTAAATTTTTTTAAAACTTTAAAACTTTTTGATTTTAAAACTTCTTTAACTTTAAACTTTAAAGCTTAACTTTAAACTTTTTTGACCTATGTTTCACCTTTCTCCTCTTTTTCTTTTTCATTCTCCTATTTTTTTTTATTACTTTTAATTAATGGATATTAAGGCTTATAGGCTAACTGCAATCAGTTGAATAAAATACCACTTCCACGACCGGTTTCGTTCCTATTAGAACTCGTCAGGTGGACTCAGGTATTGAACCGACGGTCACATGAATTGCTTCATGCGGCCCATGCCACTCCGCCATTGGTCCTTTCAACTGATGCTGTTAATTCCAAGCTTATATATGGTGCACGCTCACTACAATGAGCTCAACTGATTGCAGTTAGCCTATAAGCCTTAATATCCATTAATTAAAAGTAATATCTTAAACAGGCTAACACCAGCTCCTATAATTCGTATTATAACGTAATAAAGGCACTGGCTTGGCTGGGAATTAAAAGCATATATCGCATCAAGCTCATTGTAGTGAGCGTGCACCATATATAAGCTTGGAATTAACAGCATCAGTTGAAAGGACCAATGGCGGAGTGGCATGGGCCGCATGAAGCAATTCATGTGACCGTCGGTTCAATACCTGAGTCCACCTGACGAGTTCTAATAGGAACGAAACCGGTCGTGGAAGTGGTATTTTATTCAACTGATTGCAGTTAGCCTATAAGCCTTAATATCCATTAATTAAAAGTAATATCTTAAACAGGCTAACACCAGCTCCTATAATTCCTATTTTTTTTTATTAACTCCGATCCCTACTTATTGGTTTGTGATGTCACAGTGTATATATTTTATGTTTAACTTATTGCCATAGTTTTTGTATTAATTTCAATTCATTCATTAGTCTCAATTTATTTTGCCTGAAGAAGTGAGCATTCGCTCACGAAAGCTTGCAACAATAAAGATTTTAGTCGACTACAAGTGTCATTTGTGAATTTTTATATTTTTGTCTGCTGGAGGTTAGCCCAAACCTTGTAACATTTTGTATTTTTGAAAGAGAAATTTCTTCAAGATTAAGAAAATATCAAGTTCAAATAGAATCTGTTGTCATTAACAATGAAACAGAAGCTTTTTTTACACCCCTCCCATTTGTTGAGAAACAAGGGGAATAGAGCAAATTTTGATTTAGGGAAGCCAAACTTCTGCTAGCTTTTAAACTGGTATTTTAGCTTCTATCTCCTTGGAAACTTGATAAAAAACGATGACTTCAGTGGTGAAATATTTGCAATTTATTTTATCTTTTTAAAGAAAGTAGTATTTTTAAAATTATGATTCAATGACGGTAAGTCGAAAATTTTTCGAGGAGTTTTGAACTGCTATGACGTACGGTACCCATTTTTGACCAGTAAATATCATATACCGCTTAGCCTAAACTATTTAAAGTTATATATAGCTGGAACAAAAATTTCCCAAGCTTTCAAATGATACCGGTATTTAACAACATATCACATTTTTTAAAAACCAAATTTACTTTTTTTACCTACCATAAAAAATTGTTTGAGGGTGTTTTGTGACCCCTAAAAAGTTTGAAAAGTCAAATAGATAAACTTTTATATTATTGCTTAAAATTTTGTCAAATGATGCCACAAAAGAGTGGCTTTCAGACTGTGTTAATGATAAAGGATTTGCTTTTCTGAAAAACACGTAATATCAATTTGATTTCAAGGTTGCTGGCTCTTGCTGAGAATTTGGCAATTTTTGTCGTCTGCAACTGGGTTCTTGGTCTTTTTAACCCTTTTTAGTTGGAAAATTCAAAAGTTAGGGCACAAATCTTACATCTTCCGATGCGTGAGGAATTAAGCGCGATCTTTTGAAGTTACCCCGTGCACCGGTCCCAGTTACCCCGGGCACTCCCCTTCATTTTTTCGCTATGCTGCCCCTTGAACGACTGCACAAGGGCAGCACATAGCTTCCTTAAAAGCGATCGCCTGTTTTTTCTTTCTCTTTTTCCTGCTCTTCTCTTGCCCGCCTTGGTCTTCTTATTCTCCTTTTTCTCTTGATGAGCAGTAACGTTCATCCTAACTCTGGTCCCATCTTTCCCTGCTCTGTGTGCGCTGGAAATGACCTGGCAGGGCAAGTCAGTGCAATGCTGCAGCTGCTCCAAATGGGTCCATCTAAGGTGCTTACAACTCTCTTTCAACAACAATCTAAGGTCCTCTCCAAATTCAGAAATCTTGACAGCTCTCACTCTAGGAGCTGCCACCTCCTGCTGTGTCCCCACTCGTAACACTGTGACTCTCTTCTCGTACTCCTCCGACATGTATACCTCCACTGTACAATCTATCCCTTCGTCTGTTAATGCTGCACCTTCAAACTTCTTATCCCCCGTTGGCTCATTCTGTATCTTCTCCATCTGCCCTCTCATTACCGCCCCTTGTTCCTGGCTGTCCTTCTACGCCTCCTGCCTCTCCTCCCCCCTGATTTTCTCAGGGTTTTCCAATAGAATGCTGGAAGTCTTCGAGCCAGGAGCACTAAACTACTTCACTTTCTCTCGTCCCATCCTGTTGATCTTATCTGTAGCCAGGAATCCAATCTTAACTCATCCCCCTTTTTCCGGATTCCTGGATTCTCTGCTCTGCGTTCTGATCGCACCCACTCCCGGTCTGGCATTCTCTCTCTCCTGATGCCATGCACGCTAGCCGTGGTAACATTGTTTTAGTCAGGCAAGGCTTATCCTTCTCTGAACTTTCTACCTCCTCTCTTCCTTTGCTCGATCCCTACTCTGATTATGTAGAGGTCAACATCTCTCTAAACAATTCCTCCTGGCTGTCATTTCTTAATGTGTACGCCCCCCTATTCGCTCCTCTCCGATGGATGGCAGAACCGACTCCTTTTTTCCCTCTATTCTTCCCTCCTCCAGAAATCTTTTCATTCTGGGGGACTTCAATTGCCATCACGCCCTCCGGGACTCAAACGGTACTTTCGATCCCACGGGGAGGAAGTATTCGACTGGGTCATTTCCTCTGACCTCCTCCCCCTCAATGACCCTAACACACCCACCCTTCTCCATTGCTCCTCTGGCAATCGCTCCCCTCCTGACATCTCCTTTGCTCCCTCCTCTCTTGCCCTTTCTTGCTCCTGGGAAGTGCTTCAGGACCTGGGTTCTGACCACCTACCAATTCTTCTATCTATCCCTCTCTCTCGGTATTTTGCCCCAACGAGCATCCCCCTTCCTTCAATTTTCAGAAAGCTCGCTGGAATGACTTTGCCTCCAATATTGATTTTCACTGTCCTTCTGTAGTGGAATACTCGTCTCTTTCTCTTTCTTCTGCTGCTGCTCTTTTTACCTCTCTGGCACTGAATACGGCCAAATCTTCCATTCCTTTCGGCGGCAGCAAACGCCATCCTAAAGCCTGATGGTCTGTTGAGGGGGAAGGTGCGAATAGTGAAAGAAGCAAGGCTTTCGCTGCCGCTCACAGAAGTGATGAAGATCGCCAGGCTTACATCTCCGCTTCTCGACGCGCCTCGTCAGTCATCGCCAAGGCCAAGCTGAGGCATGGCAGACGACTTGCTCTTCTCTTTCGCCCAAATCAAATCCGAAAACTGTATACTCTCTTCTTTGCTTTATCGCTGGCTCATCTTCCTCGTATTCCTTCTCTTCTAATTTTTCAAACTGTTCTTCTCATAGGGAATTGGCTTCGGTCTACGCCGCTTACCTGAGATCTCACTTTTCCGTTTCTCAGCCAAAGGCTCTGCATAGCAGAGCCAGAGGATACCTCTCTGAGCTCCGCCGAGCCACGTGCCCTGAGGAGTCTCACTCGTCCTTCTGCTCTATTTTCTCCCCCTATTGAACTTCTTTCGGTTGCCTCCGACCTTTCCCCCTCTGCTGCCACTGGCCCAGACAAAGTGGCCTATCCCATGCTAAAGCATCTTCCTCGCTCTAGCATGGATTTTTTTCTTCACATCTTCAATCTCTCCTGGTCTTCGCATTCCTTTACTTCCATCTGGAAGACATCTTCCATTATTCCCATACACAAGATGGCAAAGCCTCTCGACTCTCCTGCTTTCTTTCGGCCTATTTATCTCACCTCCTGCGTCTCAAACCTTTTGCAACGCATCATTATATTCCGTCTACTCTTCTTTCTGAATCTAATTTCATTCTCTCTCCCCGCCAGGCCGGTTTCCGCCCTGGACGGTCTACTCTTGATCAAATTCTGTTCCTTTCTCAGTCCATTTCAAATGGGTTTAACAAACCTAGGCCGGGCACTCAAACAATCTTGTCTACTACTGATTTCTCGAAAGCTTTCGACTCTGTTTGGCATCCCGCCCTTTTTCCATAAACTCATTTTGGCTGGCCTCCTTTCTTGCTTTGCTCGTTGGATTCAATCTTTTCTTTCTAATAGGTGCGCTTTCCTGTTTTATCAAAATCACAAAAGTCGTTCCTTTCGAGTCCGTCGAGGTGTTCCGCAAGGATCCGTTCTTGGCCCTGTACTTTTCTTTCTTTTCATTAATGATCTTCCTGCTTTTCTGCCTTCTTCCGTTAGCTGCTCTCTTTACGCTGACGATCTGGCCATTTGGTCCTCCTCCCCCTCGGTCCCCACTGCGGTAGGGACCATACAAGGAGCTCCGTTTCGATTGGAGCACTGGTCTGAGTACCGGTGTCTTCCTCTCAATTCGAGCAAATGTGAGGCCTCCTTCTTTTCAGTGGATCTCCACCAAGCTAACCTCCAGCCTAATCTCTTCTTACTCGGCTCCCGCCTCCGTTTCAACCCAACTCCAACTTTTCTTGGGGTCACCTTCGACCACACTCTTTGCTTTTCTAAGCATTTATCTTCGCTGAAGGCCAAGTTCTTTCCACGTCTCAAGGCCTTTCACTGTATCTCTGCTTCCTCATGAGCCCCATCTAAGGAGTCCCTTTCTGTTCTGTATAAATCTTTTCTTCGGGCCCCATCTTACTTATGCTTCACCCGGCTGTTTTCCTTTCCTAAGCGCTACTGTAGCGCAACGGCAGGCATCTGGCAGTAGTTAGATGTCAAAAGAGTTCACTCCATACGGCGACTAGTCACTTCTATCATGATAGCTACTTTCGTAGATTCCTTTCGGTTTATATATTAACATTGTTGTTGGTAATTTTCGGTTTGTGGTTTGTAACATCTTCGTGCTCATACGACTCTTAGTAGCTAGATCTCATTGTCGCGATAGCTGCGCATGTATGCATCGAAGTTGCAGTGGCTGCAACATGCCTTCCCCGCCATCGATGAGAGGTACGTCGACGTACTGTTTGTAGATTTCGTTCGGTTTATATATTAATATTGCTGTTGGTAACTTTCCGTTTGTGGTTTGCAACATCTTCGTGCTCATACGACTCTTAGTAGCTAGATCTCATTGTCGCGATAGCTGCGCATGTATGCATCGAAGTTGCAGTGGCTGCAGCACTACCAATATCACCAAATTGGAACATCTCCACCGAGCGGTTAGTCGCACCATCACCGGCTGCCTCTCGTCCTCCCCTGTCCCACTTCTTCTTATCGAGGCTTCTTTACCTCCCCTACGAGTCATCCTGACTCATTTCACTCTTCTATCTTATGAGCGGGCTCTACGTCTCCCAACCTCCTTTCCTATTTCAGGTTTGGCCAAGACCCTGCAGGTCATCTTGGAGAGCTCTTGCGTCCACTCACCCGCTAATGCTTCCTTCTACCTCTCCTAGGGAGGCTCTCCTTGCGTGCCTTATCTTTCCTCCTTGGAATCTACCTTTGTTCACTGTGGAGTCCACCCTTTCCTCTCCATGCTCTCGCTCTGATCCCCCATTTTCGCCAAGGTGCGGCTCTCGCCCATCTTGACTCTCTCCCCCTCATGATCTGGTACTCTGGACAAACGGCTCTGTTCCTTTTTCTTTTGGCAAAGGTGACTATGGCGTACTTGCCAACCGCTCTCTTGTGGCACTGAGGCTACCCTTTTCTTTTCAGCAGGCCCAGTATGTTCAAATTTTTCCGCCGAAGCTAGCGCCATTCTGCAAGCTCTTTGCTGGTCTCGGCAGCACCAACAAGTCTGACATTTTTCTTCTCTTCTCATTTTAACTTACTCTCGCTCTGTCCTCGCCACTCTGTCCTCTACTCCGTCTTTACTTTTACCTGAAACTCTGTGGCAGATCTGGCAGGAACTGTCTTCTCTCTTCTCCTGTTTTATTAGGCTACAATGGGTCCCCGGACATTCGTTTCTTCCGGGGAACGACGAGGCTGATGAGCTAGCCAGACGGGGAGCACTACTTGCGCCCTCTGCAATCCCTTGTAGTCACTCTCCTCTTATCTCTGTTATCCACTCTTGTTTTTTCTCGGACTGGAGGCGTATTGTCTCATCTAAATTTTTCGACACGCAGGTTCCCTCAATTTCCACCGAGAAACTTGAGCTCCCTCGTCACACTCGCTGTGTTCCCTCTCGTCTACCCTACAACGGACATAGCCTTCTTTTAAGTTCTTATCTCTCTAGCATTGGCAGAATCGAGAATCCTTCCTGCAGCGCCTGAGGACACTTGTCCCAGGACACCTTTCATCTCATTCTGCACTGTCCAGCTACTCTGCGCTGCTCACTCTTTGTCTCTCTACGACCTCTCTCCCAGGCCCTGGAGAGTTGCCCGGCTTCTGGGGCTCCATGGTTTTCCGCCTTTTTTCTATTGATATCAATATTTAAAATAATGCTCCCATCCCTCGGAAGGGGTCAGGTAAACAACAACGATAACATATTTTTTTTTATTTGCCATATTTATCTTCCATTCATGAGAAAGCGATGTATCGCTATGTTTTGGACGGTGAGTCCGCACTCGCTAGGGAGTTGCCATTTCCGGGTCACCTGTCTTTTAACTCTTTCGCTCCCGCGATCATCGATTGATGATCTCGTGTTTTCAGTGATTACCTCAAATTTTTTTTAATTGAGTTACAAAATTAGTTTAATAAAAAATCGGTTTGTGACTTTATTTTTCATCCGATTTTCATAAAATTTTCAAAAGATCACGCTTATTTCCTCACGCATCGGAAGAGGTTTAATTTGTGCCCTAATTCTTGGATTTTTATACCCAAACAGGGTTAAAATGACCAACTACCCAGTTGCAGACGACAAAACCTGCCAAATTCTAAGCACGTGCCAACTACACTAAAATCAAATTGAGATTACATCTTTACCACAAAACCAAACTCTTTATCATTGACACAGTCTGAAAACTACTCTTTTGGGGCATCATTTGACAAAATTTCAAGCGATAATAATCAATTTTACTTTTATAAATTTCCAAATTTTTTAGGGGTCTTAAAACCCCCCCAAACAAATTTAAATGGTAAGTAGATAAAAGTAAATTTAGTGCGTAAAAAATATGATATGTTGCTAAATACCGGTCTCATTTGAAAGCTTAGGAAATTTGCTTTCCAGCAATATATAACTTTAAATAGTCTAGACTAAGTGGTATATGATATTTACTGATCAAAAATGAGTACTGTACATCATGTCAGTTCAAAACCTCCCAAAAGTTTTTTGACTTACCTTCACTAAATTATAATTTTTACAAAAACTACATCCTATAAAAAGATAAAATAAATTGCAAATGTTTCACCAATAAAGTTGTCATTTTGTATCAAGTTTCCAAGGAGACAAGAAGCAAAATATAAGTTTAAAAGCTAGCAGAAGTTTGGCTTTCGTAAATCAAAGTTTGCTGTATCCCCCTTGTTTCTCAACACATGGGAAGGGTGTAAACAAGCGGCTGTTTCATTGTCAGTGACAGCATATTCTATTTAAACTTGATATTTTCTGAATCTTGAAGAAATTCCCTGTTCAAAAATACATAATGTTACATGGTTTAGGCTAACCTGTAGCAGATAATAACTGATCGTATTTTAGGTACTAAATTTAACTACCAAAATTTGGTACCGGTCAGTACCGGTCAAAAAAAAGGTCATTTGTCTCAGAAAATTGCAAATTGTAGAAAACCTAGGCTTTTAGGTAAGTTTTGATTGATGCACCTTGAAAGCTTATTTCCTTAGCATTATTTTGCGACCATTTCTAAAGAAATTGGTAGAAAATTAAATCTGTAGTGATCTTTGAGTTGAGGGTACCTCTTTAATTTTGAAGACAACTACCCCCCAGTTGGGGGGGTTTATTTGCATAAAATTTGCATATTCAAAAAAAATTTTTTTCCTATTTGAAATCCTCAAGAAATGTAGATTTAAATGATATATCACAATTAATGTAGAAGTAGTGATTTACAAACAAACTTGAGGTACATAATTATGATTAATTATGATTGATTATGACAGTTTTTCGCGCTGCCACCTTACGGACATTTTTTTCGCTTTTCACGCGGGAGCAAAAGAGTTAATCCAATTACGGGGATATAAATTATTTTTGTGCAGAAAGATGGCTGAGCAGAGCTGCAATATCAGAGAGATTTTGGGATCTCAAGGAGGCTATTCAAAATTTTTTGGAAAGTAAAAGTTAAGATATTTCTTCTTCAAAAGATGATACATGGCTGAACGATTTAGCTTTTTTGACCGACATCACCCATCACATTTCGGAATAGAAAGGCTTCACGCACCTGATCAAACGTCGCCAAAATCAGTGTTGCCAGATGGGGAAATTTGAATGTCTAAAGAAAAAAAACATCTTTTAAAGTATTGATATAATTATGTCTGCTTGGTTCGCGTTGGATGAACAGAAGTTAAAAATGTGCTTAATCTTCATCTTATAACGTTGTTGCCGAGATTATCAGGCATGTACCAACATTTCGAAATCTTGAAGCAGCACTTTGTTTTCCTGTCATTAATTTCATATCTTGTCAGCTGGCTAGTCAGTCTGTGTTGGGCTACCTACATTTGCAACTTTTGCCAACCTGTAATTTTCTAGCATTAAATACAGATAAAGTTGGTCTACTCTGTAGTTAAAAGCGTTTCTAAAAATTCGTGTAGGCTGGTGAATATATGAATTTCTGGGATGTTGAAGAAAAGTTATCTCCACTTTGCCAATTTGTATATTGTATGTCCAAATCACTATTCAGCCAGGACGAAAAATCAATGGGTCAAGCTGTATCATAAATCTTTAAGAAAAATTCTAAAAATGACTACTGCAAGAGAATTTCTGTCTATTTATATTGAAACATTTAAAAGTTCTTCATCATTTATAAAAAGCTTGTTGCATGCAGCTTTATTTAAAAAAGTTTCAAATGCAGAAATTACCATTGCCTGTTCTGTTGCAACCAATCAACTAATTCCAGCTGTTGAAGAATGGAAAGAACTCTCATTTTTTAATCGTATTTGTGTCAATTCTCTTTCTTTTTATGATCATCAAAATCATGCTAAGCATTTGTCAGTAATTAAAAATATTGCTAAAATTTGTGATAATGTAGCTGTTGAAGTTAATTATGATGTAGGTTGCATATCACAGCATACAAAAACTTATTTCTGTAAACTTCTTGACAGTGGTGTAAAACATGTCACGATACAGCAGTTTGAAGATGATTGCTTTTTACCCGATTTAAATAGCCATTATTGCTCATCCGATAAAAAGAACAAATGTAAAGGTTATAGTCAATATTTTTTCATTAGAGATATTTTACTAGATTTAGGTTTTGTTCAATATGAATTGTGTAACTTTGCAATACATGACAACTTTAAAAGTGTAAACAATGTGAGCTTGTGGGAAGGCAGGCAATTTCTTGGTGTTGGTTCAAATGCACATAGTCGTGTGTCAATCAGTAATGAAAATCCTTTTGATCGATGTGCTTTAACTTGCTACTATAAAAATAGTAAATTTCATTTTTCCAAGACAAAACTAAGTAGAGTTGATGTTTTGGAAGAATTACTTTACTTGGGATTACGAACAATAGATGGGATTAGAGATTCAGTTTGGAGACAGGCTTCAGGAGGGATTTCTTTACATGAAATTTTTCAAAGTAATGTTTTATCCGTAAAACTGTTTGATGATAGGTATTTAATTATGACTCAAAGTGCACTTATGATAAATCCTGACAAGCTAATAGTGCTTGACACTGTTTTAATTGTCTTATTACAAGTTTTACATGAACATTTCAATTTATTGCGTTGAGGTATTTTATTTATAATTGTATATGTCTCCTAGGTTTGCTTTAAGAGATGGAAAAAGTAACAAGATTTTTGCTATGTTGTGCTGGCCTGATTTTGTCTTGCTATGCTTTTTACGTTGAACATGCCAAATATCTAAATGAAGATTATGAAGCTTTGTGTGACATTAGCAGTTTTGTCAGTTGCTCAGCAGTTTTTACATCAGAGTAAGTTGGTTGTAATTAGATTATTGATGCCTATGAAGTATGGCCTTATTTGCTAGTCTGTAGGTATTGTGGGATACAGAAAGCAGTAGGCAGCTTCACCGTGCTACATAAAGAATTGAGGTGTATTGTATACCATACTGTTAAGTACATAGCTCAAGGACACAATAAGCAAACTTCCCAGCTTTATTTCTTGCATAGCCACCTTGCAGGGAAGCTGCATTTGTAAAGTCTATAATGTGGCTTGACTTGGCAATTGAACCCAAATCTAAGTGACTGCCACGTGGATGCTCTAACCACTACACCATTGCACTGGTTGTCATAATTGACAATCAGATTTATTTGAATTAATGGGTGAATTTTGAATAGATTTGGTTAATATATATTTGCTTATATGTAGGTCATTAAGTTTGTGATGAAAAAGTCACAAAACAGGGTCTGCATTTTATCTGAATAATGTAATTTTTTGATTGTTAGGTATGGAACTGGTTTTGGAATAGTGCATCGATTTTTTGGGAAACAACACTTTCTTAATCAACCAAACAGCATTTTCGGAATGATTTATTTTGTCATACAGATGACAGGTAACATTGTTAAGCTTTTGTAATTGTTTGCGTCTCAAACCTTATTTTTATGTATAAATTTATTTCAAAAGCATTTTGCTTCACTAGTACTCTGCTGGATTATTGTGAGTACTACTGCTATTGTTTAGTGGTAATCGCTGATGATTTGAAACAAGTCCATAGTTCATCCACTAAAATACCGTTAGTATTCGTCAGGAATGGTGAGCTAAATTTAAAGTAATATGTTGCTCCAAAAAAAGTCTCGTTTGAAAGCGAGTTAATTGTGATGTACAATTATGAACCAGAATGTCTAAGCATGTAAAAGTAAATGTAGAACACTTAGCTTCTCTGTTAACAAAGTTAGTAGCATTTCAGTGCTGTTAAAAACTACCACTCAAATTTTGTATGATTTAGTTCATTTCTACCTGGATTCTTGTGCCTTAACTAGAGAATCTGGATTGCAACCCTACCTGGTAGGTTGCCAGTCTTTAGGTAGAAATACACTCTACCACAACACTGCTTTCTGAAACTTGCTTGAACACTTGTACTGTGCATACTCATAATGGTTGCCTATGTGCACCATATCGAAATTTTTCCTACTTGGTGTATTTATGTGCAGGTCTTTTCATAACCAACAGAACAATGTGGAACATGTTGTACTACTTAACGTGGGTGGGTATATTCACATGTTTGTATCTCGCATATGTTTTAATATTTATCCTTCACGATATTTGCGTAGTCTGTATATCAACTTACGGCCTTACTTTTTTCTTACATTATTTAAATTACCAAGCAAGAAAACGATTTCACAATTCTGGGAAGAAATTGAAATAACTTCTGAATAACATTATCGTACGTTTTGGAGTGTTTCGTGCTACCCTTATACGCTTGGCATGCAATAGTCCTCAGTTCATTGAGTTCATGGCATAGAAATGTTGGGACTTAGTTAAATTTATTGTCTGTTTGAGGTGCTTTTGCGTAGCATCCGTTTTTACTTTTGGTTAGGTTGTGTATGTAATTTATAAAAAATCCTGGAAATTTGTTATTTGCTTCATATGACCTTTGAAATACCAGGAAGGAAACAAATACTGCTGTAAAGCTATTTAAATGCATCTAAAATTTTTTTGTTTGAGAATTATTATAAGCTTTCTGCTACTTTCCAGTTTGTTATGTGTAGTAATTTTGCTACTGTGTTTTGGCTTCATTCTGCTGGAGTGACGTAGCCCTTTGAATTCTGGTTGTTAGAAAGCGC
Source organism: Trididemnum clinides (assembly GCA_963675345.1). Taxonomy (NCBI): domain Eukaryota; kingdom Metazoa; phylum Chordata; class Ascidiacea; order Aplousobranchia; family Didemnidae; genus Trididemnum; species Trididemnum clinides. Next base: position 12,807,677 of record OY776285.1, on the reverse strand, counting down.
ATCAAGAAGTTGATGGGCTTAGTTACTGTGGCAAGTTGCACAGCGAGAATGTCGTAGTACATATGTACTGAGTCAGCCCATCCAGGCCTTAAAAATACGCGAAAAAAAGGGCGATATATCCAATAAAACAAGCTGATGCATTTTGGCTGCCTTATTGATTGTGCATTTGCATATGGTCAGTGTAAACTTGTTGCCGATTGTTGAAAAACTCTGGACTATAATTTCTTATAAACTTTTATGATTAGCGTTTCTCGGCGACCGTTGTTTACAACTAAGCACAAATGCTAAAAACCCGTTTAAAATATGATAAAAGCTTAAAAACGTGTTATCTTTTGTGCTCAGACTGTTGATGTCTCCGCGAAAACGATTGCGTTTTGACAAGAAAAGACTTTTTTCACGACAAGATCAACCAAAAGTGACTATCGTATTTTTCGGACCATAAGGCGCACTGGACTATAAGGTACATTTAATGAAACCAAAACTCAACGCATTTTATTGGCACGGTATTATATTTTATGACCAAACAATCAATTGTTGTGTTCGCATTGCGTGTAAAGCAGGGATGTGGAAGCGGTTATTTTTCGACCGCTTCCACTTCCACCAACAAAAAACGAGAAAACGACCGTTGACAATTTTTTTAATTTTTGTGGGTCTGTAGCCTGCCTTCTTCTACACTTTATCATTTTGAGGGGACAAAAATCTTCATTTATTGCAATTACTTTACCTACTTCGCTTGAGCTTATTGTTCCGAACTACTTTGTGTTTCTTTTATTTAGATATTAGAAGTCATGTTGAATGTAGAACAGTGCTTTCATTCGATCGGGTCACCTCCTTTGACCTCCTCCCCCTGAATGACTTTGAAATACCTACTCTTTTTCATCGGTCCCCTGGCAGTCGCTCCTACCCTGACATCTCCTTTGCTCTTTTCTCTCTCGCCTTATCTTGCTCCTGGGAGGTGCTTCAGAACCTGTGTTCTAATCACCTACCAATTTCTCCGGTCTTTCGCCCCAACTAACGTCTCCCTTTCTTGAATTTTCGGAAAGCTCGTCAAGATGACTTTGCTTTTTACTTTGACTCTCACTGTCCTTCTGCAGAGGAATACTGGTCTCTTTTTCTTTCCTTTGCTGCTGTTCTCTTTACTTATCTGACACTGAATGCCCTCTTTACTATCTGGTACTCTGGACAAACGGCTCTGTTCCTTTCCCTTTTGGCAAAAAGGGGCTCTGGCGTACTTGCCAACTGCTCTCTCTGTGGCACTGAGGCTACCCTTTTCTTTTCAGCAGGCCCAGTATGCTCAAATTTTTCCGCCGAAGCTAGCGCCATTCTGCAAGCTCTTTGCTGGTCTCGGCAGCACCAACAAGTCTGCCACTTCTCTTGTCCTCCTATCTAACTCTCGCTCTGTCCCCGCCACCCTGTTCTCTCATCCATTTTTCTTTTTACCTCAATCTCTGTCAGAAACAGTTTTCTCTCTTCAGTTCTATCAGGCTACAATGGGTCCCCGGACATTCGTTTCTTCCGGACGACGGCGCGGCTGATGAGCTCGCCAGGCGGGAAGCGCTACTTGCGCCCTCTGCAATCCCTTGTAGTCACTCTTCTCTTATCTCTGTTATCCACTCTTGTTTTTTCTCGGACTGGAGGCATACTGTCTCATCTAAATTCTTCGACACACAGGTTCCCTCGATTTCCACCGAGGAACTTGTGCTTCTCCGTCATGCTCGCTGTGTTCCCTTTCGCCTTCGCTGCAACGGACACAGTCGTCTGTTAAGTTCTTATCTCTCTAGCATTGGCAGAATCGAGAATCCTTCCTGCAGCGCTTGCGGACACCCGTCTCAGGACACCTCTCATCTCATTCTGCACTATCCAGCTACGGACTCTTTGCGTCGCTCGCTCTTTGGCAATTTTCTGTCTCTCTACGACCTCTCTCCCAGGCCCAGGCCCTAAAGAGTTGCCCGACTTCTGGGGCTCCATGGTCTTCCGCCATCAACCCACCCCTCGGAAGGGGTCGGGTAACAACAACAACAGCAAAACTGAAATTGCAGACGCACTATTACGTTACAAAGGGAGTTAGGAAATTCAGACGTTCCTAAAATTGTAAACAGAATTACGTCACAATCTGCAACTTGCTATCCTAACATTTCAATTCTATTTATATACACGGAACACCACTACATGTAAGAAATCAATATCGGTATACTGAAATAAGAAATAAATATTAGTAATAAACGAAGAACCTTCGTGGTCCCCTCACGGAACCCTTAAACCTCACGTAACACAACTGCACGTTTTGCAAACCTTTGTTGAAGAGCACTGATGTGGAATGATCAAGTTGTTTCCGTCGTGAAAAATTTCTTTTTCAACGTTTTTAACCCCCTAACCAAGGTTAGTTAAGTTTAATCAAATCATCATTTTATTAGCTACGTTTCATTGTCCAAACTATCTTTTTCTTACCCATAATCGATATAAAATGTGATGCTAGTTATACTTTTTCTTGTTCTCTCGCGCTTTTGATACCGCACGTTCATTCAGACTTATGGTGCAACTTCACCGTTTAATCCACATTAGGAAATGGACAAAACTTTTTCGCCAAATTACTCTTCAAGTCAAATAACCTATGCGGAAGCGGTAGAATTTTCGCGCTTCCGCTTCTACAGAAAAAGGACCGCTTCCACATCGCTGGTGTAAAGTATACGGCTAGTTGCTAGGTACTGTACATGTTGCAATACATGCGCGACGCACGTGTGTGTTTACGCACGTAAAGTGAAGAGAAAGATCCACTCGTGAAGGGAACGAGAGTAGGTGAAAAGGAAGAACACACTCGTAAGGGGAATGAAAGTAGGTAATTTGATCGCAAGAAAGAAAGAAGAAGTTTGCTCTCAAAAGAAGAACGAGTTGAGGGAAATACTATTACGTTGGTAACGATTATTACAACATAAAATTTGTTCAGAGCTCGGTGACAAAGCGCAACCTGATCCAGACATTGGACGCACCGGACTATTAAGGCGCCCGTTTCATTTTTGAGAAAAATAAAGGATTATAAGTGCGCCTTATGGCCCGAAAAATACGGTAATAAAATAATTCTAAAAAATGCACAAAAACAAAATGATGAAGCTTTAAGCCCCTTCTCACACCTAAAGAAATTTCATCAAGGCCAAAATACTTGAAATTAATCAAGTAAGTACTGTAACATCTAAAACATACTTAACAAAGTCAAAAAATATAATATTTGATTCTGCATGTCATTGCCGATCCCTACTACAACCGCAAAATTTAAAGGCCAGTTGAAGTTTTAAACGGTATTTTTCATTTTGTTTATTATTTTTCAAAGGTTTGAACAGTTTTAGCATATTTTATATCTTTATCGAATTTAGTAAAATTCTTTTCGTTTATCTAATCTCAAAAAGTATTGAATTTTTAAACAATGCTCAAACTCGAACAATTTTTTAAACTTGGGAAGAGCAGTCGTTTTCAACATTTTGTAATTGCCTTCATATTGCTGTTGCTTTTTTTCGTGTGCAATAATCACTGAATAATGAGTCATCAATTTTTTGTTTACTTTTTTGTCATTCTTCTACTGTAATCGAGATGTGCTGCATAAAACTTGTAAAAAGGTACTCGTGCGTTAGACGAGATGAGTTTGGAAGTCGTTTAATTATGCAGTTTCGCACTGCTTCATGGCGTTAAGGTTGTTTTCTATCTACGCACTCTAATAAGGTCTTGCTTGACTCTCCAAGTGTACCTAAAATGATTTTTTGCCTACCAATTCTATTTTCCAGCAAAATACATCTAGCCTCAATAGGTAGAAATATCATAAAGGAAAAATTGCTTCCATTTTTTTACAAAGCAAACGGTGAAAGCAGAAATTTATTTAACATAATAGCTCATAAAATTTAACTCAACATAATTTTTGGCATCGCAGTCGTAGCTAGAGGAATGCACAAAAGCCATACCCCCAAAATTTGGTGATTCAGAACAAGAAATAAAGGCATTTGGGAAGCAAGTAGCCATGTTCTAAAAGTTTACCTTCGTTTTGGGCCGAAAACAGTAAAAGTCACCTTCTGCAAGTTGATTTGCAAAGAAAAAAGCCATTCAATAAACTTCATAATTCCCCCTCCCGGAAAAAATAATTGCTTTCGGTTACACCACTGTTTATTAAAATAAGTAGCATTGTATGCAGAGAGGGAAACGACAGATATATGTTTTCTTCAAAAAGTTCAAGCAAATTAAAATGCTTTAATAAAATCTAGCAATTGCAGCATGGCATCTTGATACAGTATGTGCTGTATTGTGAAGCGAAATTGTTTGTTGATCTGATGGTTCTTTTTGCGTAATTTTGATCGCATTTAATCCACTGCCTAAATAAACGTGGTCGTTTGGTATCCTTAAGCTTAGCAGCCATTTTCTTGCACAAAAAAAATGAGGATTATTTGGTTATCTTAGTTACCGTACTTCTTCTAGAGCCCTCGTCTTCGTAGCGCTTTGATCCTCGGTCCATTACCGCAGTGTAGAAGCCTTCATTATAAACAGTGCGCTCCCAGCAACAGAATAAGAGCGTGCGATAGCAAAATATATGCAGGCAGTTTAGTCACGTGATGTTGCGCAGTGACCATAACCGCTGTGTTTGGATGATGATCGGCGTGACTTGAATTACGAGAAGAAAAGTCGGGAACTCTTATTGCGTCACAAAATGTCAAAAGATAAAAGCCTGCAATAGAAAACACGAACTCAAAAATTTTTATAGACTGTAGGGACAAGGCGACCTGACGTTAACTGAAGACCATACAAACCAAATCTTGTAACTATTTGTCTCTGGTCAACTAGAAAAATGTTTTCGTGCTTCACGACAGTTGTCACCCGACCCCTTTTGGATGAGGCATATGGCTGAAGGCCTATTGCTGTTACCCAAACTCTTCCGAGGGATGAGGGCATGACGGAACACCATGGAGTCCCAGAAGCCTGGCAACTCTCCGAGGCGGGGACCGTAGGTCGTAAAGAGACAGAGAGTCGCCAAAAATCGATCGGCGCGAAGAGTCCGTAACTGGACAGTGCAGGTTGAGAAAGAGAGGTGTCCGCAGGCGCCGCAAGAAGAATTCTCAATTCTGCCAACGTTAGAGAAATAAAAGCTTAACAAAAGGCTGTATCCGTTGCAGCAAAGACGAGAGAGAACACAGTGAGCGTAATGAGGGAGCTCAAGTTCCTCGGTGGAAATCGAGAAAACCTGTGTGTCAAAGAATTTTGATGAGACAGTATGCCTCCAGTCCGAGAAAAGAGGGCGCGAGTAGCGCTCCCCGTCTGGCCAGCTCATCAGCCGCGTCGTTCCCCAGGAGAAACGAGTGTCCGGGGACCCATTTTAGCCTGATAGAACTGAAGAGAAAAAACAGTTCCTGCCAGAGAGATTGAGGTAAAAGGAAAGGACAGAACGAAAGTCAAATAGAAGAAGAGAAGTGGCAGGTTTGTTGTTGCTTCCCAGACCAGCAAAGAGCTTGCAGAATGGTGCAGGCTTCAGCGGAACAACTGCATGCTGGGCCTGCTGAAAAGAAAAGGGTGGCCTCAGTGCTATAGAGAGAGCAGTTGGCAAGTACGCCAGAGCCGTTTTTGCCAAAAGAAAAAGGAACAGAGCCGTCTGTCCAGAGTACCAGATCGTAAAGGGGAAAGAGCCAAGGTAAGAAAGAGAGAGTGATCAGAGCGGGAGCATGGAGAGGAAAGGTGGATTCCACCGTGGAGGAGGGCAGGTTACAAGGAGGTAAGGGAAAGCAAGTAAGGAGAGCCTCTTTAAGGGAAGCAGAAGGAAGCATGAGCGAGTGAGTGGACGCAAAGAATTCAGCCAGCCAAAATGAGTTTGTAGAAAAGGGCGGGATGCCAGACAGAGTCGAAAGCTTTAGAGAAATCGATAGTCGAGAGAATCGTACGAGAGCCCGGCCTGGGTTTGTTAAATCCATCCGAAATGGACTGAGAAAGGAACAGAATTTGATCTAGAGTAAACCGTCTAGGGCGAAAACCGGCCTGGCGGGGAGAGAGAATGGAATTAGATTTCAGAAAGAAGAGCAGACAGGATATAATGATGCGTTGCAAAAGGTTTGAGACTAAGAAGGTGAGATAAATAGGCCGGAAGAAAGCAGGAAAGTCGAGAGGTTTTCTTATCTTGTAAATGGGAATAATGGAAGATGTCTTCCAGATGGAAGGAAAGGAATGCAAAGACCAGGAAAGATTCCATGAAAAAAGAAAATCCATGCCAGAGCGAGGAAGATGCTTTAGCATCGGATAGGCCACTTTGCCTGGGCCAGTGGTGGTGGACAGGGAGAGGTTGGTGGCAACCACAAGGAATTCAGCGTGGGAGAAGAGGCAGTAAAAGAACGAGTGAGACTCCTCAAGGCACGTGGCTCGGCGGAGCTCAAAAAGGTAGCCTCTGGCTTTGCTACGCGGGACCTTTGGCTGGGAGATAGAAAAGTGGGATCTCAGGTAAGCGGCGTGGACCGAAGCCGACTACCTGGGAGAGGAACAGTTAGGGAAGTTAGGAGAGGAGGAAGAAGATCCAGCGACAGAACGAAAAAGAGAGTGTGCAGATTTAGATTTAGATTTGGGCGAGAGAGAAGAGCAAGTCACCTGCCATACCTCAGTCTTGGACTCGACGATGACAGACGACACGTCGGGAAGCGGAGATGTAAGCCTCACGATCTTCATTACTTCTCTGAGCGGTAGCGAAAGCCTTACGTCTTTCACTAACCACTTCTTTATTTCAGCGCACCACCAGGCTTTAGGATGGCGTTTGATGCGGCCGAAAGGAATGAAAGATTTGGCCGCATTGAATGTCAGAGAAGTAAAGAGAGCAATAGCAAAGGAAAGAGCAATAGACGAGTATTCCTCTGCAGAAGAAAAATGAGAGTCGAAGTAAAAGACAGTCATCCCAACAAGCTTTCTGGAAATTGAAGGAAGGGGGACGCTCGTTGGGGCAAAAGACTGGAGAAAGAGGGATGGTCAGTAGAATTGGAAGGTGGTCAGAACCCCGGTCCATAAGCACTTCCCAGGAGCAGAAGACGAGGGAGCAAAGGAAATGTCAAGGGAGGAGCGACTACCAGAGGAGCGTTGGAGATGTGTAGATATGTCAGGGTCATTGAGGGTGAGGAGGTCAGAAGAGATGACTTAATCGAATACTTCCTCCCCACGAGGGTCGGACGTACCGTTTGAGTCCCAGAGGGGGTGATGGCAATTGAAGTCGGAGGCTGGAGGGAGAGAAGGAGTCAGTTGTTCTGCCATCCGTCGGAGAAGAGCAAATAGGGGAAGCAAAAACATTATTGAGAGCGAGGAGGAGTTGTTTAAAGAGATGTTGACCCCTACATAATCAGAGTAGGAATCAAGCAAAAAAAGAGAGGAGGTAGAAAGTTCAGAGGATGGTAAGCCCTGCCAGACGAAAATGATAAAACCACCGCTAGCGTGCGTGGCATCAGGAGAGAGAATGCCAAACCGGGAGTGGGTACGATCAGATTGCAGAGCAGAGAATCCAGGGATCCGGAAAAACAAGGATGAATTGAGATTAGATTCCTGGATACAAATAAAGTCAACGAGATGAGACGAAAGAAAGTGTAGCAGTTCAGTGCTCCTGGCTCGGAAACCTTCAGCATTCCATTGAAGAACCCTGAGGAAGTCAGGGGGTGAAAAGGAAGCATGAGGTGTAGGAACACAGCCAGGAGGATGAGGCGGTGGTGAGAGTGCAGAGGGAGGAGATACAAAGTGGGCGGAAAGGGAATAAGAGGTTTGAAGACGCGAGTAGAGCGGGGTGCTGCATTAGCAGAGGGGGTCAGATTAGCCAAGTAACACAGTGGAGATATACAAGCTGGAGAAGTCTGAGAAGGAAATCACAGTGTTGGTGGGTGTGGGATCTCCAAGAAAAGCAGGGATGCAGTAAGGGGGCAACTCCAGGAGTGAGAGCTGCCAAGAGTTTTGAATTTAGAGAAGGAGAGCACTTTAGATTGACCCATTTGGAGCAGGTGTAACATTGCACTGGCCTACCCGCCAGGTCACATTTGTAGTGCACACTGAACAGGAAAAGATGAGATCAGGGTTAGAATAAATGCTTCCCTCATCAGGAGAAGAATGAAGAGACGAGGATGGGCAAGAGAAAGGCAGGAAAAGGGAGAAGACAGGCGACCGATTTTGAAGAAGCTGCATGCTGTCCTTCTGCTGTCGTTCAGGGGACAGCACGGCGAAAAAATGGTTTGTGCAAGGGGAGTACCGGGGTAACTACGACCCTCGGGGAGGCCAACAACCATTTCAACCCAACCAAAACGGGGTCGGGGATCGCACCACCACGTTGAAGAGGCTGTTGATTGGTGCAGGGCTGAAAACCCCGGAGCCCTAGTAACCAAGCGATTCTCCTCTTCCTGGACCAGATATAAAAAGTTGGCAATACAAGTGTGGCGTAAAAACTTCGTTACTGGGCAGAATGAGGAAAGAGGGGTCCGGAGTAGAATGATCACAGACGCTAAACGAAGAATTCTCAATTGTGGAAAGGCAAGCATTCATGCCAAGGCAAGAAAGGACACGGCGAGACAAACGAAGCATAACTTGTTCAGTGAAGACAAGAGAATTACCAGTGGAAAAATTAAGAGGCGACTGTACGTTCCGAGAAAAAGGTAGAGGAGTACGAGATTAAAGACTTACAGCGCAATACGTCTAGCAAGTGTATGTTCCGCGTCGTTGCGCGAAAAAATAGAGTAACTGGAAACCCACTGCAGCTGGAAAATAGTGGAAGAGAAGTTTCGAGAGTGTGAGAAAAAAAGTATTTCGATGAGAGAAGAAGCAAAATCTATTCATATTACAAAAGAATCGGAGTAAACAAAAGCAGTACCTTGGCGCGAAAGAAGAAGTCGAAGCGAGAGCTTGAAGTGGAAAGAGTGAGTTCCATGCTGAAAGGAGAGGAACAAGCGAGTGAGCAGAATCAAGCGTCTCCACAATGTGATGTGCACTCCTCAACCTGATTGAGTTGGGTTGGACGAATTGCTGGCCTCCCGAGGGTGTTGAATCCCATGTATTCCAATCCCAATCCCAGAAATCCCATGTATTCTCTTAACCAATATTTTTACAGTTTTGAAGCGTTTGTTTCTGCTAAGTTGGCCTGGAAATTTAGAGCTGGAAAGCATAGTGCCATGCCGTCCTTTTGTGGTTGGCAACGAAGCAAACCACAATTTCTTTGTGATTGCTCACGAGCATACAGTATATTAAGGCTTCTTAGCGAATCAATTAAGTTTATTAAAATATTGCCGACTTTATTGAAATCGATTTCAATTATTAACTGTCCATTTTCAGTAAAAAACACATATAAAGTGTAGGTTCTTAGTTAAAATTAAATCACAATGTAAGTAAAAGTGAAAAAGCACCGAATCTTTGCGTAATCCTATGTGACAAAAGAATGTTTCTCCTTGTACTTTTCATGACGTAATTTTGGCTTTTGTGTTACCAAGGATTACGAAGATAGTCACTTTTTCAGGTATCCGCTTTGTTAGCACTGTAATTTCAACTTTGGACTGCTTAGGTTTTATGCAGTTTCAACCAAAGACGGCTTCAACAAAAACCCAAATCGATATTTATAAATTCATCTAGAGCAGTGTTTCTCAAACTTTTTTCAATTAGTGCCCTCCTGAACAACCTACCGACTTTCGAACACCCCCTTTGACAAAAAATAAAAACACATGTATTCGACATTCATCTCAACAACGCAACATCAAACTCAATAGCTTTTAATGGGATGGATGAGGCTAGTGTTTTGTAATCAATTCGTCGATATCAGGTTTCAACTTAGTAAAGAACAGTCTCAAGTTTCCACCGTTGACTATTTCAAGACAATTTCTCTTGCTGTTCAGAAGCGTTATCACCACACTAAATGCACGCTCTACCAAGTAAGAGCTGGGAAAAGCAATCAGAAAAAGTTTGACATGATCCCACACATAAGGATATCTTTAATTTCGTTTTGCATCCAAAACGATTGATACAAAATCTTGAACTTTGGTTTTAGTTGCCCGTGAAAGTAAAATAAAATATTAAGAGTTGTATTAGCATAAAATTGCATGTTTCAGAGAAGGTTGTCATCTGTTCAACCAGGGGTGAGCAAACTTTATAGCCAAAGGGCCGCATCGATCATTCAAGAGTTGGCCGAGGGCCAGTGCTTAAAATCTTCCAATAGCTGTATACAATGCAACAGCTAACAACAGTCTAATTTAGGGCTTTGAAAATGATGGTCTCCAAAAAAAAGTCATCGCTCTCTAATTGGGCGAAAAATGCTTCCATTCAAAATTAGAATTACGTAGCGGCTCTTTCAACGATGGCTTCTATCGTTTTTGGCTCTTTAGTACGGCAAGTTGGGCCACCCCCCTTGTAATATTATGTTAAATTATTAACAACAAATATCAAATTAGATTTATTGAATCTTCTATAAGTGTTAGCGGGCCGCACAAAATGCTCTTGTGGGCCGTAGTTCGCCAACCCCTGTGCTAAACAATACTCTTTTTGCGAATTAAACTACTTTAAATTTATGAGCAGAGAGGTTGACATTTGGGGCATTTTGGCGCAAATACACAATTTTAAATCAGCTTCCTTACCCGCGTTTAGGGAAAGAAATGGATGAATGTCTGCAATTGACAGGCTGTGTAAGTAACACCAATCTTGACTTAAAAGTAGGGACATCGGGATTAAAAGCCGAGTTGAATATAATAAGTCCCAAGCAAAAAAAAATATTAAAATAAAACAATAGATCTTTCAATGTGTAAAAATGGACCTGGAAGGAACATTTCTGCTTGAAATTAGCTTAATAAGCGCACTTAAATAGGGTGCATAACTTTAGGAAGATGCAAGACCTGCTTACTTGCTACGCCGAAACCAGGGCAAATACGGCTGTTAAGAAACTTAAAATTGCACACATGAATACGAAAGCATGCCCACTATGTCGTCAAACAGACCTGTCATTCAAAAGTTTATCTCTTTAATTGGCAAAACGATCGCCATTTTGACGCCCATCGTTTTTCATCTTTTCCTCAACCCTACTCTTTGAAAAGAACCAATCACCTGTTTAATAAGTATTACAAGTCTTGACTAATAGAGTAAGATGACTACCTTTGCAGGTACAGGAATTATGTATGACTTCCAATTGGAACGACTTTTAGTTGCTATTTTTACAAATGCTTTTACGATGAAGCCAAACAACCACCTGAACTTAAACGTTTTAAATCGGCATAGTTGATCGCTAGCCCTGCATGCGAAAATCTCAACATATTTGGGGGGAATGTTTGCTATTTTGTTTAATAACAACTTCATAGAGCCACCCGGGGTCAAAACTAAAAATTTAAGGTAAAGGCAAGCTTTCTATTAACTCCTTGTCTACGCCTTTGCAGGAAACACGCACTATCCGTAACCAGCGGAGACTTTAAAAAGTTCAAAGAAAATCAGAAAATAACACTCCTGTGTGAAATCGCATCGTATGGAAGACACTTCCCTATTTTGCTTGAAAATAATTTCGCATGGCTACTGGACTGAACGTGAAAAACTAACGGAAATTCTACGCCCTCCTTGACTGGGCGTAAGCGAATAAATAGAGCGCATAGGCCTAAGGTCTTGCCAAAACCTTTAAGTCTCGAATTTTATTACGATAGGGAGACCATCAAGTCTTGAAATAGGCCTACACTTTAATACTCAACTTATATAAGCAATCACTTCTTAAACGCCACCATCTCCTCTGTTTTTGTAATCCATTGGCAACTCATTTAAAGAAATAGAGAAACCGGGATCATGGGAACAAGGGTTGTGGTATTTTGCCCTTGACGTTATTGGCTCGATCACTTTTCGCACGCTCGATTTTGCAATGAAAATTGGATATCAAGAAAAAACACAAACTTTTCATGACTGTTTTCACTAGTCCTACTTCCTATTGGGTAAAACCGGTTGAACCGATATTCTTAATCTCGACGTTATGTTGGGGCCCGGCAGAGCCGGCTGGGGAGACGTTTTTTATTCCCTCAATTGGTTCAATGAGAAACCTCAATGTATTTTATAAATTTACGCTTCTACAAATCATAGCAGTTTTGACATAAATGAAATTTTTAAAATCGAACCAAAAAAAATCTTAAAATAATGCGGGAAAAAACTTTTTTTTTTCAGTGGTCGAGTGGGTTATGTCGCCATAGATGGTGACAAAGGTCTTGCGTTAAAACATCTCCATTATTGTTATTCGTGAAGTCGAACTACAGAAACTTTTCCTGCTAAAGGTAGAATCCATTGCTGCAAGCAGGTTGACACATATTTTTAGGTGTTTTTGGATGAAATATATATATAACTTCTAAGCCAAAGATTCTCCAACTGGAAAAGGTAAAAGATTTATAAGGGGGGTGCGAGCCACGGTCCCGTTGCCTCCCTTTCAACCCACTTGCACGAAAATTGATTGAAAGTAGCGCTTTAAAGATGTTGATCTCCAAAAAAAGATCTCTATGTTATTTTGGAGGCCAAAATAGAATCTTCTTCTTTTTCTTTCGGCTTTTCCCGATCAGAGGTAGTCACAGCACATAATTTCTGCATTTTTATAACATGGCACTTGTCTTCTTTTTTTTAATTTTTTTGCCATATTTATCCTCCATTCACGAGAAAGCGATGTATCGCTATGTTTTGAACGGTAAGTCCGCACTTGCTTGGGAGTTGCTATTTCCGGGCCACCTGTCTTCCACATAAAGGCGGGGGCGTCCCGTTAAGTGCCTTGCCCAAAAACACAACAAGCGAACTTGCCGGCTTGTTCTCCACAACTTTCCATAAATGCCGAGCGCCAAGGAGGGAAGCTGTAGATACCATTTATAAAGTCGTTTGGTATGGCTCGACAAGGGGAGTGAACCCCAAGTCAACCGACTGCAAAGCGGACGCTCTAACCACTACGCCATCGCGTCTTACGGTCGGATGCTCTTCCTGCCACCAACCCTCACTTTGGAGGGAAAACTGGGCCTCCTGTCTTTCACATAAAGTTGGGGGCGTCCCGTTAAGTGCCTTGCCCAAGAACGCCACAAGCGAACTTGCCCGCTTGTTCTCCACAACCTCCCCTAAATGCCCAGCGCCAAGCAGGAAACTGTCAATACCATTTTTTAAGTTTTATAGTGCGGGCCCACATAAAATTGAATCCATGCATTCATACATAAACGTCATGATTACATGTGCATTAACACACACGCACACAGATATATATATGTTTAATACCAATGTGCATAACCAAGCACACATAATGCCTCTTTTTAAAGTAAAAAGCCTGAGACGTATAACTGTCAATGCTAGCAGAAACCTGCAGCTTTCTTACTAGCTAAAGTTATTACTCAGCATTGGCAAATCAAATGAGAACTTTTTCGATTTTATTTTTTATAGCACACACATACATTATTTGAAATCACCCATACATTAAATCAGTGGTTTTCAAACTTTTTTCGATGCGACACATTTGAAAGTGCTGGAGATTGTTTTGCACCGCTGAAAGCTTGATCCTGTTCTATCTCTAAGTGCCGACCTTTTTTTTGGAGATCACTCTTCACAACACTGCGCAGCGCCGTTCAGATCAAACTCCATGTCAAAATTAGCCCTGCTCGCCCCTCAAGCCGCTAACCTACTCACTTATTTGCAGCCACCACCTTCTGATAACAGAGCCAGCACCGTGTGAATAAACATGGTGATTTAAGTTTATTTCGATGTGAACGTAAGTTATTACAATTAATTCCATTTACAAGAATTGCTTTTTACCAAACCTTTCGCGTGCCCGGTGTTTTGCACCTCTACTTTAAATGACTGAGACAGCGTAGCACTTTCGCATTGTTGACATTCCACCGTAAATAGTAATTAGTTAACAATACTCACCAAAGGTAATGAAAACCACGTTTTGAAGACTTCGTTTTAAACTCAATCTTTGAATCATTGCCGTAGTGTAGCTATTTCAGAGTAACAATGCCCAATTATACAATAGGCTAGCACAGTAA